>CM059186.1:187210773-187812023 GCA_030323885.1 Branchipolynoe longqiensis | reverse complement strand
TCGTCACACGTCAAAAGTTTTGCGCAAGCACAAAACTTCGCCGATGCCCTGACGCGCGCCGCCAATCCTCGTCGACCGTCGCCGTCCATCAACGAATACCAACGTGCGCCTAACACTTCCAGACGTCTCCTGACGTTTCGCCAAAAAAATCACATACGTCGACGCGCGTTGGCGAGAAACGTCGTAATGTGACTGGGCCATAAGTTGGATATGTAGGCAACTGTTTTGATTCAGAAACATTGATGCTTCCAGCAGCCTGCGCTGCTTTAACGCTACAGGAGCAAACATCATCAAGGTCATTCTCGGCGTTGGCTGCTTGCTTGCTCCCTCCCTCCCTCACTCCCTCTCTCCCTCTCTCCCTCCCTCCCTCCCTCCCTCTCACCCAGCCCCCTTTGTCTCCAACTTCAACTGTACAAAACGCTCTGTCGTGAATATTCACTGGAGGGTGGGAATGAATATAACAAGTACTCCAATGGTTGGTTGTTGGGAGTTTTACGTCCTGGCAACATCTAAGGTCATATGAGGACGGGCAATGCAGAGGAGAATCTAATCTAACAGACTGCTTTGAAACCAACTTCACACCACCATACTCTCACAGTGAGAGTACAGTAAACTCTCTTTAACCGACCACCTCCACAGATGGATCACTCCCCTACATCACTTTATTTGGGCCCCAACAATACCATTGTAACCATATTCTAACTCCCTAAACCGACCGCCTCCCTAAATGGACTACTTAAAGTCGGTCCCAAGGCTGGTCGATTTAGAGAGGTTTTACTGTAGTTATAAGCTATATACACTAAAACCTCTCTAACTGACCACCTCCAAAGATCGACCACTCCCCTATATCGATCGCTTTATTTGGGTCCCTGACGATCGACCATACAATATCATAGTAATGATTTTAAAAACTCCCTAAACTAACCACCTCCCTAAATGGACCATTTAAAGCCGGTCCCATGGACGGTCGATTTAGAGAAGTTTTAGTGTAACGAATTATGTGAGTATAAATAATATTGGTTGCCGTGCACAATCCCATGCCGTACCATACTCACCATGTCTACCCAACTTCCGCCGGTCCCTAAGACTCAAGTCCCTCTGCACCAATCGCGGAACTTAAAAGTCTACTTCCGGTTCCGGTGGCGTTGCTCTGAGCTGCTCTTTCGAGTAATGTACACTAATGTGGTTACTCACCTCTTGTGGAGGAACGTCGAAGGAGATTGTACGCAAGTCCACTTTGACGAAGGTGTCAATGCAGGGAATGATGAAGAATAGACCTGCAAGGCAGTAAAAGAAGAAGCCATGAGGCCCTGGGGAACAAGCAGGCTGGCACACATCAAACTTACCGCAGCCCATTTTAAGCAATGTAATAGTGTGCTAGACAACTTTCTTTGATTAAGACAGCAGTTTATATTTGGCAAAATTGTTTCAGATGGGTTGGCGTTTAGTTAGGGTAATTGGTGTCGCTACCGTAAAACCCAGAATAGAAACCAGAACACCCACCCCACCTCTCCCTCCCCTCCCACCCTCTCCTTCACCCATGTTAGTAGGCCTCCCGTTTTGGTTAGGTCGTGGGACTCAAAAACCCACGTTCGAAACCTCTGGAGTTTAACATTTGAATGAAATGCACAGGCGAAAATATATCAGCGATAGCAGAATATTTTAAATTGTGAAGATGAAGAAAAAATACTGACATTACCGGGATTTCTTCCATTATTTAAGGGGGGAAATACAGAATTCCTAGCCGAGTTTTAGCAGTTCATTTTTTAGGCTGCTCTACATACACATACACACCTCGGCCCTCCAAAAATCTTTTAAATTTTGTTTACTCTCTATTCGCGGGCATTCCTTGCTAAGCGTGGCGGTGGGAGGGAGGCGGGGCAGAGGGGAGCCGCCTTCTCTTTTAATCCTCATATCAAATATCATTGCTATGAAAATGAAAAACCTGATATCCTGTAATTGAAAACCACACTGACTTCCAGGTTGGTTGTTGGAGTTTTACATCCTGGCAACATCTTAGGTCATATCAGGACAGGTACTAACTTGTGACAGTGCACTCAGGCTGCCGGCACCATGACCTGATATCCCACTCGGTCACATTATCCTGACACTGACCTAACCAGTCCTTGCCCCATCCTATTAATGCCGAGCACCAGGCTAGGAAGTGACAAGAATCAATTTTATAAGTCATTGGTTTGACCCGACCGAGAACTGAATTCCCGATCTCCCATATGCGAGGCCCGCGTTCTACCGATTCGGCCACAGCGCCCAGTTCATCACTTGGAGATGCTGACGGAATCTCTGTACGCAGACAGACAAGCAGTTGCCAGACTTTTGGCTCGTCAGTCAAAACATTGAGGTGAGGGTTCACATCAAGGCTATACATTCACCACCACTCGTGGCCACAGTGGCTTACCAGAGTGGGCTAGAATTGAAACTGAGAGCAGCTCACACATTGAGGAGAGCAGCTCAGGGCAGCTGTTAGGTGACTCAGTCAGTGAGTGAACGCTCTGCAGCATCCGGTGTCAAATTAGGTTGCCACAGACACTGCAAACCATGCGAAGGATATAGGGCCACTTCTCAATGACTCAAATAGACGCCGGGCGACTGGGTGGGGTGGGGGGGGGGGGGGTGGCAGCACCAGGGGTCTGAGCAGCTTATAGAAGGCACTACTCACAGTGGTAGATAGACGAGCCCCAAAAGCCACTCACAGAATGCACTACGCTACTCACAGTGGTAGATAGACAATAAAGCAGCTCACGAAGGCAGTCCGGTGTGGCAGTAAATCGCAAACCCCTGGAAATTGCACATCCCGGGGTTTGCGATTTACTAGGAAATCACAAACCCCCCCTGTAGCGGCGGCGTTAATATCACTTCGATTTTAGGGTTAATTTGATCAAATTTCACTTTTTGAGTAATATGATAGCATTGAATAGATTTGGGCCTAATCGGTACCTAACACCGCCCTTAAACCTGGTACGGAGTGGTGTATCATGAACATGGGGGGTTTGAGATCTCCAGGGGGGATATGTGATTTCCTAGGAAATCGCAAACCCCCCATGCCCATATATGATTCCTAGGAAATCACAAGTGGGGGTTTGCGATTTACAGGGTTTGCGATTTCCTGCTACACCGGTACTCATAGCAGTAGATAGACGAGCCCCTAAAGGCACTACGCTACTCATAGCGGTAGATAGACGAGCCCCTAAAGGCACTCACAGAAGGCACTACGCTTCTCACAGTGGTAGATAGACGAGCCTCTAAAGGGAATCACAGACGGCACTATGCTACAGTGATAGATAGACGGGCCCCTAAAGGCGCTCACAGAAGGCACTATGCTACTCACAGTGGGCACTGACAAGCCTCTTAAGGGGCTCACAGAAGGCAGTAACCTATTCACAGTGGTATATAGAAGAGCCCCGAGAGCAGTTCATAGAACACACTACCCTACTCAGTGGTGTATAGACAAACCCCTAAAGGTGCTCATAGAAGGCACTACGCTAGACACAGTGGTAGATAGATAGTCGAGCCCCTAAAGGTGTTCACAGAAGGCACTACGCTACGCACAGTGGTAGATAGACGGACCCCATAAGCATCTCACAGAGGCAGTATGTTAGGCACAGTGGTAGATAGACGGCCCCTAAAGCAGCTCACAGAAGGCACTCTGCTACGCACAGTGGTAGATAGAGAAGCCCATAACGTAGCTCACAGGAGGCACTACGCTACGCACAGTGGTACATAGACAGGCCCCTAAAGCAGCTCACAGAAGGCACTACGCTACGCACAGTGGTAGATAGATGGGCACCTAAAGCAGCTCACAGAAGGCACTACACTATGCACAGTGGTAGATAGACGGGCCCCTAAAGCAGCTCACAGAAGGCACTACACTACGCAGTGGTAGATAGATGGGTCCCTAAAGCAGCTCACAGGAGGCACTACACTACGCAGTGGTAGATAGACGGGCCCCTAAAGCAGCTCACAGAAGGCACGACGCTACGCTCAGTGATAGATAGAGAAGCCCATAACATAGCTCACAGAAGGCACAATGCTACTCACAGAAAGAGCTAAACAAATCCTAACAGCAGGTCAATGAAACCTCAAGCGCGTGACATGAAGCTCAACCAAATCACCTCACAGCTAAACCCGCCCCATGTCGGGATCCTTTCATACAAACCACAGCTAGTGCACTGCTAGTAAGCGGCTTAAACAAAGCTTCAATTTCCCCAAGGATGCCCACTCACAGAGAGGCATCCCTTCATGTTCCCCTGAGCTGCTCGTAGTGGCTTTGTATCCATACAGCCGATGTTACAATAATACCCCACCAGTCTTAGAGTGCTTCTTGCCCGTTGGGGCTCATCAGCTGGGGGAATAACCTTTCCACACAGATTTTCATTTCACATGCGTTTACTGTATGCTTTTATTAAACGCTGGCCACCTTGCCGAATGACTCTAGCACCACAGGAAGTAAGAGTATATTCAGCGCCACAATCAATAACAAAATGGTTTCATACATATGCAATGAAAAACAAAAGACATAACTGGTGCTATTATTAATACATGGGCGGTTTGATTTCAAATCGGCTTGCACCTGTTATTTCAAATGAGCCAACGCTGCTTGGTGTCATTGCGAAAGTAGGCAATTACCATTTCTGATTAGTTCAGATGAAAATTGATTACATGATTTCGGGGAGGTTTAGTACCCAATATTTTAATTCATTTACTCATTAATCTAGGTAATGAGCATAATGAACTAGGCCAAAATGAGTGACTAGGTGAGTGATTGAGGTGAGTGAGTGAGTGAGTGAGTGAGTGAGTGAGTGAGCGAGCGAGTGAGTGATGACTGCCTGCATGACTGCCTGCCTGCCTGCCTGTATGACTGCCTACCTGCCTGCATGTCTGCTTGCTGTATGTTGCCTACATACAGCAAGCATGACTGTCTGCATGTACGACTGCCTGTATGTCTTCCTGCCTGTATGTGTGCCTCCATATATGATTGCCTGCCTGCTTACCTGCCTGTCGTTTAGTTTTTGTTGACTCTGTATTAACTACACATATTTAATCTATCTCACAAAATGTATCCAAAATATGCTTAGATAATTTTGTGCAAAAAATGAAATTGTGAAAATTTGAATTTACCCAGACGTCAAAGACAAAACCTTTTTTGCTCAACTGTAATCAATAAAATCTTGTTTGAATTTGTTATGTGTGTTAAATTGATGTCATGGGTGAGTGTTAAAATGATGTTATACGGTTAATTTCAACAGCTTTCTCAATAAAACAGTGTGTGTATGTGTGTGTGTGTGGGGGGTTGTCAACTAACATAATCACAACATATAAACCTTCATATGACCATGGATTCTGTAATTATTTGGACTGTTTTCTGCTATTATTCAGAAGGTTTTCACTTTGGGTTTCCAGGTCACAAAAGTGGTACAAAGTATCTGAGAACGACCCATATATACATGTGAGAACTTACTATCGGTTCAGCAATACTTTGCACTCTAGAGCTTAAGCTAGACTAAAGTGATTTATTATTTGGACCACGTCCCTCGAAATGTACGCAGTATTATCAACATTTCCCTCTGGCATTATTAAGCAAAGCTGATGTTATTTTTCGTTCATATGATGTAATTATCACGTCATGTTAATCGTTATATCAAGTCATACAAAAACGTTTTAATGACAGCGAATGACGCCATAGGTTGATAGATTGAACTCATGTAATTATTGTGTAGTAAGGGAATGGTTGGTAAGTGTACCTAACCCACCGCATGACTCAATCAGTTTATTGGACAGATACAAAGACCCTATATTACTAAGACGGCTCACTCCCTATCTCTCCAATGGTAATGTAAATTTCACAGTTCCACCTTGTGGTGGGTTTGATCAACCAGCTGCTGGTTGGTGTTTCACATGTAAACACATACAATTAATTATATTATACATGAGATAGGTAAGTATGAATACACATCAATATGAAATTGCTATGAACAAATACCCATCAGCAGCATCATCATCATCGCCATCATCACACATCTTTCACATTCATATATACATTCATACATATAATATAGCACCTGTTTAACCAAGAGAACAGCCAGCGCACCAAGTGGTGGGTTTGATCATTTTGATTACACAGTGCAGGCTGAGTGAGCCGTCTTAGTATTATAGGGTCTTTGACTGATAGGAACATGCACAGGTACAATTGCCAGAATTGGGACTCTTAAATACTGCTTGTAATCTCAACCAAATGTTTCTGTGTGTGTCTGTGTTGCTCTCTCCATATATAATATATATATTATATATATGTCACGCCACTGGCAGGGTTGGGGGTGGTGGCGCCACCTGTCCCAACTGTGAAAAGGGGTCAACCATAAAGTAGTACACAACATGTGGGTCATAATATAGGGAACATACCCTATATAATATATACAAAGAGTGTGTTTTGCATACATTCCTTCCCAATGTAGGCTATATAATTAATTATGCAAATATAAAAAATGGAATCTTGTAGTACATCAAACTTCTCGGTTTGCTAATATATATTTATGCAAACGAACATACGGATGCTATGTCATGCACATGCACACACGCGGACACACACATACCTACGCGCACACATATGCACACAAATATATTTGGTATAATGACTCGCCAGATTGCTATGTCATATGCCGTGTCAGCACTCGCAACAGGATGCCATTACTCGGGGTGAAAATACCCCTAACTTAAAATATATCAAAAGAAAACTCTCCCCCCCCCCCCCACACGCATACACACAGATACACACACCGGAAGTGGCCGGGGGCGTGGTTACTCCGCGTGCGCCAACACGCGCAGCCTTTGCAGCATCGCTGGGTGTGGGCAATAATCCCGCCTCCAGAAATACCCGGGGTGGAAAAGCAGGCAGGGTCAGAAGTCGGACAGGGGGAGAAGAGGGGGAGAGGGGGGGGGAGAAGAAGGGGAGAGGAGATGGTGAGAGGTATGGGGCGGGGGGGAGTGGTAGGGAGTGTGAGGGAGAGGGGGAGGAGACGGGGAGAAGGGAGAGGGGAAGAAGGAAGAGAAGGGGAGGGAGGGGGGAGGGAGGGGCGAGGGGGCACGGGGAGGGAGGGAGAGGGGGGAGGAGAGGGGACAAGAGGGGAGAGAGGGGAGGGATAGGAGTGGAGGGGATAGGGAGATGAGGGGATGGAGAGGCAGAGATGGTAAGATGGAGAAATGGAGAGAAGCAAAAAGGGAGATAGAGAAAGAGGAATGAAGAGGGAGAGATATGGAGATGGAGAATAGTGGAAGGAGGGAAATGAGGGGATGGGGGGGGGGGAGATATAGATGAGGAGGGAGAGGGCGAGGGAGTGAGGGGACGAGGGGGAGGGGGCAGAGGGGAGAAAGAGGTATGGTGGGGGTTAAATCACACTCCCACCTGCCGACACGCTCCCATAATAGATGCGCGCGCAACTGGAGATAATTAGCCAGCTCTATATAATTATAACCGGAGTTGAAGCGTCTTGTACACGAGTAGCACGCTACCGACAACCACCGAGAACAGCAGGGCGCGGCACACTGGTCGGCTCTCAGCACAGGGATAGTGTGACTCAGTGGCATATCTCTATTATCTGGGTCACACTGCTGGCAGCACGGTATCTCAGTGAAGCTGCACTATAAAGTCGCTCTGACAGTGACACCACAAGTCCGTCAAGCCCCCCCCCCCGATAGGACCTGAGATGTTAGCTAGGACGTGAAACCCCAATAAAGAAACTTTGATGGTTGGTTTTGGGAGTTTTACGTCCTGCCACATCTAAGATCATATCAGGACGGGTACCGACTTGTGACAGTGCGCACTCATGGTGACTTTATAGTGCTGCCCCACTGGGAGACCAGGCCACCAGCACCATGACCTGATATCCCACTCAGTCACATTATCCTGCCACCGAGCCAACCAGCATAAAGAAACATAAAAATATGTTTAGAACAATATGTGAGGTATAAAGTACTTATGCAAATATTATTGTGTATGTAATTCTCCTATCTTCTATTGTTAATGTTACGACTGCTCCTGTAACCTTTCCTTTTGATATGCTCCTTTCTACTATGGTTTACTGGAGGCTGGGCTGCGGCCTGGAGGCCTGCTTCCAAGCAGCTCCCTTAATTCCCCTCCTTTCCTCCAGATGGCACTTCACCCACCTACTAACGGCCCATTTCGCCAATGATTTAGTTCAATCAAATTAACGGTAGGTCTAAAGGGCCAGCCAGAGTTATAGGCTCGATCCATATAAATCTGACTTGTCTCCTTTTTTCTGTTTGCTAATTATTATGGAAGGAACTAATAATATAGAAATAGAAACTACACAATTCCATGCAGTGTAAGGCCTAAGGGAACGTTCAACATTTATTAAACAGGTATTAAAAAGAGTATTACTTTTCCAGACCCTGCCCCCTAAAGTACTACAAACCCTGCACACAGACAGGGTGGCTGAATGAGTTGAGCGGCCACCTCCCATTTTGGTCAATCATGGGATTCAGACCCCCTGGCTCAAAGCCTAGTCGAGTCAAACCAATAACTTAAACATGCATCTAGCCTGGCATTCGGTATTACTAGGATAGGGCAAGGAGCAGTGGAATGAGGAAGATGAATTATCCGCCCTTGAAAATTCCCCTGATGGTCCTCAGGCACACTGGCTGAAGGCGGGGTGCAGGAGGACAAGGACACTTCAGGCACTAAGGACACTCGGTGGGCAGGGCGCATTGCTGACAATGGCGCGCTTCAATGCGACGCCTCTCGTCCAGGAATAAAATCGGAAATGGAGATATTCTCCCATAGGTTTAGCATTGTCAGGGAATCGCGGAAACTTCCAGGATAGTGCTGCGGCATTTGAAGCACGTATTAGTAGTATACGCTGATAGTGCTGCGCCGTTCGAAGCACATATTAGTAGTATACGCTGACAGTGTTGTGGCATTTGAAGTATTTACTAGTAGTATATACGCTGATAGTACTGCGGCGTCTGCACCACATAATAGTAATAGTATACGCTGATGGTGCTGCAGCGAAAAACAACGTATTAAGTATACTTATAGTGCTGCGGCGTTTGAACAACGTATCAGTATACACTTATAGCTATAGGAAAATCCCGGAAATCCGCGAAATCGCGGAGATCTTTCATCCCTGTAACCAGACCGAATGGCCGTATGACTCGAGCATCCGCCTCCCATTTTGGTAGGTCATGGAATACAAACCGTCAGGTTTGCACCCTGACCGAGCCAAACCAATAACTTATACGTCGACACTTGTCGCTACCTAGCCTGGCGCTCTGCATTACTAGGACAGAATAAGGAGTAGAGGAATGGAAGGTCAATTTCCGCTGCTTAATCAACTAATTTACCACCAATAACAAAAACATAACACGAACGCGTCCTTCTACTAGTTCTTGTCGTCTGATCTCAAGTAAAACGGGTTGGGGCGGCCACCGGCGCCTCCTACCGGGTCGCCACACCTCCAATAAGTGCCTTCATGTGCTTGCCGCGGGGGGGGGGGGGGGGGGGGGGCGGGGGGGGGGGGGGGGGGGGGGTCCGCCAAAGCGCCCCCTGCCGGCCGTACTCACAATTCGCCCCTTCTTTTCAACTCCTGTTCAGATGCACCGGTGCCACATGTAGGTGTAGGAGTCTACTGAGGGATGTATTCTGTTTGTTGTTTTACGTCCTAGAAACATCTACGGTCATATCAGGATGGGGATATATAGCATGTTATGCGAGTATTATTACATATTGAGCACCAGATAGGATTGGCCGAATGAGTTGAGTATCCGTCTCCTGTTTGTCAAACCAATGACTTGTCGCTTCCTAGCCAAGCGCTCGGCATTAATAGAATAGGGCAAGGACTGGTTAGCTCAGTGTCAGGATAATATGACTGAGTAGGATATCAGGTCATCAGTGGGGCAGCACTACAAAGTCATCATGAGTGCACATTCACAAGTCGGTACCCATCCTGATATGACCGTAGATGTTGTCAGGTCGTAAAACTCCCAACGACCGACCAACCTCCAGTCGACAGAAAATGTCTTATAATAAACAGTGGGGCCTTTCAAGGTACAGCCAAGTTACACTCATGGCAGGATTGAGTTGTGTCTACGGCAGATTACACATCATCTGGATTAACAGTAGACGATTTGCAGCACCAACTCGCCCTCTAGCAACAGTGGAAGAACCAATGTGGGTAGAAGATCACTGTGCAGAATGCTTTGTGGAAAAGGTCTATATAAGATTTCTACTACCAACCTGCCCTCTGATGGCAGTGGCAATAACTAATGTGAGTATTGAATCAGTGCACACGACACGTTGGAAAAAGGTCTAATATTAGTACCCGTGCCGAGATTTATGGAAGAGGGAAGAGATGGGGGGGGGGGGGCTATGAAGAGGGGGGGGGGTAATGGGGGCGGGAGGGGGGAGGAGGTTGTATTCCTTCTTATTGTTGAGTTCCATGTGTTATTCAGGGTCTCTCGCAAAAGAAACGCGGAAATCAAGTCGAGACTGGTGCCACCTAGTGAGTTCCGACAGAACCAACGGTGAATTTCCGTGAAAACCCCCCAGATATTCCCCCATAGGATTAGCACTGACAAGGAATAACGGGAAAATGCCCCAAGTCAGGTTTCAACTGTCCTTATTGTGACTATTATCGCCCACGCCTGACTCTTTCTAAGGTCATATAAAAACAGGATTCGGACTAACATATACATCTTGATTACTTGAAATTTTGCTTAACGTTAATTGGTGAATATAAAAGAAAATCACGGAAATCGGCGAAACCGCGGAGATCTTTCATCCCTGGTTATTACGCCAGGCTACAGTTTATGGTACGGACCGTCGAAATCACAGAACATTGAAAACTACATGAAAATATCGACGAACCTTTGTTAACACGGCGCTATAGGTCGCGTGATTGTTGGTAACACTCCCCCACAAGGGTGGTTTACGACGTTCCTCTCTTACCTTTACTCTGAAACTCACTATTCCTCTCAAATCGACTCGCCACCACCTGCCCCACCCCCCACCCACCACCCCCACCCCCCACCAACCAGCCGAGACCTCGCTCCCGTCCAGCGCTACTACTTTGGCTAAATCAGAATGATTTTTGTTGTTACAAATTTCACTTTTTGATGTTGGCTTATTATGATTGACTAATTGGCTTAACATTTTTAATTCCTTTCTATTTGTACACTGGAAATTGGTTCGTAACAACTCCCCTAGCATAGTGCCACTTTTTTAAATGTTAAATTTGGTCAAAGTTCCATTTTTTACTTCAATGCTAAGACATTATTTATGTGTTTCCTTCTGTGCCTGCTACACATTTTATCTTTTAAAACTTAGAATTTAATTATCTCAACAAGTGATAATAGATATAGACTTCCTGGCTTTGGATTGTGGTTTGTAATTACAGTGTCTACAAGAAGCAATCTTGGGGGGGGGGGGGGGGGGGGGGGGGGGGGGGGGGGGGTCTCGGCTCCGCTGACCCCTGTTGACAAGATGTACCGACAGGTGGCAGCATGTCGGCAGAAGCAGTCCTGATGGTGGACTGTTCCTCCCATGGATAGGCCCCCACCTCCCCACGGCAGGTTACGTGTGACCTGGCTGGGCAATAACAGGTCGCTTCTATTTTAACCTTGGTGGAATAAACTGGGGTACGCCCCATGGTTTGAAGCAACGTCAGCGTTACTTGATTATTCGCCAGGCGGAGTAAAACGCGGTCCATCACAATAGTAATACATAATTTGCTACCTCAGACAGTCAGAGAGTAACCCACATAGACCCACTGTGATGTATTCCAAAACATCATGTATTTGCAGTGTGATGCTTAGTGTTGAGACGATACAAACCATCTAGTTGATAATCCTACCCCGTGCTAAAAATGACTTGGCAAATGTCGATCTAGGTCGGCCTTATCATATCCACACCCACAGATCAATAATGTGGTCGACATGGTATAAATAGGGTATAGATTTTGACAACAACGCCCTGCCAACCTCAACAGCAGATCGTAGAACTATATTCACAACAGTACCCCATAAGCAGACTTATATAATGCAGACAGGATGGCTGAATGAGTTTGTTTGTTGGGGTTTAATATCCTGGCAACATCTAAGGTCAGATCAGGATGGGCACCGACTTGTGACAGCGTGAACTCATGGCAACTTTATAGTGCGGTCCCACTGGGAGACCATGCCGCCAGCACCATGACCTAACATTCCACTCAGTCAATATACGCTATGGGAATGGTTTGATTAATACTTAATTGTTCATGTCAGCTAATTGCTCTTAACTCCACAACATACCCATAGTCTAATTATGCTTTATTGTTTTAAACAATAAATTATAAGATAAAGAGAGAGAGAAACATATATGAGGCTGTCTCAAAAGGTGCTAAGTAATTTAAGACAAAGCTTTGTCCATTGTAACGATTAACATACTATCTGCATATGGATTTTCTCAGGATAAACTGATTTATGGTGTTTCATCATCAGATTAGAATATATATTGATTTGAAGCAAATGTCCTTGTGTTTTCAGTGTAACCGTTTCTGTGCTATTTTATGTCAATTGTTACATGGACAAAATAAAAGAAGATTTATCACCCTTTGAGAGGGCTCATATACACTATACAGTGCAGCCCCATTATAACATGATCTTGGGGTTAAAATAAATGCCATCATGAAAAATATGGATATGGGGGTCGTGCTAAATCAGGGTTCACTTTAGCTTCTGGCAAGTAAATTACCTTTGAATTACCTTTATATTAAAGAATTCGGAGTCCCATTACCTTTATATAAAGGAATTCTGAGTCCATTGACTCATTGCATTATATCAGAATTCAAGACAAATCGGGGTGCATAGAGTAAAATGTGGGTTGTGAAGAGACCGGACGCGGTAGCCGAATCGGTAGAGCGCAGGCTACCCGTGTGGAAGGTCGGGAGTTCGATTTCAGGTCGATTCAAATCAATGACTTACAAAATTGATACTTGTCGCTTCCTAGCCTGGCGTTGGTATTATTAGGATAGGGCAAGGACTGGTTAGCTCAGTGTCAGGATAATGTGACTGAGTGGGATATCAGGTCAAGTCGCCATGAGTGCACACTGTCAGAAGTCGGTATCCGTCCTGATATGATCTTACATGTTGTCAGGACGTAAAACTCTAAACCAACAAACAAATAAACATTGAGAAGAATCATAATGAAGGCTTTTCCCATCCACTGCTTCACACAAGAAAAATCAATTCCAAAAATGCATACATGCCACGTCAGTTGACTCAGGTGTGCACACCTGTGTGCGCACACCCGTGAGTACACACCTGCACACCCAGGT
The DNA here is from genome assembly GCA_030323885.1 of Branchipolynoe longqiensis. Classification (NCBI taxonomy): domain Eukaryota; kingdom Metazoa; phylum Annelida; class Polychaeta; order Phyllodocida; family Polynoidae; genus Branchipolynoe; species Branchipolynoe longqiensis. Next base: position 187,798,680 of record CM059186.1, on the reverse strand, counting down.
GCGCACACACCCAGGTGCGCACACACAGGTGTGCACACACAGGTGTGCACACACAGGTGTGCACACACACAGGTGTGCACACACAGGTGTGCACACACACAGGTGTGCACACACAGGTGTGCACACACAGGTGTGCACACACACAGGTGTGCACACACACAGGTGTTCACACACAGGTGTGCATTGATATGCGTTCATACATAGGTGTTCATACACAAGTGTGCATTGATATAGGTTCTAATCCACAAAAGCGGGTTCGAAACAATGGTCAGACTTGGCCTTTGAATAACTTGACCTGAACCACATAAACTTAGATCGATACGTTGGCACTGGCTCCCTGGCCTTCAGTTATTGACTGAGCCATCTGATTGACCCAGATTGCTGAATTATTTAATTGAATTCGACAAATTATAGTTGTCCTGGCGTGGTGGATCGATGAACAGGTTAGCACTGCCTTCTGACCAGGTGGGTGGGGTATCGTGGATTTTGTTTGGGTTCGACCTCGTAGCAACATCTAAGGTCATATCAGGATGGCTACCGACTTGTGAAGGTGCGCACTCATGGCGACTTTACAGTGCGGCCCCACTGGGAGACCAGACTGCCAGCACCATGACCCGATATCCTACTCAGTCACATTATCCTGATACTGAGCTGACCAGTCCTTGCCCTATCGTATTAATTCCATGCACCAGGCTAGCTAGTGACAAGTGTCAATTTTGTAAGTCATTGGTTTGACTCGGCCGGGATTCCAAGTCCCGACCTTCCACATGGGGAGGCCCACGCTCTACTGATTCAGCCACCGCGCGGGGTATAATCTGATACGAGGTGAATACATAATACTGCTGTGTTTGCAAGGGTTTTGTTGATGTTGTCGTCGTTGTTGGTCGTGTTTTGTTACATTCATTGATTAATTGAGGAGACAAAAAAACAGCAATTTCAATTGTGAACTATTGGTCTTCTTCATTCTATTGCTCCTTGCCATATCCTAGTAATCCTGAGTGCCAGACTAGGTAGTAACAAATATAAAGTCATTGGTTTTTGACTCGGTCGAAGGATGAATCTCATGACCTACCATGGTAGCAGCTGCTCAACTCATTTGGTCATCCTGTCTACTTTCTTTTCCTTTTAAAGTTTTTTTAGTTTTTTGTTAGTTAAATTTTTTTTTAAACAACAAAATATTCCTAGCAATCTAATTCGAAATTAGTCCACCTTCTGCGTGTTTGTTTGTTGTTTTACGTCCTAGCAACTTCTAAGGTCATATCAGGACGGGTACTGACTTGTGACAGTGCACACTCATGGCGACTTTATAGTGCTTCCCCACTGGGAGACCAGGCCACCAGCTCCATGACCTGATATCCCACTCAGTCACATTATCCTGACACTGAGCAAACCAGTCAGTGCTCTATCCTAATAATGCTAAGCGCCTGGTTAGGAAGTGGCAAGTATAAATTTTTAAATCATTTTTTTTCTTGAAGATTTATACTGCCTATAATGGATAAGTCTGAGTAGACTTGTTTTCACCATTAGACACTTTTAACGACCCAAGGGATTTTTAACCTCCCACACCACATAGACATGGTATGAGAGCAACTGGCCTTTGATGACGCTGTAAGTTATGCACAGCGGTGGAAATCCAAATTGGCAGAGGTGGGGGCATGGGGAATCGAACTACTGACCTTCAGATTAGGAGTCAGACCTAGAAAAAAGTCAGACACTCTAACCACTCCGCCACAGAGAACACAAATCATTGGTTTGACTCGACCAGGGTTTGGATCCCCTAATCTCCTAAAACAGGAGACGGACGCTCAACTCATTCGGCCATCCCGTCTGGCCCCAACTTTTGCAGCATTGGCCGTGCATCTTGTTGGTGAATGTGCATCGTGGAGATTTCCTGGCACACGTCAAGGTGGACATTGGTGAGAGGTGATAAGCAGGATAAGGCGGCTTGCAGACCCATGAACTGAAATAGCATGATTAATCTTTCTTCCATCGGCCTATCAGTAACAGGCATGCGCAGAGTGATTCTGGTTCGATATTTACACTGGTACACTCTTCTATTCCTGTATTTGTTAGCATTCAGGCTTATATGTGATGCTGGTAGTGTTTGTTAGTCATACTGTGACACTTTCTATACCTGTATTTGTTAGCATTCACGCTTATATGTGATGCTGGTAGTGTTTGTTAGTCATACTGTGACACTTTCTATACCTGTATTTGTTAGCATTCACATTGAGGTGATGCTGGTAGTGTTTGATAGTCATAATGTGACACTTTTGTAGTAGGCTGCAGTGACCTCTCAGGCAAGTAACCACATAGACAAGTAGGCGTGGGTAGTGTGTTGATCTCAGGGAGCCTAGGTGGTGTAATGGTTAGCACACTGGCCCGGAATGCAAAGAGATGTGGGTTCGAGTCCCACTCTAGGCACAATATTTCCCATTTTCATCACCCCCATGACACTGGTTGCCGTGACCAGGATTCTGTACAAGCTACGCGCTGTATGGTTGTTGAACCTACCATGTGTATGTATGTGTAAGTGCATTGCCTGTATTATGTAATTGTAAGCATTAAATGGCCATTTAAAAGACTTACAATTACAGGGGGACGAGTGTAGTAGGCTGCAGTGACCTCTCAGGCAAGTAACCACATAGACAAGTAGGCGTGGGTAGTGTGTTGATCTCAGGGAGCCTAGGTGGTGTAATGGTTAGCACACTGGCCCGGAATGCAAAGAGATGTGGGTTCGAGTCCCACTCTAGGCACAATATTTCCCATTTTCATCACCCCCATGACACTTTCTATACCTGTAGTCATACTGTGACACTTTCACCTGTATTTGTTATACATATTTATATAAATAACCCGAGTAGTGTTACATTATTCACACTGGGATAGTTATTCCTGTATTCATGTATGTAAGTTTTTTTACATGATGATAGTCATTGTATTCCTGTATTTGTTACTCACGTATATAAGTTATCTCAGTAGTGTTCAATATTACACTGCGGTAGGTATTCTTTGTGTATTTACTACTCACGTATATAAGTGATCTCAGTAGTGTTCAATATTACACTGCGGTAGGTATTCTTTGTGTATTTACTACTAACGTATATAAGTTATCTCAGTAGTGTTCAATATTACACTGCGGTAGGTATTCTTTGTGTATTTACTACTCACGTATATAAGTTATCTCAGTAGTGTTCAATATTACACTGCGGTAGGTATTCTTTGTGTATTTACTACTCACGTATATAAGTGATCTCAGTAGTGTTCGATGTTTGTATTGCTTGTTTGTTGTTCTGTGTCCTAGCAACATCTCAAGTCATATCAGGATGGGTACTGACTTGAGACAGTGCACACTCATGGCAGCTTTATAGTGCTTCCCCACTGGGAGACTAGACTACCAGCACCATAACCCAATATCTCACACAGTCACATTATCCTAACACTGTGCTAACCAGTCCTTGTCCTATCCTCGTAATGCCGAGCGCCAGGCTAGGTAGCGACACTTATTCTATTTCTGTAGTTGCTTACTCACACACACACATAATATATATATCAGAATAAGTATTACTGTAATAACAATAACTGCTAAATACACAATTTGCAACACTAGTGATAACACTAGTGTAATAATATGACTACATCAATATTAGACTGATCGATGTGAGTATTGTCATGGCATTCAGAATATGTACAGAATTGATCTTCTGCATTAATTTATAACTTTTAATCAGTTGGAGTTAGACAAGGAGTAGATTAGTATCAGTTGGATAAGAATGTTCTAGTGTTAACCCATTGTGGTTACTTATGTGAGTTTGTCAATTGCAAGTTCGCTGTTTAGTGTGGATAGCCTTTGTTTGTTTAACGACCCCCAGCACAAAAAGTAGACATCGGTTATTGGGGGGTCATACAATGGTTTAAACATAGTGTATAGCCTTCCAGTAGTAATGGCCGCACTTGGCAATATGAGTCCCGCTGTTGGGGTTGTTAGTAACATGGCAGAGATTTACGCATGTCAATGATTCTAATTGTGCAGTGTCCAAGATACTGTTTGTTTATAAGTTAGGGTTTCACCTCCTGGCAATATCTAAGATCATATCAGTACAGCCACCGGCTTGTGACAGTGCACACTCATGGTGATTTTATAGTGCTGCCCCATTGGGAGAACAGGCTGCTGGTGTGGCAGTAAATCGCAAACCCCTGGAAATTGCACACCCCGGGGTTTGCGATTTACTAGGAAATCACAACCCCCCCCTGGAAATTACAAACCCCCCCCCCCCATGCTTTGTAGCATTTATCACCACAAGCATGGCAGCTATAGGCCTATGTTTGATTTTGAACTTCTACCAGATCTGGGGGATAAAATGGATTCAAGGAGGATCAAGATGGATTAATTGATTAGTTTTGATGTCATGCTGTCACAGCAAAGGCCTTTTTCACTGCTATTGATCACTCACAAGAAGGATAAAGGACCAGATCAATTTTTGTCAAAGATACTAAACTACAACATTAAGAAAAGCCAGTACAACTTCTTTAAACACTTTGAACTAACAAATATCCAATTCCCTACAAAACTATCAGTCACTTTGTACATACATAGGCTGCACATACATAGGCTGTCACATTTATTTTCATATAAGGGGGACCCATCATGAGATGGATTAATTGATTATTTTTTATTTCATGCCTCTCACAGCAAGGGCCATTATTCACTGCGCACAAGAAGTCTGGGGGACCAGGTCAATTTGTTGTCAAAGATACCAGACTACATCAATAAGAAACGCCAGAACAACTATCTGTATCATTAACATGGGGGGTTTGCGATCTCCAGGGGGGATATATGGGCATGGGGGTTTGCGATTTCCTAGGAAATCACAAGTGGGGCTTTGCGATTTACAGGGTTTGCGATTTCCTGCTACACTGGCACCATGATCCGATTTCCCAGTCAGTAGCATTATCCTGATACTGAGCTAACCAGTCCTCACCCTTTCCTAATAATGCCGAGCCCCTGGCTAGGAAGCGACAAGTATCAAATTTGTAAGTCACTGGTTTGACTCGACTAGGATTCAAATTCTCTAACTTCCACGTGGGAAGTATGTGCTCTTACCGACTGGGCCACCACGTCCGATCACAATATGTATGCATAGAAGTGATTCTATTTAGGCTGAAATTAAATAGTAGCGATTCTCAATGTGCTGCAGCCAGGCCAATAGACGCACAGACAACATTACTCTATTTACGCAGTGGCCGATATGTACAAAGGTGCATCGACTCTGTTTATATCAAATACGCCGATATATTAACTGTTAGTGACCACCCTTGTATTCGCACACGCACACTCAAGGTAGTGTATATACATACAGATATCTCATTAACATCTGACCAGACGGGATGGCCGAATGAGTTGAGCGTCCGTCTTCCAGTGTTGCGGTCTGCGGTTTATCTATTCACAAAACGTATGGTCACCGCAAGGAATAGGTCACCGTACGGCGCCTTATATCTTTGTGTCTGTCGCCGCACAACCGCAGATAAGACATTCTAAAGACATTTTGAAACATTTTTGTTTTCACAATTTCTATACAAACATTATTCTGTTAACAATAGAAATTGGGGGGATTGCGATGGCATTCCAGCCTGTGGCGTTGCGATTTTCCAAAGTTAAGATAACCCTGACTTAAAAGAACCGCAACACCTTGCGGCGAGCAAAAAAAACTGTACGGCGACCGTAACTCGCCGTACGGTCTGGCTGATGCGGCGACTTACAGCAGCCGCAGGCACGCCGTAACGCATTTGTGACCGAAGCATTAATTAGACTTTAGTCATGTCAATTGGTGAACTAGTTTCAGGGATGAAAGTGGTCTCCGGGGAAAAAAGCGGAAATGCTGATATTCTCCCATAGGCTTACCATTGTCGGGGAATTGCTGAAAATTCCCGGAAGTCGGGTTTTATATATATTGGTATACGCTGACAGTGCTGCAGCGTTCTGATTTCCCAGTGGGGGAGCATTATAAAGTTCCCATGAGTCAGTACCCATCCTGATCGGACCTTATATGATGTTAGGATGCAAAACCCCATCAAACAAATAGGCAAACAAACTTCGATTTAGGTTGAAGTAACTTATATTCTAAAGGCTTAACTTGGGAGATATCCTAAGTGATAACATGCCAAATTAATTCTCATAACATGATGGCCGACTGATTTGAGCACATGCTTCCGATGTTGCAGTTCAATGGATTCAAATCCCAGGTTCAAATCCAGACCAATCGGTAGAGCGCATGCCTCGCGTGCGGGAGATCTGGAGTTTGGTTCCCGGTCGAGTCAAACCAATGACTTATCAACTTGATACTTGTCATTTCCTAGCCAGGTGCTCGGCATTATAAGGATAGGGCAAGGACTGGTTAGCTCAGTGTCAGGATAATGTGACTGAGTGGGATATCGGGTCATGGTTCTGGCGGCCTGATCACCCAGTGGGGTAACACTATAAAGTCACCATGAGTGTGCCCTGTCACAAGTCGGTACCCGTCCTGATATGACCTTTGATGTTGCTAGGATGTAAAACAACAACCAACCAACATTAAGTTCCTCCATGTGAGATTCTGGTTATTAGAAATGTTGAATTGAGCATGACAACCCCCACATCCTCCTCTTCTTACAGATTAACTGACAGATCCTCTTCAGAAGTGCTGGCTGATCTAGCTGAATGCCAGCTCGTTATGGTAAAAAATCCCACTATTTTTGTGCACACATACAGAGGTGCATGGAGCCCTGAAGGCATAATTGTGGGTGTCCTCTCCTATGTCTATCCAGCCGTCTCTCAAATGCTTCTAGAAGTTCTACTGTTGGTGCTTCAACCACTTGGTCTGTGAGACTGTTCCATGGATCTGTCATTCAAAATAAAAAGGAGTGTTTCTTGACCTGAAGTCTGGGCCTCTCCTTGAAGATCTTATACCACTGGCCTCTGGTGTCGCTGACTATTCTGAGGTTGAATAAACCTATTGTGACATGACTGCGATAAACTCCAGTAATAATCTTATGAGTCTCTATCAATGTATCATTTCTCCCCCTGAGATGATTTGACAATGTTGGTAGCCAAAGTCTCCTCAGGCGATAATCATATGCCATCTCTCCAAATCTTGGGATCATCCTTGTCTTCATTTCTAAGACTAGGTACCGGCAGCGCCCATTAAAAGTCCAGGAATGGTGCTTTTTTCATCAATATTCACATGCTTGTAACTATTTCTGTATGTATATGATTTAGATGAAATTACATAACCTAGAACATCAACATATGTTCTATCCGATGGTGTTGTTGGATAGAATATATAGTAAGTTTGTATTTAAGTAAACTCCATTTGTATGATGAGTGTATTTAGTGACTATTCCTTCATTACTGATGTAAATGAAAATGACTGTGAAAACAGGGTATTTTTAATGGGCTTGCGCTTCCTTGCACTACCTTGTAGAAAGTCATGTATGGTACCAGAAGAAGCACAATGACCTCAGCTTTCTAAGCATATATGGTTTGCCCTAGGTCAAAAAGATCAATCAGGTCAAATTCTGCAATTTAAATAATTTTGAAAGTTTAAAGCCCATCTACTGAATTAAAAAATATGTTAAACCTAATAAGATTTGGTATGTATAGATAGACAATTTGATTCCCTTTCCAATAATACCAATCTTAGTATAGTGCTAGTTAGTGCAAGGAGATGCAGACAGAATATTCACACAAACCTGTTTGGGTCTTTGCTGACCACACTAGTTTCACAATGGTGACACCCATAGAATATATAATCTAATATTGGGCCAAATTTGGGGAAGATCCAATCATTGCTCAAGATTTAAAGATTTATTTAAATAAATATTTTTGGTTTCAGACACTTTTAATTTGTATTTGCATGTCTGCAAAATTTGAAGAAGATCCACCTATTGGATGATCCACAGTAAGTGTTCAAAGCTTGATGAACAAATCTTTATTTTTTATTTTGTATACTTTTCTTTTGTAAGTGCAATCAAAATGGGCTTTTTGTATTTCTAGACAGAATATTAATATGATAACGTGTATTACCTCCAGATGATGGGCATTGTCAATTTATAGGAAGTTTAACCAATTGGCTAAGCTAAAATTTACATTTAAATATTCATTAAATTGATATATTTGGTTTTCTGACAATTTGTCTTTATATGTTCAATCAAAGTTCAATATTTTCCATACTTTGGATATAATATTGATATCAATAATATCTATTAGTCTCAGTGAATGGCTATTGTAATACTGTGCCAAATATGAGGAAGCTCTGAAGAAAAATAGGGTGTTACACTGTTATGAATAGATGAACTATGTAGCATTTATTCAGTCTTGTTGCAGTTTTCCAAGAAAATACCAAGCTTTGAAAATGGCTATTTGGCCAAATCAGAATGAATTTTTTGTTATGAATTGCACTTTTTGACATTGTCTTATTAAAAATCTGCTCGACTAATTGATTTAGAAATTGACAATTTAAATTCCTTTATATATGTAGAACGGAAATTGATTAGAAGAACGCCCCTCACATCCTTCCACTTGTATTATATTTGGTCAAAGTTCCACTTTTAATTCAAAATTAATACATCTTTATATTTTAATCGTAAAAAATTATTATATCAAGAACAATAACGGTTTTTGGATTTAGGCTTGTAATTTCAGTGTCTACAGGATGGAATAAAAATATTGCACCCTTTGTATATTTTTAAATTTCGCTGCCGGTACCTATTAAGACCAATGTTCTTATTGAGGGAAGCCATTGAGGATACTAACTTCAATAAAAAAATTATTGGTTAACGCAGGAAAAATCAGCAGAAATGAACAATCGCGTGTATAGTGTTCGTCAGCAGCCAGGCTTGAAGTACTCTGTTTCGCCAGAAAGAATTAATATAGATGACTTTATTCAATCATACAAATTTTAAGAATGTATCCAAACTGGACAAATAAATCTAAGAACAAAACAAATACGACTCGACTCTCCTTATACGTACAGCGGTCTACAAAAATATTATCTAGTTATTAAAACCAGCTGACATTTAGTTTGGCTAAGCGTGTTCAAGATCAACTCGCAGCGTTCACAGCCCTTAAGTTTCCATGGCAACCAGACATGATTGCCTAGCAAATGGAGTGTTTGCTGCATGTACGGTCGGTTATGAATACCTCCCCTCTGCACCACCACGCACCACCGACCAGACGGGATGGTCGAATGAGTTGAGCGTCCGTCTCCCGCTAGTAGTATAGTAGGGGTCTATTGAGTGTAAAATTACGTAATCCTGGCTCAGAGAGTCCATTGACCTTAAATGCACCCGTCTGAGAGCGTCCATTGACCTTAGATGACCCATTCTGATAGGGTGGGGGTAGGTTTGTCCTTAGATGACCCGTTTGTCCTTAGATGACCTATGATTGTGTGTGTGTGTGTGTGTGTGTGTGCGTTTGTGTGTGTGTGTGTGTGTGTGTGTGCAACATCTGCCACCACCCCCCAGCATTCCCCCCAAAAAACCCAAAGTGATGTACTATCCATTCTCACTTAAATACTTATTAAATAGATAAATAAATAAATAAACTAAGTGAGTTCAAATATCTACTGAGGGTGAATGTAAGCAATTATTTCCAAGTCACAGGGACAGTAGGTGATGGTAGGGGTGGAGGTGTTAGTGAAAAGACCCACACCATATGTAATGTCATCGATATGGATCGCAGGTACATTGTACAATATCTTCTGATATGTTATCCATTCTCACTTTAATACTTAATAAATAAATTAAGTGAAAAGTGGCTTGACCTGTGATAGAATAGAAACATTAGCTGCTACTGGATGTAGGGGAATACAAAACTGCTAAAGTGCACTTATGGTGACTTTATAGTGTTGCCCCACTGAAAATCAGACCGCCGACATCAAGACCCGATATCCCACTCAGTCACATTTTCTTGATGCGGAGCTAACCAGTCCTTACTCTATCCTATTGATGCTGAGTGTTGTAAGAAACTGAGTTGCAATGGCAAACCGTGTGCAGAATAAAGTCACCTATGATCACCGTTTGCCATTACAACTTCGTTCGATCATGTGACTCCCCATGTCACATGTTGATGCATTCCGGTAATCACGTCTCTCACAAGTGTCAGGCTATGAAGCATTAAGTAGCCATTTTAAAGTTATTGGTTGGAATCAAACTCCCAACCTTTTGCACACGAGGCCCGCACACTACTGAATAGACCGTTTTAGAGAGGTAAGTGGGATGTTGGGCATTGTATCTATCTAACACCATGTGATAGATGGGATGTTGGGCATTGTATCTATCTAACACCATGTGATAGATGAGATTTGTACACGTTGAAGTGTGTACCGCAAGTAATCTTTATTTAGTATTCAGTGTAGCCCCATGTGTGTGTACTTGTGACACACTAGTACTCCTTGCCTGTCTGTGCTCGGGCTTCATACACACATCACAGGGAGTGGGAGGGAACTGACTTCATCCTGATGTCAAATCAGAGGACGGTGTGTTGGTGCTGGGGGTGAGTCAACAGTATACAATTATGACTAGAACTAATTGATTGTCATGGTTAATTTGTTTGGGTTTTATGTCCTGGAATCATGTTAGATCAAAAGCAGGATGTTTGATCATGGTGATATTAATCTGAAAGAGGAAGGATTAGTCTAGAAATAATTTGATTAGGAATTTGTCATTACCCATAGTCGAATTTTGAACTTCATTAAACCGTGGACAGATTTTCATTGTTTCACTTTGGAATGTGCACCATCTTCCATCAATACCACCACAACATCAAAGACATATCTGGAAATCTAAAGTTGCATAGCAACATTTGCTTCATGGAGATAAAAAAAAAATTAAATCCCTCCTTCTGAATTTGCATTAGCATTAGCATTCCATCACATTATACAAAAGAACAAAGCGTAACGTCATCGAGTGGGGTGTCAGATATTACTGCTAAAAATAGAATCTGTGAGGGTGAGGGTAGAGAAAAAATAAAATAAAAAATATTATGGGGGTGCTGGGGTGGAGGGGGTGGTGTGGGGAAACAAGAAAATATACAAACTACAAACTTATCGAAAGACAACAACACATGATACTGCTAACCTAAAAAATGGGATCCAAAACTCCAACACTAACTGATATGGGGCTGACTGAAGTTGGACTAAAAGAGTGTCTACCCCCCTCCCTCCCGATTCTATTTTTAGCAGTAACACCCACCACCACCACCTACACCTGCACCTACACCTACACCCGCACCATCACCAACCCGCCGCTCAATGATGTCACTGTATGGGTTTTTGGGGGGGGAATGCTGGGGTGGCAGATTTTACTGCAAAAAGACTCTACCCTCCTCCCTCCCCGATTCTATTTTTAGCAATAACATCCACCACCTCCATCACCAACACGCCGCTCAATGACGTCACCGTATGGATTTTTTTGGGGGGCCAAGACAGGGGGTGGTAGATGTTGCTGCGGAAAGTGTCTACCCCCTCCCTCCCCGATTCTATTTTTAGCAGTAGCAACCACCACCACCACCCTCACCCAGCTCAATGATGCATACACACACGCGCACACACAAAAATAATAACAACAGATGGCTGGGATAAATGCACTCTATGACCTCTACCAACTAGCTCATTGACATCACTGCTTCAGGTTTTCGGGGGCTTGGTTCTATTTTTAGCAATGACATCAACCACCTCCATCACCAACCCGCCGCTCAATGATGTCACCGTTTGGGGTTTTTTTGGGGGGGGGAATGCTGGGGGTGGTGGCAGATGTTGCACACACACACACACACTCACAGGTCATCTAAGGACAAACGGGTCATCTAAGGACAAACCTACCCCCCCACCCTCCAAGAATGGGTCATCTAAGGACAAACCTACCCCCCACCCTATCAGAAGCGGTCATCTAAGGTCAATGGACGCTCTCAGACGGGGGCATTTAAGGTCAATGGACTCTCTCAGAGCCAGGATTACGTAATTTTACGCTCAATAGAACCATACTATACTACTCCCACACGTTAAAGCGGCACCCAGTAAACTATCCTAGTGAGAAAGCACTAAAACAGGGCCCTAAGTTGGTACCGGTTCTGATATGGCCTCATAGGTTGCTAGCGTGTAAAATCCCAATCATTCGCTTACACATTATTAGCTTCTAGTTTTACCCCGTGTGCTCACAGCGGAACGCATGAATATTGTTTTCAATATGAACCAAGCCAAGTAGATTAGGCACGCATAGGAGGCTTAATCACGCCAACAGAGGTGTGGCCGTGTGTGTGTGTGTGTGGGGGGGGGGGGGAAATAATGTTAGCTGAACATACCATAGGTGCTGCCACACTGTGTGCGTTTGTGCGGCATAATGTTTGCTAAACACACCATAGGTGTGGTCGCACAGTATGTGTTTGTGTGTATTTTGTTTGTTTGTTGTTTTACATCCTAGCAACATCTAAGGTCATATCAGGATGGGTACCGAGTTGTGACAGTGCGCACTCATTGCGACTTTATAGTGCTGCCCCACTGGAAGACCAGGCCACCAGCACCATGACCTGATATCCCACTCAATCACATTATCCTGACACTGAGCAAACCAGTCCTTGCCCTATCCTAATAATGCCGAGCGCCAGGCTAGAAAGCAACAAGTATCAATTTTGAAGTCATTGGTTTGACTCGACCAGGGTTCGAACCCACGACCCCACGATCTACCAACACGGGAGAAGGACGCTCAAACTCATTCGGCCATCCCGTCTGGTGTTTGTGTGTGTGTGGCACAGGTGAGGGGTGGGATCAGGTATGCTAAACATCACGACAGGTGTGCCCCCACTGTGTGAGTGTGTGCGTGTATGTATGTGTGTGTATGTATGTGTGTGTATGATGTGTGTGTGTTTTATGTGTGTATTATGTATGTGTATTATGTGTGTGTGTATTATGTGTGTGTGCGTGTATGTGTGTGTGTACAGGTGAGGAATTGGATCAGGTATGCTAAACATCACGACAGGTGTGGCCCCACTGTGTGAGTGTGTGCGTGCGTGTATGTATGTGTGTGTATGTATGTGTGTATGATGTATATGTATTATGTGTGTATGGTGTGTGTGTATTATGTGTGTGTATGGTGTGTGTTATGTGTGTGTATGGTGTGTGTGTATTATGTGTGTGTATTATGTGTGTGTGTGTGTGTGTGTATGTGTGTGTGTGTGTAAAGGTGAGGAATTGGATCAGGTATGCTAAACATCACCACAGGTGTGGCCGGGTAGGGAATCCCACTAGCTACTTCTCCTCGTGACACCCTGCGTAGCTATATTTACTCGGAACCACTGTTGAAGCGGCGAACCAACTCTGACTTCTTAATCATAGGTATTTTCAGGATAGGTCCGCAGTGGGCGCATGTGACTGCTACCTCACCCCCACCCCCCACCCCCCTCCCCACACACATATGTGGTTGGTTGGTTGTTGGAGTTTTACGTTCTGGCAACATCTAAGGTCATGTCAGGACGGGTGCCGACTTGTGACTGTGTGAGCGGGGGGGATGAGGAAAGACAGCTGTCACTTGAAATCAACATCGATTTGCAAGGTGGCCTAATACCAAGATCGCACTGTATACTGAGTGAAATGATTAGAAACTTCATATTCTTTTCAAAACCTAGCCACACTTGATTGATTGTCTGTTCATGAAACTACAATAAAACCTCTCTAACCGACCACATCTACAGATCGAACACTCCCCTATATCGATCGCTTATTTGGGTCCCAAACGATCCCCATTTAATAGCATTGTAATGATTTTAAAAACTCCTTAAACCGACCACCTCCTTAAATGTACCGTTTAAAATGCGTCTCATGGTCGGTCCATTTAGAGAGGTTTAACTGTACCTTCTAACATGTATGCGACAATAAGAGCTGGAGTCCCCTCATTAAACCAGCAGTGACATGCATGCCAAAAGGAATTTGCATGTTTGCAATTCAAATATGTCCACAAGGTTAACGCTTTAAAATAAAAGCTACTCTAAACTAAGGAAAACCAGATCATAATGATCGACTTAATATACTTAGTGAAAATAATATGGCAGAAGTCATGCCAAAATGAATGTTGCCTGTTTGTAATTCAATCATCTCCACAAAGTCCGCCGTGAATATGACCTATGCTGCTGACACGGCGTTAAGAAAACACCAATCAATCCACAAAGTTAAACCCTTTAAAATAAAAGATAATTAAAACTAAAGAAAAGTAGATTATAAATTACAGGGTTCCCACTCTTTTTACACGCTTCTTTCTTAATGACTTTTTATGACCATTAAATCTGTTTTTAAGGACGAAAATGACGATGTTCCACGCATCTTCAGCATGAAATAACTCCAGGTTCCGAGTACGCTCCACTAGTCCTATTGCCCATCAATGGGGGGGGGGGATTTTAATCTTTGGAGGACAGCCAAGGTTGGACCAAAATTATTGTCTGTCTACCGTCATCTTGGGAAATTATTTCAAAATGACATCTAATGTCACCTATCAAAGAACAAGTGTTCAACCTTGATATAAGGACAGGTTGAAAAACAAAAATTCATAAGCCTACCTAGAGTTACTGCATACAAACCATTAACTTGGCCTAACAACAAAAATACTTTAAAGTGCAAGTGGTGAAAAAGTAAGGGTAAGCAATGTTCCTGATGCTTGGTGCTACTTATGAATCAAATTGGTCATGGTTTTGTGTAATAGGCAATCTTCAACAAAACCACATTGATAAGTAGCGCCCACAGAAGCAATTTTTAAAGACTTATAATAGTTTTTGTATAATAGTAGGACTTTTCAGTACTTAATTTTTGCATTTCCAAAACTTAGTATTTTTTAGTTTTTTTAATGACCAGTACGAACCCTGGGTTTCAAGGTTATTATTGCCGGAAGTGATAGTGAGGATAAGCTCTCACTACCTATAAAGTACTTTCTCATGGCATGCGTATCAAATAGCCTCTGATAACCAAGTCCAACTCCAGGCCTTCATGAGGCGAAACTGTTTCTACTGACGGGAGAAGGGGCAAAGGCGGATCTCTGGCGCCTCAAAACCAGTTGCTTCGGGCAGGTGGGGCTCGTCAATCTTGGCTGACTGCTCATCTAGGAGAAGGTAAACTCTGATTTAAAACCCCCGCTGCCATGCGGCTAGTCCCATTTATGGGAAGACCAGAAGTTGGTAGTGCACACCAGCGGCCATACCGACTCAATTGTCGGCCTAAACTAAGTGCGGTGCACATCAACTTTGTTGGTGTGGTCAGGGGATGTCACCCCTTCAAGTGCATGAAGACTGGAGCAGCAGATGAGTTAGAAGATCAATAGCTTTGAAGGTGTAACAGCAAGATGATGTGGCTCATCAGGGCACACTCTGACAAAGATGAGTAAGTGGCCAGTCACCTTGGAAAGGAAGGGGAACCTACCAAGTATTTACCCATAGTAAGCAATGGTGATGAAAATATCATGGACAAAGAAGATCACCAACAAAGAAGTTCTCAGAAAAATTAAAAATAAGAAAAGCTTGTTTGCCACTATACAGACAAAGAAACTTATTTATTTTGGCCACATCATTCGTCAGAGTTCAATATACCGTACATTGTTGGAAGGGAAGGTGAATGGCAGCAGAGGGAGAGGGAGACCAAGAACATCATGGTTTACAAATATTTCACAGTGGACAGGCTTGAATTATTCACAGTCTATCAGAACAGCACACCATCGGGACAAGTGGAGAACCATTGCATCCAACCCTCGACTAGAGGACGGAACTATTGATTGATGATTGACGAACCCTGAGTTACTAAAATGACGTGAAGACTTACCCGGTCCGCGTGCGCCATATTGCACTCGTCCAAGACGGAATATGACGGCCCGCTCGTATTCCTGAACCATCTGAAAACAGAAACCAGGGTTCATACAAACATTTGAAAATGAAATTATGGGGTTTTGGAAACTTTCATACAAAAGTGTTTTTTGGGGCGATTATAGGGAGGTTTCGGGTTTTGTTCGCATGTTCAAAATGTAGGCCTACCACAAGATATTTTCTCGGGGAGATATGTTTTAGTTTACCCTATACTTAAGTAACTAAATAGTTTTCATGTGACAAGTTTTACACTAGTGGCGTAAAAGGCTAGGCTTGCTGGAAATTGCTATTTTCAAGTTTTTTTTATGTGAAAACAGGTGACGTTCTAGGGTTTTCGGGTACTCTTGAATGTTATTTAGAAATTCAATGGTTTTCGGGGATCTGTGCGAAACCTGAGAAACAAGACGAGGATGAACACGAGCACCCAGCACCACGCAACCCCGGCAGCAAGTCCAGTGAAATCTCCATATAACGGGATCGTCTGGGGTCCATAAAATATCATCGCGAAAAGAAGCAGGGTCGCGCTAAATCGGGGTTCAGTTTACCGAATTACTTACAAGTTACAGATTAACTTACAGATCCTCTTCTGGCTGATCTAGGCGCTATTGTGGCTTTAATGCCAGCTCGCAGGTGGATGGAAAATAGGGCTATCACTATGACACTACACTCTGTGTAACAAGATCTGGTAGCTTGAACCCCTGGCCTTTTTCACAAGGCGACTTTATCGCAAATTCCCATAGTCCGATGAAAATATTAAATTAATTGTTTCGGTTTTGAAAATTTGGATTTGATCTTACATAATTAACTTAGATACTGGTGCACTTATTAAGCATTTGTCACCACATAGAACGGAATACCAAGTCAATTTGATAGAACATGTTACTTCAGAAGCCTATGGTGTCAGAGTTTTGGTGTGCTCACCAAATTAATTTTGCATTTCAACTATCTCAAAAGTTAGTCATTCAAAATAAACGTTACTTCAAACTAAAGTAATGTCGATTATAACGATCAGCCTAATATATTTATCTAAAAGAAATGACAGAAACTCAAAATCATCGGACTATGCAACTTAAAACGATACTAGCATATATTCTAAGCATTGTAATTGGAATATATTTCAACGTCAACACTGTTGTAATGATTGATTTTTATAAGTTAGTTTTTTTTTTAACTTCTTTTTTTCTCCAATGCAAACATTTTATAGCAATCCACAATCAACTAACTTATCAGCAGCTACTGCTTGGTAAGACAACACCAACACTACAGCTGGCCAGCATTGAAAACAAGCCTGGTTACCCGGGCTTACATGCTATGGACAGTATAAATACAGCCTCAATTAAAAATATAATTTTTTTTTAAATAAATAAAATAAAAGTTGACCGCATAAAACCAGTCAATGAGACACAAGAAAGGTAGCCTTTAATGCACGCTTGTCTTACATGGCACCACGTGACATGGCACGTGACCAAGTCGTCCGCTAACAAGACATATATCAGGTTACCCCCTTAAGAACGTCCTAACCCTTCCTGTCCATTAGTCACTCAGTTTAAGAAGTTGTAGGTCCTGCTACAGGTAAGATCCCAAAGGCGGTTTACCAACTTGCAATCAGTCTCCCCCATGAGAATTTTCAAATATTGACAGGTATATGCGCAAAATCAGTTTTGATGCCAGTCATACATGCGCTCAACAACACCTGACAAAAGTTTATTAGTACCAAAATGTTATGGCACCATAAAACATGGGGGGAAAATGAAATTAAAAGTTGTAAAGAACTGCATATAGATCTCCATGTACCACTTGCCCAATAAATATAACAAATAGAATTCATGGCCCAGGCTCATCAGTTGGCTTATAGTGAGAGCTTTCTTTTCTAAAAGCGGGAGATTGGGCTTAAATTGAATACCCGATCGGGAGGTTGGGAGAGGTACTTAAAATCGGGAGGCTCCCACCGAAATCGGGAGACTTGACAGGTATGCAATCAGAAACACCTGCTCAGAGGTGGTAAAAGGCCAAACAAAATAACATACTTGGGTTTGTTTCTTTAAGGTTGCAGAGTTGATCATTATAATCTACCTTACTTTAGTTTGAAGTAACTTTTATTTTAAATGGCTTAACTTTTGAGATATTTGAAGTGCAAACATGCTAAATTAATATCGGCAAGCTTGCCCAAACTCTAGCACCATAGGCTTCGGCAGTAAGAGGTTCTATTAAATTGACGCAGTATTCCCTTCTAATTTGCTATGGGGCAACAATGTTTAATAAGTGCACCAGTATCTAAGTTAGATATGTAGAATCAAATCTAGATAATTGTTTGTTTTTAAAATTTGATGTTTTCATCCGACCATGCGGCTTTAAAGCATCGCTACATCAATGTTTAGTCCTACCCAATCCTTTTTATAATAACAATCTTGGAAGAAAGTGTAAAATAAAAGAAAACCTGCCACATCAAATTTCAATGGCTGCTCCATTAGGTTTGTTACCATTTGTTGAACAACCTATAGGATTTCACGGTAATGGTCGTTTCCAGTAACATGTTGTTGCCCTGTTGGAAAAACATTGGAACCATAAGTTCAGTTCCGATAAGTTTTTGATTCCCATCACCTGTTTCATGGAACAAAATATAATTTGGTCCCGATGGGTTCCTATGAGCCCTGATCACAGAACCAAAAATGTGTTTCCTACCAAATGTGAAGTCCTATAGGTTGCTGGAGGTTTATGTCCTAGTCACATCTTAGCTAAGTTTTTGCAGTCAATTACATGACCAATTCTTCTTACCAAATAAAAATATAAATATAAATAACACTGCCCCAGATTTTAACCAAAAAAATCGAATGAAAAAGTTTAAATGAAAAAATAAACGCCTACCTCAAAATGCTAACCAAATGTGCCGGAGAAACAAGTAGGTTTTATTTTGTTTGTTCTAACTGATGACAGCTGACAATTTAAAAATCCAAACATGTCCAGCGAAATAACGGCTAAAACTCTTCAGAACGGGAGGTTAATAACTGTCAATGATATGTCAGGCGTGGTCAGGTGGTGGTGGCATAACCGACCCAGGACTGCTACCTGTATGAATGCAGTCCGTGAGAAGGACAACACCTGTATTAATCCACCGAGCTTGTCCATGCCATTACAACACTGTCACTTTCTACAGGTAAGTGTCATCGCCTCAACTAGTACACACCTGTCGACCAAACGAGATCACCGAATGAGTTGAGCGTCCGCCTCCAGTTTTGCTAGATCGTGGGTTTTTCTAACCCTGGTCGAGTCAAACCAATGACGTAAAAATGTATACTTGTTGCTTCATTGCCAGGTGCTCAGTATTATTAGGATAGGGCAAGGACTGGTTGGTTCAGCGTCAGGTCATGATACTGGTGGCCTGGTCTCCCAGTGGGACAGCACTATAAATTCACCATTAGTGCGCACTATCACAAGTCGGTACCCGTCCTGATATGACCTTAAATGTTGCCAGGACGTAAAAACTACCAACCAACTTCTCACCCAGTCGTCAAGCAGTCAAGTTCACTCTCACACCCTACCAGGATTGAGCGCTGTTCTTCGTTCTAGCTTAACTATCACGTCCACCTGCGTCATCGTCACGAGCCTTGTTGTTTCGCTTTAACTACTGAGTTAACGGTCCTTATTCTCGTTTATTATTCATTCTGGTGTACCCTACCACTATACTGATGCTTATCCTGATATTTATACTGATGATCATAACTTTGTCACGCTGTACTAGTAATAAGACTTGGGCCCCGTCGCCCGCTTGCATGCATACCTGAGCAATAAATAACTTATGGACATGAACCATTTAAAAAAACTTACAATTCCAAGAGGACAAGATGCTGATGGATGCGATGGGGGTTTGCTTCCTGGTTACACGATTAACTACAGCTGATAAGAGGACTTATTGTCAATGTGGCTAATCACACGATTATTTTACCATTACAGAATGTACTCTCATGAGTAACAATTATTAGGTTAGGACAGTAATTATCAACCTTGGCGGGCATATGTATGGACAGAACATGGGACCTATAGGGTCTTTAAGGTCTTTTTAGCCCAAATCTGCAGCTGTTTACCATTATGATTTCTGTGGAATCTTTCCAATTTTCTGTCTTTCATTACACCATTAATGCATTATGCCCATACTCTAAAACATGGTAAATCTGTCTTTTCCACACTTATTATTATGTGTGTGTGGGGGTATGTGTGTGTGTGTATAAATATATATAAATATATATATATACATATATATATACATATATATATATATATATATATATATATATATACACACACATATATACATATGTGAGTGACTAAATGCTTACATGTATGTCATTGAGGGCGTTTTTGCAACCGACACTTCTGCCATTCAGGGACTTTCCATTTGTCAAATGTTGGCAGTTATATAGTTGCACACCACGTTACGTGACTTATCACTCGCAGCTATCTGCTCCTGCGAGCTTCTTGTAGGAAATCCTGAAGCGCAAACTGAAATATTAGCTGTGAATGGGTTATGTTTTGCGTCTGTTAGCTTTCTACTCCGCTTCCATAGGCGCAGTGCAGCCGTCAGTAAGCCCTTTACCGTATACGTTTGGCCTTTTTGTTGTTCCCCTCTCCGAAATCGACCGTGCTATAGATCAGTCGTATTCATCCACAAGCAGAACAAATTTGGTACATTCCTAAATTAGAAACAGCCCTGGGTGACTAGTTGTCACAACTAGGGTGACCAGTTACCACAACTAGTTTCCACCGACACTGTGGTGACTTGTCACGTGAAATATTGATGGCAGTCGTTGTTTCACCATGCAACTCGTTGTTTCACCATGCAACTCGTTGTTTCACTGTGTAACTCGTTGTTTCACTGTGCAACCCGTTGTTTCACCGTGTAACTCGTTTTTTCACCATGGAATTCGTTGTTTCGCCGTGTAACTCGTTTCACTGTGTAACTCGTTGTTTCACTGTGTAACTCGTTTTTTTTTCACCATGCAACTTGTTTCTCCATGCAACTGATTGTTTCACCATGCAACTCGTTGTTTCACCATGCAACTCATTGTGTCACCGTGTAACTCGTTGTTTCACTGTGTAAATCGTTGTTTCACCATAATCTTTTTCATGTGAATTGCGACATATTGCTTATATAGCACATTTCCACTTTTGATTTGATGTCCTAGATAGCCTAATGGTTAGAACCCTTAGCCCCTTACATTCCTGCAGATTTTGGGTAAGAAGGCCGTAAAGGCCCTATAGGTCCCATGTTCTATCTATACACATACTGGCCGAGGCTGATAATTGATGTCCTAAGCTAATAATAATTGCTATGCATGAGAGTGGACATTCTGTAATGGTGTGATTAGCCAAGCCGGCAATAAGGCCTCGAGATCTCATTAGCTGTAGTTAATCGTGTAACCAGGCATCAAACCGTCTTCGTACCCATTAGCATCAGCATTATCATACCCACCCACCCACCCACACACACAAACAGTAGAACTTGAAATCAGAAAAGTATGCATTATGGAATCTATACCTTATGTAAATACCGTGTATCTGGAGGAACCACAAGACGCGGTGGCCGAATCGGTAGAGCGCAGACTTCCCATGTGGAAGGTCAGGAGTTCGATTCCCGGTCGAGTCAAACCAATAACTTACTAAATCCATACTTGTCGCTTCCTAACATGGGGCTCGGCATTAATAGAATAAGGCAGGGACTGGTTAGCTCAGTGTCAGGATAATGTGACTGAGTGGGATATCAGGTCATGGTGCTGGTGGCCTGTTCTCCCAGTGGCACACTATGAATTCGGTATCTGTCCGGATATGACCTTATTATGTTGCCAGGACGTAAACTCCAACAACCAATGCGGATGTAGAACAGTCTGCCGCCTTAACACATTACCTTCTGCCAATAATACTGACGAGCCCGTGCATGTCGCAAAAGCTTTGCCCTATACCGGACGCGGTGGCCGAATCGGTACAGTGCAGGCTTCCCGTGCGGAAGGTTGGGATTTGAAACCTGGCCAAGTCAAACCAATGACGTACAAAATTGATAATTGTCGCTATCTAGTCTGGCGCTGGGCATTACGAGGATAGGGCAACGACTGGTTAGCTCAGTATCAGGATAATGTGACAATGTGGGATATTGGGTCATGGTGCCAGCTGCCTGGGGAAGCACTATAAAGTTGCGGGGTGGGGGTGGGGGTGGAGGGAACGTTGTGGGTTATTATTTATCCAGGGCGTGTGGTGTGCATAAGCCAGCTGTAGTGTTGACTGCTTCAGGTTCCTATTACACGACAGAAGGTTACCTCACTACAGAAACACTCTAACTACGCTCAGTGAAGCAACTAGTAACCGCATTTACACATGGTGCACACCGCCCTGTGTAAACTGTGTAAGGCGGCTAAACACCAACGGTCCAGCCAATTACACATCGCGGTCTGCGCTCCATTAGTGCCTTACGGCCGGCTTAAGTGAGGCGAATAGGTCTAATTAAAAACAAGTGTTTCACCCACCCACCCACCCACAAACACATACACTTGTTTAAAGCTGCATATTCCGACGCCATGTTTTATTTTGTTTTTATTTAATATAAATATATTGGCTAACATTATAATCTACTTTACTTTTAGTTTAAAGTAATTTATTATAAAGAGTTAACTTGGGGGGGGGGGGGGAGTATTTGTTGCTGCAAAGAAGGGCCGTACTAAGTCAATTTGATAGAACATGTAACTGCTGGAGCAGGGATGAAAGTAGTCTCCGGGGAAAAAAGCGGAAATGCAGATATTCTCCCATAGGCTTAGCATTGTCAGAGAATCGTGGAAAAATACCTGAAGTCTGGTTTCAACTAGCCTTGTTGTGATTGCATTATCGCCCATACCAAACACTTTCTTCTTTAGATTCGATGTTCTAGCTACATCTAAGGTCATATAAGAAAGGGATTCGAACCACCCAACTGGTGTCATATATATCCCATTTTTTTGGAATTTTGTTTAACATTAATCGGTGAATATAAACAATCCCGGAAATCCGCGAAACTGCGAAGATCTTTCATCCCTGTGGAGCCTATGGGTTTGAGTTTGGACAAGCACGCCAAAAATAATTGTAGATGTTTACATTTCAAATATCTTCTAAGATAGTCTAAGCAAAGTTACTTCAAACTAAAGTAATGTCGATTATCATGATCATATTTATCTCAACATATAACAGCAAGGTGCAACTTTAATCAATCGTGACTCCTTGTGGACTCGTTACACTTTAAACCACAACTTTCAGGTCCCTTGAATGTAAGGCGCGATCAAAGGTTAAAGTTGCTGTCTGATGGCTCGGAGCTTCCGCCATGTTTTACCGTTGGAGATATTTGAAATTGAAAACATGCCAAATTATGTTGGTGTGCACTTCGAAATGCTGGAAATCATCTATGTAGCACGAAGAAGCTGACAAAATGGCAAAGATGGGTGCAGAGGCAGAACAGCACGAAAACCGTGTTGACTTTAAGGAGATGAAGACAATCATTAAGTCTCTGCATAGATCACCAGAATCACGAGACAGCTACCATCAACTGTCAAGACAACATCAAGTGATCATCTTCCACCTTAGGACTGGGCATAACAGGCTTAACAATCTCCTGCACAGATACTTCCGCGTAGTACCATCTGCCCTCTGCCCCTGTGGAGAGGAAGATCAGACTGCTGAGCATATCCTACAGAGCTGCTTGAACCATCACTCACTGAGGGAAGAGATATGGCCAGCTCCCACTGACTTGCAGGAGAAGCTGTACGGGCTGCAGATGTGCTACAGAGGACTGTCAATTTTATTATGAGAACTGGGCTCCAAGTGTAATTGAAGGCGAACGAAAAGAAGAAGATCTGCAGGGTCACTCTCCTGAAAACTGGTCAGCATGGGATGGGATTTTAAAACTTCAATAAAAAAACTTCCTACTTATTTTTGTCCTTATACTTTTCATATTCATGTTCAGATTTGATGAAAGAAATAAGGGAAATAAAATAAACTGTGTGCAACTTTGGTCCTTTTAGTTATGAAGTGTTTTTGTACCGAAAAACCCCATTTTACAGTCAGCCATTTGTAACATGACATATGGGACGTGGTTGAATCCATATTAACATCTTGTATTGCATTGATATATCAAACAAAAAAGTTCCCAAATCAAAAAGGAAGTATTTATTAACATGTATGCATGCTTAAATTTTAAAAAATAAATTGTTTATGTCTTCAGAAATAACATTACAAATTTCCGTCACATGTGTAACAAGTGGTGTCTGGATGCCACACAAATATTTACACTAATTATTCAGTGAATAAAGCATGGCTGGGAATTACTTTTTTTCTAAATCAATATAAGCACTACATATTTCTGTATATTATGCCATGATTAATATGCTTCTAAGTATGAAATTATTTAATTCTGCTGAGATTTTTATTAAGCAGACTGTGTGGTGTCCTAAACATGTGTTACACATGAACAACACATGTTATACTGCCATAAGACATAGCTTAATCATGGACTACACCTTTATTTCTTATCTCATCAATTTATATTTTACATAGATGTAAAGCGGAGATTTCCAGCTTTCATTTGCAACCAAAAAATGTAAAAAAATCAAATATTAGATTTGAACTCTCCATGTGACACTTCTGGCCAGTTTTCAGGAGCGTGACCCAGCAACAAACGCTGAATGAGTGCACCACTATCTAACAGGGATGGAAGTGGTCTCCGACAAAAAAAGCGAAAATCAAACCGATACTTGAATCCAACAGCGAATTTCCGAGAAAACGCGGCTTTCCCCACCATAGGATTAGCACTGTCAGGGAATCGCGAAAAAAATGTAGGAAGTCAAGTTTAAACTGTTCTTGCTGTGATTATATTATTGCCCATACCTAACCGTTTATTGCTTGGGCTATATGTTCTAGCAACATCTAAGGTCATATAAGAACGGGATTCGAACTCATCAATTGCTGCCATAATAGTATATATATAATATATTGATATTTTGCAAACGTTAATCAGTGAATATCAACAATCGCGGAAATCCGCGAAATCGCGTAGATCTTTCATCCCTGATTTCTAAGTTGGATATGAAGCATCAAATGTAGGTGCGTATTTTGGTTTCGAAAATTTGATACTTTCATCGACCTATGCAGCTTTAAGTCAGACGATCCACTTGTCTACAGCTAAGTGGAAGCCGCCGTCTAGAATAAGAGCGCTCCCACCTACACACTACCAACCCTGCAGTTACTCGGTGTAGTTGGCCAGGCCTATTGCCACATATATACACACACGGTGAATGTACCAGTTGGTTGTTATTGTTTGTTGTTGTTTTACGTCCTAGCAACATCTAAGGTCCTATCAGGATGGGTACCGACTTGTGACAGTATGCACTCACGGCGATTTTATAGTGCTGCCCCACTGGGAAATCAGGCCACCGGCACCATGACCCGATATCCCACTCAGTCACATTATCCTGACACCGAGCTAACCAGTCCTTGCCCTATCCTAATAATGCCAAGCACCAGGCTAGGAAGCGACAAGTATCAATTTTTAAGTCATTGGTTTGACTCGACCGGGAACCGAACTCGCGAACTCGTGATCTTCCGCACGCGAGGCCTGTGCTCTACCGATTCGGCCACCGCGCCCGGTCCTGTACCAGTTGGTATTCGGGATCGGCGAGAAAGGAGGGGAAAAAACAACAGACAGCGCGACAAAGCAAAACACTAAATAATGTTTTGGTGTTGGTGTTGTTGTGTGGGTCTTGGTTTTTTATATAGTTGTTTTGCGGGAGGGAGGGTGTGCGTGTACGTGCATGCATGCATGTGTGTGCGCGAAGGCCTCTGTGCAATATGTGTGTGTGTGTGTGTCTGTGTGTGTGTGCGTGTGTGGGGGGTGCATAAAGGGAGAGGGGTGGGCGTGGAGGAGGTAGGGGGTCCTAGATAAAAGATTCTCCCCTACCCAGAGTAGGGATAAATGACAACTATGTCTAAATCCGAGCAAAAACTGCATCAAATAGGAATTAACTGCGGAGGGAGTCCCGTGCACAATGTTTATTTGTTTTGGCTTAAAGTTGAGAAATTGGTAGAGAATGAAAACAAATCAATATGGCGGCCCCGGAATGTTCTTGATTAAAATTTTGAAGTCTATTAATCAATATTATTTTATATTTTGTTCATCCAAAAGTAGCAGGTAAATATATAAAGAGGTATGTGAAGAATATATTTTGCTTCTTAAATTAAGAATTTATTTGGTCATTTCCTTTATCCAACATCCCAACACTTTTCTTATGGGTTGTTCAGCAGCCCTATTTCAGCAACAGAGCTGTGGGAGTAACTGGGGTCCATCTAGTGTTTTGTTATAGTAGAACAGTGTTTGTTTGCTTATTGGTGTCTTACGTCCTGGCAACATCTGAGGTCATTACCAGGACGGGCAGTTGGTTGGTTGTTGGCGTTTTACGTCCTGTCAACATCTAAGGTCATATCAGGATGGGTACCGACTTGTGACAGTGCACACTCATGGCGACTTTGTAGTGCTGCCCCACTGTGAGAACAGGTCACCAGCACCATGACCTGATGTCCCACTCAGTCACATTATCCTGACACCAAGCCAACCAGTCCTTGCCATATCCTAATATTCCCGAGCGCCTGGCTAAGAAGCGACAAGTATCAATTTTGTATGTCATTGGTTTGACTCGCCCATGATTCGAACTCCCGACCTCCCGCACGAGAGGCCTGCGCTCTACCGATTCGGCCACCTCGCCCAGTCCCAGTGGGACGGGCAGTAGAAAAGTGTGTACTAACCTTGAAGCAGAAGCAGAGCGTGATGGGGAACGTCAAGATGATGCAGAGGACGCTGACAATCTTGAGCAGGGTCCCGCACATGGAGTCGCACAGCCCCTCATCAACAGAGGTTATGTTGGGATCTGGAGTGTACACCGTTAAAGGTTCAGTAATGCGCTGTGAACATGCAATCCTCAGACCAATATTTTTGTTGAAGATTTATATTGCCTTTCATGGATAAGTCTGAATAGACTTGTTTTCACCATTAGACAGTTAGCCAATAGCCTACACTTTTACCGACCGCAGGGATTTTTAACCTCCCATATCACATAGACACAGTATGAGAGCAACTGGCCTTTGATGGGTTAGGCTATACACAGTGGTGGAAATCCAAAATGGCAGAGGTGATGGCATGAGGATATTCGCTATAGGACATACCTTAAAGGTCCATAGCCCAATGGTTTTCAGTTTCTGTCATTTTTATGAGATTTATATATTAGGTTAATCATTATAATCAGACTATGCAGTTTTCACCGGACTATGCACCGGACTATACTGCATAGTCCGATGAAAACATAAAATTTTCAAAACCAAAACAATTATCTAGATTTGATTCTACATATCTAACTTAGATGCTGGTGCACTTATTAAACATTTGTCGTCACTTATAAGGGGATACTGAGTCAATTAATAGAACCTGTTACTGCAGAAGCCTGTGGTGATAGAGTTCTGACAAGCTTGCCAAAATTAATTTAGCATGTTTCCATTTCAAATATCTCAAAAGTTAGCGATTTAAAATAAAAGTTATTTCAAACTAAAGTAAGGTAGATTATAATGAACAACCTAATATGTTCATCTCAGAAAATGAGAGAACCTCAAAACCATCGGACCAGGCAACTTTAAGATCATCACTATAATCTACCTTACTTTACTTTGAAGTACTTTTAACAATTTTAATTTTAGATGGCTCACTTTGAAGATATATGAAGTGCAAACATGGAAAATTAGTTTTGACATTCTCGTCAAAACTCTAACCCCATAGGATTCAGCAGTAACAGATTCTATAAATGGACATAGTATTCCCTTCATTGAAGCAACAAATGCTTAATAAGTGCAGTAGTATCTAAGTTAGATATGTAGAATCAAACTTGGTCGTAATGCGAAGCATTACGTTTGATGCGAGGAGAGGAAGAGACCCTCCCCCCGCCCCGCGCTGTCGCGCTGCTTTCTCACCTCGGCAGACGGCGCGGCGCGCCGCCCCCTCCCCCGCCCTCCGCGTCGCGCGGCGCTCACGCCTCACCCGACGCCGCTGCTCGCCACCTGTCGCCCTCCCCCGGGCCGGCAGCTTTCACACTCACCTGCTGTCGCCCCTCCCTCTCCCCTTATAAGGCCGCCCCCTGGCCTCCCTCAGGCACTCGCCCCAGCTCTACCCGTTCTTCACTTGGCTACTCCACCTCGGACCTCTGCCCCAGCTCAGCTCAGGAGCTCGAGGGAAAAGGACGTGGACGGAAGGGATCCCTGGCCGGGCCTCCCCCGGCACCCCGGGGCCTCTCAGCAACCCGGACGGGGCGACCCTCCCGGCCTACGCCCCGGCGTCCCCCGCGGCGCCCTCGGGCCGCACCTCGGGCCCCGAGATGTCGACACTGCTGGAGGCGCTCCAGCGTATGCAGCTCCGCCGCCGAGGCGCGCCAGGCCACGGCCGACCTCCACGCCCGGATCGACTCCCTGGAGACCGGGGGGACTCGCCCGGGGATCCCCTCATCTCCCCCGAGGCGCCAGGCCGCCCTGACGCCTCGGGCACCTACCGCCACCACAGCCCGGCCCCTACCGCCGCCTCAGGCGTCCCTCCCCGGGGCCGCGCACCCGGAGTACGAGAGGTACTGTCACCTCTCCAGTCAACCACCACCCGCCACCTCGCCGGCCTACCGCGAGGAGGCCATCCGCTACAGCCCCGCCTCCGCGGCCGACGCCGTCCGGGACATACTGGCATCCGCCGAGGCACGCCACTCCATGAGGCGCCAAGGGATCCCGTCCAACTACATCTTCCCCTCGGACCTGGTGAAACGAGGGGCCGAGAGGAAGCCGGTGAAGAGGGGGGAGGCGACAAAGGACGAGTATACCCTCGCCCTCCTCACCCTCATCGGACCACCCCGACTTCCCCGCCCACTCCGCAGGGACTCCACACCACCACCTAGCAGTCTGCCGGGATAAACCTGTCTACCCTGGGCGACGTCCGCCGGTACTCAGGGAGTGTTTTACTGCCTCGCGGACGGAACCCTCCCCCAGGGCGGGCAGACCGGTTAGCCGCTCAACCTATGAGACTAGACTCTGGCCTTGGCCATGCCCGAGGACCAAGCCACCGCCGCCCCTGCCCGCCTACCCGACCCTCTCCACCGAGGCGCCCACCTCCTCCGACCCCAAGCCGACGCCCGCGCCACCTACGACAGGGACGCCCACGGGGCCCCCTGCCCGGCCTGGAACCGTGCCCCCGCCTCGTGCGATCGGGCCCACGTCGGGGAGGCCCACGGTGAGGCGGGGGACAGGCGCCGTCACGTCTGCGCATACTGCGCCAATGTGAGGCGCCTCCTAACCATGCATAGCGAGGCCGACTGCATCACAAAACAAACCCGTGAGCGCCAGACCCCCCCCCGCCACCTCGGCGGATTTTTGATCCGCCGGCATCCCCCCGGCCGGCCCGGGGGGCCCCCTTCGGCGCCTCACCCTCACCACTGCCGACAGCCCCGCAACTCCCACCGACAACCTCCCAGCGACCACCGATCGCAGCGCCGCCCAGTGCCAGCCGGGGATCATCACCTCGGGCATCACGCCTCGGACCACATCCCAGCCCAGCCTCAGGAGGAACCCTCTGCCGCCGATCCTCACGACACCGCCTTCAACAACACCGCCGCCCAGACCCCAACCACCACCCCATCCAGCCCCGAGGACTTCGCTGCCCCCCTGCTCGACCCTCGTCGGACCTCCTCACCGGATCCAGCCAAGGAGCGGGCCTCCCCCTTTTTGGCCGCCCGCTCCCTGTCGACGCAGGCCCCGGACACTCCCCACCCCGAGAGGGAGCCTGACCCCCAACACGGCCCACCTCTCGGCCGGCCCGCCCCACCTGCACCGCCTCGGGCGCGCCGCGAGCCCTCTCCGCCCAGACCTCCATCACCGGACCCCCGCCTCGGGCGCTCCGGCCCCCCGCCTCGGGCACGCCTCGAGCCCTCTCCTACTTTTGGTGGAGGGCTCCTCGGCACCCCCTCACTCCACTGACATTTGCTCTCTGTTTCTTTATTTACTCCGCTCTTCATTTATTTTATCCATTGTTCTTTATTTACATCTACTCCTCGTTTACCCTGTATGCCCTGTATGCTTTTCTGAGGCGAAAATAAAAACCTTTTATTTCCACCCCCGCCTCCTCTCTTCCTTTTCGCGCATCGGTCGTTTGATGCGAGGAGAGGAAGAGACCCTCCCCCCGCCCCGCGCTGTCCCGCTGCTTTCTCACCTCGGCAGACGGCGCGGCGCGCCGCCCCCTCCCCCGCCCTCCGCGTCGCGCGGCGCTCACGCCTCACCCGACGCCCGCTGCTCGCCACCTCTCGCCCTCCCCCGGGCCGGCAGCTTTCACCCTCACCTGCTGTCGCCCCTCCCTCTCCCCTTATAAGGCCGCCCCCCGGCCTCCCTCAGGCACTCGCCCTCCTGCCGTCTCCCAGCTCTACCCTTTCTTCACCACCCACTCACCCTACACTCCTCCTACCTTCTCTTCCACCGGTGGAGGGCTCCTCGGCACCCCCTCACTCCACTGACATTTGATCTCTGTTTCTCTATTTTTACCCCGCTCCTCATGTTATTTTATTCCTTGTTCATTATTTACATCTACTCCTCGTTTACCCTGTATGCCCTGTATGCTTTTCTGAGGCGAAAATAAAAACCTTTTATTTCCACCCCCGCCTCCTCTCTTCCTTTTCGCGCATCAGGTAAGTATTCTGGTTTCGAAAATTTGATGGTTTCATCGGATTATGCAGCTTTAAGAAAATACCTATTATACCTACACGCCTGCACCATAGAAGAGCTTACCACTGCAGATAATACAGGTGTAACACCGAGAGTCCAAAGTACTGGATGAAAGCATACTTTGGCCAATGTTGTCCTGACATAACAGGGGTGCTGACATAACAGGTGTTACTAAATCTTTTATTATATGCACTTTTTTACATTTCCTGTAAGCACGTTCAAACAATTTTGTGCTCACAACCATATTCAATCTTTTATAGATTAAAAAAAACACTCCCTAAACCGACCACCTCCCTAAATGGACCATTAAAATCCATTTAGAGAGGTTTTACTATATATATAAAAGAAACAAATGCTGCCCTATCACCTGTCTGTCTCTGTCTTCTCTAACGCTGTTGTCTCTGTCGTATCTATCTTTGTTGTCTCTGTCTTCTCTAACTCTCTTGTCTTTGTCTTCTCTAATTCTGTTGTCTCTGTCTTCTCTAACTATGTTGTCTCTGTTGTCTCTATCTCTCTTATCTCTGTTGTCTCTATCTCTGTTGTCTCTGTCTTCTCTAACTCTCTTGTCTTTGTCTTCTCTAATTCTGTTGTCTCTGTCATCTCTATCTCTGTTGTCTCTGTCTCTGTTGTCTCTGTCGTTTCTATCTCTGTTGTATCTGTTGTCTCTGTCATGTCTATCTCTCTTGTCTCTGTCGTCTCTATCTCTCTTGTCTCTATCTCTATGCTCAGAACCATATTCAATCTTTTATAGATTTAAAAAACACTCCCTAAACCGACCACCTCCCTAAATGGACATTTTAAAATCGATTTAGAGAGGTTTTACTATATAAAAGAAACAAATGCTGCCCTACCACCTGTCTGTCTCTGTCTCTGTATCTCTGTTGTCTCTGTCTCTGTTGTCTCTGTCTCTGTTGTCTCTGTCTCTGTTGTCTCTATCTCTGTTGTCTCTATCTCTGTTGTCTCTATCTCTGTTGTCTCTGTCATCTGTACCTCTGTCATCTGTACCTCTGTTATCTCTGCCTCTGTCGTCTATGTCTCTGTCGTCTATGTCTCTGTCATATCTGTCTGTCATATCTGTCTCTGTCATGTCTGTCTCTGTCATATCTGTGAACGAACGCTGATGGCGCAGATATCTAGATTGTTGCCACACACACTCCGCATGCGCAATTATCCACCAATGAAAATGTCGCCATCGGTGACGTCACACTGCCGACCACTGGTCATCACAAATTGATGTCGCTCGTGATGACAGCGCAGAGGAGGCCGATCAAAAATTCAGGCAGTGTGGTGTATTCTATTAGGTGGAAATGTCGCATTGATTAATTCATGTCCCATCAATGAGGCTCCTGCCTACCTGCCTGCCTGCCAGCCATTTTGCTATAGCGATACAGCTGAACAAGCGCAGTACCCGGCATGCACCGCAATTGAGCCAGCTGTACAAGGGTGCCGACCCCCGACCCTATTACCCCGATCATAACTGACACGCTCTTACCTGTGTAGCAGCAACCTACAAAAAATACATCTTGTCCATGTTGCAGCTGTGTGGACGGGTATTGTGTGTGTGGGTGGGTGGGTGGGTGAGCGGGAGGAGTGCAATGCTGACTGTGCAACTAAACATAAATCGTTCTATTGAATTGGGTATCACATGGTGCATACCAATTAATGGGTGTGTGTTTTACATCTTGCCAACATCTAAGGTCATATCAGGACGGATACCGACTTGTGAGTGCGCACTCATGATGACTTTATAGGACTACCCCACTGGGAGACCAGGCTTCCGGCACCATGACCTGATTTCCCACTCAGTCACATTATTCTGATACTGAGCTAACCAGTCCTGGCCGTATCCCTATTAATGCCGAGCACCAGGCTAGGTAGTGACACGTATCAATTTTGTATGTCATTGGTTTCACTCGACCGGGAATCGGATTGCCGACCTTCCGCACGGGTAGCTGTACCGATTCGGCCACGGCATCCGGTTCACACACTGAAGTAGGTCATCAAACCAGACAGACTGGTTCAAAAGTGCGTCATGCAAAGGGAGGTGTTAATTTTACATCCGGGTTAAAGATGGTCTCGGTCATGTGAAAAATTGAGTTTGAAAACATGCAAAGGTTTTTACATACCTAATGTTATAGGCCGCAGTGTAGAATCCGCTAAATAAAAATGAAATTGTTGAAAGTGGTAGACATGTATAGGCATCATATCCACACAGAGTAAATGTTATTGGACACGTATGTACAAATTACATGATTAACTGTTAGTTTAATTTAAATAAATGCTTTATGAGCAAATAATATTATAGTTAAACTAGACTTACCTGTAAGTTGACGTATTACTTAGATTCTTACGAATCTACCTAATATGAAGACGAGGATCAGGGGAGAGAGGTACAAGTAGTCCGCGCTAGTCGATCCCAGTCAGCATTCGTAGTATGAGGAATAATAACTAAGCTAATAACCCCCCCCTTCTTCCCACTACCATACAGTCCGGTGTCTTTCATAGCTCCCACACTTTTAAACCAATTTGTATTAGTTTTTACTTCTAAGATCACCAAACTATATGGCGTGGATGGGAGGGCCCCTGATCCTCGTCTTCGTATTAGGTAGATTCGTAAGAATCTAAGTAATACGTCAACTTACAGGTAAGTCTAGTTTAACTATAATATTCTTACCTCATCTACTAATACCAGAAGCCTCCGCCAGGGGAGAGATTTTGTAGTCTTAGTTATTATACTGAATCTCATCATTATTATTTCTTCATTAAGTCGTCTGTTATTCTATCATTTAACTCATTATTCATATCTTACCTTTAACCATTATCTCCATTTAACACAAGTCTTGTATTAAAGTTCCAACATCAACATCATTTTATTACCTCATGTCAAATAACAATCTTCTCCACAAACCAAAACATCCATAATTGAACAACTCTTTCTCCATTTTACCAAATAATTTGTTTAACATTACCATTCTCATCTTCTCCTGCTGGCTGGTTCCAAAACCGCCCTTTGTGCCTGTCCTGGATCGCTTATTGTTTTATTATAATATACTGCAAAAGACCTTGCATCCTTGCACATTGCATTTCTCATAATCGCATTCAGGCTCGCCCCCATTGCTCTGGCTGTCGACGCAGCTACACCCCTGGTGCTATGTGCCTTATAGCGATCTGTGTCAATCCCTGCCATGTTCAATGCATTTAGAGTCCAACGTGCCAAAGTAGCCCTTGAAATTGGCTTAAACGGTGCTATATAAGATAACAACAATTGACGATTCCCTCTCCTAATTTTCTCTGTACTTTGCAAATACCTGGTTATAGTTCGAACAATACATAACTTCTTGTTTTTAGGATAAGCAAACAAAGTAACTGCATCCGCCGTGAATATGGCCGATGCTGCCGACACGGCGTAAAGAAACCACCAATCAATCAATCAATCAAGCATCCAGAGGCTGTCCTAACTGGTTGTGCTTAAGCAACACCTTCATCCTAAATGTAATGCTCTCTGTTTTACATAACATTCTATCTACTTGTAAATTCAAAATCGTTTGTCCTCTTTGCGAGGAGACCAACAAAATCAACAAAGTTAGTTTCAAAGTTAACAACTTCAACGACAAACCTGTATTTGAACCCAAACTTTCTAACCAGATCAAAACTCTATCTACTGACCAAATATCCGAGTAACGAGGTTGTGGCGGTCTTTGCGTGTAACAACTTTTACAAAACCATTTCACTAAGAAATGTTGTCCTACTGTTACTCCTTGGAATTTTGGCAAGACTAGACTCAATGCACATCTGGTGGCATTTACTGCCCCATACCCCACTCCAGTTTCGAAATACATCCTCAAGTAATTTAATACATTTGCTATCGTGGGGTTTAATACCGAAACATCCCGCTCATACGCCCATAAAGACCATCTTTTTAAATGAGTCATATATGCTCTTTTTGTAGAGTCTCTCGATGTAAACTTAAAATAACTCAGTACCTTATTATTCAGAACATAACATTTCAATGAGTTGGCCAAAAAAGGAATGCCGATAGCCTTGTGCTCTGTACCAAGTATACGTCTGGATCTCTGCTTAATTGTCCTTGCCCAATTAGGTTTAAGGGACTCCTCGGGTAGACCACGCTTCTCACCGCTAGCCTCTTTAGTAAGGCTAACCACGGCTGGCACGTCCAATGTGGAGCAATGACGATTGCCCTCGTGTTGTCTCTTTGAAGTTTGCGAATCACTGTAGGCAGAAGCCTAAATTGCGGAAAACAATAATAGAACATATCAGTCCATGGAAATGAAAACGCATCTACCTTCCAACTGCCTGGATCCGGTTCCCAACTTATATAACATGGTAATTTATGGTTTAGTCTAGATGCAAACAAATCTATATCTGGCATACCAAAGAGTATGTACATACATCTTGAAACAGTTTTGGTGCTAATTCCCATCCTACTTGCTGTTTAAAACATCTTGATTTAAAGTCTGCCAAAGTATTCAATATCCCTGGTATGTGTGTAATTGACAACCAACAATTATTCGACTGTGCCCAGTCCCAAATCTGTCTAGTCAAATCTGTCTCATTCATGCACGATTCTGACCTTGTTCCACCCATATTTTTTACATATGCCAAGGCTGTTGTACTGTCTGTTCTTATTCTTATATGTCTATCAGTAAACTTACATAAACTTTTTAGTCCAAACAAAATTGCCCTTAACTCTAAAACATTAATGTGGTCTATTTCCGTTGGATTCCATCTTCCACCTGTTTCAACCTGATTAGTATGCACCTCCCATCCTTCTAAGGAAGCGTCTGTGAATAATTCCAAATGTGGATCCATTCTCCGAATTTTCCTCAAAACTTTAAGATTTTGTAACCACCATATTACGTCTGCCGTACCCTGTAACGACAACCACATAATATCATCAAAATTCCCTTTAGCTCTACGCAAAGCTAGAATTTTGTCCCTCTCTATCGCCTTATAATGCACTGCACTAAAGTCCACCCCCGGTGTGTATGCTACCATAAGTCCTATTAACCCAGCAACATCTCTAATTACCGGTTCATCTAGGCTAAGAACATGTTGAGCAATTCCTTTAAACTTTTCTATTTTCCCAATGTTAAAGATCTATTGAATATCTATTGAATTTATGTTAAACCCCAGAAATTCCTGTTAACTTCGGAGTTAATTCTGACTTCTCATTTATTGTAAACCCTAGACCCTTAAACAGCTTGACTCTGTCATCAACTGCATTCTGGCATTCTTCTTTAGTATTCCCCATAATAAAACTATCATCAATGTATGGAAAACACACACGCCCTAATTCCCCCAGACATGAATAGACCGGTTTTAACAATTTTGTAAAGAACCTGGGTCCTGGCACCAGCCCATTCG
Source organism: Branchipolynoe longqiensis (assembly GCA_030323885.1). Lineage (NCBI taxonomy): Eukaryota > Metazoa > Annelida > Polychaeta > Phyllodocida > Polynoidae > Branchipolynoe > Branchipolynoe longqiensis. The sequence goes on along the minus strand of CM059186.1, from coordinate 187,762,631 downwards.
GAAGCACTTGATATTCATAAAGACTTTCCTTGCAAAGAAATCTTTAAAAAATGTTATGTTCCCCTAAAATCGGGATTGAATAATACGCATCTGTCAAGTCCGCACTAGCCATCCAAGTACCATACGCAATCAGATCTATAGCTGTTTTCAAACTAAACATCTTAAAATGTCTATATTCAATTTTATCATTTAAAATCGTTAAGACCAAAATCATTCGAAATTTTCCATTAGGTTTCAGTCTAAGAAAAATATTAGAAATCCATTGCCCTCCGACTGGTTCAACCTTCGCCAAGACCCTTTTCTTCATTAAACCAACAATCTCTTTATCCACAAATTCCCTTTCCTGTGGACTCATTTTATATAGTGTCGGTACCCTTATTTGTACCGGTGTAGACAAAAACGGTATAGTCAAGCCCTTGACACAACTGCGCACCCATGGGTCAGTAGTTAATTTATCCCAATTATCTATGTAATTAATTTTATTACCGGCTCTAGGTACTACTTTAGTCCATACAGGCATTACCCTACTCAAATGATCACTCACCTGACCGGGTGACTCTACTTCTGAAAACCCCGCGGCGGAGTAGAGACCCCTCTACCTTGAGTTGAGCATTGGCTATTCTGTTGTGATTGACCTCCACCATAACCACCTGGTATCCTATTGAACCGTGACTGCATGCCTGGTCGCGCATTCCAATTATAGGGCATGCCTCTACCAGTTACCATACAACCCCTGAAATTCCACTGACCTCTAGGCCTAAATGAGGACTGGAACGACCTTTGATAATACTCGTTCGACCTACGCCATTTCCTTGGTGCTAGACTGGTATTCATGACAGTGTCAGATGCACATGCACTTTTAATGATCTTTTTATTTTTCTCAGCCAAATCTTCACCCAACAAATTTTCCGTTGGCAATTCTTTTTCCCCATATGCGTCAGTTTTAGGTTTAATCACTTCTTTTCCCAGAAAAGTGTTAACTACTTTCTTTACATTCTGCAGCCTATCCCAAGTTAACTGACTATGGGTTAACACTAGAATTTTCACCAAATCCAACATTCTTAGTGCCTGTTCATCCAACTCCTGATCACTTTTCCCTCGTGACAGAATTAACGCTACTGTGGGCGCTGCTGCAGTAAGAGCAGCCACCACCCCTTTAGTTGCACACAACATAGAATCTTCAGCATGTTTTCGTGCATCCATAAACTTTATTTCTTCATTTAGTTTTTTAACCTTGGCTTCGGGAATATTTTTAATACCCGTATATTGCCTTGCAAGATCATTCAGAGCCTTTTGGGGTTTATTAAAGGCATAGTAATGTGCCATAGCCCCTGCTAAGTCATTATCTACTTCTACCCTGTCTTTAGTAGGTTTCCTGATTTTCTTATATATTTCTTTCAGTTCGGAATGCATCACCCCCTCCCGCAGATTTTCTGACAACTTGTATATGGGTCTACCTGGCTCTACAATAGGACTACTTTTAACCGTACTCGCACTGGGACCCGGCGCCGCCTGCACAACCAGCGCAGCTTCAGCTTGGTGTACCAAACGCAACCGAGGTTCCGAAAGAAAACCTGACTCATCTACATAATAGTCATCTTCCGCTCCTTCTTCCTCTGTCTGCCAACCTGTCTCACTCTGGTCATTAAACACAGCCCAAGTGTCTAAGTCCCTATCTTGCATTACCAGATTATCTAAATCATAGCCCGAGTGTTCAACATTTACAACTCTATCAGAAACAACATCAGGCACAACTTGTGTAACAGTAGCAGTAGGTACCGGTGCAGCCCTAGCCTGCTCATTCTTGGCCATTAACTCAACATAAGCAGCATTTTTCACTGTAAGGCCTTTTATCTCAGCGAACATAGCACGCACTTCTGCCAATTCCTTTCTGTCCTGAGTAACAACAGCAGGCACAACGGAAGGCTGTTTGGTGGGAGCATTGGTAACAGTAGAGGCAGCCGGTGGTGACCCGACAGCTGCCATCTTTGTTTTTCTCACGACTCGTTTTTTCTTTGCAACAACAGGTAACTCAGAGTCCGAATCACTTAATTCATGAGGCTCATGTCTAGTCGCATCAGTAGCCGACATAGCAAAGCCGTCTATTATCTTCCTGCCACACAAAACTACTGCGGGAGACTGCACGGCCTGGCTTCGGGACAGGGAACGCTGTGTAGTTACTGTATTGTAAATTCACACTCGTCCTAAAAAAGAGTGCGTAAAAGAATAGTATAAGTTCCCAACTACACATTCCGCATAACACAGCACAATAAATTCACAATTTCCATAATACTAACACATAATTCCATAGAAAACCCTACTATCTAACTATCACTGCACTTACCTGTGCCCCTCCGCCGATGCTGGTGGTCCGACTGCCGGCTCGCGACTGACTGGGATCATTCATTCATTCATTCATGGGGTGTTCGTAACCTTACGACGGTTACCGGTTGCAGAACTGCAACATTATAGAGAGGCTCCGATAAATCGGCCCAATCTTTGGTTTGAAGACTTGTCTTCTGTAGGGGAAGTGGTCTTCGTAGAGGAAGTGTTATGAAGGCTGGGACATCCTTCACGACGTAGTGACGCCGGGGCGCCGGGTGGCAGCGGATCTCTCCGTGCCGGTATGTAGTAGAGCTGAATGGTGTGTGTAGTGTAGTGTAGCACTTGTATCCGGTCAGCAGGGGTTCGAGGAAGGCGGGCAAAGGTGGGAGCAGCGGTCGTTCCAGCAACAAGAACCAGACAGAGAAATCGTAATAGGTCAAGGGCCCCACCCAAGAACACAACAACCCTGGTTAGGGGAAGAAGTGTGCCTGGGAGAAATCGAATGGGCAGAATCTAGGAAAGAGAAATGAAGAGAGTTGAGTCAAAGGACCATGCCTATCTGCCCTATGGTGACCATCCGGCGAGCCATAGACACGGACAGAGTAAGAGTAGAAAGTGAAAATGCCGGCGGGCACCCCCTCCTGGAACTCTTTTCAGACATATCAAGGAGGTGCCAGGCCGGCAGAGAGGTGATAGAGAGAGGTGTGGACGAAGTGCGGCCCGGACAGCACGGCCTGGCTTCGGGACAGGGAACGCTGTGTAGTTACTGTATTGTAAATTCACACTCGTCCTAAAAAAGAGTGCGTAAAAGAATAGTATAAGTTCCCAACTACACATTCTGCATAACGCAGCACAATAAATTCACAATTTCCATAATACTAACACATAATTCCATAGAAAACCCTACTATCTAACTATCACTGCACTTACCTGTGCCCCTCCGCCGATGCTGGTGGTCCGACTGCCGGCTCGCGACTGACTGGGATCGACTAGCGTGGACTACTTGTACCTCTCTCCCCTGGCGGAGGCTTCTGGTATTAGTAGATGAGGTAAGAACCTGGGTATGTATGTATGTTCTTCTAAGTTTTAGTAGAGGATTGCAACTGTTTTCCCCACGAACCATGTGTATGTGATCGTGTGCGTATGTATGTATGTATGTATGTATGTATGTATGTATGTATGTATGTATGTATGTATGTATGTATGTATGTATGTATGTATGTATGTATGTATGTATGTATGTACTAGTGTAGTCGCCATATATAAATAAAATTTATATTTATATATATATATATATATATATAATATAAATATATATATTATATATATATATATATTATATATATATATATATATATATTAAAGAATGTAATTAAATGAAAGTTATTTGCGGTTTAATTGATGGACAATTTTGAGGAGAACAGATCGATGAAGGTTGACGCAGGTATTGGTCAACTATTGCTCTCTTTATTAGAAAAATATGCTCATTTATAATTGCATAATCTGTTGGTTTTTAATTGCGTATGTTGTGGAGGCAACATGTTTAATTCGCGAGCGAGGCAAGGCGACCCCAGCGCAGTACGTGACCCCCCTGCCCCTCACTTCTCACCCCGCTCTCGGCCTGTTCACTTTGTTTCTCCCACCCACCCAACCCTCTTTCTTCGGGGGTGAAGTGCTGATGCTGTGTTATCTGATTGTGTTATTGATTATCTAGCACAACTTGTGTAACAGTACCATTAGACTTGTTGTTACTTGTTCTGCTACCTATTTACTACAGACTTAACGCCTCACAATTGAGGCTCAAAGGGCACAAACACTGATTAACAATTACAGAAGCCTGCCTTCCTCGATTCCGCAAGCGCCAGAAGCATGCCCGCCGAGCCAGTCTCATTCAGGGCTATGATCATATATATAACCTAATTAGCATTCGAATAAATATGTTACTCAAACTGATCTCTTTGTCTCCTTATCCAAGCGATGCGAATTAATACTTTATAGCCTAAATATATCAGAGCGACAATTATAACTGTCTCTACTTTAGTCTATAGGGCTTTTATGATAATCGACTAACTTAGGAGAAACTAAAGTGCAAGCATGCAAAATCATTTGCATTTGCACACCAGTTGAAGTTAAGTGCAATACGCCATTGTTATGGCTATGTCAACGCCAACTAGTTTCAACAAGAAATTAAGATTGATTGATGGTTTATTTACGCCGCGTCGGCAGCATAGGCCATATTCATGGCGAGAATTGTTTTTGTTTTTATTCAACCATCACCTTTACATATAATGTAAAAGCATACAATCAATTATGTGTCAATAGAAACACATGAATTTTTAAAACTCACAATCATATAATTTGTGGTCATGGTAAATAAAATAGATGAAAGAATTAATTGATAATAATTGTTTTAATAAACTATATGAAGTGGGACAGACCAGCTGCTCTCAAAATGGCTAAAATATCTTCTTGTTTTACTTTAGTAAAAAAAAGGTCACATATGCTGTTTGCAGTGTAAAATTGTTGGTGCAGTGCCATAAAATCCACACAGTTTAGTCAAATGTGGTTGACTGTCAGTGGGGACTGACATCCAATATATTCCAGGGGATGGGCCCCCTTTAAAATTTGATGGCATCACATTTTCTAAACCAAAATACATCTAAATTTGCTTCTACATATCCAAACTAGATAATGGTGCACTTATAAAGCATTTCTTGCTCCATATCAGGGCAAACCGAGTCAATTTAATACAGCCTGTTACTGCTAAAACATGTGGTGTCAGTTTTGAACATGCATGCCAAAATTAATTTGGCGTGGTTTTACTAGAAAAATACCCATTTATAACAAAGTTACTTGAAACTAAGGTAATGTAGATTTTAAACGACCAACATAATATACTTAACTTTTTTTTAAATGGCAGAAACTAAAAACCAACAGACTATGTAACTTTAATACAACTTATTTCATAACTATTATAATTTTTATTCGAGGAAGGTGGGCAGACCCTGGTTTGGTGGTGATATCCTTCAGTAAAACACGTTTTCGAGAAACTATTCCTCGAGCAAGTTCCATTTAACTACACATGTTCCTCTACTTAGTAACTTACGAACATTCAGGTTAGAATTAGTATTAACACACTTATCCGTTATGAGCAGGGTAAATAAATTCATCACACAAAAAAAGAAGAGAAAAAAGAAGCATTCAAAGAAATGAACAAACCCGCAATCTGATTATGTCAGAATCATAAATTTGGTTTCTTTTAGAATCTTGAGAGACAAGCACTGAAAGGTTTACTCAAAAGTGTATGCAGCTGTGTACGTTTCTACAAGTTGATGTATTCAGTATGCTGCAAGTTGCTGCATATTCGGTTAAGAAATTACAAGTTTTTAATTTGGGCCTATTCTGAGCCCACACACATTTGATTAAACAAGTAAGATTGAGCACAGACATACATGCCAAAAGAGCATACAGCTGTGGTAAAATCAAAAGTGGTGTATAATAAGTCAAATCAAATGGTAAAAGTCTTTTCAAGTTAAAAATGTAAAATGAACTTTTGGTAAACACCAGGAAGGACTCTCCTCTACTTACGAACATTCAGGTTAGAAACATTCAAAGAAATGAACAAACCTGCTATCTGATTATGCCAAAATCATAAATTTGGTTTCTTTTAGAATCTCCAGAGACAAACACTGATAGGTTTACTCTAAAGTGTATGCAGCAGTGCACGTTTCTACAAGTTGCTGCATTCAGCATGCTGCAAGTTGCTGCATTCAGCATGCTACAAGTTTCTACAAGTTGCTGCATTCAGCATGCTACAACTAATACAAGGTGATATATAAAGTTTTAAAAAGAGAGTAAAGATGAGACGCAAGGGGCGTGGGCCAGTAAGACATACTGAACTGCTCAGTGAAGTTTGAATTCTGGATTCTGGACAGACCTTACAACTCGGTGCTACGTCGAGGATCACAAGTATTCTATTTCACTGCGCTATTCTGAGCCCGAGTACGAGTCAACTATGAACTTACTCCGGAATATCATGCTTTCCTTTCTTATTTTTGTTCGTTTTACCTATCCATATAAACACAGTGACAGAAATAATCACACTTTTTTCACTTGTCCAAAGGACAAGTCTGGTATGATTTTCACTTGTCCCGGACAAGCGGACAAGGTCTTATTTCGAACGTTGTACACATATATCGTGCCCATTTGTTGTGTTTATCTCCATAACATTTTTTTTCTTTGTACAATAATTTCAGAGATAGTGGGGTGATTTTACTAACTGAAAACACATAATTCTTACCCGTTTTCTGACCACATTGTCATTCCATTCCATGGTTATTCTAATCCTAACTTACCCCTCTAGATTTTCCCCAATTATGCCTTCTTTAGGTCCTTGCTTCTATAGGAAGTCCTGTATACATCACTTAAAGTTGCATAGTCCGATGGTTTTGAATTTCTGTATTTTTTCGGAGATAAAGATAATAGATCAATCACCAGTATCTACTTTAGATTAGTTCAAAGTTACTTTTATTTTAAATGGCAAACTATTAAGATATTTTGAGTGCCAGCATGGAAAATTAGTTTTGGCAAGCTTGCCAAAACTCTGACACCATAGACTTCTGCAGTAACAGGTTCTGATAAATTGACTCAGTATTGCCTTCTACGCAGAAACAAATGCTTAATAAGTGCATCAGTATCTAAGTTAGATCTGTAGAATCAAATCTAGATAATTGGTTTGGTTTTGAAAATTGGATATTTCATTGGACTATGCAGCTTTAAGATGTCCTATTCAACCAATCGTTATTACAAATAATAATAATAACAACATTCTCATGTCCCTCCATATTATATCAAATCGCGCGATTCACTGCATGACCTAATAATCCTTCTGCTAATCCTTCATCCCTATTGGTTAATGAGAGTGCTTGAATAGGAAGCAATACGTCCCTGTATTGCTCAAGCCAGAATCACCATGGTTTGTTTCTCTTGTGATCACCCCTGGCCCTACATGTGAGCGTCTGATGTTGACCTCAACTTCCCACATATGTACGGTTTTATTAGTAATTGAAAGAATTTATTTTGTAAACTATATTAGGTAGTACAGACCAGCTGCCCTCAAAAAGGATAAAAGTGACCACTGTGATGAAAATAGGGCTTGTTTCTGCTAAGTGACCAGTATGGTCAAAATAGGGCTTCTCTGCTAAGTGGCCAGCGTTCGAAATAAGGCTTGTCCAAGTCAAGTGAGAGTAGGCATGGACAAACAGAATATGGCTTGAACTTTTCTGGTGAACAAGTGAACATTTTGGGCTGAAAAACATTTCATGATTTTGTTTGCCTTCAATTTATATATATATATGCGGAAAAGTGAAAATTCAGGCTGACAAGTAAAAATCATACCAGACCTGTCGTATGGACAAGTGAAGAATTTGTTTTATTTCTATCACTGACGACCCAAACCGTCCCGGTCTATCCTAGCTCCAATCTTTAGATTCTAACGAACTGTGTTCCCATAAACGTGTTCCTTTTTTACCTCCCAAATATCGTTTTAAAGCAATGGTTCAAATTGACACAAATTATTTAATTCAGATAGTTGGCTTCTTTTTTCAAATTAAATCCAAATATCAATGTTTATTGATAGTTACTATTTCAGAAAAGCCACCTCAGATTCTGTCATATCTACGCCTGGATCTAACTTTGCAGACGGCTCGATATAATGATCGCTTGAATAATGTGACTTGATAGACGATCTCTTAACTAATCAAATGCAAACAAAACTTGCAACAAAACCAGAACACAGCATTGAGATTTAAAAGGGAAGTATTTACATACAAGCAAAATGTGCATGGAGGCAAATATGAGCCCACACAAGCGAAAGGTGATCTGTAAAACTAATAGCACAACAAATACGACCGACATTAAAGTTGCATGATCCGAATTTCGGTAATTTTCTGAGATAAATATATAACGTTGAAAGCTATGATCTATCTCACTTTAGGTTGAATTAACTTTTATTTTGAATGTCTAACTTTTTATATTTGAAGTGCAAACGTACAAAATTAATTTGGGCAAACAAGCCAAAACTGACACCACAGGCTTCTGCAATATCCAGAAACAGGTTCTATTAAATTGGCTGAGTATTCCCTTCTATGTGGTGACAAATGTTTGATACGTAGATATATATGTAGAATCAAATCGAGATCACTGTCTTGGTTGTGAAAATTTGATGTTTTCATCAGACTATGCAGCTTTAATCAGAATAGAGATAGTTGCCTAAAGCACACTGCTCGGACCGGACGGGATAGCAGAATCGGTTGGGCGCCTACTTCCCGTACGGAAGGGCGTTGGTTCGAACCCCGTCCAGTCAAATAATGACTTAATACACATCACTATGGCGCTCGGCAATATTAGGACGGGGCAAGGACTCGTTTGCTCAGGTTAGGGTTATGTGAATGAGGCGGATATTGGTTCATGGACTGACAGCATGATTCCCGAGTGTGGCAACACTGACAAGTGACTATGAATGCACTGTGATTGATTGATTGATTGATTGATGGTTTCTTTATGCCGTGTCGGCAGCATAGGCCATATTCATGGCGAGAATGGTTTTTATTCAACCATCGCCTTTACATATAATGTAAAAGCATACAATCAAATATGTGTCAATAGACGAATGCACTATGAATGTGCAGTCACAAGACAGTTGCACCCCCTCTCGACACCAACATAATAATAATAATAATAATAATAATAATAATAATAATAATAATAATAATAATAATAATAATAATAATAAAGCACGTCTATTTAGAGGGGAAGCTTCGGAATAGCCTCCTCTCATAGATATGAAGGATAAAGGATAATCTATTAGGGCCCGTCCAAAACAACCTTTCACTAATCTGAATGGGGAAGGGGGAGAAGAGCATAACAACATATTTTGATTGCTTTTCAAGCTATAAAATCAGTTACATTTGATCAATGTGTTTATGTTAAGGTGGGTGGGAGATCAAACCCAATTCTAACCTGGAAATGATGTGAAAACCATTGACATATATGAACAATCCTTTAAATGCAGCTTTCAGGGTATACAGATATTCTAAGATGTGGTGGCAATGTCAAAATTTGACAAATAAGAACATTTTGAAGAAAAATCTAAATCAAACACAAATTCGGGTCCGGGTGTGACTGCATGTAATCTGTTCTGCCCATTCTGTTAAATTTCGATAGCTGTTTCCATAAATTACATTGAGCACAAACAAATAGAGAGAAATCGCAAATATTTCCAGAAATTAGTAATCCTAAATTCTGAAAATTCCATCAGAAATGACATGATTGATTGATTGGTGATCAGAAATGACAAGCAAATTAGATTATTAGTTGGGTTCTTCTTTGCTGCTGGTCCTAATTGGTTGGTCCTCACATTGTAACTGTTTTCGTCTAAATTAATTCTCATTTTCATACCAAATGAAGAAAATTCCTTTTATTATACCCCAAAGAAGCAATGACAGCAATCCAGTGAGAAAAAAATGTTTGGTTTATTTTTTATTGCAAAAATAGATTCATTTGTCACGCAAATATGACAGCTAAAAATGGGAATGGTGAAACGGTACTACTTGTGTTGGAAACTACTTTATTGTAGACCAAAATATTCAAACATAGCTAGTTTATTTGCAAAGTTGTGACATACAAAAATGTCAGAAAACTAATTTTAGGACTGTTGAGTGTCTGTGTGTAAAACAATGATGCTTGAAAGTGAGCATAACGCGTGTTTCATGAGATGTCACGTCATGAAACACGCGTTCACCTTCAATTTTCACAATATCCAACCATGCAAGCCAGGAAAAACCCTGCTGCTTTAAATAGGATAGCATCATAGATGCCTAGTTCTGAACACAAAAGTTATAATATTATTTCCTAAAATGCATTAAAAGTGAAATAAAAACTTTGTGTCACGGGTGAAACACGCGTAACGGCGAAAATATATTTTGCGATACAAAATCCAACAATGGATCAAATCTCTTCTCGCCATGATTTTCAAATATATCGTGGGCATCTACACACCTACTGATGATGTGGTGTCAAGTCATAAACAGGATGTTGCGCTATGATGCTATTAGTGTGGCGTGTCACACTTCGATGAAGATGAAACACGCGTAACGGCGAAAATTATTTCGCGATACAAAATCCAATAATGGATCAAATCTCTTCTCACCATGATTTTCAAATATACCGTGGGCATCTACACACCTACTGATGATGTGGTGTCAAGTTATAAACAGGATGTTGCGCTATGATGCTATCACGCGTTCACCTGTTGTCATCTTCATCCTCTAAGTCATCACAATATCTTTTTCTACATAAGAAAACTTATAACACTCAAAAGAAATATTTGCATACATGTAATGTGTACAAATAATGCCCTGAACAAATACATTTTTTGCATGCTATTAGCAGTGTCTAACCTAAGTCATTATTGAGTGTCACATGAAACATGCGTTACATGTTACATGTGTTACAATTCCAAGAACATCAGAAGTTAGGGAAGTGTTCCAAGATTACTTTGAAATATGTCCACAGCATCAACAACTAATAAGCATAAATATTTTCATCATCTGTGGTGCTTGTTTCATCATGAAGGAACAACTTTTCCTTTCCATGTAACGCATGTTTCAGTGTCACAATTTTATATCTTCTCTGTTCTACTCTCAAGTGGACGAACACTCATAAAATTGCACTTAGTTACTCCTAGTGACTGCTGTTCAAAACCTAACTAGGAAATAATAAGGGTCTTGTTCTAAATATTACATAATGAAGGTTTTTGTGTCAGCCGAAACACGCGTAACATTCTCCACTTGGTCATGTTCAAAGCCACCCTGACTTGCAGTCTGGGTCCAAATTGTTTTTGTTTTAAATTGTGTCTTAAAATTGGATGTATGTGGAACGCAACAAGCCTAATTGGGATAGGCTGTAACATATTTCAGTTTTGACCTCCGATTCCCCCTTTTTAGGACCAAAACTGAAGAAGAACCCATTATAAGCAAAACTTGTAACACTCAAAAGACATACTTGCATACATGTAATGTGTAGAAATAATACCCTTAACAAAAACTTTTTTTGTGTGCATACTGTTAGCAATTTCTGAGCCAAGTTATTATTGAGTGTCACATGAAACATGCGTTACATGTCACATGAAACATGCGTTACAACTCCAATAACATCAGAAGTTATGGAAGTATTACAAAATTACTTTGAAATATGTCCACAGCATCAAAAACTAATAAGCATAAATACCTTTTCATGCTCTGTGGTGTTTGTTTGATCTTGAAGAAAAAACTTTTCCTTTCCATGTCACACATGTTTCAGTGTCACAATTTTATAAGTCCTCTGTTCTACTCTCAAGTGGACGGACCCTCATAAAATTGCACTTAGTTACTCCTAGTGAGTGCAGTTCAAAACCGTACTAGGAAAAAATAAGGGTTTAGTTCTAAATCTGACACTAGGCGGCTTTTTGTGTCACACCGAAACACGCGTAACGTTCTCCACTTAGTCAAGTTCAAAGCCACCCTGACGTGCAATCGGGGTCCAAACTGCTTTTCTTTTAATTGTGCCTTAAAATAGGATTTATGTGGAACACAACAAGCCTAACTAGGATAAGCTTGACGTGTTTAAGTTTTTACCCCTGATTCCCCCTTTTTAGGACCAGCAGCAAAGAAGAACCCAGTTTACTTCATGAGTTTACTATCCCAATTTGGCAACTCCAATTTTTACCTGATCATTCCCAAATAATGCTGTTAATGGAATAATAATACAAATCTAGGAAAATCTTGATTTAAATAAATGATTTAAATACGTGATTTTCATGATTTATTTGGGTATACATGCAGGAAGATCACCCCATGCCGACGAAATCCAGCCTCAGATATTTGATGGGAAAATAATATCGAACAGAATTAAAATATTATTGTTAACTATGAGAGTAAGTCATTACCGAGTCTTACCTTCTGGACCTAGATGGATTTCGTTATGAAAGAGAGAAAAATATGGGTTGTCAAGTGAAATTGATTGATTGATGGTTTCTTTGTGCGGTGTCAGCAAAATATGGCCATATACACACCGAGAATTAGTGGGGGGGGGGGGTTTTAATTCAACCATCACCTTTACATATAATGTAATAAGCATACAAAAGTATGTGTCAATAGACACTCATGAATCTTTAAAACTCACAATCATATAATTTGTGGTCACGGTAAATAAAATAGATCAAAGTATTAATTGATCAAAATTGTTTTAATAAACTAGATGAGGTGTACTGTCCTCAAAGGGGCTAAAATGCCTTCTTGTTCTACTTTAATAAAAAAAAAAGGTCATGCATGATGTTTGCAGTGTACAATTGTTGGTGCAGTACCATAAAATCCACACAGTTTAGTCAAATGTGTTTGACAGTCAGTGGGGACTGACACCCAATACATTCAGCGGGAGGGTACCCCTTGAGCAGGAAAACGTGTTAGCCACGAGTGGCCAATACGGCAGTGTTTAAGGAATTGGTAATGAATTCCATCAGGTCCAACTGCTGTATCATGCGAGCCTTCCAAAGAACATCTCAACTCGCCCATACTGAATGGGGAGTTGTAGCGCTCCTTGCCGTCAGAGGAAAAGTCCAAGGGCTTATATGCTCTTGGCGTTCCTTGACGGCCAGAAAGCCCGGGGGGCAGTTTGCCAAAGACGAATTTCTGGCAAAGGCGCGAGCCAATTCTTCACTTATTTCATTGAGTGATGTGAGAATGGTGGGGTTGTGCTTCAAGTGCCAGACTTTGCCCAACTCATTAACCAGGGATCTGAGGGTAACACTGGCGGAGGCAGGCAAATACATGGGCAGCTGCACACCGTACTCATGTAGGCATGCTGCAACCAGTGCAGCAGCACGAAGACAGATACCACTAGCCACAATTTGCTAGCAGCAGGCTGGACGGGAGAAGGAACATTCAAGAGATTTTATAACTGGTCGGTCAGCAGAGACAATGCTGTGATGAACCTGAGTCCAGAGGGTAACACTGGCGGAGGCAGGCAAATACATGTCCAGCTGCACACCGTACTCATGTAGGCATGCTGCAACCAGTGCAGCAGCACGAAGACAGATACCGCTAGCCACAATTTGCTAGCAGCAGGCTGGACGGGAGAAGGAACATTCAAGAGATTTTATAACCGGTCGGTCAGCAGAGACAATGCTGTGACGAACCTGATTCCAGACATCTGGGAACAGGGTGAAATCTAAACATAACCATAACTATTATCCAAGATAGGTAATGGACACTAAACAAGTAGTCGTGATAACTTGGAGTGAATATGTAGTAGAAAAGGCTTGAGAGCCACGGCTTAAAAATAAATAAAAAGCCTTAAGCAAACAAAATATGTTATGTGTACTTAAAGCTGCATAGTCAGATTAAATATCAAATTTTCAAAACCAATCATCTAGATTTGATTTTACATATCTAACTGAGATACTGATGCACTTATTAAGCATTTATTTCTGCATAGAAGGCAATACTGAGTCAATTTAACAGAACCTGTTACTGCAGAAGTCTACGGTGTCAGAGTTTTGGCAAGCAAGCAAGAAAGAAGGAATGAAGGAAGGAAGGAAGGAAAGAAAGAAAGAAAGAAATAAAGAAAGAAAGAAAGAAAGAAAGAAAGAGAGAGAGAGAGAGAGAGAAAGAAAGAATTCTAAAGGGGCTGTCACATTATGACGCATCGCGCCAACGTATGTGATTTTTGGCTGCTACGTCAGGATACGTCGTTATGTTACGCGTGCGTTAGACGCTCGTTGGTATACGTCAAAGTTTGTTGAGATACGGCGGCGTCGCGCGTCGGCAAAGTTTTGTGCGCACACAAAACCTTCGACGTACGACAACGTGTAGATTTTACGTTGGCCATACGTTATGTATACGTCGATGTATGTTAGACAAATGTTGATCACTACGTTGACCTACGTTAAAGGCAGTGGGAAAATTCAGTGCATGTACGGACAACGTATGGATAATGTACGCTTAGCATTTCTCCAGCGTGTCTTGACATATGTAACGAATGAGGCGTAGTTCTGGCGATCGAATAACTTATATAACGCTCACCGGCGTTCTGTGAACATATCGTGAGCGTAATTCGAACGTTTTTCTTCCGGAAGCACATCAGCCATATGCCATGTATATGGTATGTAGACACCCAACATTGCCCCCCGCGCCGAAAGGTTCTCAATGTAAAAAAAATGATTTTACACGTTGGCCGCGCGCTTGCGAGATGCATCGTAATGTGACGGGGGCCTTAACAAAGCAGCCGCAATACAAAGTAGCAGATGGCCCTCGTGGCCTGATTATCATCATAATATAAAATTCTGCTAATTTATGAAGCAGAATAAGGATTATTATGGTAAGATAAAGGCCACGAGGGGCCAGCGGCCCGCCCTGTGAGGCTATGTCTAATTTAGAAGCACCCTAAACAACTGCATTATTAGAATTGATCAACTACAAACAAATTACGACCTCAACCGATGCGACATCCAGTAGCCACTGGCCCCTCGTAGCCTTTATCTTACCATAATAATCCTTATTCTGCTGCATAAATTATCAGAATTTTATATTATCGGTGCATGTGGGCCCAGAGTTTGATCTGATAATATAACCCCTGACGCCTTTATAAATGTACCTCTGATGTGGCTAGAGTCAAAGACCCTATAATACTAAGACGGCTCACTCCCTATCTCTCCCATGGTAATGTAAATTTCGCAGTGCCATCTTGTGGTGGGTTTGATCAGCCTGGCTGCTGGTTGGTGTTTCACATATAAACACATACAATTATATTATACATGAGATAGGTAAGTATGAATACACATCAATATGAAATTGCTATGAACAAATACCCATCATCATCAGCATCATCATCAGCATCGCCATCATCACACATCTTTCACATTCATATATACATTTATACATATAATATAACACCTGTTTAACCAAGAGAACAGCCAGCGCACCAAGTGGTGGGTTTGATCATTTTGAATACACAGTACAGGCTGAGTGAGCCGTCTTAGTATTATAGGGTCTTTGCTAGAGTCTAGACTTGATTGAAAAGAAGCTTTAATTTTAATGCACAACCCTCTGTTTAAACACATTGAACATTACATAAGACAGACAAAATGTCTTGTCAACTATAAACTTAGCTTGTTTTATAAGAGAAAAAATGTAACCCACAACGATTGTTTAAGTTGCCCTGAGTATACATCTTCTACTCGGTGCTGCTCCCCATTTTTGCATGAACCACAGTGACTGGTGCTGTACATTATACAGCAGGAGCCACTCCCTTAATTCTACAGGATCGGTGCTGTGACTAATAGTAATAATACAGCACTGACCAAACTTAGATTATTTAGAATGTCAATTCCAATAGTAAGATGGCCGGAAGGCCAGTGTTCCGGTGTCACGGTTTCAGTTCTCAACCAGTTTTAGTTCTCAACATCGCTTCTGCGCATGCGTCTAAATCCAACAGCGCCGTCTGCGCATGCGTCAAAAAAGAAAAAGATCTTAATATAAGACAAAACACACATCAACAGCAAAAGCAAAGTATATGAGTGCTAATATACCATAAATGAGTTGTACTTAGCCTGTGAGAGCTGCTATGATGGCGCTGTTGGATTTAGACGCATGCGCAGAAGCGACAGTTGAGAACTGAAACTGGTTGAGAACTGAAACCGCGACACCGGCGCTGACAAATGTCATATTCAGATGAATAGATACTTTATGTGGTGTTCTCTGTGTCTGACTTTTTTCTAGGTCGGACTCCTAATCTGAAGGTCACTGGTTCGATTCCCTGTCCCCCCACCTCTGCCAATTTGGATTTCCACCGCTGTGTATAACTTACAGCGTCATCAAAGGCCAGTTGCTCTCATACCATGTCTATGTGGTGTGGGAGGTAAAAAATCCCTTGGGTCGGTAAAAGTGTAGCCTCGGGCTTTCTATCGACAAACTGTCTAATGGTGAAAACAAGTCTATTCAGACTTATCCATAATAGGCAGTATAAATCTTCAACAACAACCAAAAAAAAAACCAACAGAATGTAGGCCTACTGTGTGAATCTGAATAAAGCCCTACAAAATACAGTAGGGGCTAGTAAGAAGATTCGGCTTCACGACAAGTGCCCCTGCGAGAGTGGCGAATGGGGGAGAGGGGGGGGCAATGTTTGCCCATTTGAATCCAGGCCAGTGAGTGCCCAAAACTCAATTCGCCCTCTCTACAGCCGTGTTTACACGGGCGAGTTAAAACGGCTCAAATAATGCACCTTGCCTAGTTCGCCTCACATTCGCCGTGTAAACGCGACTCTGAGGCAGATTAGGTCTGATTCGATTCATATGGTTCACTTTATGTAAACCACCTCGCGAGGTAGTTTATATGAAGCGAACTAGCTTAAGCACGTCACACGCATGCGCAGTCGAGACCTTAGTTTGTTGACTTTCCGGTCGATCAAAAGCGCATATTATATCATTTGGTCTATGAACTGGCTAGAGGTGCACAGATATTTTTTTCATCATTTATTTTTAGGGTTTCACCCCCCAGCAGAAGTTTTGACCGTTCCAAAACAATACGATTCAATCAATACATATCTAGGTCGAACCCGCACTCTCTCGTGGCGACGTCGACTAACCGAAACTGGCACTGGTTAGTCTGGACTTGCTCATGTGCAGATATCGATTTCTGCCTTAAACCGCTCCGTGTGTAAACGTGCCACTACTTCGCTTCATATAAATCGCTTTACAATTGCCCGTGTAAACACGGCTTTACTCTGAACGATAGTCAATATTATTGGCGATATAACACAACCTGACACAGTGACAGTCGCCTACGATTAAGTTTACATCTGATCAAAACAACAGCAGCATGGTTCGTGGCATTTAGAGGTATGACGCCCTAATTTAGTAGTAAGGAATGCTCGGGGCAACCATGTAAACACTGCCACTGGTACACAGGCCTGGCACAGTACTCGGGACTGCGGCGGCGCGACTTGAGGCCGCTCCCCCGGACACCACATCATCACATGCCGCGGGAACTGCATTTCTACTAGCTGTAAATAACGGACGCCAACGATGAGATCAATCTTACCTGGCTTAATTATTTGTATATGCTGTTCGCCATTTGCTCCCCTGTTTTGTTCCGCCATTATGACTGTTGGAGAATGTAATGTTTTGCAGGACGCCCGCAAACTAGTGTGTACTGGTCACACACAGGTACATATACCACATATGACCTGTATCCCCAAGCGACGACCTAGTTGTGCAATCGCGATGACGTAGCAGTGACGTCATTGTCTCGCGCTCAGGAATCACGGGCTTCCCCTATTCCTCGGTAAGTCATGCATGGTTGTTGTTGTTTTGGGGAGTTTTCAGTCGCATTGGTGCGCTGATGGCTGCAAATCTGCAGCACTGAGTCATGCATGGTCACCAAATTTACTAGTACAGTAAAACCTCTCTAAATCGACCGACCTGGGGACCGACTATAAGTTGTCCATTTAGGGAGGTGGTCGGTTTAGAGAGTTCGAATATGGTGACAATAGTATTCTTGGGGCTCAAATAAAGCGATCGGTTTTACTATACCAGTAACCAAATCGTTATTAGATTGACTGAGACCATCTGTATTATAGCGACAGGCAACTACTGTGATATATGCGTAATAGACGTCCTGACACGTGGGTAATATATGTTAATGAGATGCATGATGTTCTAGACAGTGAGTGAAACAAAGGAGTATGCAAATGAGATTACGTCATGGAAAGTTTAGCCGGCAGTTCAGTGAGCCCTGGACGGGAATAAACCATTCAGTATCCAGCAGGCAAAGTGTTCAGACGTACTTTCACATGGTGTCAGATGAGGAAGAATGCCGCCCGCTAATACACTGCCAGGTTTGCGGCCGCCTGGTCAGCTTGTCCTCAGCAACAACGCAAGATCGAACTGGAAAACATGGATCAGAGCATATGACATATACGGCACTGCTGCAGGTGTCATATTGAAGATGGAACGAGTGCAATGCTGCATCTTTCTTCACGTCGCTGGCGAAGAAGCGCAAAAGGTTTTCGCCAATATGGATATCGCTCTCGCTGACCGAGACAGGATCAGACCACTTACGGGAGCATTCCAGACATATTGTCTAGGCAGGTGCAGTTTGATAATAACAAGGCACAAGGTACAAGTTTAATATGCATAATCAAGCTACAGAAACTATGGCCACGTACATCACGGCGTTGAGAGACAAGGTAAAGGATTGCGATTATGGAACAGTGGAGGAGTCGATGTTGCGCGATCGGTTAGTGGCTGGTGTAAGGAACGTTAATTTGCATAACAAACTGCTGCAAACTGCTGAGTTAACTCTGGAGAAGTGTGTGAGTATGTGTTAAATGAGTGAATTCAGTCCGGACCTGTTGGAGGACACCAAGTCAGATGTTGAGAGTAAGGAAATAGATTTTCTTAAGAACTATGTTAATATACGCGTACTGGTGCACCGGCGGTTCGGTCATCGGCGCCGCCGCCATCTTGGAATTCTGGCGGTGCCGGTGCAGGAGAGTTCAAGATCCACTGTCAGAACTGTGGATAGGAACACCGGCGGGGATTCTGCCCAGCGAAAGGCAAAGCTTGCATAGCCTGCAAGAAGATCGGGCACTTCGGTAAGGTCTGCAGGAGCAGACTTGGCAGAGTCAACGAGGTTACCGTTGAAGAGCCCGACCCTCACAATGCTGAGCAAGACCCGGATCCGGTGGAGGTCAATGTGCTGACAACGGATCTGTTCGTCGGTGCCGTGGACCGTGGTGCCGAGCAAGATGCCGAGCTGTGGTACGCGACCGTCCAAGTGAACGGTCACCCTGTCAAGTTCAAGCTCGACACTGGGTCGGAGGTGAATGTGCTGCCGAGGAACATCTTCGACAGAGTCGCTCCGGGGCAGCTGACGAACACCAGGTGTTCGTCGGTGACATTCTCAGGACATCGGATCACTCCCGACGGTGAGGCGTTGGTTGACGTGAACGGCAGGAACTTCAAGTTCCAAGTGGTTCGGAACTGTCAGCCTATTTTGGGCAAGCAGGCTTGCGTGACATTCAACCTGCTGGCGCGGGTTGATGAGGTGCACTGTGCTGTGCCGACGAACATTTCCAAGCCGACGAACAGTCCCAGCGCCCGGGCTGAACAGCTGGTAAGCGAATACAAAGATGTGTTTCAGGGTTTGGCTTTGATCAAGGCAAATGCTGTCATTCATGTTGATAAATCTGTACAACCTGTTATCGATCCACCTAGACGGATCCCATTTGCTATTCAAAGTAAAGTATGTAGTGAGCTTGATCGCATGGTGGAGTTAGGTGTAATAGTTGAGCAGGATGAACCTACCGAGTGGGTTAATTCCATAACTATCGTAAAAAAAACAAATAAATAAGGATGTGTCTAGATCCGACTAAGTTGAACAAAGCGATAAAGAGAGGGCCTTTCCCTACCAAAACAATTGACAAAATTATTGCCAAAACGGCAGATGCAAAATATTTCTGAGTTTTGGATGCAATGACAGGGTATTGGCAAATAGAGTTAGATGAAGAAAGTTTGCGTCTGTGCACGTTTAACACTCCGTGGGGCCGGTACAGGTACACCCACCTGCCTTTTGGCATCAAAACAGCCGGAAATGCGCCGTGTCATGGGCGATCTACCCGGTATCGGGATAGTCACAGACAACATTTTGGTATATGGGTCAACGGTTGAGGAACACAACGAGAGGCTCAAGGCCATGTTGGACCGAGCTAGGTCTGTAAATCTTAAATTAAACGAGACAAAATCTTTGCTATGCAAAACTACAGTAAAGTATGTAGGTCATCAGCTTACCCAACAAGGTGTGAAGCCTGATCCAGACAGAATACAAGCAATAGTTGACATGCCCGAGCCGCGTGACAAACAAGGTGTCCAAAGGTTCCTGGGCATGGTTGGATATGTGTACAAGTTCATACCCAAAATGTCCGAGATTGCCAAACCACTGCTCACACTCCTTGCTAAGGATGTCGTGTGGCACTGGCAAACCGAACAGCAGGGGGCGTTTGATAAGTTGAAGGAAAAGTTAAGAACTGCTTCTGTGTTGTCGTGTTACAATGTCAAGAAACCCATTGTTATTCAAGTAGATGCTTGTCAGTCAGGTTTGGGTGCCGTATTAATGCAAGATGACAAGCCAATCGCACTCGCATCTCATGCGCTTAACTCAGCGCAGTGTGGCTATGGCACTATTGAAAAAGAAATGCTCGCCATATGTTTCGGATGCCAGAGGTTTCATGACTATATCTTTGGCAAGGAGGTTCAAATTCAAACGGACCACAAGCCGTTGGTGGTGATAATGCAGAAACTGATTCACAAACTTTCGGCCAAAATGCAGAGAATGCGTTTGCAAAACTACAATATTCAGCTATGTCATGTGAAGGGTTCTTTGATGTTTTTTGCAGACACGTTGTCCAGGGCACATAGTGCCAATGTAGGTCAGGGTAGCCTGTTCGATGACACGTTCTGCATTGCCGCAGTGGACATGCAATCGTCAGGTTTGTTGAGTAAGATTGTCAGAGAATATGAAAAGGATGTGTCCATTTCCATGTTAATCACGCACATTGAAGATGGGTGGGACACTACACGCATACATACACCGCCGTGTCTTATACAGTACATCCCACACAAAGACGAGTTAACGGTGTTCTCTGTGGCGGAGTGGTTAGAGTGTCTGACTTTTTTCTAGGTCAGACTCCTAATCTGAGGGTCGGCGGTTCGATTCCCTGTGCCCCCAGCTCTGCCAATTTGGATTTCCACCGCTGTGTATAACTTACAGCGTCATCAAAGGCCGGTTGCTCTCATACCATGTCTATGTGGTGTGGGAGGTTAAAAATCCCTTGGGTCGGTAAAAGTGTAGACTCGGGCTTTCTATCGACAAACTGTCTAATGGTGAAAACAAGCCTATTCAGGCTTATCCATGATAGGCAGTATAAATCTTCAACAACAACAAAAAAACGGTAGAAAACAATCTGGTCATGAAAGGCAATCGGGTGGTGGTTCCTCCGGGTCTCCGCGGTGAAATGATTGAGGCTTTGCATGAAACGCATTTGCGTGTGACGAAATCCAAGCAGCTGGCGCGAGACTGCATGTTTTGGCCTAACATAAACAAACAAATTGAGGATAAGGTCATTCGGTGTGATACTTGCCAAAACAACTGCAAAAGTTTGCATAATGAGCCATTGATTAATCACCCGATAGCCTGTCAACCGTATGAAAAAGTAGGAGCAGACTTGCTTGAGTTAAACCATAAAAATTACCTGATAACTGTGGATT
The DNA here is from genome assembly GCA_030323885.1 of Branchipolynoe longqiensis. NCBI lineage: Eukaryota > Metazoa > Annelida > Polychaeta > Phyllodocida > Polynoidae > Branchipolynoe > Branchipolynoe longqiensis. The sequence continues at coordinate 187,740,943 of CM059186.1, read as the reverse complement.
ATTACACGAAATATCCAGAGCTAACGTTGTTAGGTGATACGTCGTCGGTCACAGTCATTGAGGCATTGAGGATAATTTTGCAAGGCACGGTATTCCTAGTCAGGTCATTTCGGAGAATGGCCTCAGGTCATTTCGGAGAATGGCCCGCAATTTAAGAGCCATGAGTACAGGGAGTTCGCACAACACTATGGTTTTAAAGCTGTGTATTCCAGTCCGCAGTATCCACGAAGCAATGGCCAGGAGGAAAGGTTTGCGCAAACGGTAAAAGACATGTTGAAGAAGTGCGAGAAAACAAATACAGATTTTCAGTTAGCTTTGTTGAACTATCGGAACACTCCATTGTCCGTCTTGAATGCATCTCCGGCTCAGCTGCTCATGAGCAGAAGGCTGAGAGGGAGGTTGCCGATGGCGGAAGAGATTTTAATACCCGAAACACAAAATCCAAAGAAAGTACAGACAGCAAAAAGGCAACAAAGCCAGAAAGCGTTTCATGACAAAAATGTGGTAAGCCGCACAAACCTATGAAAGTTGGGGACAAAATAAAATACAAAAATCATGCAGGGGAATGGAAAAAAGGGGTTATATAGGTCGTACGGGTATCTCACGGAAAAGAGAATATCAAATTTTAAACGAAACGGGTAATATGGTGTATAGGAATCGGGTTCAGATTATAAGGGCGTCTGAGGGGGGGCGGCCCGAACCAGTCGAGCAGACGCAGAGTAGGTCAGCGTCGTTGCCGAATGTAAACAGTGCAGCTAATCTAAGTAGGTCAGGTCGGCTGATTAGGCCGGTGAGCAGGTTAGACCTGTAGTGAGTCAGTCACGCTGGGTGTATACACAGGAACACATGTGCATGATAGGATTAAGTTGTGTTTCAGCTGCAGTTGGTGTGTGTGTTGTATTTATGGACAATATTTGTAACATGGAGGCTACGAGGCCGGACATTCTAAGGACTTCAGTGCCATAGTGCGTTCAGACTTTCGCTAGAACCTGTGTTTAAGCTAAGTACGCATATATGTTTATTGTTGCGTTCATTTTACTTGATATGTTTGTGTATGGTGTTGGTCATTTTAAAACATTGCATGTTTCAGAAATACTTTAGGGGGGGATGTGATATATGCGTAATAGACGTCCTGACACGTGGGTAATATATGTTAATGAGATGCATGATGTTCTAGACAGTGAGTGAAACAAAGGAGTATGCAAATGAGATGATGTCATGGAAAGTTTAGCTGGCGGTTCAGTGAGCCCTGGATGGGAATAAACCATTCAGTATCCAGCAGTCAAAGTGTTCAGACGCTGTACTTTCACAACTACCAACAAACCAATGAATGCCTTTCATGTCATCACTAAACTAAATAGTGAGAGCTACGATGTGTAGAACAGCCTCCAACCGGTGTTTGCCTCGCCCGGTGTTAAAGGCCAAATAAAACAAATTTAAAGGTGGTGATCGTCCTTTTGATCACACATTTCAGGGTCGGCAGGCCGGTTTTATTTATATTTTTTGTGTCGACCTGACGCGGTGGCCGAATTGGTATAGCGCAGCCTCTCGTGCGGAAGGTCAGGAGTTCAATTCCCGGTCAAGTCAAACCAATCACTTACAAAATTGATACTTAATTGTAGCTTCCTAATGAGGTATCCTGCATTATTAGGATAGGGCAAGGACTTGTTGGTTCAGTGTCAGGATAATGTGACTGGGTGGGATATTAGGTCATGGCCATGGGGCTCAAAGCCTGGTCTCCCAGTCGGGCAGCACTATAAAGTCACCATGACTGAGCACTGTGACAAGTCGATCCGTACCCGTCCTGATATGACCTTAGATGTTCCCAAGATGTAAAACTCCAAATACCAACCAATGCCAGAGAATATATCATCTCAATCCACTTCCATGTAATATGTAGAGCTCTATGTTGTACAGACTGTGTGCTTAGGGATGTTGAATTTCTGCTAGCCCAACGCATTTTTAACTAAATCAGGGGCGGGCGATTTTTCAGGCATGGGTGGGGACGATCACGAATGATTCTTTTTGTGTATTTGGCCTTATGTTGTCAAAACCCGTTTGAATGAAGGATTGACAGATGAACTACTGCTGGCTATTTTATACAATGCCGAGAACTAGGCTATGTACCGACAATTTACGTGTCATTGGTTTGACTCGGTCATTAAAGTTGCATATTCCAATAAAAGCATTAAATTGTCTAAAGGAAAACATTTGTCTAGATTTTAACCTGCATATCCAATTAGATACTGTTGCTATAGAAGGGCATAATAAGTTAATTTAATTGAACCTGTTACTGTTGAAGGCTATATGGGATCAGAATAATTTTGCATCTTTGCACTTCAAATATCTCCCAAGTTAATCATTTAAAATCAAAGTTACTTCATGCTCAGGTAAGATAGATTTTTAATGATCAAGCTAATATATTTATCTCAGTATAATGATAGAAACTCAAAACCATCGGATGCACTGTCTCTGTGGCACTTTAATTGGGTAGGGGTGATTACAGACAAAGTTATCTAAGGGTGTTCCGCATCCACGGCTGAAACCATTCGATTATCTCGAGACAGATATAGTAGTAGCCTTTAACGCCATACACCTGCATCAGAATAGACTCAGGTAGCATCCGGTCAGAATCCAAACCGCACTCAGTGACGCATTCAGTGCTGGAGACATTTCTGTATCGAGCCTAAAGCTGAGATTCCTTCTACGCGGTATGCGGCATGCGGCATGCGGCATGCGAATGGGAAGATTCCTTCTACGTGGTATGCGGTGTACGGCATGCGGCACACGACCTGCTATATTTAAAAAATAAAAATAAACAATTATACCCCATACTGCACTGTATATGGCCTAATATGGCATGTATATCTATGTAACTTTTGGTACGTCACATGGACGTTCCTACCTATATAATTACCAAATTATAGATAAGTATTCATATTTTTGTAGCTCTGGTAGCATATTTACCAACCCGAACCCCCACCACCAGCACTACCATATGTTTCCCCTCAGCACCCTTGTGCGTGACTGTTCCGTAATGCTCAGTCGCCTCTCCTAGTGTTAAACTAATGGACAAATCAGACTCAGGTTTCTATTCGCACCCCCCTTGTCGCATGCCGCATGCCGCACCGATCGCTACATGGACCGATCGGAAAAACGCATTCGCATTCGCATTTGCATACCGCGTGTAAGGGTTGTAGTCCATTGACTTCAAGGCGTTTCGATTTTTTGCCGCATTCGCATTCGCATTCGCATACCGCGTGTAAGGAATCCTAGCTTAATGGTGCTGTCACATTACGACGCATCGCGCAAACGTACGCCGACGTATGTGATTTTTGGCCACTACATCGGGATATGTTGTTATGTGTTACGCGTGTGTTAGGCGCTCGTTGGTATATGTCAATGTACGTCGATATACGTTGAGATACGACGTCGTTCATCATGGGGTCGGCAAAGTTTTGTTCATGCACAAAACTTTCAGCGTTCGACAACGTGTGGATTTGACATCGGCCGTATGTTATGTATACTTTAGGCGTACGTCGATATACATTAGACATACGTTAGACAAACATTGTTCACTAGATTGCACTACACTGCACTACGTTGACCTACGTTAAAGGCAGTGGAAATGTACCGTCTGCGTGCTGACAACGTATGGATAAAGTATGTCTAACGTATGTTTTGTGTTTCTCCACTGTGTCTTGACGTATGTAATGTATGAGGCATAGTTCTGGTGATCAAATAACGTATTATTTATATTCTTACAGACAGAACACAAAGGACAACAACACACGGATATATAGTTGGATGAGAATCTCTCTGGCTGAACCTCGAAAGGCCCCTCCGTTTAATAACAGATAGAGTAGTATAAAGTCAAATTCCGACCGAATGGAGGCCGAATAGAGGCTGCACCGCCTGAGGTCGGCTCTCCCGAGGGTGCCCCCACCTGATTGGTTGATCGCCTGAGCAGGGGTCCCCCTAGCCGGGAGAGTACAGGCGGTACAGCGCCCACCCCACCGACGGTGGAGGAATTAAATAAAGCCCTGCAGCCTAAATAATATGAGCATAACGTGTTATACAATACATTATTTATATTCTTACGGACAGAACACAAAGGACAACAACACATGGATATATAGTTGGATGAGAATCTCTCTGGCTGAACCTCGAAAGGCCCAACCCCACCCAAAATTAGGGATTATTTCACCCGTTCGACAACATAGCGGCTACCCTGATGTCTGATGCGAGCCTTTGCTCAATCGGCGCCTGTAGGTATTCGAACACAGCGTCCGATTTCCAATCCCCCCTTTCCTTGATTTCCAGTACAGACGCCCCCACACCTCCTCAAGAAGGTAGCCCCTCCCCTGCGCAGGCTATGGGTAGTGAAGTTTCCTGGCTGGATGCCAGCCCTGGTACATAACAACTTTAGAGATAAGGCATAGGGATGGAGCCCACTAATCGCGGGATCCTAAACGCCTGGCCGTCGGGCCGCGAGGCTATCTCGAGGAAATGCCTGCGCACCCAGTATACTGCACACAGAGCCGGGTCCAACACATAGGACACCGGTATTAGGTGCGTTCTTTCCCGGTACTGTATTGTTTTTGATTTTCTCACCCTGACCATCATGCCCCACCTGTGGAAAGTGAAGTCCGATCTGAATAGGGACGAGTCTGAATCTGATACATGGCACTTCCTTAGAAGGGCCCTGAATGACAGCAGGATGGCCGCACGTAGCGCCACATGACCTGGAGTCAGAAACATTACTGCGAACAATTTTATCAAATGATGTGGTAAAAGAGGGGGGCGCTTGCTTAGGCGCGTCCCCCAAGGACCTTCTAATCCCTGACATGCATTTTCTTATACGGTGATTTTTGTAGTTTATCGGTGGGCAGCCCAGATCTTTTAGGTGGTTATTCAGAGCACTCAGATACTGTGTTATCGAGCTATATGACATACGGCGAGCTAGATATGACATGTACATGCAGATTTGATCCGATCGACAAGGGTATGGCGAAACCGTATCTGAAAACACCTCACAGAATTCCAGGTATTCTCTGACTTGGGTCGAGCGCGTTTGTTTAGTTGCCTCTGCATAGTGTGTGTCCTCGAAGGCGCCACACTCCCTCCGTAGCCTTGACCAGTCTGAATCAACAATAGAATAAATCATGGCAGCGCATTGCCCGAGCTACATCCACGTCCCTTACCCGAGCTATGCTCTTGAAATTGTCCAACCTACTGAGGCTGTCGCATATTACATTATCCCTTGTGTTAACGTAGGCTGACTGTACATCAAAGTTATTCATGATCGAGCTCCAGAATATTAAACGTAACCAAGACATTGTTGTTTTGTTTCTGCTTCTTCCTGAGTTTAACGCTGCCTTGACCTGAGTATTGTCGGTGATGAATACAACAGTCCTATTTCCCCATAGATGGGCCCAACGCCGGACCGCCGCTAAGATCGGCCATAATTCCAGGACGTTAATGTTGTCCGTTTTACAGCCGGCATCTTTTGCCCCTTCGAAATGATGACCTAGCCATACCTGCAGGGTCTTCGACTCCCCAAACCTGAATGCTCCTGCGAGCCAGTCACTATCATGGGTGGCCCACAACCCGAATAACGAGGCGTCACTGTAGACTGAGATGTAGGGGAGGGCCGATTGAATTATCTTCGCTTTCCCGTTAAAGGTGGCAGCGAATTCCAGCCACCATTGGAGATCAAGGCGGAATTCTTCGTTGAGTCTCACCTTGTGATCTCTATTATGCACCGAGGCGACAAGCTCGTACACCCTGCGTGAGAAGGTGCGGCCCCCATGGACTACTTTACAACAGTGCGCCAGTACGCCAGCGAGGCTCTCTAGCTCACGCTTTGTGGCCTTCCTGCGGCGCAGGAACAGCCTGAGTTGGTCGTTTAGTTTCAGTAGTTTATCCTCGGGGAGTCTTAGTTCCATGTTGATCGAGTCTATTTCAATCCCCAGGAACCTGGCTACTGGGTTTGGGTATGTTAGTTTTTTTAAAATTACGTAGAAGCCTAAACGGTGCAGGATCGCCACCAACCTGAGCTGTCCCTCCCTGCATGCTTCCCCCGTCCTGCCGACGACACAGAAGTCGTCCAGGTAGTTAACACATTCTGAATGTCCCTCGCGGACCATGCATCTAACTACAAAATCACTCATCTTTGAAAATACATAGGGGCTGCTGCTCAGGCCCATGCATAGGCGGTTATCCCTGAGAAAGATGGCACCCCCCCCAAAGTCCCACGCTAGGCCCTGACGCTCTCTGCAGCCTGGATGTATGCTGATTGCACGATATGCATTACTAATATCCACGGTGGCACAGTGGTCCCCCTCCTGCAGTATTTCTGTGACCGATTCCACAGAATTATAACTGAAGTTCACCCGACAACCTAGGGTATTATCATTGACACAATTGCCCGTTGGGCTGGAACAATCTACGATTGCCCGAAAGTCATCGTGACCTTTTGGGACACTACCTAAAGCATGAATACAGGTACATGGATCATCAACAATAGTTAAGCATTCTGTATCAATTTCTAACTGTAACCGGCCCGACATGGCGACGCCGACCGCACCTTTTGTTATCGAACCATAGTTCTCGTTGTGATAGCTATTACGCATACGGCGCAGTTCCAGCTCTTTGGCGTCTGGTTCCACCCTTACAGGGGCGGCTACCGTAGACTGCTGCCTACCATCGGCCACGTCCGATAGCGCCATCTTCAGCATACTGTCGGTTATACATTCCTCGCCACTTTCCTCCGTCTGCTCCAGCTTGACCGTTCGACGGCCCCCTTTTGATTTCGCCCCCTTACACTTGCTTCCTCGTGGTGGTTCGTGTTCATCACCACACGCTTGGCAGATATCCAGTACCATGACTAGCGTCCCGCAGCTACCTGCGATGCCTGTGCGTTCAAGCTTGTAGCGCAGAAAGCATGTCTGCCTTCAAGTCAAATTCCGACCGAATGGAGGCCGAATAGAGGCTGCACCGCCTGAGGTCGGCTCTCCCGAGGGTGCCCCCACCTGATTGGTTGATCGCCTGAGCAGGGGTCCCCCCCTAGCCGGGAGAGTACAGGCGGTACAGCGCCCACCCCGCCGACGGTGGAGGAATTAAATAAGGCCCTGCAGCCTAAATAATATGAGCATAACGTGTTATACAATACATATAACTTTCAAGGGCTTTCTGCGAAGTACCATGAGCGTAATTCAAGCATTTTTTGCTGGGAGGCACGTTAGCCATACGTTGGCCATATGCTATGCATACGTCCAACTTTGGCCCCCGCGCCGAAAAGTTTGACCCATCTCGACGTAAAAAAGTGATTTTACGTGTTGGCCACGCGCTTGCGAGATGCATCGTAATGTGACAGGGCCATTAGGCCTGGTCACATAGCCTTTAGTGGACGTAGTGATCTGTAGGGTGTTAAAGGTTTTGGTACAGATAAATACTTTACAGTACGATTAAATATGTTACGGCACGAATTCCGGTACGTTCATGCTATCTGACCAGGGCTTCGTCCAAGTATGCTAGAGCACGGTAGAGCACGTTGGAGTATGTTAGCATCACGGATGAAAATTGAGCCTCGAATCATGTCCAAAAATTAAATCGGAGATCACAGCTCACCCACGTTATTACCAAATTAACATCACGGACAAGTGCAGATGCCGGTACGTTCAACTACTTTCAACTACTTTCAACTACGTTAGTCTCTACTACGTTCAACTACGTCCAATAACGTCTATGTGATCGGGGCTTAACATGGTAGGGTGCCGTAGGGTTGACGAGTGCGTTGTTCCGGTTGCAGTTCTTCCATTGGACATAACACTCCTAATAACACATTGGTGTCGCTTCGGTTTGTACTTTAAAACTGCTCCCGTGGCGACACCTTTAAGGAAAATTACGGAACCAGGATATCCAGTTTGACTCCACTCTTTCTACTATGTCCCTCTAGTGTCAAGTTAATGAACTGCTATCTCACCTGGCTGTTCCAGTAGACTAGTTCCCGCCCCGGTTAAACTAACGTTATAGTATCATAAAAAGCAGTAGACATTAATATTATTGCACCTATTATGCATTTTGCACAATATAAATTTCAAAACCACCTTTCGGTATAATCTGACGGTATCGCGCAATTAACCTAAAAAAGTAACAATTAATTGGTACGCAATAGATAGGCTCTATTTAGATGTACATTAGTTTCAACAGCGGTTAAAATCCGGTCATGGGGAAGCTGACGGGATATTACCAACGCCTGGGAATCAATTCCCATGGTTTATTGGGACCATTCCAGGCACTTTGCTATCTAATTTCAGTGCTACTTGGACTTCTAGTAACGATACCTGTTGGCGTAACGCTGGTAAGTGACATTGTTGGTGTAATATACAATAATACCTGTTCGACCTAAAACTCCCCGTGCTGACCTACTTTTTAGCTCACCTGTGACCTGAACCGCCACTCGTTGTGGAAAGTTGTAAACAATTGCCTATAAACTAAAACTTTAATCAGAGTGAATTGTGCTTGTTGCATTAAAGTCAGTTGTGTGTCACCTTCAAAAAGTTAATTTCCATTTGCTGTCTGAAAGTAGAAAGCGATACGGTATCAAACCTTATGAGTATGATTCATCTATCGGAAAACCCGAGCCGAAAGTAGATTTATACTATTATACTATGTCAATAGGTATGTGCCAAACCACCGACCAGCTGCGGATATTTTCTTACCACAAAACTGATCCAGAAAATCCCACTTTGTTTGTGGAGGGGTGTAGAAAAACACCTCTATGGTCGGTTTGCATTGGTCAATCTTGGGTATTCCTAGTCTATTATGTAGTATGGGAATCCCTTTACAGCTTAGTTTAAAACTATTTCAATTTGGTCAAGTTTTGCTATTCCAATAACAACTTCAAAAGTTTCACTCAATTTCAACATGCAAATTCACCCTTTTATATCAATCTGAAACATTTTAAAAGTAGACTGTCGTGAGTAACCATTATTAATCTTATATACTGTTGAGTTTGGGGAAATTGTGACGAGTACATCATGATTGGCGCGTTCAGGAATGCAACAGGTATGCGCTTGTGTTTATCGCAATCTAAGGCAAAAACGTATGTGGTGGCTTATTGATCAGAGAATGAGTCTTATGACATTGTCATAGACAATGCTACTGACTATGACGTATCATTCTTTGCCTTGGCAGCTGATCTCATATATGATCTTATGCTTAACTGATATTTTGAGAATGACTCTTGATCGTGATTTGTTGATTTACCTTTATGGAGTATGTTGTGAACAAACGGGCATGGAGTTCACTAATTAACCACAAATGTTATTTTCATGTCACTTATTTTATTTCAAATGTCATTTTATTGAATTGTATCAATAGAACATGAATTAAACTAGCTTCACTGAAAATGTCATCAAGATATCTAAATTATTAAAGAAAGTACATGAATTTCACCAATTTTAGTCACAGAAATGTATTGTTTCAGGTCACTTTACTATGTTTCAGGTCACTTAATTCAGTATGTTGTGAAGAAACAGTCATGGAGTTCACTAATTAACCACAAATGTTATTTTCATGTCACTTATTTTGTTTCAAATGTCACTTTTTAAAGATTATATCAATAGAACATGCCTTAATCTAGGTTCACTCCAAATTTCATCTAGATATCTCAATTATTAAAGAAATTCCATGCATTTTCCCATAAAAGTAACCAATTTCGGTCACAGAAATCTAGTGTTTATACCTTAATTTAATGGAAGAAAATAAGGACCAATTTCAGAGTTGGAAAACGCCATAACTTCCTTAATACTCCACCTATTCTCATAATCTTGGACCAAATGGGATGGCCGAATGAGTTGGAGCGTCCATCTCCCGTGTTGGTAGGTCGTGGGTTCAAACCCCGGTCGAGTCAAACGAATGACTTAAAAATTGATACTTGTTGCTTCCTAGCCTGACGCTCAGCATTATTAGGATAGGGCAAGGACTGGTTGGCTCAGTGTCAGGATAATGTGACTGAGTGGAATATCAGGTCATGGTGCTGGTGGCCTGGCCTTATTGAAGGAGTTTGAATTTTTTGGCACATACCTAAGCGTTCAGGGTCCGTCTCCGAGATGCTTTTTGGCTTATTTCCGTTCAGGGTGCGTCTTGGAGGCGGCTCCGGCTTTTCAGACAGGAGACAAAAAGCGCCTCGAAAATGGCCACCGTATTCAGTAGTTTCAGCCAATCACAAACAGCTTTTCCATTGCAAATGGCCACCGCCTGTGGGGGTGGCCATTTTTGAGGCGGCCAACTGCTTTTGCCGTTCAGGCTAGCATGACATCAGTGGCGTCTCGGAGATGGACCCTGAACGCTGCCCTGGTCTGGATTCTTTTTTACTGTTAGACAGGGCCGCATTCAGGGTCTGTCTCCGAGACGTCTCCTCGATGCTTTTTGGCTTATTTCCGTTCAGGGTGCATCTGCGAGACGTCTCCCTTTTCAGATAGGAGACAAAAAGTGCCTCGAAAATGGCCGCCTTATTCAGTGGTTTCAGCCAATCACAGAGCAGCTTTTCCATTGCAAATGGCCACCGCCTGTGGGGGCGGCCATTTTCGAGGCGACCAACTGCTTTTGCCGTTCAGGCTAGCGTGACGTCAGCGGCGTCTCGGAGACGGACCCTGAACGCTGCCCTGGTCTGGATTCTTTTTTACCGTTAGACAGGGCCGCATTCAGGGTCTGTCTCCGAGACGTCTCCGCGATGCTTTTTGGCTTATTTCCGTTCAGGGTGCATCTGCGAGACGTCTATGGGGGCGGCCATTTTCGAGGCGACAAACTGCTTTTGCCGTTCAGACTAACGTGACGTCAGGGATTTCCCCGAGACGTCTCAGAGGCGCACCCTGAACGCGGCCCAGGTTTGCGGTTTTGTTCCTCCGCGGGTTCAGATTCTACACTTGGGGTTCTGCGCATGCGCGGTCGCCGGGCGACTCGGGTCACCTGAGTTGCTAGAAATTCAAATAGAAAACAGCGAGTGGAGTTGACAAAAACATGTCCCGTGTGCAAAAAGTTCCGATCCCAGTAACCCACCTCTTGGCTGGAATTGGCTATGAGCGATGACGTCACATTTGTGCTGGTACCGGCACTTTTATTTTTTACCATGGCTTGGGGGGGCACTTTTTTTAATAGGGAGGAATTTCTTATTTTAAAATTTCCTATCTCTGGAGGGGGGGGGGCATTATTACTATTATAGGGCATCCACCTACACCCCCACCATACACCTACACCCCAACAGCAACGACACACATCCTCAACCCCCACCCCACACACCTACACCTACATCACATCCCTAAACCCCCACCTCACACACACACCACTACACCCTCACCACACACACCAAATCCCTCACCACACAAGTGTCAGTGTCAAAGTACTCTCCCCTGGCAGTACCCAGCGTGGCCGCTAGCCCCCACCCCCAACGGCGAATCAGGTGCTTTGATTGGTTGTCTGCCGCTGTGCGAATAAGGAAACCACACACCGCTATTTGCACCGGCGCTGTTCAAATAGCCATTCACTTCCAAATTTAGCCGGCTAGGACTAGTAAAATTACTAGAAACAAGAATCTGATTTTAATTAGACAACCTCGGATTGGGTGGGATCAGAATTCCAATCTCAACCAACTTCAATTTCAGAGAACCCTCAAATTGAAAGCTTGTATTTGGTACTGGCAGCAAAATTTTAAAATATGCCTATAGTTCAATATTTTTATTCCTTCCTGTAGACATTGAAATTAGAATCCCAAATCCCAAACAGTTAGGCTATATATAGTATTGTTCTGAAGATAATAATTTTTTAAGATTAAATATATAAAAATGTATTAATTTTGAATTAAAGGTGGAACTTTGACCAAATATAATAAAAAGTGGAAGGATGTGAGGGGTGTTCTACTAACCAATTTCCATTGTACATATATAAAGGAATTTAAATTGTCAATTGCTAAATCTGTGAGTAAAGCAGATTTTTAATAAGACAATGTCAAAAAGTGCAATTCATAGCAAAAAAATCATTCTGATTTGGCCAAATAGCCATTTTCAAAGCATGATATTTTCTTGGAAAACTGCAACATGACTGAATAAATGCAAATTAGTTCACCTATTCATAACAGTGTCACACCCTATTTTCTTTCAGAGCTCTATATTCAGAGAATCAAAAGATATTTGCATCCTAAAATGTCAAAAAGTGTAATTGTTTGCATGTAAACAGCATCTGTAAGTGAAATATTTTCAACATTTCAATCTTTGAAAGCTCATTGCAGCAAAACAATCTTTTGAATCTTCCTCATATTTGGCACAGTATTACAATAGCCATTCACTAAGACTAATAGATATTAATGGTATCAATATTATATCCAAAAGTATGGAAAATATTGAATTTTGATTGAACATATAAAGACAAATTGTCGGAAAACCAAATATATCAATTTAATGAATCTTTAAATGTTCATTGTAGCTTTACCAATTGGTTAACTTCCTATAAATTGATAGTGAATGTCTAGAAATACAAAAAGTGCATTTTGATTGCACTTACAAAAGAAAAGTGTACAAAATAAAAAATAAAGATTTGTTCATCAAGCTTTGAACACTCCCTGTGGCTCATCCAATAGGTGGATCTTCTTCAAACTTTGCAGACATAGCATATGGAACTGATGCATGTTGGCTATGACAATAATATAGCTAAAAATATCAAAAGTTGCACTTTGATGGAAAATACAAATTAAAAGTGTCTGAAACCAAAAATATTGATTTAAATAAATCTTTAAATATCCACTGTGCCTAGGGCAAACCATATATGGTTAGAAAGGTGGTGTCATTGCGCTTCTTCTGGTCCAATCCATGACTTTCTCCGATGTAGTGCAAGGAAGTGTGAGCCCATTAAAGATACCCTGTTTTCAGAGTCGTTTTCATTGACACCAGTAATGAAGGAAGGTTCACTAAATACACTCATCATACAAATGGAGTTGACTTAAATACAAACTTAATATATATTCAATCCAACAACAACATCGGATAGAACATATGTCGATGTTCTAGCTTATGTAATTTCATCAAAATCATATACATACAAATAGTTACAAGCATGTGAATATTGATGAAAAAAGCACCATTCCTGCACTTTTACAGGGCGCTGCTGGTACCTACTAGTATATAATTCAGTTAGCATTCTTATGATTCTACAAATCGGTGCTGTGACTAATACAGCACTGACCAAACTTAGATTATTTAGACTGTCAATTCCAATAGTAAGATGGCCGGATGACCAGTGCTCCAGCACTCACAAATGTCATATTCAGATGAATAAATACTTTACCAAAAGAAACACCAGTAATTAAGATACGGAAAATGCTATTTAAATTCCACTATTATGTATCTAATTAGATATAATACAAAAATATATTATTTTAAAATGTTTGAACCATTTATAGTAAATATGTTGATGTATCTTGTAACCAAGCATTTTAGATAGCCTTGTTTATAACATAGAATTTGCAATTTAATGTTTTTAATTATCTATCTTTTCTAATAATGATTTATGTAACCATAGTAGGGTTAAACTTTTGGTTTTACTTGAGACATATCACTCTACACCTGTTGTAAACAGCATGGTGGTTAGTCAGTCATGCCCCGTTCATGAGATCGTGCTAATGAGTCCGTTCATGAGATATTTGGGCGTTCATAACTTTCAATACTCCTTCTCGCACAAATATCTGGCAACTAAATAAATCAGTTCTTACATACTAATGAAGGCAGTTCCCTGGATAAGTCTTTCTTGTGAACACATGAACGGTCTTCTCCAGCTATATAGATAAAATGTTTATGTTGATATCTTAGGAGAACTGATACCCTGAGAACTACTTGATGTTCAATACAAAATTTAGCTGATATGAAATCTTGTCAACATATAAACATTTGCAAAGTTACACATCTAACTTTAAGATTATATATACCTTTAAGTACCAAATACTAGGTATGTTTGACAACAAAATAAACTCATAGCTAATCTAAGAAGAGGCAGTGTCACTAGTTCTTAGCTCTTCAACGTACCACTCTTTACCAGTGGAGTCCCTGACTAGCCACGTTTGGTCATGCCAAGCATGTCTCACAATTTAATATGTTTGTCCTTTGGGAGGCCTTTTGTTAGAAGATCAGCTAGCATCTTCTCTGTTGGACAAAATTTCAAATCTACAGTTCCTTTCTCAACCTCTTCTCTGATGTAGTGATACTTTATGTCAATGTGTTTGGCTCTCCCATGATACTGTGGATTTTTCGTCATGGCAATTGCTGCTTGACTGTCATCATACATCGTGGTTGCCTCACTGGGGTTGTCATCCAGTTCATGTAGTAAATCTCTCAGCCACACAGTCTCCTGGGCTGCACTAGCAAGCGCGATATATTCTGCTTCTGCTGTTGATAGAGCAACACACCTCTGCTTCTTGCTCCTCCAGCTCACTGGTGATCCTGCTAGGGTAAACAGATACCCAGACGTAGATTTTCTGTCGTTAATGTCACCTGCCCAATCTGCATCACTGTAGCCAATGAGGCTATCCTTGGAATTCCTGTTGTACTGAATTCCGAAATAGGTTGTTCCTCTTAAGTAGCGTAGGATTTGCTTCGCAGCTGTCCAGTGTTCTTTGGTTGGACTTTGCACATATTTTGCGATGTTGCTGACAGCAAAAGTAATATCTGGACGAGTCCAGTTGGACAAGTAGAGCAAACTGCCAACTACTGACTGATAGGCCAACTGGTTGACTATCGGCCCGTCGCTGTCCTTCTGTAATTTTGTACTTACATCAACTGGTGTGCTTTCTGGCTTGGCGTCTCCCATCTTGAACTTCTCAAGGATTCTCTCAGTGTAACCTGGCTGTCCAATCCACATAGACCCATCTTTCATGGTCTTAACTTGGACACCGATAAAAGATTGAAGCTGTCCTAAGTCCTTCATCTCGAACCTCTTAGACAACAACTTCTTCATCCTTTTCATCATAGCACTTGTTTCAGTAGCGATGAGAATGTCATCCACGTAAACAGCCAAAATGACTGTTTCCTTTCCTGCACTGCTATATATGCAAGGATCAGCATTAGACTGTTGCAGTCCATGACTCTTCAGGTAGGAGTCTAAAACTCCATTCCAGCAGCGCGGTGACTGTTTCAGTCCATACAGGCTCCTGTTGAGCTTGCATACAAGATCCTCCTTGCCTTTCACTACAAAGCCCTCAGGCTGCTTGATGTATACTTCTTCCTCTAACATTCCATTTAGAAATGCTGTCGACACATCCATCTGATGAAGCAGTAGTTTCTTCTTCACAGCTAGAGCTATCACACTGCGTACCAACTCAGCCCGGACGACTGGACTGAAAGTCTCGTCGTAGTCCACACCGTACTTCTGGCTATACCCTTGGGCTACCAGCCTCGCCTTGTATCGTTCTACGTTTCCCTCAGGTGACAGCTTTGTCTTGAAGACCCACCTACTGCCGATGACCCTGCGGTCCTTAGGAAGTTTCACCAGCTTCCAGACATCGTTCTTCTTCAGAGACTGAATCTCCTTCTCCATGACTGCTTGCCACTTGTTCTCATCTGTAGCCATAGCTTCCTGGTAAGTCTTCGGATCTTTGACATCGGCAATGGTGACCCATTCACCATACCTGTCGGGGGATTCATGTTGTCGTCCCGATCGTCTTTGAGTAACTTCTGCCTCATCATTAACTACTTCAGCTGGAACTTCGTCAGCATTTCCCAGATCTTCATCTGCATTTGTCTGATCTTCATCCGCATTTGCCTGATCTTCATCCATAATTGCTGGATATTCTTCCACTTCAGGTAGTTCCTGGACAGACTCTTCAACTGTAGGCAAGTCGTTCCTCAGTTTGCTCTCATCGAAGATCACATCACGACTGTGAATCACTTTCGACCGCACAACATCATACAGCCTATAGCCTTTATCTTGATTGCCATAACCAAGAAATGTACATTTCCTCGATTTCAGGTCCATCTTCTTTCGCTCATCCTTCGGGATATGTGCATAGCATACACACCCGAATGGCTTCAGATTACTGACATTCGGCTTCTCTCCACTCAGTGCTTCATCTGGAGTCATTCCTGGTACAGCCACAGTAGGACTTCTGTTCCGAAGGTAGACAGCCGTGGATGTTGCCTCAGCCCAAAACCTTCGTGGCATGTTCCGAAGCATCGCCCGTGTCATTTCAACCAGCGTTCTGTTCATTCGTTCTGCAACGCCATTTTGCTCGGGTGTGTTCGGTATAGTCAATTCGTGACGGGTACCCTCCTTCTTGAGATAGGTCTCAAACTGTCCTGAAGTATATTCCCCACCGTTGTCAGATCTCAGGATCTTTAGATGTTTTCCAGTTGACTTTTCAACCATTGACTTCCACTCGAGGAACCTTGTAAATACCTCATCTTTGGTCTTCAGGAAATATACCCACATGTACCTGGTCTTATCATCAATAAATGTGAGGAAATACTGTGCACCTCCTAATGACTTGGTGATCTTGCCACAAACATCAGTGTGCACCAGACCTAGGATTTTCATACTTCTCTGTCCACCATCCTTATCAAACTTCTTCCGATGGTTTTTCGACTCAGCACACAGCTCACAGAAACTCAACTGCCGTGACGGATCATATGTAAGTCCCTCCACAAGATTATCATGCACCAGCTTCTTCAGTGACTGCTCATTGAGATGACCATACCGCTGATGCCACGAATCTTCCTTGGGCTCCTTACTACTGCTACTGGTAGCATTTACTTCCTGACGAGGCACGTAGTTGAGGAAGTACAATGAACCTGCACAACCCGCAGCTGCTACGACTCTGCCTCCATCTGTCTCGATCCGACAGCCTGTGTTGCTAAACACTGCAGTTAGCCCTGCTTCACTCACCTTAGACACGCTTAAGAGATTGTATGCCAGTCCTGGCACATACAATACATCAGAAAGCAAGCACTTCTGAGTCTTCCCGTCAGATAGCTTCATGCATAATTGGACATCACCAGCACCCGTTGACTCTAGACCATGACCGTCTCCAAGAGTTACACTCAACGGTTCCGTACTGTGCAGCTCCTTGAACAAAGACTTGTCATTACACATGTGCGCTGTTGCTCCCGAATCCACAATCCAACCTCCGATTGCCACAGATGACAGTGCATGTTGTGCAACTAAGGCAAACTCGTCATCACTGGAGTCGTTTGTACTTGCTTGGTAGGCCTTTGCCTTGCCTTGCCTACCAAACTTCTTGCCAGATTGTCCACCTGACTTCCCACTCGACTTTTGATCCTGGAGCTGTGGACAATTTTTCTTAAAATGTCCTGGCTTGTTGCATTTGTAGCATAGGCGTTCCGGCCTGAGATTTTCAGTTATCAATGTGGTATCCGCATTACCTCCGGACTTCTCATTCCTCTTCTCCACATTCCGTATGCGCTCGACTGCCGTATCCCAACTTGGCACCTCTGGAGATGATTCAATGGCTATTACGAGCATATCAAACCTGCTTGGTAAACTGGCTAAGAGATGAATGACGCAATCCTCTTCTTCAACTGGATCTCCTACCACCGCCAACTCACTGAAAGTTTCCGTCATCACCTTGATGTGACCCTCCACCAGCTCACTATTCGTCAGACACATAGAATATAGCCGCCGTTTTAGTGACAACTTGTTGGCCCATGTCTTCTTCTGGAATTTGATCCTCCAGTTTCTTCCAGACAGCTTTAGGGTCATCTGTGTCTTCTCCAACAAGATACAATATTGACGTGTCAACTGACAGGATAATACTTGCACAAGCACTATCTCTCCTCAGACGATATTTATCTAGTGCCTGAGCTTGCTCAGCTGCTGGTTCTGTTTCTGTTCCATCAACTATGCCCCACAGACCTTCCTTCTTCAGAGCCATCTTAGCTTGGACCTTCCAGGTGGCATAGTTTGACCCTTTTAATGGAACTACAATACTGAAAGTACTTTTACTTGAACAAGTTGCCATGTTGGAATTAATGTCATAGGGCTGTAATTGTTCATGTCCATGTAGGCTACTGTTAACTCAGTCTCAGTGACTGTGACACTGTTAACTCAATGACTCTGAGTGTGACACACAGTGTCAGTGACAGGGCCTACTTCCAATTTCTTTTCTACCAGCATTCTACTTTCTTCACTGTAACAGGCAAAATGTCATATCTCCCAAGTATCCTGAGTTCCTACCTGAACTTGTGCCACAGTAGAGATGTGTTACTGGACCCATAACCTGTTAAACTTTTGGTTTTACTTGAGACATATCACTCTACACTTGTTGTAAACAGCATAGCAGCATGGTGGTTAGTCAGTCATGCCCCGTTCATGAGATCGTGCTAATGAGTCCGTTCATGAGATATTTGGGCTTTCATAACTTTCAATAAGTAGAGTCTAGTTTTAACATAGTTTTAACAAGTAATTTAGACCAGTGGGTTTGCCAAATCATTAACCTGATTAATTAAAAGCATTGGCTGTCTTCCCAGCCGATTCAAACCAAAGGCTTATAAGTTATGGAATTAGCTAATAATAACTGATAATAAACAGAGCCCAAAACAGACAATATGAGAGGAGTACCGAGTACATGAAGGCAAGGGAATTGAGTAGAAGAAAGAAGTACAGGGACAATAGAAACATATCAAACATCAATCAAAAGAGAGCTAAATGCACTGCTAGACTAATGACAACAAATCAAATGAATTAAGAAAGAAAGATAAATAAATAAATAGGAAATACACTGATAATTCAAGCATTCAGAGAAATTAACGATTGGTAACCCAAACAATTATCCGATTGTAGAACGAACAAACTCACATATGTTTGGGGGATGTAGGAGAATTCTTACAAACAGAGAAAGAATGCATGCAGTAGTTAGCTACAAAACAACTGAAAGTGATAAAAAGAAGGGGAGTCACAAGACTATTACTGTCTAGCGGCGAAAATAAGTCATTAGACTTAACCGTTATGGGCAGAATAAATACACCCATCACCAAAAACATAGAATTGATACGTATTCACTAACTACATAGCTTTGAACTTGGATCTATAGAGTAGCTTGCATAATGTTACTGAGTGGGATATTGGGATATGTTCTGGCAGCTCAGTCTACAAGTAACACAATATTATAAAGTCGACACTGTCACAATTCGGTGCCAGCTTGATATGGCCTCAATATGTTATTAGGACATAAAACCCCACAAAATGACAAATGTAATTTTAGAGAAAATAATTAAGTGTTTTGAAACGACAACTAATCATATGATTTTACGTTGTGGAACAAATCATTAGTAATAGTATAATGATTTGTTCCAGAAAGTAGTAACATCGTATTTGATTAATTTAAAGGAAACCTTTTTGTTCTCTCTTTAAAGCGAAACTTCCATGGAAAATGCATCCTGTATGCGCAGCTGGTGTGGGACAATTCCGTTGTCTACCCGTGGTCGGAGCCTTCCTGTGACTATGTGCTCTACATGACACTGGCTGTCGGTGTTATGTACGCAGCCTTTATGTTCATCTTCACCCTGCTGGTCATCTTCCCAGTAGATAACAAGGGCCACAGGAGGTTTGCGTAAGTACTTATTATTAAACAATTTCGCGGCTTCCTCTTGTGTGTGTTGGTGTGAGGGCTATGTTAATTACGTATATATGTGTAATTCTCTGAAATTGGGTACCACATATTTGGTTTTCGTACTACGATGATGATAATTAATTCTTTTTTTCTTTTTGGTAGCAAGTTAGTTATTGTTGCCTCTGTGTGTTAAGTATGTTAGCAATGCTATGTGTATTTATTCGACTGCACAACATGTATCAAAAGTATGCGTGTATGATTTTGTGGTAACATGAAAATTTACACATTGACACGATGCATTTAGTGATTTACCCAAGCTTTTCTTCAACATTTTTTCTTGTAAGGCATAATCTTGTTCGCTTAAGTTTTACTGTAATCAATCAAATCTTGTTTTAATGTGTTGTCTATGTCAATTAAAATATGTTCTGGATGTGTGTTTGATTAAAATGTTGCAAAAGTTATTTTAATGTATTGCTCTATTTGTATAAGTATCAGATCAAAATCAAAAGGTGAAATATTTTGCTTCCCCCCCCCCTCACTCTGGCATATGCACAACATGTAAACATTATTAGGAATGTTACCATGACTGCTGTGACTAAACCCCCCTTGGTGTCGGCAGCATGGTGCAGTCCCACACCGTGCGCTACATCCTCGAGTCGCTGAGCCCAGTCTTGATGCTCATCGACACCCTCATCTTCGCCCTCATGCTCGCCTCGGCCCTCGTCATCTCCACCGGCCTGGCCGCCTTCTGCGACGACCTGGTGCAGTCTATGGCCGACAGGGGGCAACCTATAGGCTCGTAAGTACTGGGTGTGACAGGCTGAGCAGCATGCTTAGTAACTGGGTCACTCTCCTGAAAACTGGTCAGCATGGGGTGGGATTTTAAAACATCAATACAAAACCGTCCTACTTATTTTTTTCCTTATTCTTTTCATATTCATGTTCATATTTGATGTAAGAAATAAGAGAAATAAAATAAACCGCATGCAACTTTGTTCTTTTTAGTTATAAAGTGTTTTTGTACCCAAAAAAAAAACATTTTACAGTAACCAGTGGTGTCACACAAATATTGTACACTAATTATTCAGTGAATCAAGCATGACTAGGAATTACTTTATGGGAGATTTCCAGCTTTCATTTGCAACAAAAAAATGTTTAAAATTAAAATATTAAATTTTAACTCTCCATGTGACACTTCAGGTCAGTTTTCAGGAGAGTGACCCAACTGCAGGTATGCTGTGATGTGTAGAAGCAGCACAGTGTGACTTCTATTAGCAGATTGTTGACATGTTCTGTAAATATATACCACTACTACTAATAATAACAATAGTTATAGGGATAGTAATAACAATAATAATGCTGACAGTGATAATGATAGCGATAACAATAACGACACCGATAGTAATAATATTGATTTAGTGATGTTGATGATAACAATATTTAATCCACAACAAAATCTTAAAGGCCGTCCAAGGTTTTCAGCGTTTTCACAATCGTACAAAGCATATCATGTATTAATGATGGGAAGGGGGTGTCCGTACTGTACGACTTTTGTCATTTACGATAAATGTTTAGATTTTAGTAATAATTATTTTTGTCTGTCGGATTTGTGGGTCATTTCAGTTTAACCAGTTCTGCCACTAGGTTTGATTGCAGTGTATGTAATCTTGGTACTCACTTTTACAGATGTATCAATTCCAAAAACATAAACTGGATGGAACTCCGCGTGGAGGGTGGAATGGACCATGGCATAAACGGTGCAAGTTTTTATGGCTCATATTCGGTAGCATCGGTAGGTTAACGTTTAAGTATTTCCCTTTAGAATAATCCTACAGGTCATATAGAATATACTAATGCATATTGTTGTGTAGTGCTTTCAAAAAGAAAAAAGTGAGGGAACGCAGGTTTGGATGTATTTGAAATAGTAAAGGAACGCCCATCACCCTCCGAAACAAAGTAAAGGAAAGCCGGTCCCACTGCAAAACAAAGGAAATGAATGCCTGTCCCTCTTCAAAACAAAGGAAAGGAATGCCCGTCCCTCTCCAAAACAAAGTAAAGAAATGCCCGTCCCCTTCCCAAACAAAGTAAAGGAATGCCCTTCCCCCTCCCAAAGTAAAGGAACAGCCGTCCCCCTCCCAAACAAAGTAAAGGAACAGCCGTCCCCCTCCCAAACAAAGTAAAGGAATGCCTGGCCCCCTCCCAAACAAAGCAACGGAATGCCCGTCCCCCTCCCAAACAAAGTAAAGGAGGGCCCGTCCCCCTCCCAAACAAAGTAAAGGAATGCCCGTCCCCTCCCGAACAAAGTAAAGGAATGCCTGTCCCCCTCCCAAACAAAGTAAAGAAAAAGAATGCCTGTCCCCCTCCCAAACAAAGAAAAGGAGGGGCCGTCCCCCTCCCAAACAAAGTAAGAGAGTGCCCTCCCCTTTCCAAACGAAGTAAGGGAACGTCTTTCCCACAGCACTACACCACTATGTCTATGGGTAGAATGGACTCTTTTCTTTAGATATGTTATTACAATTTTACCAGAGAACAGTAGACAAGGGAGGTAAGCAATATTCACCAAGTAGTTAGATATGTAAAGTATTTGATTTTTGTCAAGCCTTTGTAGATATTTTGAAGGGCACTCACTGGTGAGCCATGGCATGTTAAAGTTGCATGGTCCGATGCTTTTTAGCTTCTGCCATTTTGAAAGTCTGATAATTGTCCACGTCATATATATGCTATTGCCTAGTAGTATGCCATCATTTACAGTCATAGTTCTTTGGTGGTTTTATTTTGTATTAAACCGACATACATGCCGTAGTAAGGCAGCCAGATGTGATTATTGCAACCACCTTTTCTAAAGTGTGACATTCGAGGGAAGAGCAGAAGAGAAGGAGGGTGTAAACTGCAAACATCATTTTGTTAGCTATATAAATTATGTTGCCCCTATCATCACTCTTCCAATATGGCTGCCGTATTTTCGGATTGCACGCTGGGAGAGCCTCAGCCTCGCTTTGCCATCCTCATATATAAAATCCTTGGTGTGTGCCCAGATCGCGGCGTGGTGCCTGGTGGTGGTGTGGGGCCTGCTGCTGGCCGCAGACTTCTCCGTGTGCTGCCGGGGCTGCGTCTGTCAGAAGGCAGTCGAAAAGCAGAAGCTCGACAAGTCCACCATGATCGCCGCCCGGCGCTCCCGGCTGGCGACACCTATCGGGACGCCGGGCGGCCTCACGCCCCGGCCCTACGGCTGGGTGCCGCCGCAACCGCAGCAGCAGCCGCCGCCCAGACCCTACCAGCCGCAGTACCAGCAAGAGTACCAGCCGCAACAACAGATGGGCGCCTACGGGGGATACGGCCAGCAGGCACAGGTCCACATCCCGCCAAAATACTAAAACACCCAACATGTTGTGTATCCTTCCATTTTTTCTCTTTTTCTTGTAAATTAATTTTTTTTAATTAAAAAAAATATAAATAGACCTATTCATTTTCGTGGTTATGTACAATGTATGTTTTCGAAATTATGATCTGTCTGCTGACATACCCTGTAAGCAGACCGATCACAATTTCGAAAACACCTTTATCATATATGGTTTTGTGTAATGATGTCAAATTAAAGCTGCATAGTCCAATGAAATATCAAATGTTCAAAACCAAACCAATTATCTAGATTTGATTTTACATACCTAACTTAGATACTGATGCACGTATTAAGCATTTGTTTCTGCGTAGAAGGGAATACTGAGTCAATTCAACGGAACCTCTTACTGCAGAAGCTTGCCAAAACTAATTTTCCATGTTTGGACCCAAAATATCTCAAAAGCTTACCATTTAAAATAAAAGTAATTTTGAACTAATGTAACTTAGATACTATTGATCGATCTAATATATTTATCTCAGAAAGTATACAAAAATTCAAAACCATCGGACTATGCAGCTTTAAGTTAGTTGGTTTTTAAGGTAATTTTAAGAAAACCGATATTACAATTTTGTGTAATTATGTCAAATTAAATGAGAGTTGGTTTTATGGTAATTTCGAGAACAGCTATATAATATATGGTTTTGTGTACTGATGTCAAATTAAGTGAGAGTTGGGTTTTTAAGATAATTTCGAGAACACCAATATTATATACAATTTTATGTAATGTAGAAGTTCTTTTCTATCTGATGTAAATAACTTAAAGCTGCATAGTCTGATGACAGCATCAAATTTTCAAAACCAAAGCACATATTTACATTTGATTCTACATGACCAACTTAGGTACTTATGCACAAAAGATACAAATAAAAAAACACCACATAAACAAGACAAGGTAACCGGATGAAGAAAAGGGAATATTTATGTGGTGGGG
The DNA here is from genome assembly GCA_030323885.1 of Branchipolynoe longqiensis. Lineage (NCBI taxonomy): Eukaryota > Metazoa > Annelida > Polychaeta > Phyllodocida > Polynoidae > Branchipolynoe > Branchipolynoe longqiensis. The sequence goes on along the minus strand of CM059186.1, from coordinate 187,717,000 downwards.
TAGTGATGCAGGTAATCTAAAATTAAAAGAATAGATCTGAAACAGTCGCTATCTGTTACTTTGAGATGTTGAGATGAAATAGTATTACAAGAGTGTATAATATGTTTATGTGCACGCGTATCTTTTGTACGTAATCACCGATATATACATTCCCCGTCGCTTGAAAATCACACACAAATATTCGTTTCATACAGGACCATATACATTTTTAAAGTTTTTCTTTTACACTGGCAACTTCTGAATCTCGTGTTGTATTTGATAGAATTAAATATTTCAAGTTGATTCGAAATCTGTGCAGTATAAATCTATGTTTGTAATATAAGTGAACATTCCATTGCTGAGTACAAGTAAATGATCTGACTTTTTATACCAAACTAAGGTACTTTTGGAGTACATACAATAGATATTAACTGATATATATTATACTGTAATCATTACTTTTGGAATTGACAGGGCGAGATGGCAAAATCGGTAAGAGCTGTTGCCTTTTCGTGCGGGAAGTCATGGGTTCGAACCATGGCCGAGTCAAACCATTAAATTACCAAATCGAAACTTGTCGCTACCTAGCCTGGTGTTCGGGATTAATCTATAAAGCAAGACTGGTTTGCTCAATTTCAGGATAATATGGCTGAGTGGGATATCAGGTCATGGTGCCTTTGACGCAGTCTCTGTGGGACAGCCAAGAGTGTGCGTTGCCACAAATATATACCTTTCCTGATATAACCTTGGATGTTGCTAGGACGTTAAGTCCCAGCACACATCTGTCGGAGTTACATAACGGAATAGAATGAGACTATAATGTGATATTTACAATAGAATGACATTATGCATATATAACCCAGTCATGGGCCCTACTACGCTTGCAACCACCAAAAACGGGCAGTCGCAAGTGAACACAAGCAGTCAGCTATCTCTATGGCCGTAATCGATTAACACGACCCGAGCGACTCCGGTCACCCGAGTCGTCAGAATTTCAAATCGAACACCGCGAGTAGAGTAAACAAATACACGTGCCATGTGCAAAACGACCCGACCGCAGTAACCCACCTCTTGGCTGGGGTTGGCTAGGAGTGACGACGTCACATCTGTGCTGGTACCTGTAGGATAATAGCTACCAGTACAAGTCCTGGATGTTGTGTTTCGCGTGCTTTTTTTAAATAACCCAGATTGTCAGCTTATACAATCGTAAACCACTTTAAATCCAATTTTGCTGTACTTGTATCGGTTATTAAAAAAAGATATTACGTTTTAGATTAAGTCAGCATTTTTTCCACCCCGAGCGTGGATAACCATATTCGTTTATTCAACCCGAGTCTGTAGGATGTGCGCATGCGCTAAAAAGTGGCTCGAGTGACCCGAGTTGAATAATCGATTACGCCCAGGGTGGCCATTTTGGTCACAAGGAGGTTGCAGCTGCTGCTGGTCACCAATTGGTTACAGGCCGTTGTTTTACCCGCCTTTTAAAAAAAAACTTTGGTCGCAAGCCGTAGTGTGACTGAGGCCTATGGTATGATAATATACCCACACATTACCATGTTATTAATGTAGCCACATATGGATCCATTTATTGGTAATGAATACTTTACATAAACACAAATTGTGTTTTAGTGTGAAGCCATATCTCACTGAAAAAGCCTCATAAGACATTTTTCTATTACATAAAATGTATATAAAAACTGATTTTTATGTTTTGTGGGAAGCTCTGTATTAGCAAAGCACATCTGAAGCCGTTTTATAATAAACAATATTTACACAAATACATCACGTGTGATAATTATATTTTACTTGACTGATAGTGAAACCCTATTTCAACGAAGGCGCAAGTGATTTTTGTTGTTAATCATATTTTCATGATCACAAATTCTGCGTGTCAATCTCACATTTGTAGTCAATAGTAAAGCCATATTTTGAGATGTCATACAAAACCATTTCTTCAAATATAAAGTAGAGATGCAGAATTTGTATATAATATATGACAGGTAGTGTAGCACAATTTCTCTTCCAAATTTGCGAGCGATATTTAATGTTAGGAATATGAATACCATTATATACAAGGACTTCGAATAGGAGGAAGGATAATATTAATAGATGAGGGTATTACTTTATCATGATTGTAGGTGTGAGAATACATTAGTAATTATGTTATTAATGAATATGTTGTGATATGTGTTAGCAATTTAATTGAATTAAACAATTCTCAGAAATATCTGGAAGATGGGGGAATTATTTTGAAACAATTTAAAAGAAAGTACTTGTGAAATGTGCGGTCAAAGTTATCGACCAAGAGGGGTTGTGTCGACATGAGTAGGAGAAATCGGCATGATAGAATAATTCAGCTGGATCCGATGTAATAGTTTGAAAAAAATGTTTTGATAGCTGATTATATAACTAACTGATTTACCACACCTTGAAGATAGTTTTAATGTATCAATTAGTGAATACCCCTTATATATGCTAATAATTCATTGTTAGGGCATATACTCCAATGTTAGCTGTAGGATTTGCAAAGCAAAAATGTAATTTTGGTTTTATTACAAATATGGAGTGGTATGTAGCAGAATGTGCCTGGATAGAAGGGAGGGGGGACTTTGTTTGATTTAATGATGCCCCTAAAGCACATTGAATTTTATCATCAGCTATCGGATGTCAAAGGGAGAGGCGTGGACAATTATTTTCGATTAAATGTAATCTTATTAGACATGAAAGATTATATGTATACAAAAAAAAAAGGAAGTTACATATATGCACTCTTAAGCCGTGTTTACACGAGCGAGTTAAGTCGGTTCATATAATGCGCCTTGCCTAGTTCGCCTCACATTCGCCGTGTAAACGCGACTCTGAGGCGGATTAGGGCTGATTCGCTTCATATGATTCACTTTATATAAACCACCTCACGAGGTGGTTTATATAAAGCGCAGTCGAGACCTGAGTTTGTTGATTTTCCGGTTGATCAAAAGCGCATATTATATAATTTGGTCTATGAGACCGCTATCTGTGCACAGATATTTTTTTCATCATTTATTTTTAGGGTTTCACTGCCCAGCAGAAGTTTTGACCGTTCCAAACCAATACGATTCAGTCCATACATATCTAGGTCGAACCCACATTCTCTCGTGGCGACGTCGACGAACCCAAACTGGCGCTGGTTAGTCTGGACTTGCTCATGCGCAGATATCGATTTCCGCCTTCAAACTCGGTGCGTGTAAACGCGCCACTAATTCGCTTATGACCTATTTGGTAGAAAGAATAGTCTGTAATGACTGAAAAAGTTAAAATGAAGGTATGATGAGGGAGTTGGAGATCCACCCACCCACTTTCCTATCATAGAGCATCCATAGATGTTCATAACCGACATGCAAACAATTTTTCCATTTTCACTGATGGTTCAATACACCAAAGCCAGGTAGCTGTTGCAGCAGTCTCCCACGGTTATAAGCTAGGCACTTGCATTATTGATCGGTCGTAATGCTCGCATTGCGTTTGATGCGAGGGAAGGAAGAGACCCTCCCCCCTCCCCTGTCCCGCCGTCCCCCGGCTTCCTCACCTTCCCTGCCACCCCGCTCTCAGCTTTCTCCCGCCCTCAGTTCTAGCTCTCTCAGCTTTCTCCTCGCCCCTCCTCCCTGCCCGCCGGCTTTCTCACCTCCCCCGCCCTCACGCCTCCCCGCTCCTTCCCTTATAAGGCCGCCCGCCGGCCCCCTTCAGCCACTCGCCTCCCAGCCGTCCTCAAAGCTCGATTTTCATGGTGGAGCCCATGCACTTTCTCGCATTAGTATATTGAGAAATTTGACAAATTCTATTATCTACAGCGACTCTTGTTCATGTCTGCTGGTGGTCGGAAATCTTACAAGTTGTAAAAAGGGTTATTCTAACAAATAAATTCCATGGCAATGGTCGTGTACAACATCCACTTTTGCTGGATGTCGGGCCATACCATATCCAAGGAAATAAGCAAGTTGACCAAGATGCGAAAATGGCCTAACAATGTGGAACCTTATCAGATCCCTCACTCTACTCTGATACAACCTATTCTCAAATATATCAAATCAAACATGGCAACATGAATTGATGAGCATACAAACAATGAGTTGCATAACATCAAGCCATAACATTACAATGGTTAACCTAATATACTTCCTTTTTTAGAAAATACGGAAAAACTTGGACTATCTAACTTTAATATCACTACAGTAAATCATCTAACACTGTATTTTACTGTAGGCCCCTACAATAAAATGCATCAAATTGAATCTACTATACTTTTGAGAGGGAAAAAGAATGAAATACAAGTCCTTTATTATTATATATCCTTTAATATAAAGCATATATACAACAAGTTATATACTATAAAACAACAGAATAAGTTGATTTATTCAGTTTTTATTGACTTTTAGGGAGTGCAGTCACAAATTATGGCTACACTTCAGTCATTATGTACACTTGAGCTCCTAAGCATTCATTCCAGTTCCTGTCAATCGCGATTACAGGGAGTGATGCTTTTGTATAGACTATACGTACTAGGTTACTTCAAAAGCAGCCAATAAGGGTCTTCCATAAATACACCGCTGTCTTATCCTAAGACAACATTCGCAGGACTGTTAGGCGTCCTGTTGTTAGGGTACATTTGTGTAGCAACCACATGGACATACACAACTACACTAGAACTGCCTACCTCAAACTTCCAATTTGGATACTTCAGTGACACAAATTGTGTGCTTTCCAATTTTAATTTTGCGTATCGGCGTACCAAAGCTTAAAACTTTGTATAAAATAAGCAAAAGTTGCAATAGTAGGCAGGTCTTGCCTACCTCATATTTCCCATTTGGGTAGTCCAGCGAATAAAAATTGTGTACTTGACACATAGGGAGTTTCGTAGGAATGGATGCTCTCAGAGCATGGGGTACGGGCTTCGAAATATGTCAGGTTTTGTATTGATAGGAGACTTGCATTTGGGTCCATGCTGGGAAATGTTACCGAATGAGCTTACTTTCCCCCCCCCCCCCCCCCCCCCCATCAAAACAATTCAACCCGATATTCCTAAATATCCACACCGCAAATGTGGCCTAATACGATATGCTATTTGATTTGTCTAAGTTATCATTATCATCATTTTGTGATAAATAATGTTAACTAAAAAATTTTTTTTAAACATGCCCTTTTGGAACGACTCAACAATGTAATCATAGGCAATCTGCTGAAAAGTGGCATCTATGATTACTACAACTATCGCGACTAAGAACTCCATTCAATCAATAACTGGAAATGTGCTCATCAATAATAAACATACTAGGAATCCGCCACTGTTAGCTAGCCAATGCCTTTTCTGTGCTCTTAATGTCAGTGTTTTTATCAGCGGGGCGGTCTTCGATTATCTGCTCTTCGAGTGCATCTTTCTCATCGTCAGCCTCCAAGTCGCCGTCGTCCTTGTCGGCGTCGTACAGCTCCGGGTACTTGCCCATGCAGTCCTGCATCTGCTTGAACTGTTCGTAGCAGTCGGCACCCTTGATCTCCTCCTCGCTGTAGTGGAAGCAGGAGAAGGCCTCGCGGAACTCCACCCCGCACGGGCCAGTGGCCATCCCGCCCAGGCACGGGCACTGCCAGTTGATGTCGCCATTCTCGAGGATCAAACCTTGGGGAGGCCAAAGGTAAATCATCACTGATGTCAAGAAAGGTGAGCCCACCGAGGAAAAGGAAAGGTAGTCAAAGGGGGGGGGGGGGGGTGAAAGCGGCATCTTTTCTTTTTTCTAAAAGAATTATTATTTCTTGAAGATTTATACTGCCCATCATGGATAAGTCTGAATAGTCTTGTTTTCACCATTAGACAGTTGGTCGATAGAATGTCTGAGCCTACACTTTTAGCAACCCAAGGGATTTTTAACCTCCCACACCACATAGACATGGTATGAGAGCAACTGGCCTTTGATGACTGTAAGTTATACACAGCAGTGGAAATCCAAATTGGCAGAGGTGGGGGCACGGGGAATTGAACCATCTACCATTGACAAAAAAATGCAGAAATATATAGAGCGATAATTAAATTAAATGACATCACATCCACTGCTATATTTTCTGTTTGCTTTGGGCCATATCCAGCAACTTTAATGAATGATGGGGAAACGAGTAGAGATTTTGCGGGATTAATAAATTATTACAAATCAATAATCTTTTTTTGTGTAATTTTGAAAGGTCATTTGTACTTTTAGATGAATCAATATTCGTGCATAAAAATATAGCAATATGACCATGAGTTCTGATGTTCAAGTTGGAATCCACTAATCAGGCTACTTACAAAAGGCCCCATGTAAATGTTAGTTAGCTGCTTGATATATTCATAGAACTCAGTGCAACAATTATTTATCCTGAAACATGTTCATAAGCTGTCGCCACTAGCATCTGCATCAACCTATCATGACTGGCTTAAGCTTGTCCTCTTTGTTCAGAAAATGCTCCCATCTATATATTGTATCTGAATTGACCCGTGTTATCATAATCGCACTAAATTGTATCGTATCTTGCCATGATACTGGATATTGATGACCCATCGGTGCTATTGCGATTGATTGCTCTGTGAATAAACTGTTTCATCAACAATTGTCAGCTAGTTTCAAAACAAATGAGAGATGACTTAATGCTACTGCTGTGACAAAGATCAACTTCAATGCAAGAAAGCACACTTCCTCATTTAAACTAAGGTTAACTCCAAATAACCAGCTGTCATAAATTAAATTCTACTGCACTCTATAGAGTGAATTTTTCTCTTTAATCGAACAGGAGCGACAGACATTTAATCAATTACAGGAGCCAATGACACCTACCTGGTTCTTCCTCAAGATCAGGAAGCGATGTGGTACTCGGCACATCATAGTCCTCCTTAGTTAGGAAGATGACCATGTCTTTTCCTAAGAGAAAATGACAAACTCTGTAAAGTTTTTACATTCACTATTATTAGGTATTCCAAACTGGGTGCTGATTTTCACTGGCCAATGCACACCCATCCTATTGATGTGTGCTACTTCGGGGGGGGGGGGGGGGGGGGGGGAGGTCTGGAAAAATAGTACTCTTTGTAAATACCTTGAAAATATTGACAACTATGGACAGCCCTTAATTTATCATTAAAATTATCTGTGTAAATAACTGTTGTTGCTAGATCTTTATCCACTGAAATCAGTGTATAAAGATCTATCTGATTCCACAAAAGTGAAATGCAAATATACATATTAAAAAATCAGTTTGGATTACCTAGTCATAGAGAGGGAAAATGAACTCACCAGAATCCAGAAACCAGAAACAGCGGTTCCTGCAAAATTTATATAAACTGGTCCCCGTGCTTTCTCCCATGTTTTACCTATCAGATTCACCAGAAACCAGAACCAGCTACCGGCTGGGTATACTATAAGTATAACTATAAGTTTCAGTATTGTTGAAAGTGGTTCTGGGCAAATCTGTCCTGGGCAAAGCTTGTTCCCTGTTCCACATTGAGTACTGTAAAACATGGGAGAAAGCACAGGGACCAGTTTATTTATTTCTTTTATAATTATTCAAATGTTCTTAAATGGAATTATATGCTTCTTTTAAATTATTACCAACAAATTTCCTATGTTGTTCAAAAACATATCAGTAAATTAAGTAGAACAACGTGCTTGAACACCAGTGCCAGTGGAAACAAATATGCGTGATGTGTGTGTGTATGGGGGGGAGGGGGGGGGGGGTTCTAAGCATTGCTTATTTATATTATTTATCATAGACATAAAATTTAAAGACCATTTTAATAGTAATTCAGAGTATTTCCAGTGGCACAAATTATAATACAATCAGTGAATCACAGGAATTAAAATTTTTGAAAGTCATGACTCAGGTAATTATAATTAATTGTGAACGTCTTACTTCCTAATGTTCGCTCTTATGCGCCTGGTAGCCAATGATATGAATACAAGTAACTCGCTGGGTACCATTAAATATTAATTTATTAATAAAGAGTGAGTGAACTACTGAAGGTTGTGTTTATGTCACATCGAACTGTATGCAAGCCGGTGTTGCGGTTTTGGTTCTCCGTGGGTTTACGCTCTATGCATCGCTTCTGCACATGCGTAAAAATCTAACGTCATTTCCACCAGATTGGTCGTAATGCGAAGCATTGCGTTTGATGCGAGGAGAGGAAGAGGCCCTCCCGCGCTGCTTTCTCACCTCGGCAGACGGCGCGGCGCGCCGCCACCTCCCCCGCCGCGCAGCACTCGCGCCTCACCCGACGTCCGCTGCTCGCCACCTCTCGCCCTCCCCCGGGCCGGCAGCATTCACACCTCACCTGCTGTCGCCCGTCCCTCTCCCCTTATAAGGTCGCCCGCCGGCCTCCCTCAGGCACTCGCCCTCCTGCCGTCTCCCAGCTCTCTGCTTTTTTCCACTGTTTGGCTCCACCTCGGATTACTGCTCCACTCGACCTGCACCATGCCTCGAGGGAAGGGACGAGGACGGAAGGGCTCCCGGGCCGCCCCCCGGGGCCATCTTCAACGCCCCGGCGGGACGAGTCCCCGGCCTCCCCCGCGGCGCCCTCGGACCGCACCTCGGGCGCCGAGATCTCGGCAATACTGGAGGCACTCCAGATCATCCAGCTTGAGCAATGCCAGACCTCCGCCGAGGTGCGCCAAACTGCAGCCGACATTCACGCCCGGATGGACGCCCTGGAGACCGCCCCGCTGGCCGCCCGCCCGACCGCCTCGGGCGCGCATCACCGCCGCAGCCCGCCCCCCGCCGCCGCCTCAGGCGAGCCTCCCCGGGGCGGCGCACCCGGAGTACGAGAGGTACCTCCACCTCGCTACACAAGCCGCGCCCACCACGTCGCGGGCCTACCAAGAGGAACCCACCCGACACAGCCCCGCCACCGCGGCCGACGCCGTCCGGGACATCTTGGCCTCCGCCGAGGCGCGACGCTCCGTGAAGCGCCAGGGTGTCCCGGTCGACTATATATTTCCATCCGACCTGGTACAGAGGGGGCCGGAAAGAACCCCGGTGAAGAGGGGCGAGGCAACGAAGGACGAGTACGCCCTCGCCCTTCTCACCCTCATCGACCATCCCGATTTCCCCGCCCACTCCGCCCAGGGACTACACCACCACCACCTCACAGTCTCCCGGGACAACCTCATCTACCCCTGGGCGACCGTCCGTCGGTACTCAGAGACCGTATTCACCTGGATCGCGGACGGTCGACTCCCCCACGGGTGGCATGACCCAGTAGCCATTAACCTCCTGAGAGTCGAGTGTATCGCCATGCCCGACCACCAAGCCGCCAGCACCCCCGCCCGCCCACTCGACCCTCTCCACCGAGGCCCACACTTCCCCCGAGTCCAAGCCGACGCCCGCGTCACTTACGACAGGCACACCCACGGGGCCCCCTGCCCGGCCTGGAACCGCGACCCCACCTCGTGCGATCGGGCCCCCGTCGGGGAGGCCCACGGCGAGGCGGGGGACAGGCGCCGTCACGTCTGTGCCTACTGCGCCAACGTGAGGCGCGTCCTAACCATGCACAGCGAGGCCGATTGCATGACAAAACAAGCCCGTGAGCGCCAGACCTCCCCCACCTCGGCGGATTTTTGATCAAACCAAAAAAAAAGAAAAGATACCCATACCACTTTTGGGGTTTTTTGCTCCAGATTTGTTAAGGAAGGTGGCGTTCTCTGTGGCGGAGTGGTTAGAGTGTCTGACTTTTTTCTAGGTCAGACTCCTAATCTGAGGGTCGGCGGTTCGATTCCCCGTGCCCCCAGCTCTGCCAATTTGGATTTCCACCGCTGTGTATAACTTACAGCGTCATCAAAGGCCGGTTGCTCTCATACCATGTCTATGTGGTGTGGGAGGTTAAAAATCCCTTGGGTCGGTAAAAGTGTAGGCTCGGGCTTTCTATCGACCAGCAGTGGAATGAGGAAGACCAGTCGTCTATGACTGAAATTTCCCCTGCTTAAACAACTAATGGACCAAAAAAAAACACAAAAAAAAGGTCAACGTTACTATTGTTTTTTTATGGCAAACGCTGCAGCATTCGCACCGATCGGTCCATTTGCCACATTCGCGTTCTTGTTAGTATTCACATTCGAACACATGGAAGGACCACTATTCATTTACATGCTTTTCGATTTTTTTTGCCACATTCGCATTCCGCATAACGGAATCTTAGCTTCAGACAGTTTATGATAATAGACTACATCACCATTTCAGCGGCGCGGTGCATTGTGGGATGCGTGGAAGAAAAACAAACCCGCGAGAAGCACATGGCACATGCTAATAACTGCATGTGTGCATACATGTTTATGCCAAATTGTTATGTATTTCTAATAATTTTGAATAAAATTGAAGTTTTGCCCTACCCGTATCGGCCAACTCAATGGCCGTACGCATTTGCTTTGGTGCCAACCCCGTTTTCAGCGCATGCGCAGTCTGAACAGTGATCTCGTCTATAATACCCTGCATTTGATCAGAAGCAGTTGAATATTCATTGAAATTGTGCTTTTTGTTGGTTTTTTGGTCTTATTGACGTTGGTACTGGAGTTTGAAAGCGACGTTCGATTTTGAAGCATGCATAGGATTTAAACCCGCCAATAAATAAAAGTACCCCCCCCCCCCTCGGAGATAACAAAAATAATTATTAAAATAATCTCCTCCCTCTCCCGAGATAGTAAAAAAAAGAAGAAAGTACACCCCTCTCCGAGATATATGAAACAATAATTAAAAGAATGTAAAAGCCCCCCCCACCCAAAAAAAAAACACAAAGCCAGCCGCTGTGTGAATATAGGTAGGAAATAACCCCACCCCCCAAAAACCAAGCCATGAAAAGATAAATAAAAGTAACCAAAGAATGATTAAAATAATCCCCTCCCGAGATAGGACAAAACAAAACAAGAATTACCCCCCCCCCCCCATCTCAGATATAAATAATCTCCAGCGCCGGTCGATTTTGGCATATGCGCAGAAGCGCCAGCGTAGAGCATAAACCGACGTAGACCCAAAACCGCAACACCGTTGAACAGCATCGTCTGCGCATGCGTCAAAATCGAGCCAGATTCAAACCGTCGCCATTCTCATACTGTTACTATAGTGTCAGTGTCATCTCGGGAGGGGGAGAGGATTATTTTAGTATCTTGAGGGAGGGGGGGGGGGGGGGGGGGTTACTTGTATTTATCTATTCATGGCTTGGTTTTGTGGGGGTCGGGGATATTTCCTACCTCTATTCACACAGCGGCTGGCTTGGTTTTGGGGGCTTTTACATTCTTTTAATTGTTTCATATATCTCGGGGAGGGGGGGGGCTTCTTTATTTATTTTTTACTATCTCAGGAGGAGATTATTTTAATCATTCTTTTTGTTATCTCTGAGGGGGGGGCGGACTTTTATTTATCTTTTCTTGGCTGGGAGGGGGATTATTTTAATCATTTCTTTTTGTATCTCTGCTATTTCCTACTGCAAGAGGGGGAGGGATTATTTAATTATGGGAGGGTACTTTTTTATTTTTATTTTGACTATCTCAGGAACACAATTCACCACACTCGGACAAACAAGACACACAGAAGAATTTAGATTTCATATTTTTTAATAAGACTGAACAAATGCTAAATAGTTCACATATATTGAACTCCCAACAGCACCGTTAAGACCCCCCTCTCAGAGATACAACAATATTTATTCAAATAATCCCCTCCCCTTCCCGAGATAGGAAGAAAAATAAACAAGAATTACCCCCCTCTCAGTCAGAGATACAAAAATAATTATTAAAATAATCTCCTCCCCCTCCCGAGATAGTTAAAAAAAGAAAAAGAAGTACCCCCCTCCCCGAGATATATGAAACAATTAAAAGAATGTAAAAGCCCCCAAAACCAAGCCAGCCGCTGTGTGAATAGAGGTAGGAAATAACCTCCCACAAAACCAAGCCATGAATAGATAAATAAAAGTACCCCCCCTTCAGCGATACAAAAAGAATCACCCCCCCTTCTCAGATACAAAAAGAATGATTAAAATAATCCCGTCCCCCTCCCGAGATAGGAACAAAAATAAACAAGAATTACCCCCTCCCCCCCCCCTCTCAGAGATATAAAAATAATTATAAAAATAATCCCATCCCCCTCCAGGGATAGGAACAAAAATAAACCACAAGCCAGCCTCTGTGTGAATAGAGGTATGAAATAACCCCCCCCCACAAAACCAAGCCATGAATAGATAAATAAAAGTACCCCCCCTACCTCAGCTAAAAAAAGAATCAACCCCCTCCTTCTCAGATACAAAAATAATTATTAAAATAATCCCTTCCCCCTCCCGAGATAGGAACAAAAAAGTACCCCCCTCCCTGAGATATATGAAACAATAATTAAAAGCGACAGCGTAGAGCTGAAACCGACGGAGACCCCAAACCACAACATTATGCAGTTTGAAAGCGTTGGTCGAATTTGGCGCATGCGCAGGGAATCCACACATGTGCAGAAGCGATAGCGTAGAGGTGAAACCGATGGAGACCTCAAACCGCAACGGCGGTTTCAGCCGTGCGCCAGTTTCAGCCATGCGCATACACTCAAACTCAAGGCATTGTCAATTGTCGTAAGCAATCTTCATACAGAAAAAGTGAAATATCTCTTAAAACCACACCACCTATTAACAAATCGCTTGGTACACATATAGAAAACATCTTTACCAAAAAGATTATATAAAATTTATAAGGTTAGGGTTCTTGATTTCTATTAATTTTGAATAAAACTAATGTTTTGCACTGCGCGTACCGTCAAACTCAAGGACAAGGCATTGTCAATGGTCGTGAGCAATCTTCATACAGAAAATCCAGGAAAAGTGAAATATCTCTAAAACCACACCACCTAGAAACAAATCGCTTGGTACACTATAGAAAACATCTTTACCAAAAACATTATATTAAATTTATAAGGTTAGTGACTCACGACCATTGACAAGGCCTTGAGTTTGAGTCTATGCGCACGGCTGAAACTGACAGTGAGCTGAAACCGCCACACCGGTGTCGCAGTTTGAGCGCCCTGCCAGTTTCAGCTGACTGTCAGTTTCATGCGCATGCATCAAAATCTAACAGCATCGTCATTAACCTTATGAATTTAATATAATGTTTTTGGTAAAGATGCTTTCTATATGTGTACCAAGCGATTTGTTTCTAGGTGGTGTGCTTTTAGAGATATTTCACTTTTCCTGTATTTTCTGTATGAAGATTGCTCATGACCATTGACAATGCCTTGAGTTTGACAGTATGCGCAGTGCAAAACATTAGTTTTATTCAAAATAAATAGAAATCAAGAACCCTAACCTTATAAATTCAATATAATCTTTTTGGTAAAGATGTTTTCTATATGTGTACTAAGGGTCTAAGCGATTTGTTAATAAATAGGTGGTGTGGTTTTAGAGATATTTCACTTATTCTGTATTTTCTGTATGAAGATTGCTCACGACCATTGACAATGCCTTGAGTTTGAGTGTATGCAGTCAGCTGAAACTGGCAGGGCGCTCAAACTGCGACACCGGTGTCATGGTATAAAACCCCTGCCCGATCGCAGCCCCTGCTGTGAAGACAGTTGACTAAGCATTTATTTTTGTAAAATAAATTTAAAAACTTTCAGTGGATCGATTAAAAATATCTTAATGCGCGATTGAAGAGGAAGATCTGAAGTATTTAATGTAACCTAAGAGCAATTTATGCTGAAAGTATTAAAAACAGAGATAATAGTGAAAGTTGGGATATTCTGAGTGTCAGTGCAATCTTCATACAGAAAAAGTGAAATATCTATGAAACTTACACCACCTAGAAACAAACCCCCTGGAACATATATAGAAAACATATCCAACGAACAGATTATATTAAATTTATATGGTTAGGGTTGTGCATTTATATTAATCTTTAATAGACACTGGCAGTGTGTATTCGTTCTGCAGCCGAGCTGAGCTTGTTTACAACCTCTGCGCATGCGCAGAAGCCACGACAGGGGCTGCGATCCGGCAGGGGTTTTATACCATGACACCGGCTTATACGTGGTGGCTTAACTATACATACTAGTGAGCGATAATATGAGTATCAACCGAATGGCGATTATTTAGGCGCAAGTTGTGCATATAGATGTTATCTAATATTCGCTGAACTAACCTTCTTCTTTGCAGTATGACATATTCCCTCAATAGGCATGAAAACCCACCAGATGATGGTTACTTTAAACGTTTCGAACGCCGTATGATTCGACCTCAGTCAAAAATGTGAGCATGTCCTTCTGGAGCTGGTTATGAGCAGGTACTCGTCAGTTTCACAATATGCAACCGGGAATCAGCCCAGCTGTTGTTCACTTATCAGCCACTATGTGGCAGCACAAGAGGGCAGCGCGTGCTTGGAACCTGATCCACCGCAGTGAAACTCTTCAGCTGAACATTGTTACTGATGTGTCACAGTAGGTGTGTGAGATCTATAATCTATTAAAGGGATATAGACAATGACACTACCACATCTCAGTTCTCTTTTCTGTGTATTTTATTATCTACTGTTTACTAACTCATGCCCCCAGCTCTGCCAATTTGGATTTTCACCGCTGTGTATAACTTACAGCGTCATCAAAGGCCGGTTGCTCTCATACCATGTCTATTGTGGGAGGTTAAAAATCCCTTGGGTCGGTAAAAGTGTAGGCTCAGGCTTTCTATCGACCAGCAGTGGAATGAGGAAGACCAGTCATCTATGACTGAAATTTCCCCTGCTTAAACAACTACTGGACAAAAAAAAAAAGGATTAGTTACTTGTTCGGCCACACCGGCTCCACCTGCGAGTGTCTAGTGGCCACCCTGAAGCCAGCGCTGTCCGGTCACATCCACCTCCAGACCTACTCTGACGATCAGATTGGAAGATTTTTAGGGGGATGTGGGGGCGGGGTGGAAATTATCCCCTGGTCGGGTTCCAGTTCCCACGTTTTCCACCAGGTGACGTCTGTGTGCCTCCACATGGGTTCTGCACAGAGGTCACTGATTATATAATTATTATAAATACTGATAATGAAGCTTCCCAACAGGTGTTGTCCTCTGCTGCTGGAAAGGATCCAGTCTTGTGTGCCTGTGCCAGAGAAATTTGGAGATTTGCAGAACAAAAAAGGTGTATGGTACAGGTAATTCACCCTAAAGCAAAATTATTAGCAGACAAATTATGTCAAGATGTTTCTCATGATAATATGTTTGATCTATACCTGGAAGCTTGCTCATGCTAATTTATTTGTTTGCCTTTATCAACTCACAGCTCACAATATCACATTGGTTATTAAAGTTGCATGGTCCGATGAAATATAATTTTGTCAAAATTAAAACAACTACTTACATTTGATCCTATATATCCAACTTAGATACTGGTGTATTAGCTAATGATTTGGGACATCATATACAGAATAACCAGTGAATTTATAAGCTCACCCCTTTAGACACTCACTTTGAACACCCATTATGCAGGGAGGCCATTAACCAACTAGGCCAATCTCGTGACCTCATTAGCCTCCCCCCAACCAAGTAGGCCTACTGTGCAGGGCCATAGAGGGGAAGGGGATATGAGGTGGATGTGTCTGTGTGTGTATGTGTCTGTGTGTTTCCTGACCTGACTTTACAGAGACACAGAGACAGACATACACACAGACATACACAGACAGACACACACACACACAGACATACACACACAGACACCCATAGATAGGCACACACAGACAGACATGCAGACAGCACACACATACACAGAAACACACAGACATGCACACACCCGACATACACAGACACACATACACCCAACCTGCTTTTGCAGAGAGAGCCACACACACATCCACACACACACACACAGACAGACACACATACAGACACACACATACATACACACATAGATATACACATAAACACACATACAGACACACACATACAGACACACACATACATATACACACAGAGACACACACATACATACACATACAGACATTACCACACATACATATACACACAGACATAGATAGACACACACAGACAGACATGCATAGACAGCACACACAGACACTGAAACACACAGACATGTACAAACCCAACAAACACAGACACACATACACCCGAGCTGACTTTGCAGAGAGAGACACACCCAGACAGAGACACATAGACAGCCACACACAGACAGAGGCAGACACACACACATACATGCACACACATACATACACACAGACATACACACACACACAAACATACACACATATATATACACACAGACACACATATATAAACACACACAGACAGACATGCACACAGACACATAAACACACATACATGCACACACCCAACATACACAGACACACATACACCCGACCTGACTTTGCAGAGAGAGAGACACACACACAGACACATAGACAGATGCACACATACAGAGGCAGACACACACATACATACACACAGATATACACACAGACACATAAATACAGACACACACATACATGCACACACACATTACCACACATACATATTCACACAGACACACATAGATAGACACACAGACAGACATGCATATACAGCACACACAGACATGCACACACCCGACATACCCAGACACATACACCCGACCTGACTTTGCAGAGAGAGACACACACACAGACAGAGACACATAGACAGACGCACACAGACAGAGGCAGACACACATACATACACACACACAGACATACACACACATACATACACAGAAACATACAGACAGAGACAGACACATACATACCCACATATACACACAGACAGACACACACACACAGATACATACAGAGATACATAGACAGACAGACACGAGCAGACAACAGACACACATTATATTTGGTTAAAAACCCTAGTGCCATGGGCCTATGGCACTAATCCATTCCCAGAATGTTACCAACCCAAACAGAAATACCTACCTACAGTCCTGTAAGGTTCCAGGTCATCTCACATCACATGGTCACCGCGAGATGACCATCTGGGTCATAGCCACAGGACTTTTGGAAAGCTTGTCGAAATTATTTTTGGTTCTTTCAAAACTAATCATCTTTAATCAAAATCACTCCGCACTAATGATTAGTAGCTTGTAACAATCAATTTGATATATTTATCTAAAAAATAAGACAAAAATTCATATGCCATCGGACCATGCAACTTTAAGCTAAACATATATTTGGAGGGAACATGGAAAAATAAGAGGGTACAATTCGGGGAATATTTGAAGTTTTGTAAAAAAAGAAAAGAAAAAAAAAAAGATAACCCTAAAAAAAAAAACTTAAAACGGTAATGCTATATGCTTAGTATTTAAATGATAAATTAAAGACAGAAGGAGCAATTAAAACTTATATGAGTGGGGGAAAAACATGGGTGAGACTGTTAAGGGGCAAATGTGATGCATTTGACTGTTATGCATTGTCAGTACTTAAAAGTGGTATATTTAAATTAAAAGATAATACTGTTAATAGAGTGTATCCACTAAGAATTAAGCATATTAAATTAATTGTATTAAAATTCAGAAAAATAGGTAAGGATGGTCTGGTGTTGATTGCTGCGTTATTAATAGGCTATACATGTTTGTTAAGAACGTCCAATTTATTTTATTCTGAGATGCTGGGTGATGGTGGTCATACGTTGCTCGGGAGTGACATCAAGGCACACACAACACACTTGATGGTGACGATCAGAAGCGCCAAAATCCACACGCAGACCAGAGGACATCTTCCACATTGAACTACCTCAGGTACCCAATTCTACATTCTGTCAGGTGCATGCATGGAATAAGTACTGCCGCCGCTTCTGTGTGCATTCGTTTTGTCGAATGGGGATCCGTTGACCAGCCAAATCTTCACAAAATGCATGCAAACAGCTCTGAAGGCTGCCAATCTACAATGGTGATGTCCCATAGTCTTCTTTGAGGGGCAACACAGGAATATGCAAGAATGGGGATGCCTTTGGACTGCATTAAGACATTGGAAATCAAGCAGTGTGTTCAATTATGTGAATAAAAAATTTATTAGTCAGGGACCATCAGCTGTCCTGTCCCAATTTGGCTGAAATCTAGATGGTCCAAAAATCCCTATGTTTAAATGTGTGAAAAATGTGTTGCAAGTGATGTGTGCCTGGTGTGCTTCGACAGTATGACCGTGGTCAACCCATAGATGATGCCTCCTGTCTTCGATTTCCAAAGAATATTCATCATAAAAAAATTAATCTAATATTTAATCATAGTTAGCTTTGTAAATGAACTTCTGCAAATAAGTAATAATTGAGCCAGGCTTTAAAGTTGAATTCTGGTTATACTACCTAGTCAGCTCGCATAAATCAGGAAAAGCTAAGAAATTCATATGTACTGATATAATAAAGCTTCCAATATATGTTAGCTAGTGATAGCCATATAAAAGGCTCTTGTAAAAATTTATTAAGCATGATTAATAAATTTATTAGCCCCAAAAAGTGATTCTCTGTGGTTTTTAATTACAAAATTTGGACTCTGATCATTCCATTAAATATCACTTTCCCAATATTTTCTGAATGAAATCAGAATCCAGAATAATTCAGTGACATATTTGCAACATACCCAAGTAATATATATTGCATAATAAATTATTTTCTCTGTGCATGCACTTAAATGTCCACTTTGGTAATGACGTTCTGATTGGCGCCAAAAAAGTGAGTGATAATAGCAGAAAACTCAGTGCCTGGCCTTTGAAACCAGCACAGTGGCGACCTCTATTGAAACAAAGGCCAGGGGACCAGGCTACTTATCCCCTCGCTAGCTACGGCCCTGATATATATATACAGAACCAGCCTTAGGAATTGCGGGAAATGTGTAGGATTCAGCTGATTTGTTTTGAGCCTCAAAACATATTAGAGAGCTAATTTGATTCTCTAATTGCAAGTGATGGCTCCTTAGCCACAACATAAATGTATGGAAAGCACCTAGTCAGACGTACAGTACAGTATTATGCTACTATGATCTAATCTAGACTGAACCAAAGTTTGGTAGAGGATTAACAGATTTGTCAGCTCCTCACTCTGAATTACACAGCACCATTAAGATGGTTTGTGCTATGCAATGTTGAGGTCGATAATATGTGCACTGAAAGACAGTTCTCACGGAAGTGGTTTCCATTCGCGGTTAGCTTTGAGTCTGTATGCATCCTGTGAAGACTGTAGAAATGCATGCAGAGAAAGTATTCTGAAAAAAGGAACAATCATAACTGAATGAATACCACACAGGATACATTAAATATTATATCAAAGCGCGAATGTCAACAACTTAGGTTTTAAAATGGTTGTTTTTGTAACTATTAAGCTTTTATAACAATATTGCTAGCTATCACAGATGACACACACACCAGAATGATCAGCACTATTTATTCTAGTGTATAATTTGACTTAATGCTACCTTTATGTATAAACTTTACCTATGGTTGGTGTCCTCATTTCTCTTTTAGGAAGTCATATGGCTACAAAAAACAAACAAAGTTTTAATTGTTGACGTAACTCTTTTATTTCTACAACAGAGTACTGGTTGCTACCTGATATAGATTTACATGTGTTTCACATTCATGTCAGCTGACTTCCAATCACAGGGTTCATAACCGCCCGAGTAGGTGGTACCACTCGCCAGCAACGGTGTGTTGCGGATAGGCCACGTGACGACTGGCTCAGGATCACATGACCTGTTCGGCGGCAGCTGGTCTGCACGATTATCACTCCCTGTCCACACCCAATGTCACTTCCATCCGTTCTCATGTTTGTGGGGGGAAAATGCAGTGAGAAGAAAGAGAGAGAACGAAAAAGCCAGAAAATAATGTTTACTTGATGATCAATTCATTATACTAATAATAATAATATCCAACATATTATAATAACAGTGTGGTCCAGGACGGACTGTGCACTTTGATTCAGTGAGTCGGAGACGACACCAACCCAACATGTAGATAAAAGAGTCACCCCGTACTTGCAGTAGGGGTGAATGACGTAGTCTAAGTACGGCCGAAAATTGCTTTAGTATAGAACAAGTAGTGCAATTCCTGGTTCCAGTCTACAATGGCTACTTATATTGGCACAGAGTTGGTGAAATGAAGGAGAATGCAAAAGTACAAGATGGCGACCATAGAATGTGGTCGATTTGACTACATATTTTATTAAATTTTTCAAATCAAGAGTAGCGGGTAAATATTAAGATATATGTGAAGAATATATTGTGCTTCTTAAATTAAGAATTTATCTGCTTGTTTCATTTACCTAGCCTTTCGCCACTATTTCTAATGCATTGTTTTTCACCCCTACTGCAAGTACGGGGAGAATCTTTTATCTACCCAACACGGTGCTACGGTATGTACATGCGTGCCTGGCATTTAAGCAATTACAAGTTCAATTAGTCACTAACCAAAGCGAGTAACATCGAAGTAAGTTCCATAATTATTTTGGCACACCAATGGTGGTCAAAACAAGTGTGCGCGTAACTAGGCGTGCCTACGTGTGTGCGATACCCAGCTACGTATTGTCATTGGTATTTCTCAAATCTATGCATGTATAATATATCAATGTTGTAACTGACACAATTTGAGGATGTGCATCGATTAATGTGTGTAGTTCAATGGATGGCATTAAGTCACTAAACTAAGACAGGCCTTACGCATTAACATTCATTATTTACTCCGCTTTTCCTCCTTAAAAAACTATTCTGCGACATGTACCCTCAACAGCCAACCTCAGTTTTGTCACCACAACAATTTTTGTAATGGAAAAGATGCTTGTATTTAGTGTATTACATCACTTTTCGTATGCCATGTAAGTCAACCACCATTAATACTTTATCGTGTGATATGTTATAAACAATCACGTTCCACTGACCGACCCATCTATGGAGTCTCCAGACTGCCAATTTCACGGGCGAGTGGCTGGGCTATGGTACACAATCATACACGTCATTGGTCCAAGACGAAAGGGGGGAACATTTAATCAAATACTAGGCGAGACCACATGTTTGACCGCCGAATTACAGATACAGAGCGCTGAGAATCGGAGGGGTTCGCCTGACCTGGGATTAGGCAAAATTAGGTCTCCTTTTGAAATTCAATTTGAACACGATTTCATCTAATAATGACGGTGTATACATGGATGGGTCCCACCCTCACAATAGACTACATCACGGTTCCGACTGCGCATGCGCCGAAAACGGCGTTGGGAGCAAAGCGAAGGCATACGGCCATTGAGTTTGCCAATGCGCGCAGTGAAAAACGTTAGTTTTATTCAAAAATAATAGAAATCCAAAACCCTAACCTTATCAATTTAATATAATCTTTTTGTTAAAGATGTTTTCTATATGTGTTCCAAGCGGTTTGTCTCTAGGTGGTGTAGTTTTATCAATATTTTACTTTTTATGTATGGAGATTGCTCACTGCCATTGACAATGCATTGAGTACTCTAGCTATGGCTCTAACACTAGTCTGAGTGCCTAGATCTTTCTAAATCTAAATGCACATGGCATAAAATGTGCTGATTATATTGATGTAAATGCAATGCTGGATAAAAGATTAATATCTTAATTTATTATATATATTTTTTTAGTTGGTATTCTATGTTTCAAACAAGAGCTGAGCTGAGCTGAAACTAACACATTTGATAGCTGCACCCAGTGTATTAGCATGTGCCATGTGCTTTTGGGGGGGGGGGTTGTTTTGCTCTGATGCATCCCACAATGCACCGCGCCGCTGGAACCGTGATTTAGTCTATACCAAATCCATGCCCTCAATTTCGCAATGGATGTGAATGAATTAAGGCAAGTTCTTTAAATGGCATGAACATATTTTAAGACATTAAAAAACCCCAAATTACCCGGAGGTAAAAATGGCCACAAATGATAAACCGTGGCGGGAATTGATGACGAATCCATTTGTGTGCACCGGTTGTTGGTTGTTGATAGGACAACTTTGAATATTGCAAGTCATCTGTGGACCACACAAAGCACACACAAGACGCTCAAACACATGGCGAAGTTCTCACAGATGCTCTCCCGTAAAATATCTACATAAACCAATTAATCCACACCCAGGGATGAAAGTGATGTCCGGCAGAAATCGCGGAAATCAAGCCTAAGTTATTACACCGACAACAAATTTCCATAAAAATGCTTATTTTCGCTCATAGGATTAGCAATGTTGTAAGTCAGGTTTTCAACTCTCCTTGTTGTGACTGTATTATCGCTCATACCAAACGCTTTCTTGTTTGGGTTTCATGTTCTAGCAACATCTAAGGGCATATAAGAATGCGATTCGAACTAACCAATAAGCGAGTTCAGCATCTCGGGCGCGCGGTGGTTGATGGGAAGTCATCGGGATAAACAAACCCACGTGAAACATCACTGCATGACTACGCGCAGTGCAAAACGTTAGTTTTATTCAAAATTAATAAAAATCCAGAACCCAACCTTATCAATTTAATCAAATCTTTTTGGTAAACATGTTTTCTATATGTGTACCAAGCGATGTGTTTCTAGGTGGTGTGGTTTTAGAGATATTTAACTTTTTCTGTAAGAAGATTGCTCACGGCCATTGAGTTTGCTGCCTAATGTTGGAACGCGCAGTGCGAAACGTTAGTTTTATTCAAAATTAATAGAAATCCAGAACCCTAACCGTATCAATTTAATATAATATTCTTGGTAAACATGTTTTCTATATGTGTACCAATCGATTTGTTTCTAGGTCGTATGGTCTTAGAGATATTTCACTTTTTCTGTAAGAAGATTGCTCACTGCCATTGAGTTTGCTGGTACGCGCAGTGCGAAACGTTAGTTTTATTCAAAATTAATAGAAATCCAGAACCCTAACCTTATCAATTTAATATAATATTCTTGGTAAACATGTTTTCTATATGTGTACCAAGCGATTTGTTTCTAGGTGGTATGGTTTTAGAGATATTTCACTTTTTCTGTAAGAAGATTGCTCACTGCCATAGGTGCAGTGCAAAACGTGGCTTTGTTTATCCCTACAGCGACGACCGGAAGTCGGACTCGCACATGCGCTCGGCCAATGCTGAACTCGCTTATAGTCATATACATCCTGATTTTTGGCATATTGTCTAACATTAATCGGTAAATATAAAAAAGTCGCGGAAATCCGCGAAATCGCGGAGATCTTCCATCCCTGCACACACTCCCACTTCTTACTTCACCTGAACTATTTCATTAACAACCGAATGACGGCATTCGGGGAGAAAAGCAAAATACCAACTATTTATGGACCACCAACACAGGACGTGCATGTGAACATCGTTTTGAAAACGGTTCAGAAATCACAATCTATCAAAAAGATTCCTGAAATATTTAGGCTTATCAAGGCACACGTATGCGCGTCCTGTGTTAGTCTGGTCCCCAGGTCTCCCCCGTTCTAATACCACACAAGACAGCAGCTTACTAAACAATTCTAACATTTACAAATATACAGCGCTTCCTGTGCTCATTTGGTCGGTTAATACAATTATCAAACAGAAATATTACATATTGTTTGTACACACATATAAATATATATAAACCTAATTTCGGGTTGTAACTGTTAGGTCGAGGGATCCGCTAGTTTTTCATTTCATTACCTTTAAAGGCTTTTCCGCCCTTAAAAAAAACCCTAAAACCAGACTTTTCACAGGTTAGTAGATATACCACCATTAAACATGATACATGGCGACACAAGGCAGATTCATGCTGGTATATTCTTCACAAACAGTTTAATAACTTAATATGTCTGCAATGCCTGCTACAAAAATATATATTACCAATGTCTCTAAATTTAGCAAACACTGCTAACACTCACAAGGTTAATTGCGAAGAAGTTTTGTGGCGGCATGATTTCACAATGCAGTCAGTGCATGTTAATCGCTAATCATTATTACGAGGGCGGTGGGGGAGAAGAGAATTTAATTACCAACAAATCAATTACCCTGAAGACTAATCTCTTGTTTTCAATATGAGTAAATTCATTACTGAGCACGGAGTGGCCTTGTGATTCTATTCTTTTCCTTAACTACACAATTTCTTTCGAACTTCAATAATAAACAAAAACTCTAGTCGCATTTTAAAGAAATTTAAAAACAGGTCATCAACAAGTCAAATTATACGAAATCCTTACCCATAAACTGGGCGTGATTTAATTTGGTGACCTCCCTGTTGTGCAGCAGCTGCGGGCCACAGCTGTAGGGGTGCCGGGGGGGGGGGGGGGAGCGGCGAGACGAGTTGAGTGGAACTCAGATGCCAACAGCACACACGTGCAGAACGTATAAATAACATTAGATGTATCACAATGCTCGATCCCGCAGTGTTAGATCGGGTGGCTGCGAGCTGTGAGCCATTCTCCCCTGCACCCCCCCCCCCCACCCCCCCGGTGGTGACAATGGTGATACCGGTTTTTCAGCACCCCCTGGCGGCTAAAAGCAACCACCGCGCTTATAATACAGTAAGGAGGCCACCGCACAAGCAGTCACGTGACCGCAGCTTGTCAAAACAACGGCCACCAAATACGTAACTTCCGGTTTCCTTCCCGTGTTATTCAAACCAGGGGAATGGAGGGAGTGTTGGTATGCATACTTAAATTAATATGGCTCCTCTATTTTTTGTTCTTTGCTTCTTTTCAATGAGTAAAGTAAATGCGTTTTTAGTAATGACGTCACACGCAGTTTGTTTGTTGGGGTTTTACGCCCTAGCAACATCTATGGTAATATCAGGACGGGTCGCCTATCACCCATAAGAGAACTACCGAATTTTGGGGTGATTTGTAGTAGCCTTTGATGAAGAATGAAAACAGCATTTCATCAGAAGATACCCACCCAGCAATCCCAAATGGTGTTATGTGTACATTAGTACCTGTAGACTTGTGGCAACTCAGAAGTGACGCATTGTGGCAAAAGACACATCTCCACAGAGACATTGTAGGCAGCATACTTTCACAAAGCACAAACATCCAGCGAAACGCTTCTACGAGACAGCAGTTAAACGTGTAGCCCGAATCGACAGTCGCGTTCTAGTGAGGTGTTCCAACGTACGGCCTCAGTGAATACTACATTAGAATGAAGGCTAATTAAGTGGTCGTGTTGAGGCTGACGCACTCGGAGCTGGGTGATAAACACAAGCAGTGGTAACGTAACGGGGTGGGAGAAGGCGCGTCACGAGGCGTACCGAGAACAGGATCGAAACGTGAGGGCAGGACCCAAAACCAGGAGTCTCCTCCACAGAGAGGCGAAGAGGGAGAATTTTGCTAGATAACTCGTCGCTAAGGCGAGGATAATAAAAAGTACCATCAATTAGCACACAAAAAAACAAAACAATGTACAAAAGTTCCTCCCCTTCAACCAGGTCCCTCAAAAAGCTCCCAACTCCCCCGGGCTAAAAAGTCGCTGTCGTCCCAAACCAGTCGTGGACAGTTGCTTCCCCCAATCAACACCACCGAACACATGCTTACAGACAGACGCTCAATGTGAAACCCTGCCCATATACAGGACCAACACCCGCATACATATATATCACACTGCTTCCGGCAAGTGAAATTAGAAACGCGGCTGTCAATTCCCAATTTCTTTGGAATGTTTCCCCTTCGTTGTTTGTTTTTGTTGTTAGGGGACTTGATTTAGGTCAGTTGAGCCATTTCCTACACCGCCTTCACTTTTGCCTAAGCGTATGGAGATCGGTGGTTGTTCGCTGCTACATTACTTTGCTGGGTTTAAAAAAAAATAGGAATGTTGCTTGTCTGGGCGTTGGTCCTTGTGGTTACTAGATGCTGGTGTACATCCATCAGGCTCCAGGTTGTCGCGTACTTGCACGGAGAGTGGCATAAGGAAAGGTTGGGATGTCTGCATGCACCTGCTGCTGCTGCTGCCACCGTTCGTCACAGTTCTCGCTACCTGCTCGTTTCAAACGTTAACTCGCTGTTTGTACCGTTTCACATAGTCCATGTCCAATACCTGCTCCGAAATAAAAATAAAAATACACGGCATTATTAGCTTAGCAAGGAAATGTTTCACATACATAAGTCAACTGTAGTACACTATTACCAATAATAATGAGGACAAAAATAAAAAAATCCTTTCCAGTATTCAATAACTAATTAATTCAAGATAATTAAATAAAGAGCCATCCAAGACTATTCATAGTAGGCTAGTAATATAGGATAGCAAGCTATCAATCACGGAGGGAGCCTCATCACCTCGCCCAACAAATAGGAGAGGTAGCAAGCAGTAGGCTCAGAACTAAAGCTCGGTGTTAGTTTAATCCGCCAGGTGTCAGCATCTTACAATGCCCAGACCATGGACGTTTGCTGCAATACCAGCACCCCCTCAGGGTTACGGATCCAATATACAATATTTGTTTAGATGCCAAAAAAGTATCAAAAGTATCACCATGCGCAGTATAGAATGAGATGTGAAATACATGTTTCAATGTTATCGATATCAATGGCAGTCAATGACTTTCATGTTTAAACAGGTTAGCAGTGTCAGAGAAGCTGGCATTGCATTACCGTGCGTGGGGGGCGCGGAACTGCTACATGTATACACTTGGGGGGGGGGGGGGGGGGGAGGCCACAGGGGCCAGTGTAGCAGCAACTGCTAGTGGAGGTCCCACAGGGAGGGGGGCGGGGGGGGGGGGGCAGGGGGAGATGATGGTGGTGTTGATTCAGAAGAGCGTAATTCAACCAGACAGGATGGATCTCTTTCTGTACAACATTGCCTGTAGCCCCCACCCCCACCGTTGTCCCACCTTCTACTGCACCCCAGGCTACCAAACACCATCTCCGCATCGTCAATTTCTGCCACAGCACTGCAAAACCCTCACCAGTACAAGAAACGGATACTTTTAAAAACTATCATCCGCAGTCACTGAAATATCTCATGACGTCATTTAAATTAACCAGAATGTCAGGCTTACCCCGAAATGACCAAAATCAAAGTGACCTGAAACTATGGTCCTCTAGATTTACGTCATATCCACTGGTAGCCAGTGGCGCATTTACCTATAAGCTTGGAAAGCTGAAGCCTCGGGCCTCAAAATCTAGGGGGGGCTCCAGCCAAGGTGAATAATATTTTTGACACTGTCATAGCCCTTTGGCAGGGGCATCACAAGTGGAATAGTCTAGGGCCTCTCTTCATCTAAACCCGACATTCCAGTAGCAGACGAGATTTAGCCGAAGTGTACCATAATAATTACGATTCAAAGCTAATTTGACAGGAGCAAAACTGAAGATGGGTGGTGGGTGGTGGGTTATGGGTGGTGCGTGTGTGTGTGTGTGTGTGTGCGCGCGCGTGCGTGCGTGCGTGCGTGTGTGTGTGTGTGTGTGTGTGTGTGTGTGTGTATGTGTGGGTGTGGGTGCGTGCGTGCGTGCGTGCGTGAGTGCGCGAGCATATGTGTATCTGGAAATGTGTGTATGTGTGCGTATGTCTAGCTGGAAGTGTATCTATGTATGTACATATGTATATATGTACATATATATGTAGGTACGTATATGATGCGTGAGTAATGCATGTAAAATGGCGTGATGTGTAATGCATGCAAAAACAAATATACAAACCAACAAATACAATACAGAGTTACTGGTTCTTTTTTAGGCTATTCGGCGATTACAATGGGGGTAGTAATTTTTTTTAACAATTGTTCCAATGGTGGGTTTTGTTGCCGCTGCATGGTTGACCTAATTTCGGGAGATGCGCGTGCCTTCAGGTCAGACCCGGATTGTGAGTTGTGGGTCCTGTGGGAGCGACTATTAGCTCAGCCGGGAAGACGGCGTGGATTGTACCGCATCCTGAGTCACAGCCTGCCACCCCCACCCCCACACACAACACCACACCACCACACCACACACTGGTAGTGTCACAAGCTGCGATGCGCGTCGGTTGACACGATCAGGTTTTTAAAAAAAAGAAAAAAAGAATTCTGAAGAAAAACCTGCCAAACCCCACCCCATCCACAATATCACCATATTAACAAACCTAATATGAATGCATAACACCACACACTATTATTACCATTCTCACAACTCAATTCAGTTGCACTGTTCGATAGTAAGTGTAATATATGCGTAAAAGACATCCAGGCACGAGCGGTGAACAAAGGAATATGTAAATGAGATGACGTCGGAGGGACAGGGTGCCGGCGGTTCAGGTCCCTGGACGGTGAATAAAGCATTCAGTTTCCAGAAGTCAAAGTGTTCAGACGTCGTACTTTCACGTGGTGTCAGATAAGGACAATGCTGTCTGAAAACACGCTGCCGGGCCTCAGTCCGCCGGGTCAGCTTGACCTCGGGATCAGAGCATATAACATATGCCACGGCTTCAGGAGTCGTTACGAAAACAGAATGAGTGCAATGCTGTATCTTCCTTCATGTCGCGGGCGAAGCCCAGAAAGTTTTTGCCAACATGGCCATCACACTTGACGAGCAGGACAAGATCGGGCCGTTAATGGAGGCATTTCAAGCATACTATACTGGTAAATCAAATTTAATAATAGGTTACCGTTTCAACTCACATAATCAAGCCAGTGAAAATATGTCCACATATATCACGGCCCTCAGGGACAGTGTGAAAGATTGTGAATATGGACCGATTGAAGAATTGCTTTTGCACTATCGTTTGGTTGCTGATGTCAAGAACATGACGTTGAGAAACAAGATGCTTCAAACAGCCGATCTCACACTTGAAAAGTGCATTAATATGTGCAAACTCAGTGAATTTAGTGCTGGCCAGTTGGAACAAAAGAAATCGGACGTGGAGATCAAAGTTTGTTTGTTTGTTGTTGTTTTTACATCCTAGCAACATCTAAGGGCATATCAGGATGGGTACTGACTTGTGACAGTGCGCAATCATGGCCACTTTATAGTGCTTCCCCACTGGAACACCAGGCCACCAGCACACTGACCTGATACCCCACTCAGTCACATTATCCTGACACTGAGCCAACCAGTCCTTGTCCTATCCTAATAATGCCGAACACCTGGCTAGGAAGCGACAAGTATCAATTTTTAAATCATCGGTTTGACTCGACCAGGGTCCGAACCCATGACCCCACGATCTACCAACACGGGAGGCGAGTACTCTAACTCATTCGGACATCCCGTTTGGTGCGAGATCAAAGTTTCTGAACAGATATGCAAATGCACGTAGCGGTGCACCGGTGGTTCGTCCGGCTGGGCCGCCATCTAGGAAATCACCATCTTGGAAGGCCGGAAACGCCACTGGTGCTAGCGAATTCAAGATTCAATGTCAAAACTGTGGTTACGAACACCGATGTGGATTTTGTCCGATGAAGGGCAAGATTTGTATTGCCTGCAAGAAGGTCGGGCACTTTGGGGAAGGTTTGCTGGAGCAAACTTGGCAGGGTTGATGAGTTGACTGTGGAAAAACTGACTCTCACAACGTCGAACAAAACTCAGATCCGGGGGAAGTCAATGTGTTGACACGGATGTGTTTGTCGGTGTTATCGAGCGCAACGCCGGAGAAGACACCAAGCGCTGGTATGCGACCGTCCAAGTGAACGGTGTTCCAGTCAAGTTCAAGCTCGACACAGGCTCAGAGGCGAACGTTCTTCCGAGGAACGTCTTCGACAGGATCGCATCGGTGTGACTGATGAACACCAGATGTTCGCTCGTGACATTCTTGGAGCATCGGATCACTCCCTATGGCGAGGCTTCAATCGAGATCCACGGCAGAGACTTTGTATTCCAAGTGGTGCGGGACTGACACCCTATTTTGGGTATACAGGCTTGTGTTGTGTTGAACCTGTTGGCACGGGTTGATCAGGTGAACACTGGCATGCCGACAAATATTTCCACCCCGAACAACATTAGCGGTCATCATGAAGAGGCCGATACATAAGCTGTCAGCGCGTATGCAAAGAATGCGAATGCGATTGCAAAATTACAACATACAGCTATGCCATGTTAAGGGGTCCTTAATGTTCTTTGCAGACACGCTGTCCATTAATTAGGTCACCCTGACCTATTTGACGACATACTCAGCGTCGCTGCAGTAGACATACAATCGTCCAGTCTGTTAAGTAAAATTGTCAAAGAGTATGAAGACGATGTATCCATGTCCATGTAAATAACACATATTGAAAATGGGTGGGACACTACACATGCACAAACACCGCAATGAAGGGCAATCGTGTGATAGTACCTCCAAAGCTCCATAGTGAAATGACTGAAGCGTTGCATGAGACGCACTTAGGTATCACTAAGTCCAAGCAGCTAGCACGTGACTCCATGTTCTGGCCCAACATCAATAAACAAATTGAGGAAAAAGTCAGTCATTGTGACACATGCCAAAATAATCGGAAAAGCTTAATATAAGTCACCCAATAACATGTCAACCTTACAAAAAGATGGGTGCAGATCTATTTGAAATATATCACAAGAACTACATAATAACGGTAGATTATTACACTAAATACCCACCAGGAAGTCACTTTGTTAAAGGATGCATCATCCGCCATGGTGATCGAAGTTACTTCGGAAGACATGGTATTCCAAACCAGGTAATTTCGGACAACGGTACGCAGTTTAAGAGCCACAAATAGAAAGAATTTGCACAACATCCCCGCCGTAACAGCCAATTTGAAAGATTTGTCCAAACAATAAAAAACATGATAAAAAATTGTTTACACATGAAAACAGATGTTCAGTTGGCATTGCTCAACAATATTGCATCTCCAGCTCAGTTGGTCATGAGCAGGAGGCTAAGAGGGAGACTGCCTATGTAGGTAATTTGATACCCAAAACACAAAATCCAAAGAAATCACAAATGACGTCAAAAAGGGTTCACGACAAAAAGTGTGGCAAAGCACACAAGCCATTGAGAACTGGTGATAATGTAAAATACAAAAACCATGTGGGGGAATGGAAAAATGGGTGATTTTTGGGCGTACAGGAGTTTCAGGAAGAGAATAGCAAATTCTGAATGAGTCGGGTAACATGTTGTATAGCTACAGAGTACAAATCATAAGGGCACCAGAGGCTATACAGCCCGAACCAGTCGGGCAGGCACAGAACGTGCTGACAAGTCTGAGAGATGTAAACAACGCAGCTAATCTAACTAGGTCAGGTCGAGTGATTAGGCTGGCGGACAGGCTAGACCTATAAAGGTTAGACAGTTGCCAGCTGTAATGGCACACTAAAACTAAAACTGTGCATGTTAGCATTAAGATTTATTTTTCAGAAAATAAGTTCATTGTTTATTTTAAAGTTCACATTATGTCATAGGGAAACTATGTAGCCAGACAATAACCCAAAGGACCTGAGTGAATGGGTACATGTGAACATTGGCTAAACATGATCAAAGACTAAGACATTACGGCATTATGTTACTATGTGTTATTTTCATATTGCGCTTTAACCTGTAAACCCAATGTACATGTAACCATTTTTAAGTATATATGTTTATTTCTAAAAAAATACTTGTGAAGGGGGGGGATGTAATATATGCGTAAAATACATCCAGGCACGAGTGGAGAACAAAGGAATATGTAAATGAGATCACGTCAGAGGCACAGGTTGCCGGCGGTTCAGGTCCCTGGACTTTGAATAAAGCATTCAGTATCCAGAAGTCAAAATGTTCAGAAGTCATACTTTCACAGTAAGCATAGTAAACTTCTGCCATATATATGTACTATATAATTTAGTATGTGAATATAAATGACGGCAGGACAGTGGTGTGGTGGTGTGGTGTGTGTGGGGGTGGGGTGGCAGGCTGTGACTCAGGATGCGGTACAATCCACGCCGTCTCTGTCCATCCGATAAAGCATCAAATTTTCAAAACCAAAGCAATTATTTATATTTTATTCTACATATCTAACTCAGATAGTGACACACTTATTAAGCATTTGTTGCTAATTAGAAGGGAATACTGAGTCAATTTAATAGAAACTGTTACTGCAGAAGCCTAGGGCATGTTTGCCTAAATTAATTTGATATGTTTGCACTTCAAATGTCTCAAAAGTTAGTCATTGAAAATAACTTCCTCAAAAAGAAAGTAAAGTAGATTATAACAATCATTTTATCTCTAGAAATGACAGAAACTCAAAACCATCGGACTGCAATTTTAACCTCCACGATATTTGTTGTGGAGCGGTCACTCTCCTTCCCGCCTCCTCCACACCGTGATCCAATGGTAATTCTGCTCAATTTCAAACTTATATATATGTAATATATTAATAAAAAAATACCTAATTTACATTAGTTTGAAATAACTTATTTGAAAAAGGTTACCCTTGGAAATACATGAAGTGAAAACATGCAGAATAAAATTCGGCTTGCAAATCGATACGCTGGGCAGTACAGACTTCAGCACTAACAGGTGCAATCAAACAGACTCAGAATCCATTCTATGCAGCAACACATGCTTAATAAGTACACCAGTATCTAAGTTGAATATGCAGTATCAAATCTAAGCAGGCGCGTTTGGCTTAGAAAGGTTGATGCCTCCATTCCACTACACAGCGGTGAATGGGAAAATGTTCAAACTAGGCAGGCCCAGACGATCCCATCTTTTACTATTACATAAACAAAGAATGTTAAACCATTAAAAGCACTAAACAGTTTTAGCCTATTGTCTTGTACTTCTCTGCTGAGATTAAACAAAATAGATATTCTGTATAAGCCATTACACGAGTATAATAAGGCGGGAAGCTTCCATCTGCTCAGTCCTAACTCCTCCCACAGTCATCGACTGGAGGAGCCTTGTTCTAGTCATCTACTGTTCTGCCTAGTCAACCTCAGATCCTTTGGGGGTGCCACCCGTCTGTGCACGCACCGCTGCCCCGCCCCCCCCCCCCCACCTCCACTCACTGTACCGCCATATATATTTAGGGGGGGGGGGGGGGGGGGACTACTTCTCGATGAATATGGCCATAGCTGCCGATATGGTGTAAAAAACCACAAGTCCGCCCTCCCCCCCCCCCCCCCCCCCCCCCCCATATCACACACTCTTTATCGGTTATCAGTGACCCTGAGTTTAGGGATTGCCCGACGCCGGACGTGGCCAGGCGTATCCTGCACGCTGACGTCACAGGCCCCCGCAGTGACGTCAGAGGCCAGCTGAGTCAGGCACCATACACACCCACCAGGGATGAGGTTGCCAACAAATTACACGATTTCACACCAACAGTCAATCGGGCCTTCCACTGGTACCTCAAGACGGTAGCGATAAAGGTTTTCCCGGTGATATTTCCTACGGGATATTCTTGTTGTGTCAATAAAGAGAAAGCCCATGTGCACATTCCACAATCCTTTTTTTTCATCTGCATGTTGATTATCATTAGTGGGTATTTAAACAAAACCCTAAAATGAAAAAAAATCTATATTCTAGTTCCAATTCTGGCGAATGTGCAGTTTTCCACCCAAACCACATTTGTTGGTATAAATCCCGTTTTTGTATGAATCCCATTTTTACCATCATACATATGCATGCTATGCATGCTATGGTGCAGTACATATCAAAAGTGCTGTAGACAATCGCAAAAAGTGATCTAGGAACAGAGGAAGGAAGGTAATCTTTTAATAAAAAAAAATAATAAAAAAATCAATAAGCGAAAGTCGCATACTTGCGTGTGGGTGGGGTTGGGGGTGGAGAAGTGGAGGGGAGTGGGAGGGAAGGGGAGAGCAGGGAAGAGCATGGGAGAGAAGGGTAAAGGGTGGGAGGGAGTGGAAATGAAGGGATGGGATGGGGAGCGGAGCGGAGGAGATGGGGTGAGTGGGGAGGGAAGTGGGGGGGAGGGGAGGGGAGGGGAGGGGAGGGGGAGGGGAGGGGAGGGGAGGGAGAGGGGAGGGGAGGGGGGGAGAAGAAGGGGGGGGAGGAAGAGGAGAGAGGGGAGGGGAGGGAAGAACGAGGGAGGAGAGAGGGAGCAGAGGAGAAGGGAGGAGAGAAGGGAGGAGAGAGGAGAAGGGAGGAGAGGAGAGGGGGAGGGGAGGAGAGGGGAGGGTGGAGAGGTGAGGAGAGGGAGGGGAGAGGAAGGAGTGGAGAGAGAGGAGAAGGAGAGGGGAGAAGAGAAGGGGAAGAGAAGGGAGGAGAGGGGAGAAGGGAGGGGAGGGGAGGAGAGAAGGGAGGAGAGGGGAGAAGGGAGGAGAGGGGAGGAGAGGAGAAGGGAGGAGAGAGGAGGGGAGGAGAGAGGAGGAGAGGAGAGGAGAGAAGGGGGGGGGGTAGGAGAGGAGAAGGGGGGAGTAGGAGAGGAGAAGGGGGGGGGGAGTAGGGGAGGAGAGGGGAGTAGGAGAGAGTGGGAAGTGGTAGAGAGGGTATTGGGGAGGGAGAGTGAGAGAAAAGGAGGGAGAGTGAGATTTGTTTGTTTATTGTTGTACATCCTAGCACCACCTAAGATCATATCAGGACGGGTACTGACTTGTGACAGTGTGCACTCATGGTGACTTTATAGTTCTGCCCCACTGGGAGTCCGCCAGCACCATGACCTGATATCAAACTCAGTACATTACAGTCCTCAATACATTACAGTCCTTGCCCTATCCTAATGCCGAGCACCTGGCTAGGAAGCGACAAATATCAATATTTAAGTCATGGGTTTGACTCGACCAGGGTTCGAACCCACGATCTACCAACACGGGAGACGGACGCTCTAACTCATTCGGCCATCCCGTCTGGTTAGAGGAAGAGTGAGATGGAGAGGAAGAGTGAGATGGAGAGGAAGATAGGGAGAGGGAGAGTGACGGAGAAGGAGGGACAGAGGAGAGAGGGAAAGGGAGAGGGAGGGAGAGGGAGGGAGAGGGAGGGGGAGGGATATCAACATATTCCTATCTCTCAATCATCTTCTGCCTTCTAATTAAATCAGAAACAGAGTGGAAAGTTGCTGCCTCCGTACATGACGCAGACACGCGTCCCCTAAATGAACGCCTTATTGAAGGTGGGCGAGCTTGATTGATTGATTGATTGATAGATTGATTGATGGCTGACCTTAGAAGAGCCCGCAGTCCTTGAGGTTGTTCTTGATTATGACGTCCGTGATGGCGTCAAACACAAACTGGACATTGTTGGTGTCGCAGGCACATGTGAAGTGAGTGTAGATCTCCTTCGTCTCACGCCGCTTGTTGAGGTTCTCGAACTGTAGCTGGATGTACGCGGCCGCCTCCTCGTACGTGTTGGCACCTGCCGCCCCAACAACAAAACAAGCACGCCTTCAGAAGCATGTCGGAGTACACACTCACTAAGTAAATCACAATACGGGATGCAGTATGAGCAAGAGTGCACTTCATTGGGTGTTAGAACATAAGCATTGTATGGTCAACATTTCTTTCTAAGGCCCCACTCACACTACGGCCAGCGTTCGCTTGTGACCACAAGCTAGCGACATTGTGACTTCCTTGTGATCACTTTGCGACCAAAAGCTGACAACCTTCTTATGACTTGCAGTCGGCGAGCGATTGCAGCGGTGTTATGGTCGCTGAGTGGTGGGGGCTACCAAAATGCACCTACCGAGGCCGTATTCGATTAACACGACCCCGGCGACTCGGGTCAACCGAGTTCCTAGAATTTCAAATCGAACACCGCGAGTGGAGTCGACAAATACACGTGCCGTGTGCAAAAAGTCCCGACCCCAGTAACCCACCTCTTGGCTGGGGTTGGCTAGGAGCGATGATGTCACATTTGTGCTGGTACCATTCTGTTGCAATACAAGTCCTAGGGTTTTTGTTTTTTTTGTTTTTGTTTTTTTAAATAAATCAGAAATATAACTGAACTATGCAATCAAAAAATCCTATTTTGCTGTAGTTATATCAGTTATTTATAAAAAAGAACAAGTTTTGGATTAAGTCACCATTTTTTCCAACCCGAGCATGGAGAAGCGTGTTCATTTATTCAACTCGAGTCTGTAGGATGTGCGCATGTGCCAAAAAGTAGCTTGGGTGACCCGAGTTGATTAATCGAATACGCCCGGAGTGTGCAAGCGGTCGCCGACCGGTCACAAGCACTGAAAATGGGTTTGGTCGCAAGGAGGTTTTTGGTGCAGCAGCTGCAACCTCCTTGTGACCAAAATGGTCGCCGACCGGTCAGCGAGCACTCGCAAGGTGGTCGCAAAGTGATAGCAAGTGATCACAAGCGTAGTGTGACTAGAGGGTAAGGTCTGCCTGTGTGACAACCACCTCAGTAATTAGTAAACAAGGCCCGCCTGAACCATACAAGCGTGCAGTTTCCATCAGCGTATACCTACCATCAGACCTCGTGCAAGAGGTAGGCTATATGGTATTGACCTTCAGTTTTATTCCCCAACTGCCTTTTCCCAAGGATAACGACGTGGCTGCCAGTTTTCCTTAGATTTCTAAGTTGTCTACACTTTAACAAACTTGAAGGAAAGAAAACTTCAATCCATCAAACCACCAGACGACAACTACAAGGCACTGAAGGCTTTGTTGGTCTTTCATATCGCCCACCTCCACCCCCACCCCCCACCTCTCTGTGCACAAACCCCCACCCCCATGATACCACCTCTCTGCGGCCCACCCCCCACACTCCCACCTTTCTTCACCTCCACCACACCCCGACAATCCTACCTCTCAGCGCTCCACCCCCACAATCCTACCTCTCTGCACCCCCCGCACCACCCCCACCCTCACAATACCACTTAATTCTCTGAATGGGGATTAACGCAGAACAGGCGACCGTTGGTTAATTTCAAACAATAAGGTCAAGGTCGGGGTAGAATGGTTTGTTTTCAACTTATAATCTGACTGTATTGGCACATACTTGATTAATGCATCTATCTATCTATCTATCTATCTATCTATCTATCATCCATCTATCTATCATCTATCTATCTATCTATTCATCCATCCATCTATTTATCTATCCCCACATCCACACGTAGGGCGAGAGTCTCATGAATTTATTTGATTAATAAAACAAAAATCGCTAAAAAAACCATTAGCTGCTTTTATAGTCCAGTGGTTAGTGTACTGGTTCTGTAATCTAAAGGCTCACTTTTACTATGATCTCAGAAGTTGCTAAGACATAAAGCTCCAATCAACAGGGATGTGAACAGACCTTTTTTTGCATCACCTCCATGTAACATATAGGTTATTATTTCACTCTTACTGTACTAGAACATTTTCCGTTGCACTGTCTTGAAACCGCCTCCATTGTCCACCGGTGGCGCTACCTTCACTTTAAATTTGTTTCATTACTTTTTAAAATTTATTTATTATTATTTAACGACGCCTCTAGGCCACATTGATTTTTATCATCGGCTATTGGAAGTCAAACATTTGGTCATTCGGACACATTTCTTTAGAGGAAACCTGCTGCCACCACATAGGCTACTCTTTCCGATAAGCAGCAAGGGGTCTTTTATATGCACTTTCCAACAGACAGGACAGCACATACCACAGCCTTTGATGAAACAGTTGTGGACCACTGGTTGGAACGGAAAATAGCCCAAACTGCAAATGTGTCCACTGACCAGGATCGATCGGATGACCCACACCTACACAGCTGGACAGGCTACCGTCTGAGCTACGTCCCGCTCCATTGTTTAATTACACGATGGTGGTAGTGGTGCTGGCCATTATTCAAAAAGATTAAGCGAATAGACAAACGCATGTCAATGCAGACAGAGACACACATGCGCAGAGTAGCTAAATTGACCAACCATGGGACCAACTTTAAATGGTCCATTTAAGGAAGTGGTCGGTTTATGGAGGTTTTTCTATCATTACAATGGTATTGTATGTGCGATCGTTTGGGACGCAAATAAAGCGATCAATCTAGGGGAGTGGTCAATATGTGGAGGCGGTTAGTTAGACAGGTTTTACTGTAAAGAATAGGGCACACTCTAATAATGCCCCTTTCTCCGCCAACAGAATAACCTCCCCAAGATGAAACAACGACCAATTAAAGACCATTTTCATTAATTTGGTAAAATAGTATACAATGGCAAGTTCTATCTTATATATAAATTAAATTAAAAATGCTGAATCCAACAAATTAAATTTTTTAAAGCAGAAAGCCGCACCAGTATATTCAGGAAAGCAGACGTTGAGCGGTGACTTCTTGATCTTCTCTTCGAACAAATCCTTCTTATTAAGGAAGAGAATAATAGAGGTGTCCGTGAACCATTTGTTATTACAAATAGAGTCGAACAGCTTCATACTCTCCATCATCCGGTTCTGAAAAAACAAAATCGGCAAAGGCATCAGAATGGATCGCTGGCTCTGGTAATATGCAAAAGCCGACGTCTACCGAGCAACACAAGCGACAAATAACGATATGTTCTATTTCAGGGAGGACACAATGGCGGCATGGTGTTTTCTTGAATGTGCGAAGACTGATTTGATCTCTTAGTAATTTTCATTTGGACTTCACAATAATACCTGCTTTGGCTCCACTCCTTCCCTCAACATCCTCCTACCCGTCCCCTGCTTTTGCTCCCCCCCAACCCCCAACCCCTTTCCATAACCACCTGTGGGGTTATCTTTTTTGGCATGTTTGTTTGTCTGTTGTTATACGTCCTAGCAACATCTAAGGTCATATCAGGACGGGTACCGACTTGTGACTGTGCACATTCATAGTAACTTTATAGTGCTGCCCCATTGGGAGACCAGGCCATCGGAATCATGCACCGATATCACACACAGTCACATTATCCTGATACTGTGCAAACCAATCATTGTCCTATCCTATTAGTATTAATGACAAGTGCCAGGCTAGGTAGTGACAAGTATCAATTTTATATGTCATTGGTTTGACTCGGCTGGAATTCGAATTCCCGACCTTCCGCACAGGAAGGCTACACTCTACCGATTAGGCCATCGTATCCAGTTATCTTTGTACCTGCTTTGCCCCCCCCCCCCCCCCCCCCCCCAACCCTCTTCCATAACCTCTGGCACCCCAGCCCTCTGAAGTTAACTCCTCCCCCCCTGGCTCCCCTCCCACCCCCTTCCATCACCGCCCCCCCCCCCCCAACCCTGCGGCGTTATCTTCCCACACCCCCCCACCACCCACCCCACCCCCCCAACCCTGCGGCGTTATCTTTCTACCCACTTTGGATCCACCTCCCCTCCCACCAGCCCTGTGGCGCTATCTTTCTACCCGCTTTGGATCCACCTCCCCTCCCACCAGCCCTGCGGCGCTATCTTTCTACCCTCTTTGGATCCACCTCCCCTCCCACCAGCCCTGCAGCGTTATCTTTCTACCCGCTTTGGATCCGCCCCCCAGCCCTGCGGCGTTATCTTTCTACCCGCTTTGAATCCACCTCCCCTCCCACCAGCCCTGTGGGGTTATCTTTCTACCCACTTTGGATCCACCTCCCCTCCCACCAGCCCTGCAGCGTTATCTTTCTACCCGCTTTGGATCCACCTCCCCTCCCACCAGCCCTGCGGCGTTATCTTTCTACCCACTTTGGATCCACCTCCCCTCCACCAGCCCTGCGGCGCTATCTTTCTACCCTCTTTGGATCCACCTCCCCTCCCACCAGCCCTGCAGCGTTATCTTTCTACCCGCTTTGGATCCGCCCCCCAGCCCTGCGGCGTTATCTTTCTACCCGCTTTGAATCCACCTCCCCTCCCACCAGCCCTGTGGGGTTATCTTTCTACCTACTTTGGATCCACCTCCCCTCCCACCAGCCCTGCAGCGTTATCTTTCTACCCGCTTTGGATCCACCTCCCCTCCCACCAGCCCTGCGGCATTATCTTTCTACCCGCTTTGGCTTCACCTCCTATCCCACCGGCCCTGCGGCGTTATCTTTCTATCACAAGGAAACATAAATGACTACCGACTAATTAGGTGAACTATACATCTACTGACCAGCATAGTGACTACTACTACTCTAAACCCGCTTATGGTTCAGTTAAATTTACTATACCG
The DNA here is from genome assembly GCA_030323885.1 of Branchipolynoe longqiensis. Classification (NCBI taxonomy): domain Eukaryota; kingdom Metazoa; phylum Annelida; class Polychaeta; order Phyllodocida; family Polynoidae; genus Branchipolynoe; species Branchipolynoe longqiensis. The sequence continues at coordinate 187,677,168 of CM059186.1, read as the reverse complement.
AACTGACCATAGATTTAGACGACTGGTGCAAAAACTGGAGAAATACTAACTCTGCAAGATAATTCTATTTACATTTAATTAGATTAGGACGCAAACAGTTATCGTAGTTCACGTGTTCCTAGTCTAACGGGAAATTGTAGGTCTAACCTAACTACTGGGACCTAAAACTGGGCACCCCATCCCCGTAAAAAATATAATCCTAAAGAAATCAGCATTTATACATATCATCATCATCATCATGCTGTAAGTCGTGATGCGACATATAAAGACTAACAATGACCACCAGCTAGGCCTAAGTAGATAAGAACTATTCACCCAGCTAGGCAGGTACCCCAACCTCACGAAACCAGAGCCATACACCACCCACATACAGTGTGTGTATGTGTGTCTCACACTGTACACACACACATACAGCATGTGTATGCATGTCTCACACTGTACACACACACACACACATCATGTGTATGTATGTGTCTCACACTGTACACACTGTGTGTGTATGTATGCATGTCTCACTGTACACACATACAGCATGTGTATGTATGCGTGTCTCACACTGTACACACATACAGCATGTGTATCTCACACTGTACACACACATACATCGTGTGTATGTATGTCTCACACTGTACACACAGCCAGAGTGTGTGTATGCGTCTCACTGTACACACACACAGCATGTGTATGTTTGTGTCTCACACCATACACACACACATAGAGCGTGCATACACACACATGACCTAACCAGGTCATGTGTGTGTATGCGTCTCACTGTATACACACACAGCATGTGTTTGTTTGTGTGTACACACATACAGTCTGTATGTAGGTGTCTCACACCATACACACACACACACACACACATAGACCGTGTGTATGTATGCATGTCTCATACAGTACACACCCACATGCAGCATGTGTATGTATCCGTGTCTCATACGACTGGTGCTAACCAGGTCATGCCGTGTTGATAGCCTCACGCTATATGATATCCCAGTCTTCAAACCAATAGGAAGCGCGCCCATTACTTCCGACTGCGCATGCGGGCTGTGTCCGTCTGACTGCTGTCTGTCGCCATCACCAACTTCATTACTCAGCATGCTCACCGCTTCACTAAAGAATCACACACGCCTTCAGCAAATATAACTTATTTAAAGTAAAGCACCAAACCCCTTCTTTTCTATAGGATCTTGATGGAATTAACTTGCTAACCATAGGTGGCTTTTCCCTTCTCTTCAAACCAACACGCGTGTGAATTCAGGCTTCAGACACACAAGTTTACAAGTCGGGTTACCATAAAGATGGTGTGATTTTTTACATTCGGGTCATGGACTGGGGTCAGTCAGGGGTGGGTCAGATCCACCGATATAGTGCATAACAATTCTCCACAAGAAAAACCTGTGTTCAGATCAGCACCAAAACAAATCTAGTTAACTGAGTACGCATGATTCACTTACTCTTTGTATTCATAGTGGTTTACCTACTTACTAGTAGTTAACTGAATGATGTATGATGCCTGCAGGTATTAGTAGAGGAATACCTAGTTAGCTAGATAACTGAGTTCTAGATGATGCCTGCATGTAGTAGTAGAGGTTTACCTAGTTAACTGAGTAATACATAATGTCTTAATCCATGTATTTATAGTAGTTTACATAATTAACTGAGTTATGCATGATGCCTGCATGTAGTAGTAGAGGTTTACCTAGTTAACTGAGTAATACATAATGTCTTAATCCATGTATTTATAGTAGTTTACACAATTAACTGAGTTATGCAGGATGCCTGCATGTAGTAGTAGAGGTTTACCTAGTTAACTGAGTAATACATAATGTCTTAATCCATGTATTTATAGTAGTTTACACAATTAACTGAGTTATGCATGATGCCTGCATGTAGTAGTAGAGGTTTACCTAGTTAACTGAGTAATATATAATGTCTTAATCCATGTATTTATAGTAGTTTACATAATTAACTGAGTTATGCAGGATGCCTGCATGTAGTAGTAGACGTTTACCTAGTTAACTGAGTAATATATAATGTCTTAATCCATGTATTTATAGTAGTTTACATAATTAACTGAGTTATGCATGATGCCTGCATGTAGTAGTAGACGTTTACCTAGTTAACTGAGTAATATATAATGTCTTAATCCATGTATTTATAGTAGTTTACACAATTAACTGAGTTATGCATGATGCCTGCATGTAGTAGTAGACGTTTACCTAGTTAACTGAGTAATACATGTCTTAATCCATGTATTTATAGTAGTTTACACAATTAACTGAGTTATGCAGGATGCCTGCATGTAGTAGTAGACGTTTACCTAGTTAACTGAGTAATACATGTCTTAATCCATGTATTTATAGTAGTTTACACAATTAACTGAGTTATGCAGGATGCCTGCATGTAGTAGTAGAGGTTTACCTAGTTAACTGAGTAATACATGTCTTAATCCATGTATTTATAGTAGTTTACATAATTAACTGAGTTAGGCAGGATGCCTGCATGTAGTAGTAGTAGACGTTCACCTAGTTAACTGAGTAATATATAATGTCTTAATCCATGTATTTATAGTAGTTTACACAATTAACTGAGTTATGCATGATGCCTGCATGTAGTAGTAGACGTTTACCTAGTTAACTGAGTAATACATGTCTTAATCCATATATTTATAGTAGTTTACACAATTAACTGAGTTATGCTGGATGCCTGCATGTAGTAGTAGAGGTTTACCTCATCACATGTTACCAGAGGTTATAGTTGACGGAGTAGCCTAAGCTGTCTGGCTGTATTAATAGAGACTGGAATATCAAAGTACATAATGTACCGACTTCCCACTGCGCATGTCATGTGAGCATGCTGACCTGCGTCATGGCAGTGTCACGACATTGGGGAGAGGCGGTGTTATTCTGCACTCACCATTTCCTGGTCCTCCGCGAGGGTGAGGTCATACTCTGACATCGCCACGATGAAGATGATGGCCGTCACACCCTCGAAACAGTGGATCCACTTCTTTCGCTCTGACCGCTGACCGCCCACATCAAACATTCTGAGTGCCAACACAAACATACACATTAATAAACTGATCCAGGGATGATAGTGGTTTCAGGCAAAAAAACAGAAATCAAGCTGAGATTATTATCCCGATGGCAAATTTATGTCCTAGAGGCTAGCTACCGTATCCGCATCATATATGAAAAATGCCCAGTTAAATAGTAATTGAAATTCACTGTTAAATAATTGTTTCGCCAACTTGATTCAATCATTTCTTAAACCACTGTGCAGAGCAGGGGTGAAAGTAGTCCAGGAAAATCGTGGAAATCAAACCGTGATTATTAGATCGATGGTGAATTTCTGCGAAAAAGCGGGTTCCACCCCACCCATAGGGTTAACATAGTTAGGGAATCGTGGAAAAATACCAGAAGTCAGGTTTCAACGGTCCTTATTGTGACTCTAATTATTATCGCCCAGACTAAACGCTTCCTTGTTTGGGTGATATTTTCTAGCAACATTTAAGGTCATATAAGAATAGAATTCAAACTAACCAATTGTTGCCATATACATCTTGATTCCTTGGCAATTTCCTTAATGTTAATCGGTAAATATTTTCAAAAATCGCACAAATCAGCAAAATCGCAGAGATCATTCATCCCTGGCAAAGGAAGACCTAAGAAATAGTAGTACATTTCACAGCTCAGTAAGTGGTTACTATATGATCTCACATTGTGACCTCATGAACAAAACAAAAACAAACAAAAAAAATGCTACAAAAACAGAACGGTACCCCACCCCCCCACACCAAAAAGAGAAAAGGGGGGTGGAAGGGGTGAAAGAAAGAAAGAAAGACAAAGAAAGAAAGGGGGGGAAGAAAAATATGGGGTGAAAGAAAGAAAGAAAGAAAGAAGGAAGGAAGGAAGGAAGGAAGGAAGGAAGAAAGAAAGAAAGAAAGAAAGAAAGAAAGAAAGAAAGAAAGAAAGAAAGAAAGAAAGAAAGAAAGAAAGAAAGAAAGAAAGAAAGAAAGAAAGAAAGAAAGAAAGAAAGAGTTGCTTATTTGGGTAGAAAGCAGCAGAAGGCACGCATACTTGAAGTGGAGGTCTTTGAAGGTGAAGTGTGTCTCTACGATGCCGGTTGTCTTGACGCGGGTCCGCAGAACGTCCTGCTCTGTCGGCATGTAGCTGGACTGTGAGATGCGGTCCAGGGCATTCAGGTAACTGGGGAGAGAAGCCGCACACAGTTAAAACCAACCTATCGAGGCCCCGACAACAGGGCGATACACAGGTACGGGCAGTACACTGGGTATAGTAATGCATGGTACTATTGGTAGGGCAATGTGAAGGGGATGTGGTACAGACGGTACACACTGGGCACGGTCGTACACATGGTATATAGAGGGTAGGGTGGTACAGATGGTATATAGAGGGTAGGGTGGTACACATGGTATATAGAGGGTAGGATGGTACACATGGTATATAGAGGGTAGGGTGGTACAGATGGTATATAGAGGGTAGGGTGGTACACATGGTATATAGAGGGTAGGATGGTACACATGGTATATAGAGGGTAGGGTGGTACAGATGGTATATAGAGGGTAGGGTGGTACACATGGTATATAGAGGGTAGGATGGTACACATGGTATATAGAGGGTAGGATGGTACACATGGTATATAGAGGGGAGGGTGGTACAGATGGTATATAGAGGGTAGGGTGGTACACATGGTATATAGAGGGTAGGATGGTACACATGGTATATAGAGGGGAGGGTGGTACAGATGGTATATAGAGGGTAGGGTGGTACAGATGGTATATAGAGGGTAGGGTGGTACAGATGGTATATAGAGGGTAGCGTGGTACAGATGGTATATAGAGGGTAGCGTGGTACAGATGGTATATAGAGGGTAGGGTGGTACACATGGTATATAGAGGGGAGGGTGGTACACATGGTATATAGAGGGTAGGGTGGTACACATGGTATATAGAGGGTAGGATGGTACACGTGGTATATAGAGGGGAGGGTGGTACGGATGGTATATAGAGGGGAGGGTGGTACAGATGGTATATAGAGGGTAGGGTGGTACACATGGCATATAGAGTATAGGGTGGTACACATGGTATATGGGTCATTCTCAAAAACTGTACCAATTTGTGTGACATGGAGACCAAAAGTGAAAACATTCCAATTAATAACAGAAAACCTTCCAAACAATAACAGAATCCATGTTCATACGTATGTTTACATTTTCTGCATATGTCAGAGTTGACAAAAAATAATTCACTTTTTGATTTTGATGTTATACAAATTGAGAAAGCTGTTAAAATAATTCACTTTTTGATTTTGATGTTATACAAATTGAGAAAGTTGCTAAAATTAACCATGTAACATCCATCCGCAACATCATTTTAATACACATCCATAAAATCAGTTTAACACATACAACAAATTCACACAATATTTGATTGATTACAGTTAAGCCAAAAGAATTGCTTCTTACAAGAAAAAAAAGTTCTTAAAAAACGTCTGGGTAGATGCAACGTGTCGATATGCAAATTCTCACTTTCACACAAAATCATGTAAACATATTTTGGACACATTTTGTGGAATAAATTAAACACATTCTGTATTACTAACCTAATTAATACATAGTTGTTTCGTTGGTTTTTGGAGTTTTACTTCTTGGCAACAACATCTAAGGTCATATAACAACAATAACTATTTGACTTACTACCCCCCAAAAAGAAGGTAAATTCATTAACAATGTAACATGGAAACCAAACATGTAGTACACAGTTTCCGAGAATGACCCACATGGTATATACAAGGCATGGTGGTACATAGTTTACTGCGTATGCCTAGTGGTACTCCTGTACATAGGGTACAGTGGTATACAGGTACACTGGGATTGGTCTATATTTATTAGGTACCCAATCCACTCATTGTGTAGGGCCAGCTATTTGATGCAGTGTATCACACTGGAAGAAAAAAAACCCACAGCTTTCCAAGTTCAAAATTGTGCTTAAAACATCCCTAATTCAAATAATTCAATAGAATAATTAAATACGCGTATTATATTTCAGTAACCAGATGAGGACGTGATGTGCATGAGTTCTATGTATTTTTGTAGGAGATATCATGGAAAATATCTATTAGACAATAAACAATAATAAGTTTGTAACTATGGAAACAAAATAATTATACTGTATGTAGAGTGGCGTCCTCTAAAAAAAGTGTGTGGGGTCGAGGGGCGAGTGGGGGGGGGGGAGGGGGGATAAGCTTCACCACCAATGTCATGGTGAACTGATAGGTGACGTTGCTAATGGGTGGCAAAATAGAGTGAGTGTTCATTAACCTGTCACGTGTCAGGGTTTGAGGGAAGGGTAATCGACATGGCACACAGAACAGAAGGTGCCCACACGGCATGATGAATGATGCTACCTTTTCAAGGCAGCGCCACCAACGGTCTACACCGTCACCAGGCGCTCTACAGTCGGGTCACTAGGCCCTTCTCCCACTGTTTGCTGTTGTTTGTTTGGGGTTGATGTCCTAGCAACATCAATGGTCATATCAGGACGGGTACAGACTTGTGACAGTGCACAGTCATGGCCACTTTATAGTGGTGCCCCACTGGGAAATCAGGCCACCAACACCATGACCTGATATCCCAGTCAGTCACATTATCCTAATATTGAGCTAACCAGTCCTTGCCCTATCCTAGTAATGTCGAGCCGAGCGCCAGGCTAGGTAGTGATAAGTATCAATTTTGTAAGTCATTGGTTTTACCCGACCAGGTGTCAAACTCGACCTTCCGCACGGGAAGTCTGCGCTCTACCAATTTGGCCACTTCGTCCAGTCCCATCTGCCACTGTCCATCAGGCAGCACCATCTTGAGAGGCCTCCTGGTCCTGTTGTAATGATGGCCTGGCCATCAACACCGCATAAGGGGAGCAGCATGAACAATGCCCCTGTTTTCAAAATGAGCTGACGCACGCCGCCAATGTCGTCTACATGCTCACCTACGAACTGTTCTTTTTGCACAACGTAGACTATACTCCCTATTATTTCGGGATAAGTTTCGCATTTGAAACTTCTACGTTAACAATTCCAACTTCTATTTCACAATTTTTGAAAGCGTTGCATGCTATTTGTTAGATGCTTCTATTAGCGTGGTGTAGCGGGTTGGTTCTCGTTCTGACGACGCGCTGTGGAAATGCTGGCTTTGTTCTAGAGACATTTATCATACATTTAGCGAGGTTTGAGTGGCGGGATTAAACCCTCTTGCTAAGGCTTAATTCACTTGACCTTCCGACACAGAAAGACAACATTATATTGACCGACCCCCAACCGACCTCCTCCCCAACACCCCAACACCCCAACCACTCACTGCTATAAAGCTATGTCGTGCCTAGTTGGTTTTTTTTGTAAACATTTTTATTCAATGAATACAGTGTTTTTTCAGCACTGAGGCACTATTCTTCCGGCCATGCTAAACTTCAGTCATTTACAGTAAATAACACCATTTAATTAAAAGAACAATCTTAAGAAAATAATATATTGTTATTACAATCAACTAATTACGAGTTTATGGTATATGTGGTCAGTGTATGCGCTCAGTGTAAGCGACTCCATTGTCAGCCACTACAGTACTCGCAACATTATGTTTCGCCCCTTAACACGACCCAGGAGACTCGGGTCACCCGAGTGGCGTCAACAAATACAATTGCTGTGTGCAAAAAGTCCCGACCCCAGTAACCCACCTCTTGGCTGGGGTTTGCTAGGAGCGATGACATCACATCTGCGCTGGTACCTGTAGGATAACAGCTACCAGTACAACTCCTATGTGTTGCTTTAATGCTTTTTTTCTTATTTTTTAATAACCCAGATTAATGGAATGGAAACATAACTAAACTATGCAATCATAAAATACTTTAAATCCTAATTTGCTGTAGCTATAGCAGTTATTAAAAAAAAAAAAAGTTTTAGATTAAGCCACCATTTTTCCACCCCGAGCATGGGGAAGCGTGTTCGTTTATTCAACCCCAGTCTGTAGGATGTGCGCATGCACGAAACAATGACTCGGGTGACCCGAGTTGGTTAATCGAATACGCCCCAGGATGGTAGCGCGGGAACCAGCCGACACTGATTGTCAACTGTTGCCGGACACAGGTACATCGATGCTGCTACATGACCCCCCCCCCCCCCTTCACCACCCTTCCCTTCCAATCGCAGGTCGGGATTGTGGATCCAATCACCAAACACAACCAGCCGGAGCTCGGATATTCACCAAGCTTTCAGCACCTCACACTAACCAATTCTCATATTCATCCATGGCATTTTCTTTAACGTTAGTCGGCAAACATAACAAATCGTGGAAAACCGCGAAAACCCCCAAAGATCTCTCACCCCTGATTCTAAAGTAAAAAGGCAAAGGTGGCGAATGTACATTTTCTCTCTCCTCACTTTAAAATGATGATTAAATTGCTTCCTTCTGACAATTAAAAAAAACACCAGAATTTCCAATTATTTCTGTCGGACTTGGTAAATTTCATAAGGTGCTTCGTGAGTTGGAGGCACACATTGATCGATATAACAGGGAAATGACAGCTGAACAGATAGATATGTTGTCTCATATCGCTAACAAAGGAGACATCAAAGTAGCTGATCGATAAGGACTAACCAGTGCGGTGCCACCTGTCGAATGGATGGAGAACTACTAGACACTGCATTATATAAAGAGGTGTGGGGAGGGGAGGAGGGGAGAGAGGGGAGGGGGGAGGGTGGGGGAGGGGAGGGGAGGGGAGGGGAGGGGGAGGGGAGGGGAGGGGAGGGGAGGGGAGGGAGAGGGGAGGGGAGGAGGGGGGGGGAGGGGAGGGGTGGGGAGGGGTGCGGGGGGAGGGGGAGGGGAGGGGGGGGGAGGGGAGGGGAGGGGGAGGGGAGGGAATGAGGCAGGGAGGATGGGAGGGGGGAGGAGGACGTGGGGAGGAATGGAATAAGCAATGGCCGAGGTAGAGCTGAGGGCCATACACATTCCAACATTCCAGAAGTCAGAGGTCCACAAGTGACAGCACATCTAACCATGTCCATCAGTAGGAACAGACATTTTAATGAATTTGAATAAAAGTTAAACAGTCAAAGAAAATCACCCAAAATATAACTGACTTACGGCTCGAAATCGGTTATACTAGACTGCAATGGATGTCATAAAGTGTTTGTTGTCTTACGTCCCAGCAACATCTAAGGTCCTATGAGGAGGGGTACCGACTTGTGACAGTGCGCACTCATGGCGACTTTATAGTGCTGCCCCACCGAGAGACCATCCACCAGCACCATGACCTGATATCCCACTCAGTCACATTATCCTGACACTGAGCCAACCAGTCCTGGCCCTATCCTAATAATGCAGAGCGCTTGGCTAGGAAGCAACAAGTATACATTTTTACGTCATTGGTTTGACTCAACCAGGATTCGAACACACAAACCCATGGGTTTGGATCTCCCGATCTCCCAAAACAGGAAATAGATGCTCAACTCATTCGGCCATCCTGTCTGGTGGGAGGAGGGGAGGGAAGTGTCGGGTGGACGTGGGTGAACAACCAAATAAACAGTGCACACAAAGCCTATAAACTTGGCAACGGTCCGACGGAAAACCCCGGGTTATATATAACCGGGTCTCACGGCGCGCTGATCCGCTCCGTTTCAATGGTTAATCACAGTCGGGCGTCTGGTGGCTGGGTCCTTGCCGATTCCTGTGCCTGGCGCTAACCGGACCGATTCTCCAGTCTTCTGGGACTGGACCCGGGGGCCGAATCGGGATTTCGATTCATTAATAGGATAGGGCAAGGACTGGTTAATTCAGTTTAAGGATAATGTGACTGAGTGGCATATCAGGTCATAGTGTTGGTGACCTTATTTCCCAGTGGGATAGCACTATAAAGTCACCATAAGTGCGCATTGTCACAAGTCGGTACCCGTCCTGATATGACCTTAGATGTTGAACGGACTTAAAATTCCAACAACCAACCAACTCTGGAATGCAGGCCATTTTTGGGTTGCCACCCAGAGTGCGGGGCAGACTGACAAGCTTGACTAGTGCTGGCAGTGGCCGCTTTTAAAATTGGGTATTTGTCCACTGTGTGTGGGCTGTGCAGATCTCGTCAGTTCTGTCTGTACCCATACACAGGCTGCCAATACAATCACGACCCACCACGATCAGCCAGCCGCTCAACCCGCCTGTAGGCGATCGGCCAGGAATTGATGGCACTGGCCAATTGGCCCATCACTGTAGACATTATGGGCCAACACATTTTTTATTAGGGGGAGGGGGAGGAGGCCACAGGTGGGAACATATAGGAAATTCACCCACGGTTAACAACATAATAAACCGAGCATCTAGAATTGAGATTAATTTTTTTTTTGTAATCTACTAACACAGGAAGCATCTTTGTGGACATTGCCATGACAGTGTAAAATCAAGACAGTTCACTATGATGCATTTTGAATCCCATTTTATTTTTAAATTCGTGGATATTCGGTGTAGTTCTCATTGAGAACGACAATTTCTGTAGTAATACACCAAATCCACACCAAGTCACAAACAATGTAAAGCCCGCAATCTCACAGCCTAGCTGATACCCTAGCCTGCAAACCACAGTTTGTTTGTTGTTTTAAGTCCTGGCAACATCTAAAGTCATATCAGGACGGGTACCGGCTTATGACAGTACGCACTCAGTCACTTCATAGTGCTGCCCCACTGGGAGATCAGGTCACCAGCACATTGACCCAATTTCCCACACAGTCACATTTTCCTGATACTGAGCTTTAATAACCAGTCCCTGTCCTATCCTATTAATGCCGAGTGCCAGGCTAGGTGGCAACAAGCATAAATTTGATAAGTCATTTCTTAGACTCAGCTGGGATTCAAATTTCTAACCTGCCACAGAGAAAGCCTGCGCTCTACCAATTCGGCCACTGTGTCTCATCTCTAGGTAATTAGTTGATATAGAAAATTTGATGCTTTCATCGGACCGAGGTCACATTGAGCTAGTCTTTCCACTGAAGTTGCGGCAATGGTTGGAGGGTTTACGGTAGCAGGAAAAACTACTTGTTTTGCTGCGTGTAAACCAAACCTACATCTGTGTCCCTCAGAGATAATACCCAAAGGTTTAAACAGCCCTTCTCAGAAGCACTATACAATGCAGCATACAATGCAGACGGACAGTATGGTTCATGAATTGAGAACATGTAATTTGAGTAGACCCTATACACTACTGGACCCCTACGTTGTCACCGGACCAAGTGGCCGAATCGGTAGAGGCAGGCTTCGCATGCAGAGTTCGATTCCCGGTCGAGTCAAACCAATGACTTATCAAATTGATACTTGTCGGTTTCTAGCCAGGCTCTCGGCATTTAATAGGATAGGTCAAGGACTGATTGGCTCAATGTCAGGATAATGTGACTGAGCGGGATATCAGGTCATGTGGGGCAGCACGATAAAGTCACCATGAGTGTGCACTGTCACAAGTCGGTAACCGTTATATGACCGTAGATGTTGCTAGGACGTAAAACTCCCATAACCAACCAACCTACGTTGGTCACACTACCCGCCGTCTCGTCACTGACCCTGCCCTTCAGACAGTGTTCCACCTTCTGTACCCCGGCGTCTGGTAATCTTATCTCAAATCACACTTGTCCCGGCTGGTTAAAGTTGCATAGTCCGAAGGTTTTGAGTTTCTGCCATTTCCCCCCCCCCCCCCCCCTAGATATATGAGTCGTTCTCAGAAGTTGTGTAACAATACTGTGATATCAGTACCACAAAATCAAAATGCTGTCAAAGTCCTATATTATATATACAAGCTTCCTCAGTGTGTATGTCCTTTTGCATCTGAATAATTGAATATAAACATATTCCGACATTTTTAAGTAGGTCAAATGATGCTCACACCCAAAAAACAGCAGTAGAGCATGGAAAACAAGCTGACTCTAAAATCAAATATTTTCCACACAAAGCTTGACATTTTTAGGACATTTCACATGCCACTTGCTTTATAAACAGTAGTAATAATAATTTGAAGCCTCATTGCTATGGTCTTGTGTTATTTGTGATGATTAAAGAGAAAAGCAGAAAAAATATTAACAATGTAAGCAGTCCAAGTGGAATCAACAATTTAACACAAATGGTAGGCTCAAATTTCAATGTTTAGGAGCAATTTCAGGATTTATCTTTTACTATAACATAACTGGGTCCATGCATAGTGTCAAATGGTGAAAATAGTTCCTGTACCGTATCTGTACTCAGTGTTTGATACAGAGTTTCATAGTACTTGCAAGTGGAAATGAAATGTTACGATGTTAATGACTCCAGAAAAGGTTAACTATTTCATAACTTTTATTAAAATTTTTTTTAGAAATAAATGTCTTCAACTTAATGAAGACATTAAGTATGACCATTTGAAGTGAAATTGCTGTTGTTCAAAGGTTTTCAATAAGTTTGTGACACTTTATTTTCAATGATGCTGACAATGTCACAAATTAGTGAAGTAATTTTCTATTTATTTAGCTACACCCATCCCAATAAGATACATAATACACAATATTAACATTACATTATTGCGCTAACTGATGAAAATCTCAATATTGACACTCCAATAATGGGTTTCTTTGAAATATGCATTTCAAGTAGACTACCTCAAGTGGTAAACAGTTTCTGAGAACGACCCGTATACATTAGGTTGATTGTTATAATCTACCTTACTTTTAGATTAAATGGCTAACTTTGGGGGTGTTTGAAGTGAAAACATGCAATTTAATTTTGGCATGCACATCAAAATTCTGCAACCATAGAATTCAGCAGAAATAATGTTCTATTAAATTGACTTAGTCAAGTTAGTGTGCCACAATAAATGTTTAATAAGTGCACCAATATCTAAATTGGATACATAGGATCAAATCTAGGTGGCATCAGACTATGTGGTTTTAAGTGAACAGGCCTTCTCATGAGTGGATGAGTGCATGGGGGTCATTAGGTCCTAGCAACAGTTAAGGTTATATCGGGTCGGGCAGCAAATTATGACAGTGTGCGTTGTTGGTGGCTTCATAGTGCTGCCTTCTGCATTTTCCTATTCAGCTACACGAGTCAGTCTGGCAGTGTCCGGGGAGGTAGAGGTAACTAAATGGCCATATTTGACGTGACGTCCCAGACAGAGGGCGGACACGGAGAGCGGACACGGAGAGCGGACACTGAGAGCGGGCACGGAGAGCGGACACGGAGAGCGGACACTGAGAGCAGACACGGGACCATGTGGTCTACAGATGCCTCATGTGCGGATCCTTCCCCGATGGTACAGTCGGAAATGTTTGTGTTCCTACAGCTTCCTATGACGACAAAGTGAAGCTAGTGCACAGTAACCACCGCCCGGTTGCACAACATGGTGACAAGGACCGCATAACTTGTGGGGATGTGTGACGAGGGAGGGAGGAGGGGGCGGGAAGACGGCACCATCCAGACAGCAACATCCGCTTCTGTTTGCCTGTTGGGGTTTTACGTCCTAGCAACATCAGTCATATGAGGACAGGAACTGACTTGTGGCAGTGCACACTCATGGTGACTTTATAGTGGTGCCCCAGTGGCCACTGGCACCCTGACTCAATATCCCACACAGTCACATTATGGATACTGCGCTAACCAGTATTTGCCCTATCCTATTAATGTCGAGCGTGAGGTGACGAAACGACAAGTACCAATTTTGTAAGTCATTGGCTTGACTCGACCTGGAATCAAACTCCCACCCTTCCGCACAGGAAGCCTGCACCCTACCGATTCGGCCACCACGTCTGGTTTAGAAGCTAAGAATGCCACACCTAGGTAGCTGGTCCTTCTAAGTTCTAGGTCGCTGACGCATGAGTACATTCAACTGAAATCCCAGGAACACACAGGCATGCTAGGAATTGTGAGAACAAATTATATTAATGCAAACGACAAATCTGCAAAACCACATTACAATTTTAGTAATTTCGACTGGGCAGCCAGCACACACCGACTGGGCAGCCCACCACACGCAGACTGGGCAGCCACACAATGACTGCCAGCCACACACGCCCACTGGGCAGCCACCACATGCAGACTGCACAGCACCACACAACGACTGGGCAGCCACACAACGACTGCCATCCACCACACAACGACTGCGCAACCACACACAGACTGGGCAGCTACCACCCACCCACCGGGCAGCCACCACACGCAGACTGGGTATCCACATGCCGTCTGGGCAGCAATCACACACAGACTGCACAGCCACCACACGCAGACTGCACAGCCACCACAACGAGTGCCAGACACACACTGACTGGGCAGCCAGCACACGCCAGCTGCGCAGCCACACGCCGACTGTGCAGCTACACACAGAAAGTATACCAGTAATATCATAGATATACAGCAACAGTTTGCCACATATTCCTAAAAGGGGGCGCGCCACAAATTCCCTGCCTTAAACCTACTGAGGGGGGGCGACATTCACCAGCACTAGGGTAGCCATTAATACAATGTATGTAACCCTCTTAATGCAAAAGGAACTGATAGTTTGTCACTTAAAAAAATAAAAAAGCACACCAAAAAGCACAAAAGGGGGGCCCCCCCAAAAAGCACACAAAAAAAGGTGCGGACTTGTCGGTAGTCATGTTACGGGCAGAACGCTGGTGACATGGCGGAGGTGGAAGTACAACCGGTACGGGCGGCTAAGACGGGCTGCGCAGTGGACCCTGTAGCCCACCTGTGCCCACCTTCACCCCTACCTGTGTCTACCTGCTGCAGGCAGCGCTCAGCACACCTGATGACCACCACCCACAGGTGTTGGTCTTCCCACAGCGGTGCATGCCGGAACAGGTGCGACGTACTCTAACAGAAGCGGGCACGGCTCTCCAAACCTCCACCGACACCAGGAGTTTTACGTACTGGCAATATCTAAGGTCCTATATCAGGATGGGTGTATTGGTAGTGCAGTTCTGTAATTCATCGTTGTGGGTGTTGAGGCTTGGTTGATTGGTTGATTGTTGGAGTTTTATGTCCCGGCAACATCTGAGGTCACAGCAGGATGGGTACCGACTTGTGACAGTGCGAGCTCATGGCGACTTTATAGTGGTGCCCCACTGGGAGACCAGGCCCCCAGCACCATGACCTGATATCCCACCCAGTCACTTTATCCTGTCACTGAGCCAAGCAGTCCTTGCCCTATCCTAATAATGTTTAAACGCCTGGCTAGGAAGCGACAAGTATACATTATTACGCCATAGTTTGACTTGATCATGGGTTCGAATCCCATGATCTACCAAAACGGGAGACAGACGGTCAACTCATTTCGCCATCCTGTGTGGTCGGTGTTGAGGCAGGTGATTGCAGAATGAGCTCAGGAGTATTAACCACCTTTGCAGGGGCTGTCGTCCCTAATTTACAGCCACCTACTGACACTCGTCGCAACAGCTCAAATTTTCACCGTCAGACATCAACGGTTGCAAAGAACGCCCCTCATATGCTGCAGGCAGTCAAATATATGATATGTGTATTCTTTTATTCGGATTTTGGTCGACTATTTTTATTAATCCATTTGGATACAATCTTTCTTCAGGGCCAAGGCACTGGTCTTCCTTGCAGGTCCAACTTAAATTATTTACACTATTTAATAGATGGGTTTGTAATTCTAGCTGCGCGGTGCATTGTGGGATGGGTAAAAACAAAACAAACCCGTGCGAAGCACATGTCGCATATTGAAGCAGTGAGTGTATCTATGGAATCTGTTAGTTTCAGAAATATTATTTTAAAATATATATATAATACATTAAGGTGGGAATCTTTTATTTAGCATTGCATCACATCAAATTAATTGACAGGTCTTAAACCATCTGCATTTAGATCTAGACAAATCTGGTCACTAGTCAGTCAGTTTTACTTTATTTTATTCATGTTTTTAATTATATCGTATGGTTAATAATTTCCGTAGGGCTAGGAACTATATAGGGCTAATCAGACATTGGCTATATATTTCTTTGAAACAAGTTTCTGTTAAAATATTTGACATTTTAAATTTTAGAACAATAATTAAAAATGGTTATGTGAACATCAGCCCAAGTAAAGTGACTGTTTTGTGGGGAATTGGATGTTTCTTAGCTCAAAATGCTTAATTATGGATAGTTGGGTCTTAAATATATTCATTATGTTGTTTTATCTTGCATGAGTGAATCCATGATTATGCCAAATTGTTCGAATTTATTCAAAATTAATAGAAATGCAGAAGTATTGCACTGACTCAATGGCCGGGCACATTTGTTTTATATATATATATATATATACATACATACATACATACATACATACATACATACATACATACATACATACATACATACATATATATTAATACATTACATATATATTACTATATATATATTATAGTTTAGTTATACGAGTCTACCTGGGATATAGATGATGGATAAATGTTGTTTTCCCGAGGTTATAAGCTCGGTGTAGACGAGGGCGAATGGGAGAAGGAAGGGCTAATCCGGGTGTCCAGCTGATTTACCTACTTATTCAGGATAAAAATGATCTTTCAATACAATGGATACTATGATTTTCCCGTAATGGTACACCAACGGAATAGACGTGGTAGGGTGTGGTGGGCGGGCCCTAGCCCACGTCTACCCGAGGCTTTTACCTCGGGAAAACAACAGTTATCCATCATCTATACCCAGGTAAGACTCGTATAACTATACTATTTTACCTCGGTATACAGCCTCAGGCTAGCCTCAGGCTAGGGAGACTTTTACATAATTCATTTTTATCCTTAATATCATTCATTCTTATTATAACATGTTTATGTGTCATTTGTGTTAGTATTGTATCATTCAAAGTTTTTGTTCTCACCTATTCTTGTTAGTTGGTGAGCAGGCGGTTTGCAATGCCGGTAGGCTTTTCTAGTCGTTTGTTGTAATGTTTTGCAAACGACTTAGCCGTCTTCCAGCCTGCGTGCGCTAGTATTCTTTTTACAGAAATACCGAGCAACCGTGCCTTGGAAACCATGGCACCTCTGGTTGAGTGGGAAGAGTATTTGCCCGTATCCACTCCAGCCAATTTCAACACCGTGATTGTCCATCTGGCAAGGGTGTCTCGTGAAATTGTGTTATGTGGCTTTATGAAGCTCACTAATAGTTGTTGTGATGCACGTAAGTCCTTTGTCTTGGATATATAAGCCCGTATGGCTGACACAACACATAATTTACGATCATTTGGGAAGTAGTCTAAGTGAACCGTAGATAAAGGGTCACCCAGCGCGTTCGATTTGAGCAATTGTGCTAAATCAAACGTAGCTTGTTTCTTGTCTATTTCTAATCCCGCTAAGGATAAAGCAACAATCGTCTGTCCTCTGTGTCCTGTTACTAATAGTAACAAGACCGCGACCTTAAAACCTAATTGTTTTATATCTAACCAAGAGTTGTGAGGCCAAGCCTGAAACAACTTAAATACTATAGAAACATCCCAAAAGCGACTATACTTTGGTTTTGGAGGATTCCTTTGATAAATTGACCGAAGTAGATAATGAAGGACATAATGTTTACCAACTGTTTCGCCGTCAATTCTAGGTAATATAATTGATAACGCGCATCTTGACGCATTGACCGCCCCAAATCCTAGTCCCTCATCCTCTAGAGAACGAAGAAAACGGGCTACTTGTGCAATTGTTGGATTTGTTGGCTTAACTTTCATTAGCAAACAATGTACACCCCATTTCTTTAAATAAGTTGTGTACATTTTAACAGTTCCTGGCCTCCATGCATCAGCTACTATCCTGTCTTCCGTAATTTTGTCTAACCCAAATTGCTGCAGCTGTTTTCTTAGAAAAGGAATGCCAATAGGAGTGTCGCTGACACGTCGCCGTGAACCACTAGCGGCCCGGGGTGCATTAGGTTCCCGGGTTTTCTTGGGAATCGTATATGTTCTTTTGCCAGTTGTGTAACTGCTGGCAGCCAAGGTTGCGTGTCCCAATCGGGCACAATCAGTATGGCGTGTGTCCCCTCCATGCTGATTTTTCACACTACTCGGCTGATAACGCTAAACGGTGGGAAAATAAAAAAAAAATTATTTTCCCAGGTAATAGTAAATGCATCAACTTTCCAAGCATCCGGTTCGGGATGCCAAGAAACATAACAGGGTAACTTATTATTATTTCGTGATGCAAACAAGTCAACTTTAGGTGTCCCCCATTTCGCACAAATGAACTTAAACAAAGGTGTTGATAGGGACCATTCTAAATGGTCGTGGAATTTTCTACTCTTTATGGTCTGCAAGTGTATTTTGTGACCCTGGAATATGCGCTACAGTCAGCCAGACTTGTTGAGCCTGTGCCCAGTTCCAAATCAGTTTAGATAACTGATTGCAAGGCTTTGATTTGGTTACACCCATGTTACGGATATATGCCATAGCAGTAGTGTTATCAGTTAGTATTCTAACTTGTGATTTAGGTATCTTTACTAAGCTACGTAGACCCAAATAAATAGCACGCAACTCTAGCGCATTAATGTGATCTGACTCTTCATCCTGTAGCCATCTACCTCCTGTTGCCACCCCATCGCGATGGGCTCCCCACCCTTCTAACGAAGCATCAGTGGTAATTACTGTATTTGGTTCCGCCATGCGGATTGGATTGGGTGAATTTGCGATATGTTGCATCCACCATTGAATATCCTGTAACCCTTCTTCAGAAATAAACATCTTTCGTTCAAAATTACCTTTAGTTCGTGCTAATCCCACATTTTTATCTATTTCTAGAGATTTAATATGGGCATTCCCATATAGAATAGCGGGTGCATACGATATCATTATCCCGATAAGAACTGCGACCTGTCTAATCTTAGGTTTCGGTAACTTAAGAAGCTGGGTCGCTGTGGTCATAAACTTAGTTAATTTCTGTTCTGTTATCGACACTGTGAGGGACTGTGTATCAAGAATAAACCCTAAACATTTGAGTTGTTTTGTTGGTGAAGCACTGACTTATGCGGATGTACATAAAACCCCAATTTAGTGAGTAATGCACATAAATCCAAAACGGCATTTACACAACCAATGTGTGTTGACGCCATTATAAAGGAATCATCTATGTAAGGAAACATTATGTGACCATTCCGTGCCATAAGTGAGAAAACAGGTTTAAGCAGTTTAGTGAAGAAACGAGGGGCACAAGCTAAGCCATTTGGCATACAGGTAAACTCATAGAGTTGGTTATCCAAAAGAAAACGGAGAACTTTCCGGTGTTGTTCCGCTATGGGAACTGTGTAATATGCATCTTGTAAGTCAACACTAGCCATCCACGCATTTGGTGTAATAAGGTCTCGTGCCGTATCTAGTGAAAACATTTTAAAATGTCGATATTCTATCATTTTATTAAGGGTTGTTAAATCCAGGATCATTCGAACGTCCCCATTAGGTTTCGGTCTCGAGAAGATGTTTGAAATAAACTCTCCAGGGCAGTGTGTAACCTTTTGTATAATGCCTTTGTCAAAAAAATTTTGTACCTGTTCAGTTAGTGCCTCTCGTTCAATTGGTTCAATTTTATAGGGAAACGGAACTCTCCCTTGTACGGGTATTTGTATGAAGGGAATTTGAACACCTTTAACTATTTGTAAAATATCCTGGTCACTGGTAATTTTGTCCCATTCAGAAATATGATTATGAATATTCCCAGCCACAAAATTGCTTACAGTTTGTGTGGTTTTAGAGGCCGCGGGGACTTGTAAAGTCTGTGTTTGGGCCTCTACTTGGACCCGCCCCTGGGGAAGGGTCTCGAGGAGTTGAAGCCTCGGCCCAGTGGCCGTGCGGTGTTGTCGGTCCAGCCTGGGCGGGCGCCCCGGTCCCGGAAAGACTGGCTGAAGTTTGAGCCCGGTCTGGTTCCCCTGCCGAGCCGTCGTGGGAGAAAATCCCCTCGTGACCTTTTGAAGCGTGGGGCTTCCTGCTTCTTCTTGCCATCCATATTTTTGCCACTTTTCGCTGCGGTTTCTACCTCTTCATAGAGGTATTGTAGTTGACCGCCAAACATTTTCGTTTTGTCCAAAGGCTTCCCTTTGATCGGCTCTGGGGCCAGAAAGAGCGTATACTCTTTCCCATCATTGACCGTGACCTTCTTTGAGCGGGCCACCTCTTTGCCGGCGTCTGTGCAAACCGACTTAAAGACATTCTCATATCTTCGGTACGACAAGTAATTACCTGCCGCCGTTAACAGTGCAATGCCTTTGTCCATGGTTTTTGCCAAGGATGAGAACTTGTTTTCTCTTTGCATTTGATTTGCCACCGGGGTGATGGCCGTTAGGGTACCGAACACCGCCTTATGTGCTATGTGCAGCACGCTCTCAAATTTCTTACGGTCTTCCGTCATGTTGACATCTCGATCCATCTCTTTAATGATGGAGTTGGGGACACCTTTAATGCCCGTCAATTCATCTCCTAGCTTGGAGATGATTTCCGCCGGTTTGAAGGTACGGAAATGACCATTTATGGTCTCGCGCATAAGCATGGTAGTTTTAACCCGCTTAGCTTTCGGCTTCTCCACCTTCTTAGACACTTTGCCACCAATGGCAGCATAGACACCTTCATATTGTGTGTCTGAGTCTGATTCCGTGGAAGTGGAATCCGTGGAGGAATCGGAAGAAGAAGAATCTTTCCTCTTCTTCTTCTTCTTCTTCTTGGACTTTCGCTTCTTGCAAAGTCCGGTCTTATTACGTTCCTTGGTGAACTCGTCACCAGAAGAAGTGAAGTATATGCGCCCCGGGCTATGGTGACGGCATCGCCGACAACACCGGCGAGGAGTCGTACTCTTCGTCCGAGGCTCTGGGAGCGCGTCCCTCGGCTGCTGCTGCAACGCGCTTACTCCGCTTCGTGGCCATCGGGATCTGAAACCAAACATGTTGGTCAGTCTCGGTATTTATAAATGTCACAATTTTGTTGTTTAAAACATAATTGGACATCTAGTGGTGTTAGAGAACGTGTTTAGACCGTTATAACACAGGCGTAATAAGCTAAATTTGTGCGTGGATTGTGGGTCAAGCCCAAATCTTACGCGGGGTCGGGACCAGTGTATCGGCTCGCCCATCTCTCTGTTCTGCAAACTTCTCCCCCCTGCGACTACTACGCCAGCAGGTTGGAGAAAATGCTACGAAACTCGGAGAAACGCCTGAAAATATTGTGGGGAGTCTATAAAAGAAACCCAGGAGCATCTCCAACATCACTCTCTATTAGAGTCCGAGAGAATTTCCACAGGAGATGAGGCAGAGCCCACATCTCTACCCATGGTCACACGGGTGTTGATAGAACCGCTAAGAATCGGTTTCGTTCCTTCGAGAAGGAATCTAGAGCGTTCTATCCTTGGTTTTTTATAACCGAAGAAACTAGTCCAAAGAGGACCAAAGAAAGTTCTGAACTTTCCATAATGATGCTATAATGCATCATAATTAAGCTAACCACAGTTTGTACTATACTTACTGCGTATTTGCTTGTGTGTAGACTAAATTTGCGGGAGCAACTCAACGAAACGTAATCCAATCGTGAGTTGTTTATGCTAATTGCTGGACCCGGATGTGCTTCCTTCTCCCTAGCCTGAGGCTAGCCTGAGGCTGTATACCGAGGTAAAATATATATATATATATAAAACATATATATATATATATAAATATATATATGTATGTGTGTGTGCGTGTGTGCATGCGTGCGTGTGTGCGTGCGTGTGTGAGGATTTCTATGACCAACATGGGGTGGTTACTGAGGGGCGGCTACCACCCAAGGAGCTGCAATGGGATGAGGCAAGGGATGGGGACAGCTGCGACAGAGGGGCTGTGGGGACTAAGGGGGCTATTCCCCACTGGTTGGTTGGTTTTACGTCCTGGCAACACCTAAGGTCATACATATCAGGAGCTCCCCACTGGAGAGTGGGATGGGTGGGGGCTATGGAGTGGACTGCCACTGGACTTGGCGCATGGCCGGCTTCCTTTATGTTGCAGTCACACTACGACGACAAGCGGCGACGATAGCCCAGCGACAGTGACTTCCGGTCTGTCGTCGAGTGTCGTCGGGTGTCGCCTGATTGTCGCCGCAGCCCCTCCGCATCAGCTCCGTTTTCTTGACTGACACCGGGTTGTCGTCGGCTTTTTGGACATGTTGAAAAACTTCGACGACAGGCGACGTCGCTCGCCTGTCTATACGGTGTCGCTACGGTGTCGGTACAGTGTCGATACGGTGTTGTCTTTGCCGTTAAGGTGTCGTCTTTGTCGTTAAGCTGTCGTCGCTTCTCTCTCCATAGCAGCTGTATGTGTGTCTCTGTGTCTATGTGTGTGTCTCTGTGTGTGTCTCTGTGTGTGTCTCTGTGTGTGTGTATCCCTGTGTCTGTGTGTGTGTCTGTGTGTGTATCTGTGTCTGTGTGTGTGTCTCTTTGTGTCTGTGTGTGTGTCTCTGTATGTGTCTCTGTGTGTGTGTGTCTCTCTGTGTGCGATAAACCACACATACTCACACTCACTCACACTATCACGCTCACTCACTATCACACTCACACTCACTATCACACTCACTATCACACTCACTATCACATTCACTATCACACTCACACTCACAATCACTCTCACTCACATCCACAGCCACATCCACACCCACACTCCGACTCACACCCACACCCACACTCACTATCACTCTGTGTGTGTGTGTCTCTGTCTCTGTTGCAGACACACAGAGACACACAGAAACACAGAGACACACACAGACACAGAGACAGAGACACACACATAGACACACAGAGACAGTCACACACACAGAGACACACACACAGACACACACAGAGACACACACACACAGACACACACATAGAGACACACACATAGAGACACACACATAGAGACACACACAGAGTCACACACACAGAGACACACACAGAGACACACACACACACACACAGACACACACACACATAGAGACACACACAGAGACACAGAGTCACACACACAGACACTGTCGTCCCGCTGTCGTCCCGTCTGTCGTCCGGATGTCATCGGGCTGTCGTCCGATTGTCATCCAACTTAGCCCGAATTTGCATATGTCGTCGGGATTTCACAAAATCCCAGTCGCCGGGCTGTCGTCACCCCCTTGTCGTCGTAGTGTGACTGCGACATTAGCTTGTAACTCATCATCGCATGTTACTGGTGCGTATTGTTTAAGGCACCAAACTAACATTTAAACACTGTGCCAATTTGGCATGGTGCATGGCCAGTCTGGTTGCTGGCCTGCAGCGCCATACAGACTCCATACACTCCCCGCCGCGCCGACTCTATGCTCCCACAACGTATGCACACTGTGTACATTTCCACTTCCTGCTGGTGACCACGTGACACCCTAGAATCCCCAGTCACCTCATACGCCCTCATGTCCCGGGCTCCATCACGGTGGGCCCTGGTCCCGCAATGCTGTGTAGCACGACCGGGCTGGACAGCAAAGTCATTCAGGTACTGCACCAAGACCGGTATCACTCTCTAATTAAACAAGGAGGAACGTGGTGTCAGGCAGAAATTTCACAAATCAAGCCGTGGTTATTATATCGATGGCCAATTTCTGCGAAAACGCGGATTCCCCTCCCCCCCCCCCCGGCTTAGGATTAGCACTGTCAGGGAATCGTGTAAACATCCTGGAAGTCAGGTTTAAACTGTTCTTGTGATTATATTATCGAACATACCTAACACTTTGTTTGGGTTTTATCTTTCCCCTACATCTAAGGTAATATAAAAACGTGACTCAAACTAACAATTTGTTGCCATCTATATATACATCCTGATTGCTTAGCATTTTGTTTAACATTAATCGGAAAATATTTTTTAAATCGCGGAGATCTTTCATCCCTGAGAATCTAAATAAAAAGCCCACTCCTTTGTTTATGTGTGTTGTTCAAAACTCATTCAACTTGCTACATAAGATAACTCCAATACAATGATAACCCTATCAGAAGCTTTCCGTCTTTTTACAAAAAATTACTCCTGTTTTTTTTTTGTTCATGACCATTTAAATTTTTTATTTTTTTATTGAGGCTGTATTTATACTGTCCATAGCATATAAGCCCAGGTACCCAGGCTTGTTTTCAATGCTGGGCAGTTGTAGTGTTGGTGTTATCTTACCACACAGTGGCTGCTGATAAGGTATTTGATTGCCTGCATTTCAGTAGCAGATAGATAATTGGTTGGTATGGTTAATAGCCTATGTTAGTTTTTTTGGATTTTCTTGGCATATATGTATTTATTTTTTATACTCTTATTACTTTGGTCAATGCCTAAAAATTACCATAAATGTTGATAGGACATAAACCCAAACAAACACATGAAGGGGACATTCACTGATCAAGCTGGTGTGGTATGTGGTATGATTGATGCTTCATGTCGGCAACATGTTAGTAACACGAGTGGGTTTTTTTTGTTTACAAAAAATAATCTAACCAGAAGCTACCTGCATACACTGTCATCTGGCTTTGGTCAATGCCTAAAAATTAAAAATATAATTAAAAATATATATAAACCTCCTAGAAACAAGAAAGCTATGCACTTGGTGTTCACGTAAAAATGGGCTCCGTGTGCTGTTTTTGCGAGGCGAGGGATGGTTTGTATTAAAGGTGACGGGTGCAGATTGCATTAGTGCGCAGTCTCTGGCCGGCCTATTGGGGGAGGGGGGGAGGGAGGGGGGAGGGGGGAGGGGGAGGGGGGGAGGAGGAGGAGGAGGAGGAGGGGGGGGCAGAGGAGGGAGAGTGGAAGGGAAGAGGGGGAGGAGGAGGAGGAGGAAGGAGCAGGAAGGGAAGGAGAAGGAGGAGGAGGAGGAGGAGAGGAAGAGGAGGACAGAGGAGGAGGAGGACAGAGGAGGAGGAGGAAGGAGGGAGGAGGAGGAGGAGGAGGAGGAGAGAGGGAGGAGGAGGAGGAGGAGGAGGAGGAGGAGGAAGGAGGAGAAGGATGAGGAGGAGGAGGAGGAGGAGGAGGAGGAGGAGGAGGGAGGAGAGGAGGGGAGGAGGAGGAGGAGGAGGAGGAGGAGGAGGAGGAGGAGGAGGAGGAGGAGGAGGAGGAGGACAGAGGAGGGACAGTGGAAGGGAGAGGGAGGACGTGGGGGAGAAGGGATGAGGAAAGGGATGAGGGGAGAGGGGAGAGGGGAGAGGGGAGAGGGGAGAGGGGAAGAGGGATGGGAGGGTGGAAGGCGGTAGGGATGTAGGGAGGTGGGGAGGTGGGGAGGTAGGGAGGTAGCGAGGTAGGGAGGTGGGGAGGGGGTAGGGGTGAGTCGGGGTGCCAACAGGTAGATGGGATCTGCCATATTAAATGGATTTAAATACAGTGTAGCCCCTGAATACCGGACAAGGCAACATAGCAGCCAACCTGTAATTACAGCCACTTTATTTGTAACAACCACTTAATCGCCTAGCCCTTCAACCGACCGGATAAACAATATTTTTTTTAAACTATACGTGTAAGTAATATATGCACCCTGCATCTACATACGTTTTAAACAATACAGATAAATCATAAAAACACCCTGCTTAAAACCCAAGCAAAGTTGTCAACATAGACAAGCCATGACATTATATATAAACCGAGAATCTGTGCCGCTCAACATTGCCAGATTGACAATGTGTGCTACACACACCTATTGCATAATCAGGTGCGGTGTACCATGTTCTACCCATTGGACCAGGAAACCAGTACCAAAGAGCGATCACACTACCCAAACTTCTAGATCAGGTAGTTTCGATAACAAATCGAAATTTAGGTAGTGTTCACGAGTACGAACTACGACGCATTGCACCAGTAACCTTAACTCAAAATATTTCCTGAACGGTACTAGGAAACAGGTTTCACATGGCTGGTTGATTGTTGGAGCTTTACGTCTTCGCAACATCTAAAGCCATCCGGATGGGTTTCAGATGGTGAGGTGCACGTGTGCATCCATATTGAAAATCTTAACATTTTATTAGCAAGATCAGTTTTTTGTGCGGCAACACACAGCATGACAATTGTGACATAATATAATCATATAATATATACAGTAAAAACCTCTCTAACCGACCACCTCCACAGATCGACCACTCCCCTATATAGTTCGCTTTATTTGGGTCCCAACAATACCATTGTAACACTATTCTAACTTCCTAAACCGACCAACTCCCTAAATGGTCCCAAGGCCCGTCGATTTAGAGAGGTTTTACGTTTGTTTGTTTGTTTGTTGTTGTTTTACATCCCAGCAACATCCAAGGTCATATCAGGATGGGTACCGACTTGTGACAGTGCGCACTCATGGCGACTTTATAGTGCTGTCCCACTGGGAAACCAGGCCGCCGGCACCATGACCTGGTATCCCACTCAGTCACATTATACTGACACTGAGCACACCAGTCCTTGCCCTTTAATGCCGAGCACCTGGCTAGGAAGCGACAAGTATCAATTTTAAAGTCATTGGTTTGACTCGACCGGGACTCGAACCCCCGACCCCACGATCTACCAGCACGGGACACGGACGCTCTAACTCATTCGGCCATCCCGTCTGTATATATAATTATATTATACACCTTTTCATACAAGTCCCATCATGTGTCTATATGTCATTATCTAGGCTCTGCTTGCCACCTTGAGCTGCTGATGTCTTTAAGCTGCTGTAAGTAGCTGATTTTGCCATTCGTATTACCTGGGTGAGAGTGAAAATCCAGAGATTTCACAAAATCGGAGCAGCTGCCACCTCTGCTTCAGGCATGGTGGTATACTGCATTCCGTATAGAGGGGGTATAATGACATCACGAAGCAACTTTCGGTGGCCATATTGGATGACATACAGAAGGCTTGCAACTGCCTACACTGTGGTCATTTACTGATTTGATGGTTTATTTGTCACTGTTTTGAGCAGTTTGGCCTCAGAAGTTGTTGCTAAAGTGCTGTAAGTAAACACATTGGATGTAAACTGCCCAGAACCTCCCATAAAACAAGAAAACTATGTTTTACTGCATCTGCATGCATTCACAACATGGCTAGGGAGGGTGCTGTTAATCCAAGATGGCAGCCCGCTGACCGCCGATTGCTAAGTAATGACGTCACGTGAACTCCCTCTATAACTGGGTTCTTCCAGCAGCACCAGGTGAGGGGAACACTGATAAGGGTTTAAGTGACGCAGATAGCAGAGTGAGGGTGAAGATGAGGTATGCTTTGGCTGCATTCAGTGATCTACATTCTGTGCAGAAACTCGGGAGCTTTATATAATGTTGTTACAGACTGGCTGCACTCTACAACATTACACACACCATCACACCGATATAATGTCATCACACACATAATCAGGGATGAAAGTGGTCTCCGGGAAAAAAAGCGGAAATGCTGATATTCTTCCATAGGTCTAGCATTGTCAGGGAATCGCTGAAAATGCCCGGAAGTTAGTTTTCATATATATTGGTATACGGTAATAGTGCTGCGCCGTTTGAAGCACGTATTAGTAGTATACGCTGATAGTGCTGCGCCGTCTGCACTACATATTAGTACACGCTGATGGTGCTGCAGCGTAAAACAGTGGAGCCTATACGTTAATCGTGCTGCGGGTTTGAAAAATCCCGGAAATCCGCGAAATCGCGGAGATCTTTCATCCCTGCATAATGCACTACACTACACCACACCACACCACACCACACCACACCACACCACCAGCACACATGTAATTATACACAACACCACCGTACGATACGTCACCACACACAACACCACATGTCATCATACACAACACCACCCCATGTCATCACACACAACACCACATTACATCAACCATTACACAACACCACCACACTACATCAACACCACCACACATGCCATCATACACACCACAACACTATGTCATGGCACACGGCATCACACAACACCACCACAAACAACGCGTCATCCACTACATCATGACACATGCCACCATTCACAACACATCATCACACCCCCCCCCCACACTACACCCCCCCCCACATTACGTCAATCACACACCACCTCAACACGCACTATTCCATTGAACGCCACCTTACCATGGCACTTTCACCTCAGACCCCCTCCCTCCCCCTGGAGTGTGTGTGCGCGTGTGTGTGTGGGGGGGGGGGGCCTTATCATAACGAGTGGCTGGACGCACCTGTCGCCGTGTCACCTGACACCCCCGCCCCCACCTCACCCCCTCAGCTCCTCCATGCTGCACTCGGCAGCCCGCACTTCAAACTCAACTCCCCATTCATCTCACACAAGGAATGCGCATCAAACAGCGCGCACCACTCCATTCAAACGGCACACGGTGGCCTTGCTATGCCAACAGCAGACGGTGACATCAACCACGTGACGTGAGCTTCTCCCACCAGATGACGTAAGAGCTGCGCGCTGTCTGACCACTGCCGGTTTGTGCGCTGATGCTAGCCACTTTGATTTGATGAATTGTGCACATGCCAACCCCAAACATTCCAAAAACCAACCGGCACTGTGCTACACCGCCAGCCACTCTGCCATATTAAAGCTGCATAGTCAGAGGAAGGCATTCAATTTTCAAAACCAAAACAATTATCTGGATTTGATTCTACATATCTAACTTAAGCCGTGTTCACAAACAACTTTAGGTCGATTTAGATAAGGCGAACTAGATGAGGCGAACTAGTTGTGAAAGTGTGTCGAGTCCACACATGCAGTACTTGGGGCGGTTTGAGGCGGAAGTCGATACCTGCGCATGAGCGTGACCGTCCAAACCAGCGCCAGTTTCGGTTAGTTGACGTAATCACAAGATTGTGTGGGTTTGACCTAGATCTGTATTGACTGAATGGTATTCTTTTGGCACTGTCCAAACTTCTGCTGGGCAGAGAAAACGTAAAAAAAAAATGATGACAAAAATATCTAAGCACAGCTAGCTCTTTCATAGACAAAATTATATAGTATGCGCTTGTGATCGACCGGAAAATCAACAAACTCAGCGCTGGACTGCACATGCGTGTGACGTGCTTAAGCCGCCTCAAGTAAACCGCTACCGTCCATACACGCAAGATAGGCCGACCCAAGCTAGTTCGCTTCATGTAAACTACCTCGCGATGCGGTGTACTTGAGGCGAACTAGATGAGTCGACTCAGCCCTAATTTGCCTCAGCGTCGCGTCCACACGGCCAATGTGCGTCGACTTAGATGAGGCAAACTAGTTGAGGCTACTTAAAGCCCGTGTGTGAACAGGGCTTTAGATACTGACGCACTGATTGCAACATAAAAGGGAATAATCAAATACTGAGTCAATCTAATACTAGTAATAGAACCTGTGTTGTGTTGTGGTGTGGTGTGGTATGGTACGGTTCGGTACGGTATGCTATGGTATGGTGGAAGCCTATGGGCATGCTTGCCAAAATAAATTTTGCACATTTTCACTTCAAATATCAAAAAGTTAGCCATTTAAAATCAAAGTTACTTCAAACTAAATAAAGTAATGCAGATTATAACCATCAACCTTGATGTATTTATGTCAGAAAATGACAGAAACTCAAAACCATCGGACAATGCAAATTAAAGGGGGAGGTAGGGAGGTAGGGACACGCGGTAAGGTCTTGTTGGTGAACCTTTACTGACAGACAGCAGTGCGGCAAGTAGTAGCAGAAAGGATACATCATCTATGTACCACCATGTTGCATTACGCAGCCAGCAGGTGACCTAATTAAATTGACATGCGCAGTCAGGCCATGGATTCCACCACGACTGATTAACTTAATTGCCGGGTATCTATTTGCATTAGTTATGTAGTGCATCACACGGCCTCCTCTCTCCCCCTACCTCCCCCCCCCCCACCTCCCCCCGCCTCATCGGAACCTCCCAAACTGCACTTCTGCGAATCAAAGCAAAATGTCTGCTGCAAATCTACACATTGTGAAGTCACCCACAAGTGGGTAGAAGGCCTTCTAAATAAATAAACACTAGGAGAGAAGGCCCATTTAAATAAATCAGCACTAGGATAGAAGGCCCTATAAATAAATATAAAAAATAAATAAATGCTGGGGTAAAACCCCTTCGAAATAAGCGCCAAGCTAAAAGGGCCTTATAAATAAATGAGCATGTGGTGTCGAATGAGTGCCGAACATGGCAAGCGTTATTATGTGTGCATATCCATCTCATAATTCACAAATACAGCCCATCAGCATGCATTCGAGTCTGTAACATGTCTGCATGAAACAACAGATCAAACCTACTCTATAGAGTACTGAGTAGTTGAGCTGGTGGCAGTGGGAAGATCATACCCTGTATCTAACAATGGCATTACTTACTACTCTGCAGTCATTGAGCTGCTACTCGTGAGATCACACCACGTGTCTAACAATGGCATTACTTACTCTGCGGAGTCGTTGAGCTGGTACTTGTGAGATCACACATGTCTAACAATGGCATTACTTACTACTCTGCAGAGTTGTTGAGCTGGTACTTGTGAGATCACACCACGTGTCTAACAAAGGCATTACTTACTACTCTGCAGTCATTGAGCTGCTACTCGTGAGATCACACCACGTGTCTAACAATGGCATTACTTACTACTCTGTGGAGTCGTTGAGCTGGTACTTGTGAGATCACACATGTCTAACAATGGCATTACTTACTACTCTGCAGAGTTGTTGAGCTGCTACTCGTGAGATCACACCACGTGACTAACAATGGCATTACTTACTCTGCGGAGTCGTTGAGCTGGTACTTGTGAGATCACACATGTCTAACAATGGCATTACTTACTACTCTACAGTCATTGAGCTGCTACTCGTGAGATCACACCACGTGACTAACAATGGCATTACTTACTCTGCGGAGTCGTTGAGCTGGTACTTGTGAGATCACACATGTCTAACAATGGCATTACTTACTACTCTGCAGAGTTGTTGAGCTGGTACTTGTGAGATCACACCACGTGTCTAACAAAGGCATTACTTACTACTCTGCAGTCATTGAGCTGCTACTCGTGAGATCACACCACGTGTCTAACAATGGCATTACTTACTACTCTGCGGAGTCGTTGAGCTGGTACTTGTGAGATCACACATGTCTAACAATGGCATTACTTACTACTCTGCAGAGTTGTTGAGCTGCTACTCGTGAGATCACACCACGTGACTAACAATGGCATTACTTACTCTGCAGAGTCGTTGAGCTGGTACTTGTGAGATCACACATGTCTAACAATGGCATTACTTACTACTCTGCAGAGTTGTTGAGCTGGTACTTGTGAGATCACACCACGTGTCTAACAAAGGCATTACTTACTACTCTGCAGTCATTGAGCTGGTATTCATGAGATCACACCACGTGTCTAATAATGGCATTACTTACTACTCTGGAGTCGTTGAGCCTGTACTTGTGAGATCACACCACGTGTCTAACAAAGGCATTACTTACTACTCTGCAGTCATTGAGCTGTTACTCATGAGATCACACCACGTGTCTAACAAAGGCATTACTTACTACTCTGCAGTCATTGAGCTGGTACTCATGAGATCACACCACGTGTCTAATAATGGCATTACTTACTACTCTGGAGTCGTTGAGCCTGTACTTGTGAGATCACACATATCTAACAATGGCATTACTTACTACTCTGCAGAGTTGTTGAGCTGGTACTCGTGAGATCACACCACGTGTCTAACAATGGCATTACTTACTACTCTGCGGAGTCATTGACCTGGTACTTGTGAGATCACACTACATGTCTAACAAAGGCATTACTTACTACTCTGGAGTCATTCAGCTGGTACTTGTGACATCACACATTCTAACAAAGGCATTACTTACTACTCTGCGGAGTCGTTGAGCTGGTACTCGCGGGATCGTGCGAGGCACTCCTGAACGCCAGAATCCTTCCAGAGCCGCTTCATGATGGCCGCCAGTTCCGGTGTCATCTCACCGTCCTCAGTCCCACCCGCCAAAGAAAATAGCTGCCGTGCATCGTCCTGCAGAAAAATACAGCCATGCCATTAGCCACTGTCACGGTTTGTTGCACCTACAGTTCTGCCATTTTAGAGTGATTGGACAATCCCAGTCACGAACCCAGCTTCCACATGCGTAGATACGCAACTGCATACCACTTCCAAATACAATGGTTTAAACAAAAATTACAATTGTTTTATAACGCTTTATTCTAACACGTTTTATTCCAATACCATTTTATTCCATCTGCGAACCACCTGAAAATCCCAATCTAGGCATCTAGCCTAAGTAATCTAGCCACGGCCACCATTTCATCTGGCACTTTACCTGGTGATGTGCATGCAGTCTACTACAATAATTGATTATTGATTAAGAAAGCTGTGATTATTAAACATATGAGAACGTGATTACCATAGTGAATTTTGAATTGTTACCACATATACGAATCACCAGCGTGCGACTGGTGTGCTCAGTGTCAGGATAATGTGACTGAGTGGGATACCAGGTCATGGTGCCAGCGGCCTGGTTTCCCAGTGAGACAGCACTATAAAGTCGCCATGAGTGCGCAATGTCACAAGTCGGTACCCGTCCTGATATGACCTTAGATGTTGCTAGGACGTAAAACAACAACAAACAAACAAACCAGCGTGCAGTTTCAAATTAAGACATACTTAAGGAGCCATTACTGAGTACTCCTGGGTGGTGAAAATGGTTTCTGAGAGGGGGAAGAGGTTGACACTGGCAAGATCCACTGTCGCTGGCGGACCAATCAGAAACCAGTAATTATTCTTTTTTAATTGCAGAAATCGTTGACATCATAGGGATCTTTTTTAGCATTGGACTACACCACTACTCGTTCAGTGAATGATATTTTTTCTCCCATATATACTGAAACTAAAGCCTGACTGCGCATGCCATTTTAATTAGGTTATCAGCTGGCTGTGTAATGCAACATGGTGATATAGATGGTGTAACATTTTCGCCCCTACTCGCCACACTGCAGTCTGTCCTCCCAGTAAAAGTTCACCAACAAGACCACGCTCCGTGTGTTGAGGGCCTTTAAAGTTGCATGGTCCGATGGTTTTTGGGATTTTGGCTTTCTTCCATAACACACCGATCACTCACTCAGGGGCTTAGTCACTATGGCAATCATTGCAATATTGGTTTCAAGAGGAAATAGGTGAAGTAGATTAAGGCCTGGAAGCAGATTTTAATAATCAACAGGGCATGCTCCTGCCCACCCATATTAGTTTTACAAATGCTACCAGGTAACATTTGGTTCGGCTAATGATGCTCTCCCAAGAGGTTCACAATAATCACAAGAGGTGTGGTTAGCGTGAGAATCAAACTGCTCGACCTCTCCTACAAACATGACAGTCCTTGACCATTGCTCTCAAACACATATCTCTGTAGGGGTGGGGAGATTTCATTATCTAGTCCAATATCTTAGCTAGATTAATACATAAGCTACTTATCTAAGAACTACTTAAGGCCCTGTCACATTACGACGCATCACGCAAGTGCGCGGCCAATGTGTAAAATCACTTTTTTTTACGTTTTCAGCGCGGAGGGCAAAGTTGGACATATACCGTATACATAGTGTATGGCCAACGTATGACCAACGTATGGCTAACGTGCTGCCGGGCGAAAACCGCTTGAATTACGCTCATGGTATGTTCATAGAACGCTGGTGAACGTTATATACGTTATTCGATCGCCAGAACTATGCCTCATACGTTACATACGTCAAGACACGCTGGAGAAACGCTAAACATACATTATCCATACATTATCCATACATTGTCAGTATGCGGACTGTACATTCCCACTGCCTTTAACATAGGTCAACGTAGTGAACAACCTTTGTCTAGCATACGTCTAACATACATCGATGTACGCCTGACATAAAATCCACACATGGTCGAACGTTGTCGTACGTCAAAAGTTTTGTGCATGCACAAAAAAATACATTATCCATACGTTGTCAGTATGCGGACTGTACGTTCCCACTGCCTTTAACGTAGGTCAACGTCGTGAACAACGTTTGTCTAACATATGTCTAACATACATTGATGTACGTCTGACATAAAATCCACACATTGTCGAACGTCGAAAGTTTTGTGTATGCACAAAAACTTTGCAGACCCCCTTACGCGTGACGCCTTTGACGTACATTGACATATACTAACGGGCGCCTAACGCACAACGACTTAGCGGCCAAAAATCACATATGTCGGCGTACGTTGGCGCGATGCATCATAATGTGACAGCCCCTTTAGGGCATGACAAGTTCCGGTGTTAGATTTCCAATATGAATACCGACCCCCACCCCCAGGTGGGGGTGAGGATTTTAGCAGAAGTACAAACATCCACCTGAATTACGATGACACAATGCATACCAAAGGTTGAATGTTATCAACCCTTAACATTACATTGTCCGATGGTTTTGATAAATATATCAGCTTGATCGTTATAATCATTCTTACTTTAATTTGAAGTAACTTTTATTTTAAATGGCTAACTTTTGAAATATTTGAAATACAAACATGTGAAAATAATTTTGGCAAGCACGCCATTTGGTTGTGAAAAGTTCACGCTTGGATCGGACTATGACGCTTTAATAACTTGCCAACAGGAGAAACCGGATCGCTAGAGATTCGCCAACTAGACGAGACTAAATAGAAACTAAGAGATAATCATCTACTCCCCAACTGCATAGTCCGATAAAAGCATACATTTGTCTCAAATAAACCCTAGATTTGATCCTACATATCCAACTTAGATACTGGTGCACTCATTAAACTTGTGTTGCAGTTTGGTGCTCCTCTGATATGAAAGTGGGCAACCAAGGTCTACATCCAGTATTTTAGCGTACACACCAACATTAATTTGGCATGTTTTCACTGCGAATATCTAAGTTAATGTGTTAAAATCAAAGTTACTTCAACCTTCAAGCGGTTTGTCACAACGATCAACCTAATATATTTATTCTTTTAAACATTGCAGAAATTCAAAACCATCGGGATTATGCAGCTTTAGCTATCAGAAACCTAGTAGCTGAAACTGCCGATTAGAGACACTGGACGACTAGAGACAGACGAGACTAGATGAGACAAGCCGGGATTAATTGAGACTAGATTAGACGGGACGATGAGACTAGATGAGATTAGATTAATTAAGACTAGACTAGACGGGACGATGAGACTAGACGAGATTAGATGAGATTAATTAAGACTAGACTAGACGGGACGATGAGACTAAACAAGCTGAGATAAGACGAGACGAGCTGAGACTAGACGAGCTGAGACTAGATAAGATGATACTAGATAAGATGAGATTAGACATGATTAGACTAGACTACTGGCAGAAGCACAGAGACTGCAGGCTACGTTTGCACCCAGCAGGTGTGCTAGATTGATGCGCCAAGTCACCTGTGAGGCCGCGTCTGGCAGCACCAGGCTCACCTTGGCTTCCGGCTAAAGAAGCCCGTGTAATGAGCTTAAAGCGGCATAGTCCGATGAAATGTCAACTTTTCAAAATCAAGACAATTATTTAGATTTGATTCTACATATTTAATTTAGAAACTGATACACTTATTAAAAATGTGTTGCCACTTAGAAGGGAATACTGAGCCAATTCAATAGAACCTGTTACTGCAGAAGCTTATGGTGTCAGAATTTTGGCGTTATTAGGATAGGGCAAGGAGCAGTGGAATGAGGCTACCAATTGTCTGCAATTGAAATTTCCCCTGCTTAAAAAACTAATGTACAACAAAAACCACCTCAAAACCATTGGACTACGCAACTTTAAACTGGCAGCGGTTCAGCATCACCGTGGATGACTTGCGCAAGCTGGTTCGCAGCACCACGCATGTTCGACCGGAAACAGCGGGAATCGCTCCACATCCGGGCATGTTGTTACAACACGTCCCGGGGTGCTGGGATGAAGCAAAGCTACCAAGGCCATAGCAGTCACAGTTAGGGGTTAACCGAGCAGTCGCCACCAGGTGGTGCTGGCACCCAACGGAAATTAAACTTAGTGGACCCCAAAGTATACACCGTCATAATAAGCACACTCAGTGGCTCGATTTCTAATCGAAATCACTTCATTGGATCAATAATGAAAAATACTTGATCAAACATGACGGTCCCATGATCCTTCTATTGGGGGAGGGGAGGGAGGGGAGGGGAGGGGAGGGGAGAGGGGAGGGGAGGGGAGGGGAGGGGAGGGGAGGGGAGGGGAAGGGAGGGAGGGGAGGGGGAGGGGGAGGGGGGGGAGGGGAGGGAGGGGAGGGGAGGGGAATGGAGGGGAGAGGGGAGGGGAGGGGAGGGAGGGGAGAGGGAGGGGGGAGGGGAGGGGAGGGGAGGGGAGGGGAGGGGAGGGGAGGGTCCATATAGATTCCCCCCGCCCACCACTACCACCACCACTCCATTAACAATACAGGTGAGTAAATGACAACTGCCACGCCACGCCACGCCACGCCACGCCACGCCACGCCACGCCACGCCACGCCACGCCACGCCATGTTGAGACTTCAAAGAAGAATAGTGATCGACTGAAGCATTAATGCGCTCGATGGTCAGAGCGAGAGAAAAAACAACCGTCTTCGTAGCAGCGTACCTGAGGAATCTACAGAAGAAATGCCTGCTCTGTGGATTTAAGTGAACTCTGTGGATAGAGGGTAGCAGGGGCAGGATAAAAGCTTACACGTTATTTAATGGATGGTTGGTTGGTTGTTGGAGTTTTGTCCTGGCAACATCTAAGGTTATATCAGGACAGGTACCAACTTGTGACAGTGCACACTCATGCTGCCCCACTGTGAAATCAGGCTGCCAGCAATATGACCCAATATCCCACTCAGTCACGTTATCCTGACACTGAGCTAACCAGTCATTGCCCTGTCCTATTAATGCTGAGCACCAGGCGAGGAAGCGACAAATATCAATTTTAAAGTCATTGGTTTGGCTCAACCGGGAACCGAACTCCCGACCGTTCGCACACGAGGTCTGCGCTCTACCGATTAGACCACCGCGCCCGGTGTTATTGGATGAGCTTAGACACATGGTAGACACCGCGCTGTATGAGGCCCTGTATGACTAATGGTTAGTGTCAGGTGGCCATCTACACTTATCAACATTTTTACGGTACTACTTTTCAATCACCAACATCACAAAGCAATACATATCAACATTATACCCACTGTTTATGTTATATCAACATTTCACTAGATCATTAAGTTCTACATGACGCACCCTCTCTTCCCCTCTCCTGCCTTTATTTAAATATATAACAATAAAAAGTGCTCTATTATTAAACCAAGTTACATTTGTCAATATCCCCTCTAATTACATTTGATGTGTTCTATTTAAGTGACGTTCCAAAGCATCAAAGTGAAAGTGGAATGGGGATGTAACACATCTACTTAACGACAACCAACCAGTGCAGCATCCACAGAGGCCGCGACAATAGCGCAGTCGCAGTAACGTGTCGTCACCAGATGCTGCCTGTAAAGAGGACACTGCGCCATTCACAAATCGCCAACCAGTGTTCCAGTGTACCAACCAGTGCAGCATCCACAGAGGCCGCGACAATAGCGCAGTCGCAGTAACGTGTCGTCACCAGATGCTGCCTGTAAAGAGGACACTGCGCCATTCACAAATCGCCAACCAGTGTACCAGTGTACCAGTGTACCAACCAGTGCAGCATCCACAGAGGCCGCGACAATAGCGCAGTCGCAGTAACGTGCAATGCTAAACACCACAAAAAACAACGTGTCGTCACCAGATGCTGCCTGTAAAGAGGACACTGCGCCATTCACAAATCGCCAACCAGTGTACCAGTGTACCAACCAGTGCAGCATCCACAGAGGCCGCGACAATAGCGCAGTCGCAGTAACGTGTCGTCACCAGATGCTGCCTGTAAAGAGGACACTGCGCCATTCACAAATCGCCAACCAGTGTACCAGTGTACCAACCAGTGCAGCATCCACAGAGGCCGCGACAATAGCGCAGTCGCAGTAACGTGTCGTCACCAGATGCTGCCTGTAAAGATGACACTGCGCCATTCACAAATCGCCAACCAGTGTACCAGTGTACCAACCAGTGCAGCATCCAGTGTGTTGTTTGTTGGGGTTTTACATCCTGGCAACATCTACGGTCATATTACGAGAGGCTCCAACTTGTGACTGCGCATTCATGGTGACTTTATCGTGCTGTCCTACTGGGAGACAAGACTGCCGACACCATGACCCGATATTCCACTCAGTCACATTATCCTGATACTGTACAAACCAGTCCTTGTCATATCCTAATAATGCAGAGTGCTAGGCTAGGTAGCAGCAAGTATCAATTTCATAAGTTATCGGTTTGAGGCCTGCGATGTGCCGATTTTGCCACTGCGTCCGGTCGTTCTAATTAAGTGACGTTCAAAAGCATCCGAAGGAAAGTGGAATGGGATGCGACAGAGCTACTTAACGACAACCAACCAGTGCAGCATCCAGAGGCCACGACAATAGCGCAGTCGCAGTAACATGTCATGACCAGATGCTGCCTGTAAAGAGGACACTGCGCCATTCACACATGGTCATCAGACATGCGCACAGCAGGAACTTCCTTCCCCAGCCGGACATCAACTCGTGCCAATCAGTTGGTGGACATCCTATTAAGCAATTATTGTCCAATATGGGGGAGTCCAGGATGAGTATCGATCAGATGTCGATACATTGTTTTAGCCCGAGGGTCTCAAACTCTATATACAGTAAAACCTCTCTAAATGTAAATCGACCGATCTTGGTACCGACTTTAAGTGGTCGATTTACGGAGGTGGGACCCAAATAAAGCGATCGATATGGGGGAGTGGTCGATATGTGGAGGTGGTCGGTTAGGGAGGTGTACTGTACATGTATTGTGGTGATTGAGTAATTATTTAATGCAGCCCAACGGATTAAAACCCCAGAGTAAATTAAGTGTCAATTAAATTACTGTATATATTTCAGTAAAAAGTCCATCTCATTTAAAAGTCCCCCCCCCCCCCATTTTTGGAGAGAAAAAAAAACAACCTGAAATTTCTTGTGTAAAGGTCGACTCTAGTAATTCACGGCTAACAGGACAACATTTGTGGGTCAATGTATTACCATGTATGTAGAAATAACAGTTACACAATCATCATGAACTTGAGTGCTGATATTTACAAATACTATGGCAAGAAGCTGTATACGATGTATATGCTAATATGATGAAGCAAAACTAGGGTAAATGTCTACTCTCTAATGTAGCTCATGCTTCCAAACACCGATAGGCTACTGATAAATTACGCCAATAAATTTATGTGACATCCTGACCACTGAAATTCGATCTGTTCGTAAACAGTACTTTTATTATACTAGTCGACCCCCTAATTTCCACTAAATGAAATTGAACTATTAGACGAGGATATACAGCACATTAGGTTTGAAACCTTAGAGGCAGTAGCATAACATGACCAGCGCAACCTTACTTCTTCGACTGTGTCATAATTTGCATAGCTTGAAAACGATTGTCTGCGAGTTATTTAGGGCGCAACCATGGCTGAGGGTATTTGTGATTATTACTGTCAATCAGCCCTAAATACCCTCCTCGGCTATTAGTGATGATTGCTATTGGAGTTTTACATCCTGACAACATCTAAGGGCATATCAGGACGGGTATCGACTTGTGACAGTGCACAGTCATGATGATTTTATAGTGCTGCCCCATGATATCCCACTGAGTCACATTATCGTGACACTGACCCAACCAGTCCTTGCCCTATCCCAATACTGCCAGGCGCCTGGCTAGGAAGCAACAAGTATACATTTTTAAGTCATTGGTTTCACTCGACCAGGCTCCAAAGAAGTTGGTTCGAATCTCACGATCTATCAAAACGGAAAAGGGACGCTCAACTCATTCGGCCATCTCGTCTGGTACCTATACAAGTTCACCCATCCCTGTGTGACGTCACAGAGCTACTTATAATAGTCATGGTATACTCAGTTTAATATTGCTGGACATATCAGTCCCTACCTACTGGGATCGAACTCAAATAACCGATTCTAAGTGCAATGGAGACAATCTTTATGGAATTACTATTCTTTATTAAGATACATCATATATCCATTCATG
This sequence comes from Branchipolynoe longqiensis, assembly GCA_030323885.1. Classification (NCBI taxonomy): domain Eukaryota; kingdom Metazoa; phylum Annelida; class Polychaeta; order Phyllodocida; family Polynoidae; genus Branchipolynoe; species Branchipolynoe longqiensis. The sequence continues at coordinate 187,637,067 of CM059186.1, read as the reverse complement.
TAAGGAATACATATATGTAGTAGTCTGCACTGACCTCTCAGGCAATGAGCTGCCTAGAGAGGTAGGTGTGGGTAGGACGGTGACATCAAGGAGCCTAAATGGTGTATTGGTTGGCACACTGGCCCGGAATACAAGAGATGTGTGTATTCCTGCTCTAGGTGCTATATTTCCCATTTTCATCATCCCCACAACACTGGTTGTGGTGACCATGATCCTGTACAAGCTATGTGCTGTATGGTTGTTGAACCTACCCTGTGTATGCATATACATATATATGTGCATTGCATGTATGTAATTGTAAGCATTAAATGGCCATTTAAAAGACTTACAATTCCAGGGGGACGAGGGTAGTAGTCTGCAGTGACGTCTTACGCAAGGACTTGCAGACAGGTTGGCATGAATAGGATGGTGACATCAGCGAGTTTAGGTGGTGTAACGGTTAGCACGCAGCCCAGAATGTAAGAGATGTGGGTTCGATTCCAGCTCTAGGCGCTATATTTCCATTTTCATCACCCCCCCCCCCCAACACATGGTAAAATCACATGACCAGATCGTTAACCATTTTGATCCGTAAGAGTTGAAATTCATGTCACTTTAATACATAACCAGCAATAACTAAATGCAAAACATAATATAGGTTTGGTTTTTAAAAAAAGGCTATCACCAACTTCAGATTACTTTTTGTTTACCTGTCACTGGCTATTAACAAATATATATATATTATAATAATAATAATAATCATAATAATAATAATAATAAAAAGGAAAAAAGGAAATAACAGCTCTTACACCTGTCTTCTTTCTTCATGTTAAACAAAAATATGTACTTCATTTTCCCACAAGAACATATAATACCAAGAATAAAGTAGATGGCTTCCATCCACAACACATCGTCTGATGGGATCGGCTAGAACTAATGTAGTGGGAGACTTTAACAGCTCTATATTAGACATAACCAGGATTCATACACTTGAAGGAATCAAAATTCCAGAGTTTTTCAAGCACTTTCCAGGTCAACTTTACCAAAGTTCCAGGACCATACGAAGATAAAAGTCACAAAGTTTCTTTTTCCAATATGGCGATGCTGGCATTTGGATCTTGTGGCCACACGATTCTCACAGCACAAGATATTTTTTTTTCATTTTCAAAGGTTTTCTAGACAACCCGATGATTTTGAGGGGTATTCAAGCACTTGAACACATTACTTTATGTCCCATGGTGTTCAGGGACTTTCCAGGCGTGCGCGAACCATACACAAAATAACGGCTTCATTTGTTACAGCTTCTGGAAAGACACCATCAGATAAATGGCGGCGACAGGATGTTTACGAATGCTGACGTCGACATATTTAGCCACATCCCTGCACATAGTGATGGTTCTCCGAATGAACAGGTGTTACTGCCACATCGCAGTTATCCAACACCACATCACGCACAGGTAACATGTGCAAGCGGCTTCATGCTGTAACCCGAGGCCAACGACACTCACAACTTTAACAAACATCTCAAATTAGGTTGTTGAACAGCCAAAAAGTGTGCGTGTGGGGGCGGGGTGGGTGGGTGGGTGGGAGAGAGATGAATGTGTGTTGTGTGTGTGGGTGTATGTGTGTTTGGATTGAATGTGCGTTCAAGTGTGCAAGTTTGTTTGCCTGTTGTTTGACGTCCTATCAAAAACGTCATATCAGGACGGGTAGCGACTTGTGATAGTGTGTATTCATGGCGACTTTACAGTGCTACCCGACTGGGAGACCAGGCTGCCGGCACTATGACCCATTATCCAATACAGTCACATTATCCTGATACTGTTCTCACCAGTCCATGTTCTATGCTATTAATGCAGAGCTAGGGAGCGACAAGCATCAATTTGGTAAGTCATTGGTTTGACTCGGCTGGGTTTCGGGATTTGGGAATGTGCGCGTGTTTATGTGGATTGGTGGGTATGTGTTCAAATATTCAAGTGTTGTTGTTGACTGATGAGTATCGACTTGGCGATTGTGATGGCGACTTGGAAAAGGATGTTTACACCTAGTCTAAGAACTAGGATCTAGGATTTTACCTGCTTCCATCGCCTTGCAAATGCATGCTCATGCACATGGCAGTCAGGATATATAATTATGCTTCTGTGTTTCTTGTTTAAAGCTGCAATGAAAGCATAACAATTTTGAAGAAAAACAAATTCTAAACCAAAGCACTTAGCTAGATTTGATCGTACACACCAAACTTAGATCGTGGTGCGCTCAGTAAGCATTTATTACAGTTTATGCTGGTATGCATTAAAATGTCTAAACAAAGCCAAATGTCCAGTATTTCAATGTGGACACTTGGATTAATGTCGCATGTTTTCTCCAAAGTTAACCTTTTTAAAAAGATTACTTTAAATTAAAGTAGACTATGATAATAAACCTAATATATATATATATATGTTTATTTTATAAACAACTTAAATATATATATATGCTGGATTCCTATTGGTGAGACCAGGAATGCTCGATTCCCATTGGTGGAAAGAGGTGGTATGATACCCTACAATGAACTCATGGCTGGATTCTCTCTTCTCCTATTATACTTTACCCTCTTCCTTTCTCTTTCTCTGTAGTATTTCCTCATAGCCTACATACAAAGCCACAGATTCGACCATTAGATTCTACAAATCGTCCACGACTTTGGACACACAATTTCCACACTGTTTTGGTATTCCAAAGCAAAGGAATCTTATGACAATTTGTACGAATTCCTGAAATCTTAAGAACGATTAATCCTCCTCCTCCCCCCCCCACCCCGAAAACTGGCATGTCACCCCCCCCCCCTCTCCAACATACCCTCACCAACATACCTCACACACACCCACACCAAAGGTGCCAGGTCTCCCGATTTGGCAATCTCCCTAAAATATAGCAAAATAACCCCAATCTCCACATTTCCCCCTTTTAATTTGTAATTTCCCGCCAAAGAATCATTTTAACATGTCTAAAAAGAAACTGTATGGATAGCTTTGTCAAAATGCACCAGCTTCAGCCTGGAGCACCAGTTGGCTGGTGCTCGAGGCTGAAGCTGGTGCTTTTAGAAGAAAATCAGTTTGGTTGTATCGTGATTGAATGTGTGGATGGTTGACCCAGTTTACCGTCCCGTAGGCATCCTACAAATCAAAGAGGTCGTATGTATTACAATTTAAAGCATCCTTATAGCAGAGCATGCCTACTATACAAAACTATCACTTTCATTATTAATAATAGCCAAACAGGCTGCCATCAGTGACTCAGCCAGGCTGCATCAAAGCTGGCAGGAGTTAGCCCTGAACCTCCAAGTCTTTTGTGTGGCAGTGATTGGCGTGTTAAACAGTTACTAAAATTATCTAACAATGGCAGAACAGAATACAGTTTGAGCCTCATTTTGAGACCAAACATGTTGAGATACATGTGATAGAAGTGATGGAAAATTCAAAAGGAAAAGTTGAAGACAAGATCTCAGAGTGACAAAGACACAAATTCCAGGTTCAACACCGGTCAAATTGAAGAGCAAGCTTTTTGCTATTCAATCAGCATAAAAAATAGTAAATCCATTCACGGCACGCGAATCAAGAAGCTGAAGCAGTGAGACTGATTGGGCAACTGGAAAGCTGAAAATACTATTTCAAATGCTCCAAAGTGGATGATGTTGCTAACTGATTCCTACTATGTAATGTTCTGTCTGTGAGCAGTGAATGCTGTGTTTGTCATGTGGAAGTACATGCTGATTCTAGTGATACCAAATTTATCTCTGTATCTTAATTAGAAGCTGAGATATGGCATTTTGAAATTTCCATGAAAATGGTACTTTTATTGTTAGGTAGTAAATAGGGACTGTTAACTTTACAACAGGGCCAATTTGATAGTTTAGCTGTTTTAAAAGTTGTTTATATCTGCGTTATTTTTTTGTTTTTCTTCCCGAAAAAAATTTAATGCAATCTATATGATATATGAAACTTGATTATGTGCTTAGCTTTGGTTTCCAAGTATCTGCACATGTTCTATGGCTTTGTGAATTAGCTAATTTGGCCAATTTAGTTTTTGGATGAAAAAAGCCCTCAAAATTATATTTTAAAATGCTCATAACTTTTGAACCGAGATAAATGTGATACCCATGAAATCAGTGTATAAAGTTCTTTCTGATTATCACAAAATTGAAATGCAAATATACATATAAAAAATCAGTTTGGAGTACCTATTAATAAATGTTGGAAATTAAACGTAGCACTTGGAATCATAAGAAAGTTATCAGGTATTAAATGATATACATGAATAATTAGCATTTACCGTGCTGCCTCTACTACGGTGCTGCCGCTACTACGGTGCTGCCGCTACTACGGTGCTGCCGCTACTACGGTGCTGCCGCTACTACGGTGCTGCCGCTACTACGGTGCTGCCGCTACTACCATGCTGCCGCTACTACCTCTACTATGGTGCTGCCGCTACTACGGTGCTGCCGCTACTACGGTGCTGCCGCTACTACGGTGCTGCCTCTACTACGGTGCTGCCGCTACTACGGTGCTGCCGCTACTATGGTGCTGCCTCTACTACGGTGCTGCCGCTACTCCGGTGCTGCTGCTACTATGGTGATGCCTCTACTACGGTGCTGCCTCTACTACCGTGCTGCCGCTACTACCGTGCTGCCGCTACTACGGTGCTGCCGCTACTACGGTGCTGCCGCTACTACGGTGCTGCCGCTACTACGGTGCTGCCGCTACTACGGTGCTGCCGCTCCTACCGTGCTGCCGCTACTATGGTGCTGCCGCTACCACCGTGCTGCCGCTACTATGGTGCTGCCGCTACCACCGTGCTGCCGCTACTACCGTGCTGCCGCTACTACTGCTTGCTCTATCCTATTAACGCCGAGCGCCAGGCTAGGTAGCAACAAGTATCAATTTTGTACGTCATTGGTTTGACTCGGCCAGTGTTCAAACCCGCGACCTCCAGCAAGGAATGGCAGCCAGCGCTCTCAACGATTTGACAACCCTGTCTAGTGAAACAGGCCCCAGTCATCTCGGCTTGTTGTACTAAACCTAAGTTTAACTCAATTTCTCCCTTCAGTCTGAAAACACGTTGATCTGCATTTCCCTCCACTCATCTCCGCATCCGCCTACCCCCTCCTCTCCCCCCCCCCCCCCTCCTTCCCACAGTCTCTAATGTCAGCGATATTTCCCCCACTTCTAGCCATGCACCAGGACAGCAAGTTGGAAATGCTGCCCCAAATCGTAGACAGCATGTAGGTAAATACCAACATTCTAAAGTTCCAGGCGAAGCTATGGAAGTTTTGGTTAGCCGCCCCCCCCGCCCCACTTTTCAATAGCTGTTTTAATCCCATACTTGTTGGCCAAAAAAGGCTCCTTGTAAATTAAGAGAAAAAAACATCAATAAAATCGTGGGTTCGATTCCTGGTGAAGCCAAACCGCTGACATAAAAATTTATACTTGTTATACGCATTGAGCATTACTAGGATAGGACAAGGAACAGTGGAATGAGGAACACCAATTGTCTGTAATTGAAATTTCCCATCCATAATCAACTAATACCCCCCCAAACAAATATTTTTTAAATCGATCGGCAAAGCAAACAAAGATGTTATTGATCTGGTATTGTAACATTATCCGGTTGCTCCCCCGTCCCCCCTCACCCCCGGCCCCACACTTCTGACGGAAGTACGAAGAAGGTTCACTCACATGGCAAATAAGACATTGCAAAACTTCTCATTTCCGTAATTACACACATAATAAAACCAAATCTCACTTTATGGTTTGCGATTAATTACAGTATTCGGTTCATGTGAGTTGTTACATTGAGGCTATGGAACCTGCTTGAATCCAAAACCATCTGATGTGTCTGTCTGTTAGGGTTTACATCCTACCAACATCTATGACGGGTACTGCTTTGTGACAGTGCGCACTTATGGCAACTTTATAGTGCTGCCCCACTGTGAGACCAGGCCGCCAGCACAATGATCCAATATCCCACTCAGTCACATTATCCTGATACTGACCCAACCAGTGCCGAGCGCCAGGCTAGGTAGCGACAAGTATCAATCTTGTAAATCATTAATTTGACTCTGCCAGGTTTAAACTTCGGACTTTCTGCACGGGAAGCCTGCGCTCTATCGATTGGGCCACTGCGTCCAGTTCTCCGAAAACTAGGTTATATATGAAGGAGTTCTGCTGTAGCGAGGATGTACACTCCAGGAGGCTACGTGTGATGTCAGCACATGGACAAAAACATCACCCGTGTTGCTGCTCAAAGCAGCAATAGTAGCATGGCAACAGTAGCACAGTGGAAATACAGCACTCACTATTACTTATATCCCAGTCACATGAGAGCCAGCGTTCGCCGCCAACCTCCTTACGCCCAAAAGGACGCCAACCTCCCAGCATCCCATTCGATACATCGATTCAAATACGTGGTAGTCGCCAGTGCGGCGCTGGGTCAGTGGCAGGGTGGCACTGGGTCAGCTCTGGGTTGGGGAAAGCGCAGCGCCATGGCACCAGATCGCTTGCAACTGGCCAACCAAGAGGTCAGTGCAAGGTCGGCGCCAACCATTTTGAATAGCGGCGCCGGAACAGGAAGCAAGGAGGTTGCACGTGCAGCAGCTGCAACCTCCTTGCGTCCAAAATTTCTGAAATGGACACCGGGAGGTTGGCGTCCTCGCGGCGACAGCACTTAATGAGGGCGTAAGGAGGTCGCAAGGAGGACGTGTTGACGTCGCGAATCAATCATAAGCGAACACATGCCTTGTGTGACTGGGGTATTACCCTCCGGGGATGAAAGTCTAAGGGACGATTTTTAAGTGCAATGGTTTCATTGCGGAAGGGGCCCATCGAGACATTACAAGAACTCTCTTAAAGAAAAGAATTCTCTTTAAAAAGGTTAGTTTTAAAAAGCAAATAAAATGTTCCTTAAAAATATATTCCTAATAAATATTCAAAAGGAATAGCCTGAAGTAAAGAGTTGATTGATTGATGGTTGGTTGTTTCATGCCGTGTTGAGAATTGTTCAACCTTTATTTTATCATATTATTATTCAACCACCGCTTTTACACCAAATGTAAAACGCTCACCGTTATTTATTTAAATGTCAAATGACACTTACAATGAAAGCAAAAGCCCACAATCATCTACATTCTAGCATTCTAAGGTCAAATTCAATGGCATCATCCCCACCCCATATTCTTTCTAACGTCAGTCATAGGTGGTGGTACAGTCCTGCTGTCCTAAAGAAGGATAACAAATCTTTTACACCGGGAAGTCCATACAGGGGGAAACTTAGGCAATACACATTGCTAAAATGAGCATGTGTGATTGCCATATTCATGACAACTAGAATCTTTAGTATTGTATACTAAGTAAAATTATTTATCAAAGGCTTGGCCAACCCACAGTATTCACCCCATAGTCACTTCGATAAATAACGACCGGACGCGGTGGCCGAATCCATGGGTCATGGGTCATGGGTCATGGTGCCGGTGGCCTTGTCTCCCAGCGGGACAGGAGTATAAATTCACCATGAGTGCACACTGTCCCAAGTCGGTGCCCATCCTGATATAACCTTAGATGTTGCTAGGATATATACAACACACACTCGATGAACAACCCGAGCCAGGGCCCAAACTCAGTATTACATTTATAGACATTACATCCAGCCCGGACTTCTATTCATGGCCAACACGCAGCTTTTCGCTTTCCATCGCTTAAGCTCAAAGACACCTAAGAGAATATTCGGTTGAATATGGGCTTGTGAAGATCTAACAGGGGTTTACTGAAGTGCACTCGGGTGATGAAACCACACGGGATCAAAGAGCGCTCTCTGACAATTCTTAAAGGTATTCAGACTGTCTGAGCTATAGTGGGCTCACAATGCAGCCCCTTCAGACACGACCAGTGTGACCGCGTATTAGGTATTCAGAGGGCTTTGTCTGCTTGTATCCACTAACATACAAGGTATGCGAAAGAAAATGGAAAAGCATGTAAACGCATAGTAGTGCTTCCATATGTCCGAATGCAGATGCGGATGCGGAAAGTGGATCGCTACATGGACCGATCGGTGCGAATGCGAATGCGAATGCTGCTCTGTTTGCCATAGAACAGCAACTTTTTACTTTCCTTCACAAATTTGTAGCAAGAAAAACCGAAAATCACATGTTTTTTTCATGCCACATTCGCATGCCGCATACCGGGTATATATATGGAATCTTAGCTTTAGGAGCACACCACTTCACTGCAATGAGGACTGGGGGTGAGGGGAGGGGTGGGGGGGAACTTGGCCTTGTAATCCTGTCTGCATGCACCGAATGGTAATCGTTACTATATGTGCACCTGCCATGGAGCAGCGTCAGTGGGCACTAAATGTCGTCTGCTGGTATTAAACTAACTGTGAACGACTTGCAGTGCCTGCAGTTACTTAAATCCATATAGATCATTAAATAGCCGGGGGAAATGGGCATTTTCGTGAAGTTAGCGGACAGCAGATGACATTTAGCGACACGCAAAATGTCACCATTTCTTGTACACACACGGTGAAATTCCCTACATGTAAGCACAAGGAGAATGGACGAGGGAGAGGGAAAGAGAGGGAAAGATAGGGAAAGATAAGGAAAGAAAGAGTGAGTGAGTGAGGGAACTAGGGAGGGAAGGAGGGAAGGAGGGAGGGAGGGAGGGAGGGAGGGAGGGAGGGAGGAGGGAGGGGAGGGAGGGAGGGAGGAGGGGAGGGAGGGAGGGAGGGTGGGAGGAGGGAGGGGAGGGAGGGAGGGAGGGAGGGAGGGAGGGAGGGAGGGAGGGATACTTACTGGTCCCTCTTCAAAACTTCATCAAATCCGACCCGAGTTAAATAGCATCGTAGGTACACTTGTACTAATATGGGTACACCAGGTATACTACACCGGTCGTATACATACAGGAGGCCTAAATGTAGGCAGACCAAGTATGCCACACAAGTTATATAAATACAGGAGGCCTAAATGTGGCCACATCGGGTACGCTACACCGGTCGTATAAATACAGGAGGCCTAAATGTAGGCACACCAAGTATGCTACACATGTCATATAAATACAGTAGGCCTAAATGTTGGGGTACCAGGTACAATACACCGGTAATATGAATTGTATTCAGCAGGCCTAATTGTGGACACACCAGGCACGCTACACTAGTCATATAAATACAGCAGGCCTAACTGTGGGCACACCAGGTTACACTACACCGGTTATATAAATTACACTGGACATACTGGGTGTACATGTGAGGCAAACTGGATCAGTGACCAGGGCTCGGTCATACGATGAGATAGATACCCCTCTACTGTGACGACAGAATCTACATGGTGCTGTCCTCAGGTGATGAGAATAAAAAAGAACATCTCCACACATCACTCTAAATACAGTAAGCCCTCTCTAACCGACCACCTCCACAGATCGACCACTCCCCTGTATCGATCACTTTATTTGGGACCCAAATGATCCCCCATACAATACCATTATAATGATTTTTTTAAATTCCTAAACCAACCACATCCCTAAATGGACCATTTAAAGTCGGTCCCATGGTTGGTCGATTTAGAGAAGCTTCACTTTATTTATGCGCTGGTGCGTCACACTCACGACTGCTGTTGCAGATTAAGTCTTGTCAAACCGTCTACACAGGGGAAATCCGGGTATTGTGGAGGGCCCTGGTATTCTATGATTCTACTGCGCTTATTTTACATAAACCTGCAAACAAAGCTAGCGAATTGGCTGGGTCCAAATATGAACCGCTCGCCCTCGTCTTACCATAAAACCCTATTAATGGCTACAGCTTTAAAATCGCACCATCTGATGGAACCATAACATTTTCAAAAACCACCCCACTTTCCTACATGTCCCACTTAGATACTGGTGTGCTCATTAAACATCCAATTCTGCATAGAAGGAATCTTAAGTGAATTTAATAGAGCCATCATAAAAGACCACCATATTCAGCATTTTGGTGAATAGCAAAATTACTTTGTGTGATTTCACTTCAAATATCAAGTCAGCCATTTTTAATGCAAACGAAAGTAAAGTAAATTATAATAATCAACTTAATATATATACATTAATAATGCAGAAGTTCAAGGCCATCGGGTCATGCACACTTAATATGCTCAGGCAGCGGGCAGTGTACACTAGATTTAAGATTAGCGGGCTTCTTGTGCTCTGAGCACCATCACGTCCATAGTAGGTCCTTATATTTGTCTCCTATTGATGGGTGGTTGGTTGTTGGAGTTTAACATCCTGGCAACATCTAAGGTCATATCAGGACGGCCACCGACTTGTGACAGTGTGCACTCATGGCGACTTGATAGTACTGCCCTACTGGGAGACCAGGCCACCAGCACCATAACCTGATATCCCACTCAGTCACATTATGCTGACACTGAGCCAACCAGTCCTTGCCCTATTCTAATAATGCCAAGCACCTGGCTAGGAAACGACAACTATGACTTTTTAAGTTATTGGTTTTACCTGACCAGGGTTCGAACCCCACGATCTACCAAAAAGGGGAGACGGACGCTCAACTCATTTGGCTATCCCGTCTGGTCGGCAGGCGGTGGAGGCCACTATTCGAAGAGCGGCTTGTACTGAGTTGTAGTAGCAGGTTTCCAAGAACTTGTTGCTACATTGTGGTGTATATATGAATATCTAGGCTACCCGGGCCTGGCCGCTGGGAGTTGCTGGAGGGGCGGGCCGTGTACACTCCGTCAGATACAACCACAAAGGACCCATCACAGACGCTGATTGTCAAAGGAACGCCAGCGATTAAACGCCAGCCGCTGGGTGTACGTAACCTCCGTATATGCACTGTTAAGTATAGTTCTACGTCTGTGATGCCCACAATGAGATGGCAATATACTATAAATTATGGAACCAGCTGTACATTCTCTGTAATGGAACCAGCTGTACATTCTCTGTAATGGAACCAGCTATACATCCACCATAATGGAACCAGCTGTACATTCACTTAATGGAACCAGCTATACATTCACCATAATGGAACCAGCTGTACATTCTCTGTAATGGAACCAGCTATACATTCACCATAATGGGACCAGCTGTACATTCACTGTAATGGAACCTACTGTACATTCACTGTAATGGGACCAGCTGTACATTCACTGTAATGGAACCTGCTGTACATTCACTGTAATGGGACCAGCTGTACATTCACTGTAATGGAACCTGCTGTACATTCACTGTAATGGGACCAGCTGTACATTCACTGTAATGGAACCTGCTGTACATTCACTGTAATGGAACCAGCTGTACATTCACTGTAATGGAACCTGCTGTACATTCACTGTAATGGGACCAGCTGTGCATTCACTGTAATGGAACCAGCTGTACATTCTCTGTAATGGAACCAGCTGTACATTCTCTGTAATGGAACCCCACCCACATCCTCACACCCCAAAATTACACACAAAAACCACCCTATGGACTATTTGATACGAATTGACTGAAGTTCTTGACGAAGAATTCAAACTACATAATTTTTCGCTCAGGTTGGATAACCCATGACCCGATTCCATTGGTATAAAAACACAGAAGCGTTTGTTGTTGTTTTGTTTTAGTTTTTATAAAAAAGAAACAAACAAACCACACTTGACGGTTTGTGCCAGCAAGCCTGCCAATTCTCGGTGTGCACTTGATTAAGCCAAACTCGAATTATTGTGTCCGAAATCTAAACGGTTACTTGATAACCATTGAATGGGGGTCCAACTGTCTGTGAGTGTCCATGGCGCCAGGATGAAATAGGGGATCCAGTAAATCACCAGTACACAGATCACTGTGACGTCATCCATAACCCACTCCATCCTGAAGCTGCTACACATGAGCTGCAGCCAGTTAATGTCACTCGTCTGCAGAACCGCCAGGAACAAATTGGTTTAACAAAATAATTCATTAACCATTAATGACGCTCGTCTACAGAAACACCAGGATCAAATTGGTTTAACAAAATAATTCAACCATTAATGACGCTTGTCTGCAGAACCGCCAGGATCAAATTGGTTTAACAAAATAATTCATTAACCATTAATGACGCTCGTCTGCAGAAACACCAGGATCAAATTGGTTTAACAAAATAATTCAACCATTAATGACGTTCGTCTGCAGAACCGCCAGGATCAAATTGGTTTAACAAAATAATTCATTAACTATTAATGACGCTCGGCTACAGAAACACTAGGATCAAATTGGTTTAACAAAATAATTCAACCATTAATGACGCTCGTCTGCAGAACCGCCAGGATCAAATTGGTTTAACAAAATAATTCATCAACCATTAATGACGCTCGTCTGCAGAACCGTCAGGATCAAATTGGTTTAACAAAATAATTCATCAACCATTAATGACGACAAAAGTGTCCCGTTTCACCACCGACCGGCCCTACAAAAAGTTGCTGACCATAAATGTTTTCCGATGAAAAAAGGAGAGGAAGCAGTACTTTATTATTATTATGATTTGAGCCTTGCACCGTTAACATTTTAATTAGATGACTTATTATTTAATCTTTAGAAATAAACTCTTTCCGACCATCACAGTTACCTGGTGATAGAGTTCCTTGGCTCAATGAAACTGACAAATTCCATGGATTATACATCCCTTTTGTGTTCAAATTACATCACGGTCAATTGATTCGTGGTTCACTTCTTTTTTAAATCCCTACATACCCTATCTTGTTGCTTTCCTGTAAATTTTCTTAGGCGTTAGAATCTATCTGGATAGTAGAACAGTTCTTATCACAGATCAACACCATGTGAGAATATAGGCAGAAAGCGTGTAGTCATACCTACCCACTCACAGATGTGTTGATTGTAAACACATATTGGTTCTGCATGTAGTTAATCTCTGTCAGGCGATATATGCTATAACAATTAGACATGCCTGCCAGATACCTTTCCCAAAACTAGTAAACTGAGACAACGAATTATGGGAACACTGGTAGACCAAACCAGAAACACCACTAGAATGAACAATCGACCATAACAAACACCAGTAGACTGAGCAATCGGTCACAACAAACACCTGTAGAATGAACAACCGACCACTACAAACACCAGTAGACTGAGCATCGGTCACAACAAACACCTGTAGAATGAACAATTGACCACTACAAACACCAGTAGACTGAGCAATCGGTCACAACAAACACCTGTAGAATGAACAATCGACCACTACAAACACCAGTAGACTGAGCAATCAGTCACAACAAACACCTGTAGAATGAACAATTGGCCACTACAAACACCAGTAGACTGAGCAATCGGTCACAAACAACAAACACCTGTAGAATTAACAATCGGCCACTACAAACACCAGTAGACTGAGCAATCGGTCACAACAAACACCTGTAGAATGAACAACCGGCCACTACAAACACCAGTAGACTGAGCAATCGGTCACAACAAACACCTGTAGCATTAACAATCGGCCACTACAAACACCAGTAGACTGAGCAATCGGTCACGACAAACACCTGTAGAATGAACAACCAGCCACTACAAACACCAATAGACTGAACAATCAGCGACTGCCAATATACTGAGTAATCAGCTACTACAAACAGAAGTAGAATGAGCAATCAGCCATCAGATACAATAGTACTAGTAGTAGTAATAGCAACCCGCCATCAGGTACAATAGTACTAGTAGTAGTAATAGCAACCCGCCATCAGGTACAATAGTACTAGTAGTAGTAATAGCAACCCGCCATCAGGTACAATAGTACTAGTAGTAGTAGTAATAGCAACCGACAATCGGGTACAACAGTAGAAGAGAAACCACCATGGGCAGACTAGCCTATATCGGCTATCAGAAACACGAGTAAACTAAGCAATTAATTATATCTGAGAACAATGGTACATCGAGCAAGCGGCTATCGGGACCTGAGGAAGTTGCTATCGGAATCACCAGCAGACTGAGAAACTGGCAGCACATGGCATCTTTAACCACCAGAATCATCAGCAGACTGAGAAACTGGCAGCACATGGCATCTTTAACCACCAGAATCACCAGCAGACTGAGAAACTGGCAGCACATGGCATCTTCTCTATGAGAAACTGGCAGCACATGGCATCTTTAACCACCAGAATCACCAGCAGCCTGAGAAACTGGCAGCACATGGCATCTTTAACCATCAGAATCATCAGCAGCCTGAGAAACTGGCAGCACATGGCATCTTTAACCATCGGAATCACCAGCAGCCTGAGAAACTGGCAGCACATGGCATCTTTAACCACCATATCAACAGCATAATGAGAAACTGGCAACACATGGCATTTTTAACCACCAGAATCACCAGCATACCGAGAAACTGGCAGCACATGGCATCTTTAACTATCGGAATCACCAGCAGCCTGAGAAACTAGCAGCACATGGCATCTTTAACCATCGGAATCACCAGCAGCCTGAGAAACTGGCAGCACATGGCATCTTTAACCACCAGAATCACCAGCAGACTGAGAAACTGGCAGCACATGGCATCTTTAACCACCAGAATCACCAGCAGTCTGAGAAACTGGCAGCACATGGCATCTTTAACCACCAGAATCACCAGCATAATGAGAAACTGGCAGCGCATGGCATATTTAACCCATTCGGGACATGGTTGCATCTAAGGCTGGATGTGTACCAAAGATTACAAATACCACGAGGACAAAATATATTTGACATTAAATATACACATTACCTAATAATCAGTAACTATGGAAACATGATTACTATATCGTGTATGAAAGTGGTGTTCGCCAAAAAAAAACTCGGAAATCAAGCCGAGATTAGGACACAGAGGGCGAATTTCCGCGAAAAAGCGGGTTTCCAACCCCACCCCGCTCCCCGCAGAGGATTAGCACTGTTAGGGAATCGCGGGGAAAATACTGGCAGTCCGCTTTCGACTATCCTGTTTATGACTATATTATCGCCCATACCTAACGCATTGTTGCTTGGGCGTTACGTTCCAGCAACATCTAGTCATTATAAGAACGGGTTTTCGAACTAACCAATAACCGGTAAATGTACAAAATCGTGGAAATCCGCGAAACCGCAGGCATCTTTCATCTATGCTAAATGGTGAAAAAGAGACCCTTTACAAGGAAGGATGAAATTGGTCTCCGGGGAAAAAAACGCGGAAATCAGGCCGAGACTTTGGTGCCACCTAGCTGGTTCCGGCAGAAACAACAACGAATTTCCGCGAAAATACAGATCCCCCCCCGCCCCCCCCGCCTCCAATAAGATTAGTACTGTCAGGGAATTGCAGGAAAATGCTGTGCGTTAGGGTTCAACTCTCCTTGTTATGACTATATTACCCCCCATCCCATACTATTTCTTGTTTAGGTTTTATGTTCTAGAAACATCTAAGATCATATGAGAATGGGATTCGGACTAATCAATTCATGTCATATATGAGCCTGTCTCAAAAGGTGATAACTGTTTGTTTTTTTTTGTCCATTGTAACGATTGACACAAAACAGCACAGAAATGGTTACACTGAAAACACAAGGACATTTGCTTCGAATCAATATGTATTCTATTGGAATTATGAAACACCATGTAAAAAACAAATCAGGTTATCCTGAGCAAATGCATAAGTAGATAGTGTGTTGATCGTTACTATGGACAAAGTTTTGTCCCATATTGCTTAGCACCTTTTGAGACAAGTCTCATATATATATCCCGGTTCCTTGACATTATGTGAACGTTAATGAGTGAATATCAAGTCGCTTGAAAATCCGCAAAATTGTGGAGTCTTTCATCCCTGTAGGAGGCTGTACAAGTCTAGAGTGTGGGAAATATGTGACTGACATAAAAAGAGCTTGCAGCATAGCTGGAGGTACGGTGTGGTGGTTTCAGCGGGTTCCCGTGCTCAGAGGTGTCCCTCGCTTCTGCGCTGCTTCTGCGCATGCGTGGATTTCGCATCAACTCGGGTCACCTGAGCCACTTATTGGCGCATGCGCACATCCTACAAACTCGGGTCGAATAATCGAATACGCTTCTCCGCGCTCGGGTGGACAATCTTTTTTTTTTTTTTTTTATGACCGATAAAAATACAGCAAAATAGGATTTAAAGTATTTTATGATGGCCCAGTTTACCTCTATTTCCATTTAATTAATCTAAGTTATTCTTTTTTTGCACATGGCACGTGTATTTGTCGACTCCACTCGCCGTGTTCTATTTGAATTTCTGACGACTGGGATGACCCGAGTCGCCCGGGTAGTGTTAATCGATTACGGCCATCCTTATTAGAATCTGACGCATGCGCAGAAGCGAGGGACACCTCTGAGCACGGGAACCCGCTGAAACCACCACAACGGTTTAGACAGCAGGTTCCACAGTAGCAATAAACAGATAGGTTTGCAAACATTTAAAGCTGCATAGTCCGATGAAAACATACATTTTTCAAAAGCAAAACAATTATATAGGGTATTCACGTGACGTCATCAACCGGATGCGCGGCCATTGTGGTGATATCAACCAGTAAACATCCCATAGAGTTTGCCTGTACGCGCAGTGCAAAACATTAGTTTTATAAAAAATTCAAAGAAATGCAGAACCCTAACCATATGAATTTAATATAATCTTGTTGGTAAACATGTTTTCTGTGTACTCCAATCAGTTTGTTTCTAGGTGGTGTGGTTTTAGAGATATTTAACTTTTTCTGTATGAAGATTGCTCACTGCCATTGACAATGCATTGCATTTGCCGGTACGCGCGGTGCAAAACGTCAGTTTTATTCAAAATTAATAGAAATCCAGAACCCTAACCTTATTAATTTAATATAATCTTTTTGTTAAACATGTTTTCTATGTTTTAAACGTCAGTTTTATTCAAAATTAATAGAAATCCAGAACCCTAACCGTATTAATTTAATATAATCTTTTTGTTAAACATGTTTTCTATGTGTATTCCAATCAGTTTGTTTCTAGGTGGTATGGTTTTAGAGATAGTTAACTTTTTCTGTATGAAGATTGATCACGGCCATTGACAATGCATTGAGTTTGCCGGTACGCGCAGTGCAAAACGTCAGTTTTATACCAAATTAATAGAAATCCAGAACCCTAACCGTATTAATTTAATATAATCTTTTTGTTAAAGATGTTTTCTATGTGTATTCCAATCAGTTTGTTTCTAGGTGGTGTGGATTTATATATATTCAGCTTTTTCTGTAGGAAGATTGCTCATAGCCATTGAGTTTGCAGTGTGACAGTATCTTTATTATTGTGGTTACTATCGCCACAATGGCCGCACTTCCGTTTAGCGTGTGACGTCAGTGCATACCCTATCTTTAGATTTGATTCTACAAATCTAACTTAGATACTGGTGCATTTATTATACATGTGTCACCACATAGAACCAAATACTGGGATAATAGAACCTGTTAGTGCAGAAGCCTATGCTGTCATAGTCCTGGCGTGCTTGCCAAAACTAATTTTGCATGTTTGTACTTCAAATATCTTTTTTAAAATTAGCTATATAAAATAAAAGTTACTTCTAACTAAAGTAAAGTAGATAATAACAATCAACCTCAGATATTTATCTCAGAAAATGACAGAAACTCAAAACCATCGGACTATGCAACTTTAAAATGTGACAAATTAACTACGATATCTAGAAGGATGTACATTAGATTGAAAAAGGGCGCCTTACCGCTCTGTCGGGATGCCCAAAGTTGATCTTGAGTTGCCCCATGGCCCTGATGATGGCAATCATGCTCTGGATGGTGTTGGAAAAGACCACGGGGCGGTATTGTAGGCACTCCTCATTGGAATAGCCCTTTTCGTGAATGATTCTGATGAAGGAAGAGAACAAGACAGAATGGTTCGCTAATTATCACTCGAAGCGACACATCTAGGACAGTAAAGAGCATCATATCTAACATGCTGAAATTATTGTAAAATTAAGTTTGTTTAGGTGCACGGCTTCAGTCATGGGTACACCTGATACCAGCTCCCCAAGAAGTGTGATTTTTACAAGCACAAGTGCACTCAGAAATTTTCTGATGATATGCTCATAACATGTGTGCGAAGATTTGTTTGTTTGTTGTTGTTGTTTTACGTCCTAGCAACATCTAAGGTCATGTGTGCGAAGAAAATTTAGCAGTTAGAATGAAAAACAAGACCTTGTATTGGGCAAAAATAGGTCGGAAAAGGGCGTCCATTTCAATGTCAGGTTTATAAACAAATGGAATTATTTTTATTATTATTATTAATTCAACACATAACTCCACTGTTTAGTTCATATCACAACCAATTTTGAGTGAAATTTCTTTTTATTTTGTATGGAATTTTAGGACACAAAGTTATGAGCAAAATATTTTGCCCATTGAGAGTTTAATGGCTATTCAAATTCAATGTAAGAAAGTTTTTGGTTTACACAGCAAAATTTCAGATGAAAGAGATTCTAATGAACAGAAACAATGTAATTACAATAGAATTGTGACAATTTTGATTTTTGATCTGCATGTAACACTTTTTGAAGCCATACACTTGACAATAAATAGTGATGGTAAATGTCCCTCGGAAATGATAGCAATTCCCTTCTCAGTACGTTCATTTAAACATTAAAGAGAGACGTTAAAAAAGACCTAAATAACCAAAATATAACAATTACACCTTACCTATTGTTGAGCAGCACACATTGACAAAGGTCATGTTGTGCAGCTGCGATGCACAAAACATGCTTTAAACAAACAGCATTTCACAACTGGCTCAATTGCACTCTGCTCAAATTGTTCAGTGGCTTTTGTCAGATTGTTGAGGCCAGTCAATTTATATCTGAAGCAAGCAATGATTTCCTTTTCCAGTTTAGATAAAGGGGGCAATACAATGTGCAGTAGTCCTTGCTAAAGAAAGCCCGAGCACCTAACAATGGAACCTTTCTGACTTCATCCATTTTGGCTTGCCAATATAAAAACTGGAGCACATTGAATAGCATCTCGGCAAAGAAAGCAAGATCAATAACGCCTAACTTCTCAGCTGGCAGGACCCCCCCCCCCCCGCCAGGCCCCCACCACACACCAACATGGAAGCTTGGTTGATCGGTTGTTTCAATTTTACGTCCTGGCAACATATAAGGTAATATCAAAACGGGAACCAACTTGTGACAGTGCACACTCACGGCAACCTTTTATAGTGCTGCCCCACTGAGAAATCAGGCCGCCAGGACCATGACTCAATATCCCACCCAGTCACATTATCCTGACACTGAGCTAACCATCTTTGCCCTATCCTATTAATGCTGAGCGCCAAGCTAAAAAGTGACAAGTATCAATTTTGTAATTCATTGGTTTAACTCAACCGGGAATTGAACTCCCCATCTCCCACACGGAAGGCCTGTGCTCTGCCACCGCAGCCGGTGAACATGTAAACGAAATCAAACACCTTGCCATGCTTAATGACCTACTTTAATTAAATGTCAGAGCTCTATGGGAACAATATGAGTCATCAGCATCTGAATGCGTGACTGCGCCACATTAGGAACGGCAGGTTACAGAACTCTCGAAGCATAAATACTTCATCACTTACTTCATTTGTTTGACGATGGTCGACTTGCCCGACTCGCCAGCACCTGCAATAGAAACAAGTCAATGAGTGGGTGTACCTAGAAACATCTGAGGACATGTCAATGAGCGGGGGTTTACATAGAATCATCGGAGTACACATGTCACTGAATGGGGGGTTTACCTAGAAACATATGAGGACACATGTCAATGAGTGGGTGTACCTAGAAACATCTGAGGACACATGTCAACGAGTGGGTTTACCATCTGAGGGCACGTGTCAATGACTGGATTTACCATTTGAGGACATGTCAATGAGTGGGGTTTTCGATTTTGTTTGTTTATTGGGGTTTTATGTCCTGGCAACATCTATGGTCATGTCAGGACGGGTATGCACTCGTGGTGTCTTTATAGTACTGCCCCACCGGGAGACCAAGCCACTGGCCGCATGAACCGATTTCCCTGATACCAAACTAATCGACCCTTTCCCTATCCTAGTACTGTATAACCTTGTTAAACCAAACTAGAAGTGACCCTAGAAATTAACCGATCATTGGTTTAACCGCGCTTTGGCTTCGACTTTGACTTGGCGGGTAGGGAGTTGGGGGTGGGGGTGGGTGATTGGGGGGTGGGAGAGTGGTGGGAGTTGGAGAGTGTGAGATGGCAATGGGGTGGGGAATGGGGGTGGTGTTGGCTTTGGGGGTGGGAGGGGTCTCAGATGACATTATAAGCACATGAAAGTTTGGTTTAAACCTACCGGAAATGGCCTGGGGTCCGACAATTTTGTTTGGATTAACCGACTTTGGTTTAACCAACATTTTTATATGATAAATGGTAGTATTTTGCTGGACCGCCGAAAAATGTTTGGATTAACCGATCGTTTAGTTTAACCGAGCTGGGTTTAACAGGGTTATACTGTAATGCCAAGCACCAGGCTACGTAGCGACAAGTATCAATTTTGTACATCATTGGTTTGACTTGGTTGGGATTTGAACTCCTGACCTTCCCCATTGGAAGTCTGTGCGCTTACCAATTCTGCTACCGCATCCAGTGGAGGTTTAGCTAGAAACACATGTGGTAATATCAAAACTGCGGTAATATCGATACAACTCAGAAAAAAGTGTTTTTTTAAAGAAAGTCTTTGGTTTGATTGATAATGGTCACAGCCTTTCTGGGTTAGTGTGAGGATACTGGGTGTGATACTGTGTCATTGTGCTGAAGGCACAATGATCTCAGTGAGGTAGCACTATGGAGTTAGAATGAGTGCACACTATGTATCACAGGCTGACATCATTATACCACCCACCCACCTTTTACTTCTGGGTGAATGCTCATTGCGCACCATCGCACTCTGAGCAAGTGCTAATAACACGTTGAGTGAGTTCTCCCGCCAATGAGTTACCTGAGGATAACCTGGAAACACTCACCGAACACAAACAAGCATTCATACAGTGGCACTGAACAGACTGGTGAGTTAATCCTAAGCTGCTTTATGTAATATAAACTGAACTTTCACTGATCAATATCTTGGCCCAGTTAGCCATTTGAACGACCACTGTGTGTGTGTGTGGTGTGTGTGTGTATGGTGTGTGTGTGTGTGGTGTGTGGGTGTATGGTGTGTGTGTGTGTATGGTGTGTGTGTGTCAGTGTGTGTATGTGTGGGGGGGGTGCATGCGTCTGTATCTGTGTGCCTAGTTAAAACGAGGTAATAGTGGAAATGGTGATCACTTGGAGACAACAGCGCCGAACGAAGATGCCGATGGCGATATTTGGGAAATAGCTAAAATTAGAACCAACTGATGAATCTAAATTAGATATGTAGGATCAAATCTACATAATTGTCACAGGCTTTGGACAATTTGATGCTTGCATCGGACTATCCAGCTTTAACTTACATCACTATAAAATAGTATAAATCGCTTGCAGTTGTCTACAGTGCTTTAATCTGACATGTGAGTGCATTTGCTGGTACACAGGTATACACACAAGTTATTCGAGGCACTACAAGGCCCGCGGTGCCAGGTGCTTTGTCCATGTAGTGAGTAAAGCTAGCTGGATGTGGGTCGTGCCGAACTTTGCTGGAACTGGTCCAGAATGAGCCGGATCACTTGTTTGTTTGTTGTACGTCCTAACAACATCTAAAGTCACATCAGGACGGGTACCGACTTGTGACAGTGCATACTCATGGCGACTTTATAGTGCTGCCCCACTGGAAAATCAGGCCACTGGCACCATGACCTGATATCCCACTCAGTCACATTATCCTTAGACTGAGCCAATCAGTCCTTGCCCTATACTAATAATGCTGAGCGCCAGGCTTTGAAGCAACAATTTCAATTTTAAAGTCATTGGTCTGACTCGACCGGCAACCGAACTCCCGATATTCCGCACGCGAGGCCCGCGCTCTACCGATTAGGCCACCGCGCCCGGTGAGCCGGATCACGCACGGGGCCGGACCCCTGCTTGTGGGTTAAATAGACACCCCACGGTGCCTCCCAGGGGGCGCCACCCACTCGTCGCAGTTTACATAACCGCACACATGAGCAGGATCTAGTGCGCGTTCTGACCTTAACCAGGAGCCTACTCTAACAGGACGCGATGGCTGGCTACCCGTATGGGAGGTAATGGGTTCGAACCCCGCCCGACCCAAACTAATGACGTACAAAACAAGTACTTGTCACTACCTATTCTAGCGTTCAGAATTAATAGGATTTCAAGGCTGTTTTTGATAGGAATTCAAGACTATTTTCATTTGGATTTCATGTGGGGAAACGATGGCGAATGGCAATTTCGGAATAATTTGGACCAGTGGGGACAGTTTACGGAAATTCAAGGCTTTTCAACACTAATTACCCAAAATAGGTTAAATTCAAAGTTTTTCAAGACCTTGAAATGAAGACTTTTCATGGCCCGTACGGACCACGGGAAGGTTACTGTTAGTATTTGGGTGCGTTAACATTTCTCCATCTGGAACAAAACAACAAAAATCGTATTGTGGGGTGCGGTGTGGAGATATGATGCAGAACACACATATCTAAGATATGATGTAGAACGCACATATATATCTCAACCCTGTTACTCAGTGATGTTAGCTAGTCTTTAAAAGGAAACAAGATCCACCTGACAGAGCCAGAAATACCAGTCTCCTCACTTTTAAAACGTCACGAGCCTCTCTCAAGTCACCTTCTGAAAGCTGCAGTGGCTGCCACCGAACGCACAGCAAAGCACACGCAAACTTTAACCATCTCTATTTGCGGCACTCAGACATGCCCGTCCAATAATGTGGTAGGTTGGAGGAGGTATGTGTGTGTAGGGGGGGTGAGGGTGGGGGTGGGGGTAGAGAGGGGACAGAGGTGAGGAGGCACTACAAATGCTAATCACACGCCGGGAGTGGCATCTTGGAGAGGTTCGGGCCGAGAAGCGGAGAGCTTCTCTCAAAGGGCCGGTGACTGGTGGCTTGGTTAGCCGTTAACCTATTATGGCTCAGGGCTGCTGAGTGGCTCGGGGTCAGAGCGAGCTGCTCACTGCTCAAGGCTGCCAGGTAGGCAGCTTAAAGGCACTGGCCAGCTCTGTACACTGGCAAATGCTCTCCTGCGCCTTCTACATACGCTTGTTCAGCTAGTCACGAACACAATCTATATAAATGTCACCAGACGCGGTAGCCGAGTCGGTAGACCAGAGGCTTCCCTTACAGAATGTTGGGAGTCTGAATCCCTGCTGAGTCAAACCAATGATTAAGTTATAAGATTGATACCTGTCGCTACCTAGCCTGGCGCTCGTCATAAATAGAACAGGACATGGACTGCTTTGCATAGTATCAGGATAATGCAATTGTGTGGGATATCGGTCATGGTGCTGGTCTCCTAGTGGGGCAGCACTATAAAATAACCATGAGTGCACACCGTCACAAGTCAATACCCATCCTGATACAACCGTATATGCTGCTACGACATAAATTAAAACCAACAAGGATAGATTCCAAGTCATTACACATGACGGTGCAGAATAGGACCAAAATCCAATATATCATTTTGCGGCAGATTCCTTTTGCACATCCATATTTTTTTTTAGATGCATAACAGTTCATTTTCAATGGAATACCGAGCTATGAGTGAGATAGTCAAGTATCTAAACACTATTTTTAAACTGCCGGTAACCCCCATCATAACTAGATGTTCCATACTAAAGCAGTTTTCGCCAGCTTTTAGTTACAGAGGGTTGGTATTCACCACTGTACTGCAAGTTTGGGGTGAATCTTTTATCTACACTCTACCCATCACCGACTGAGTGTCATCAATGCAGCGACAGAGTTCAGAAATGGGTAACTGGAATGGCGTCATACTTTGTAACTTGGGAACAACTACGCCTGCCTGCATATGTAGTCTGTGACTTGCACCCCACCACGTGGTTAGACTCCCACAATTACCCCCCACCCCCACCTCCCAGTCGCTGCCAGGGGCACCGTAGACACGTGCGGAAAGCACTGCTCTAAAAGTAATTTGCAGACGCAACCAAGTTGATAGAAATACCGTATTTCCTCAGTTAATAACCGGAAGCGTTAGGGAGGTCTTGGGCAGTTTTCATATTTGTATATAAAAAAAAATCTTATGAACTGATTATTGAACCAAAGCACACAGATGCGATTTTCAATAAACAAATCAATAAACCGAGGGCAACTTCAAGTAAATGTAATGTGCACATAATTCAATAGACCACGAGCAACTTTAAGTGAATCTAATATGTTACATAAATCAATAAACCAAGGGCAACTTCAAGTAAATGTAATGTGCACATAATTCAATAGACCATAGGCAACTTTAAGTGAATCTAATATGTTACATAAATCAATAAACCAAGGGCAACTTCAAGTAAATGTAATGTGCACATAATTCAATAGACCACGAGCAACTTTAAGTGAATCTAATATGTTACATAAATCAATAAACCAAGGGCAACTTCAAGTAAATGTAATGTGCACATAATTCAATAGACCACAAGCAACTTTAAGTGAATCTAATATGTTACATAAATCAATAAACCAAGGGCAACTTCAAGTAAATGTAATGTGCACATAATTCAATAGACCACGAGCAACTTTAAGTGAATCTAATATGTTACATAAATCAATAAACCAAGGGCAACTTCAAGTAAATGTAATGTGCACATAATTCAATAGACCACAAGCAACTTTAAGTGAATCTAATATGTTACATAAATCAATAAACCAAGGGCAACTTCAAGTAAATGTAATGTGCACATAATTCAATAGACCACAAGCAACTTTAAGTGAATCTAATATGTTACATAAATCAATAAACCGAGGGCAACTTCAAGTAAATGTAATGTGCACATAATTCAATAGACCACGAGCAACTTTAAGTGAATCTAATATGTTACATAAATGAATAAACCAAGGGAAACTTTAAGTAAATGTAATGTGCACATAATTCAATAGACCACAAGCAACTTTAAGTGAATCTAATATGTTACATAAATCAATAAACCAAGGGAAACTTCAAGTAAATGTAATGTGCACATAATTCAATAGACCACAAGCAACTTTAAGTGAATCTAATATGTTACATAAATCAATAAACCAAGGGCAACTTCAAGTAAATGTAATGTGCACATAATTCAATAGACCACGAGCAACTTTAAGTGAATCTAATATGTTACATAAATCAATAAACCAAGGGCAACTTCAAGTAAATGTAATGTGCACATAATTCGATAGACCACGGGCAACTTTAAGTAAATGTAATGCGCAGATAAATCAATAAACCAACGTGTGTGGTTAAGAGGCCACCCCGAAAAGGATGTTTGCCGCTGGTGGCAGCAGAATGTCACATGATGCGGGTCACCAAGTGTGGGGTGAGGCTCGGCCACATCGTGACCTATCAAACAATATATGTACGGTGACCCGTTAAGGTCACACACAAGGACACCAATATGGCATCACGACATCGTTGGGTGTAGGAATTAGGTCACAGATTAAGCCACGATAGCAGGATATAGCCAGCAGACACATGTTGTTTGGTTGTTGGAGTTTTACGTCTTAGCAACATTTAAGGTCATATCAGGATGGGTACCGACGTGTGACAGTGTGCGCTCATGGTGACTTTAGAGTGCTGCCCCACTGGGAGGCAAGGCGACCAGCACCATGACCTGATATCCCACTCAGTCACATCATGACACTGAGCCAACCAGTCCTTGCCCTTTAATGTAAAGCGCCTGGCTAGGAAGAGATATATCAATTTTTACGTCATCGGTTTGACTCAACCAGGGTTCGAATCCCACGATCTACCAAAACGGGAAATGGACGATCAACCCATTCGACCATCCCGTCACAGACACTTGTTAATTCGATTGTGTGAAAGCTGACTTGGTCATGTCTAGTTGAACAATGTTTTCAAAACAGATTCAATAGTGTCATCAAATCCACATTTTCACACAAGGTGACACTAGAACACATTTGATTGGAATGGTGCGATTTTACATTGCACAGATAGCGCTTAATTTTTTTTTTTAATCTATAAAACGCATAATCTGCAGGATCTTTAAAAAAAACGTGATAGGTGAAGTATTAGTAAAAAAATGTGTTAATAGCTGGACTGTACAGACTTCAATGATTTCTCTTTAAATTTTGCACTTTAATTTTTTTTATACTTTTACGTAGACAAATAGTTTAAAAATACAAAAGACGATGTATTCATACATGTATGTTTGTGATATAGCCGGGTCAGCATGAATATGGCCACAGTTGCCGACATGGCGTAAAACACCCAAGACACTAACTCACTTCCACACAGAACGAGAGTGTTCAAATGGCATCATCGCCCCTGCAAAGTCCATAAGCATATTCAGCGCTCTACGGAGCCACCCAACCAGCCACGGTGCGACCCAACCAGCCACGGTTGAACTCGTTTGAGCTCGTTTAAACTTGTTTCCGGTACAAAGGCTAGGGAACCAGGTTGGAAACTGAGCGATAATAGATGAAAACTCCTATGCCTCTGCATGAGCAAATAAATGCCAAGGGACCAGGCTAGACCTCCACAGAGCTAGCAGTGTAGTAAAATATTATTTGACTATGTTGTTGTTGTTGTTTGTTCAGACATTATCACATATTTATGTATCTTTTGCACAGATTAAATTGTTTGAAGTATATTTGAAATTGATCTACATTGATTTCTGTTTAAATCACACAATATCACTACTTAATGAATGGGAAACTCATCCTGCAAGGGTATGCTCGATATTACCCAGTGGGAACTCGTTTTTCATCCTTTCGTCGCTGTGGACCCTTCTCGCAAAGTCCAGTGATCATGTCCTCACATGATCGGCCTGACGGCCACAGTTTTGAGATTGAGGTCAATCTAGAATGACAGACCTATTTGATTCTGTAGGCTTACTCCCAGCCTACCTTCACTCTACGTGACTACAAAACATTGCTTACCAAGGAATTGTATGTTTACTGTGAGACTTTCTAACCAACGATGGCTAATTCCTCAACATTCTAAATAAGGCCTTTAAGCAAATTGTTTCCCGTGGCGTTGCACAACCGTAATTTGTTTTTGCTTCAATGAAAAGTTTTCTGACAAATGATATCAATGGGGATATGTCCAATTACATCATGGTCAAGATTCATGGTGAATTTTTTTTTTTTTTTTAATTTAAACAAAAAACTACCTACCATAGCTATTTGCTTGCCTGCAACCGGAAACACTTTTTAAAGGTCTCACCGCCACCATCATCTCAATAACAATAGTCAGGTTTCCACTAAATATGTCATTTTCTGGGGGAGAGAAGGGCTGGCTGCCCGATTGGAAGATCTAATGGCGCACAGGTTATTGCGCTCAATGAATACAAAGTTGACGCCCACCGTCATTGTATGTTGATGGATCAGACAAACAACTACATCCCGAGACGACCTGGCAGCAATGACACAACAAAAGTTTCCACACAAGCTGCATATGTTCGGTTGTTTTACGTCCTAGCAATGCCTAAAGTCATATTAGGATGAGTACCGACTTGGGACAGTGCGCACTCATGGCAACTTTATAGTACGTCCCCACTGGGAGACCACCGACACCATGGCTCGATTTCCTACACAATCACAATTCGCTGATACTGAGCTAACTTTTCCTATCCTATCAATGCCAAGCGCCAGGCTAGGTAGCGACAAGTATCAATTTTATAAGTCACTGCTTTGACGTGGCTTCGATTTGAACTCTGAACCTTCCGCCCATGAAGCCTACGCCCTACCGATTCAACGACCGCGGCTGGTCATCACACGGGCCCACAGTCACAGAGGGAGGTCCGTGTACGCGCCACGCCCCCTCCCCCCCCCCCTCTCCCCCCGGAGCAGGGCTAGGCTGTGCACGATACCTTTCCGTGTGACCTATAAGTCAGTTAGTATACAAGTTCAGTGGCTCTCTACTCACTGTCATGCTAGTCCTGTACCCACCCAGCACTACCACCCAGATGAAGCCTAGACCCAGCCCCTTTTTCTGTCTGTCTGTCTGTCTGTCTGTCTGTCTGTCTGTGTGTGTGTGTGTGTGTGTGTGTGTGCGTGCGTGTGTGTGTGCGTGTGTAGTATGTATGTATGTATGTATGTATGTATGTATGTATGTATGTATGTATGTATGTATGTATGTATGTATGTATGTATGTATGTATGTATGTATGTATGTATGTATGTATGTATGTATGTATGTATGTATGTGTGCTATACTACATACATGTACGCAATTAATTTCAGCAATTGGTTCAGCAATTAATTTTCTTTTTGTTGTACTTTTAGGGGGTCCACTAATTATAGTATCCAAGAAAAATAGTGTAACGCCTAATTTGAGTAATGGTAAATTTTAATACCTTTAAATTGCTTTTATTTAACCCTTCAATATGGGATAGAAGATTTGGTCGACATCCTACTTGGGGGTGCTTTATCACATATGCAATTCAACATATCCCATCCCTAGATGACGTCACAGAATGAGTGAATTCAGCTCCAACGTAGGAGGAAGTAACTGACCCGTCCCGTCAGAGTAGATAGTGTGCCCATGATTATTCTTTGTAATTCTAATGTGTTGTAGTTTTAATTGATTAAGCAGTGGACTTTTCAATCGCAGACAATTAGTTTGCCTCATTCCACTGCTCCGTGCTCTATCAGAGTCATGCGAAATGCCAGACTATGTAGTCACAAGTATCAATTTGTAAGTCATTGGTTTGACTAGACCACGTTTCGAACCCATGACATAAAAAAAAACGGGAGGCCGCCGCTCAACTGTTAATTCTAATAATTTAATATACTGGTAGGACTGTCTGTGTGCACACATTTCCCTGTGAACTGCGAACTATGAACTCGTGTGTGGGCGGCGGCTGTCACAGCATGTCTTGTGACACGTCTGAATTACCAGTTATGTGCCCGTCTTGACCTTAGATGTTGTCAGGGTGTGAAACTCCAACAACCAACCAACCAGTTATGCATAATGCGGGTAGGACCTATCGAAGACAGTGAAGATATATTGTGTGCTAGCTATTTGGGCCCCCAATGGAATGAGTCATTGTAGTTGATCGAGTTTTCACTTCACCAACTAACTGAACCAGTTTCAGGTTACACTACCCGCTAGTCTGCGGCGGTCAGTTGTCGCAGTTTCATTTCCCAGCAGTTGAAGTTCCCACAATTGCTTCTGCGCATGCGTCAAAGCATTGTCTGCGCATGTGTCAAGATTAGCCCGATTTAAACCATCGCCGATCGCCGCAAATCGCTGTCACTATAGTGTCAGTGTGACTAACCTTATAAATTTAATATAATCTTTTCGGTAAACATGTTTTCTATATGTGTACCAAGCGATTTGTTTCTAGGTGGTGTGGTTTTAGAGATATTTCACTTTTTCTGCATGAAGATTGCTCACGAACATTGACAATGCATTGAGTTTGGCGGTACGCGCAGTGCAAAACATTATTCAAAATTAATAGAAATCCAGAACCCTAACCATATCAATTTAATATAATCGTGTTGGTAAACATGTTTTCTATATGTGTGCCAAGCGATTTGTTTCTAGCTGGTTTGGTTTTAGAGATATTTCACTTTTTATGTGTGAAGATTGCTCACGACCATTGACAATGCGCAGACGATGCCGTTCGATGTTGACGCATGCGCAGAAGCAATTGTGGGAACTTCAACTGCTGGGAAATGAAACTGCGACACCGGCACGGGCAGAAATTCTGCTGCACCTAATCACAAGCCCTGCCCAAACATGCCCCAATATGGCGCAGTGGGCCACCTAGACCTATCTCACCACCGCACACAGACCATGGCGCGTCGGGCTGGGCTACCACAGGTTACACGCCCTGTGAGTGAGTGTGGGTGGGTGTGGGTGTGGGTGTGGGTGTGGGAGGGGTAGTGCATGCCGGTGGTGGGACCTGAACACGCAGGTACTAACTAGTCTGCCACTCAAGCAACGTGGTGCTAACATTAGTAACAAACAATCCCGCGAAGTGTCAAATAAAGGGGGGTGGGGGACGGGGGATTTGGTTGGTGGTTGGAGTTTTAGGTCCTGGCAACATCTAAGGTCATATCAGGACAGGTACCGACTTGTGACAGTGCACACCTCATGGCAAATTTTATAATGCTGTCCCACTGGAAGACCAGGCCGCAGGCACCATGATCTGATGTCCCACTCAGTCACATTTTGATGGTAATTAGGCCACGAGGGCCAGCTGCTACTGGATGTCGCTTCGGTCGAGCTTCCATCACTTTTGGATTAGCTATCGAGAGAGCAGGAGGTCATGCGACGCGCTGCACGGTAGGAGGGCCGCATGCCTCCAGTTCACGGCAGCGGGCTGATAGGTTATCAGCAGGCACGCCTATGGCCACCCGGCCTCTGCATTGTGCGCAGTCAGTGTTAACTGTACCGGAGGCTAGGATGTTATCACGCCTCGGCGATGATAACTGTCTGGGTAAGAATGGCACCTATGGGATGCCACCGCTGCGGCGGCGAGGCCTATGAGCCAGGGCCTCGGGCCAGACCTTCGGGTCCTATAAACCTCTGCATTGCGCGCGGTCAGGCTTGCCTGTACCAGAGGTTAGACAATCGGCGGTGCTCGCACGGTATTGTCAAGCAAAAGACGTGCTCGGGCACGGGCCTAGGGCTGAGCCTAAGGACTCTCGCACACCATGGTGATGGTTGCGACAACCGGTGGATCCACGGTTTTACCACCGCGAGAACCTCGAACGGCTCACTTCACAGGGATGAAAGTAGTCTCCGGGGAAAAAAGCGGAAATGCTGATATGGTCCCATAGGTTTAGCATTGTCAGGGAATCGTGGAAAATATCCGGAAGTCGGGTTTCATATATATGGGTATACGCTGATAGTGCTGCGCCTTTGAAGCATGTATTAGTAGTATACGCTGATAGTGCTGTGCCGTTTTGAGCATTTATTAGTAGTATACGCTGATAGTTCTGCGCAGTCTGCACCACATAGTAGTATATGCTGATGGTGCTGCGGGATTAAAAAATCCCGGAATTCCGCGGAATCGCGGAAATCTTTCATCCCTGACTTCAACATGGCACACCACATCTCAAGCACGCCTTCTCCGGCAACTTCCACGTGCTATCCCAACAACGACAAAGGCGAGCGAGCAGCCAGTATACTGACGGAATTTATAGAAAGGGCGGAAAGAAGGAGGTTGGACTCACCCTCTGAAGCGCTCTATGTACCGTTGCCGCATGAAGCCGACACTAACTCGGAAGCGGAAATGGAGATGACGGTACACAGGTCGGAAACGCCTACACGGTACGAACACCGCTACCCATCCGCCGCCGCCAGGAAGCCTCCACCGTCACCAGACGTGGTGGTACAGACGGTCAGCAACGGGAGGAGGCTGGTACTAGCAGCCACCTCCCCGACCTACACACCGCCTCCGGTGGGAGGATGTTGGACGGAGCGACTTATGGCAGCGGACCCGGCTGTGTTCGCAACAACCAGATCACCACATGTAAAGGCCTCAGAGGACACATTAACCAGATACGCGAAGAACACGATGACAGAGCCAGGAGTAAACATGGGAGACTACACACCCTACTCATGTAGGCACGCTGCGACCAGTGCGGCGGCCAGGAGGCAGGTGCCACTGGCCACGATCCTCCTATCATCAGGGTGGTCGGAGGAGGGGAACTTCAGAAGGTTCTACAACCGACCAGTCAACAACAGCTACCCAGTAACGAACCTGATACCAGACATTTGGGAGCAGGGACAGAACTGTTAAGACAATTCATACTATAAATATCCAAGAAACGGTAACACTCTAGACCAGAGGGTCACAAAGATTGAGGTTAAAAGGTACCATTTATACATGTGATAGACCTAACAGTCACCTGATTGATGAAACTGAATAAAAAGCATTAAGCAACAAAATTACGTGTCATCTTTACTTAATGTAAAAAAACAACAAGTTTCATGTATAAATAACAACATTGTTACCAAATGTTAAATAACAACTAAGAATTCCAGAATCCAGTCGCAACACAAAGTAGCGGCTGGCCCTCGAGGCCTGATTACCATCATAATATATAATTCTGCTAATTTATGCAGCAGAATAAGGATTATTATGGTAAGATAGGGGCCACGAGGGGCCAGCTGCCCACCCTAACACTAATTTTGCCGCCCTACACAACTGATATTCAGGAATTGAAACTACAAAAAAATGATGGAAGCTCGACCGACGCGACATCCAGTAGCCGCTGGCCCCTCGTGGCCCCTATCTTACCATAATAATACTATACTGCTGCAAAAATTAGCAGAATTATATATTATCCTGAAACTGAGCCAATCAGTCATTGCCCTATCTTAATAATGTTGAGCGCCTTGCTAGGAAGTGACAAGCATACATTTTTAAGTCAACGGTTTGACTCGACCAGGGTTCGTACCCATGTGTTCGAATCCCACGACCTATCAAAACGGGAGACGAACGCTCAACTCATTTGGCTATCCCGTCCGGTCGGGGATGGGAGATGGGCATAGGGGGTGAGGCACCATAGAAGAGACTTAAGGCCCTGTCACACTTTACCGGATTGATTGATTAATTGGTGGTTTCTTTACGCCGTGTCGGCAGCAGAGGCCATATTCACGGCGAGAATTGTTTGTTTTTATTCAACCATCGCCTTTACATATAATATAAAAGCATACAATCAGTTATGTGTCAATAGAATTTTTAAAAGCTAAATCATATAATTAAATAAAAATAGATGAAAGAATTAATTAATCAAATTGTTTACCGGATTGAGGAAACGGATTGAAATGGAACAAAGTCTGGTTTGTGTCCGTTGCATATCGGTTGATATCAGGCCCGATCCGTTACAAGTTTTGAGCATGCACAAAACTTGTAACGGATTGTGACGGACTGACGTATGCGGTTATTATCCGCAAAGGCCCATTCAGACCGTACCGGATTGAGCAACATACATAAACCGGACAAAGATTTGTCTAGTCCGGTGGTGTTTGGTATCAAAATGTACCGAAATGTGTCAAACTGTTGCAATGGCCGCCGGATGAAACGGACAATAAAATGACAAGGAACGTACATTAACGAATATCCACCGGACGAGAAACGGACAAAAACCGAATGTCAAACGGACGTACCGGATTGTTCACGGACACGCCGAAAACATATACTGACCGAATTCCCGCAATAAAAAACAAACAAAAACTGTCAACGGACTTGGCAGGAAGCAAACGGGAGACGTAATGGATGGGTACCGGACATGAAACGGACAAAACGGACTTAAACCGGACACCAACCATACACTTCAGTCCGGTACAAGTTTTGTGCATGTTCAAAACTTGGACTGGACACTACCGGACAGATAACGGACATGCCGGTTGCCAACCGTACATTGCCATATTTCACCGGACAGTGTCAGTTACCTGTCCGTTTCTCCAATCCGGTGAGGTATGACTGGGGCTTTACATATCCAGTACACGTCTGTTGCCATTTGTTATAGTTCTTTTTGTATACTGAATTGTCCGTTGGTCGTTAGATACGCTATCAACCGTTACCGTCAGTTACCTGTCCATTACATAATCGATACATTTCAAGTCTGAATCACACCGGGTTAGGATATTTTTTGTCCATTTCAATCCATTTCCTCAATCCGGTAAAGTGTGATGGGGCCTTAACAGCGCAGACTAGAAGCTACCACTGGACAACCACAAACATTGGTCTTCCAGCTGTTAATATTGACGGTTATTGATGCAAACAGGTTGGTTGGTTGGTTGGTTGGTGACCTGTCACAGTGCATGCTCAGTCACATTATCCTGATACGGTGCTAACCAGTCCTTGCCCTAATCTGGTAATGCCGAGTACCAGGCTAGGTCGTGACTAGATAAAATATTCACCCCATACTTACAGTCCAGGGGTGAACGACAACGTAGTCTAAATACGTGCGAAAATAGCTTTAGTATGGAACAGGAAGTAGAATGCCTGGCACCAGTGTCAAATGGTTACTTATATCGGCACAGAGTTGGTGAAATGGGAGAGAATACAAAAAGACAAGATGGCGGCCGTAGAACGCCATCGATTTCACTTTTAAATCTTATTAAACTAAATGTTTTATAATATTATTCAACTCAAAGGCAGCGGGGAAATATGAATAATTGTTGCTTCTTAGATTGTGAAATTAGGCTCTGATTTCATTTCCCCGCTTTTTCGACCGTTTTTATATAGGGCTGGTATTCACCCCTGTACTACAAGTACTGGGTGGATCTTTTATCTAGGTAGTGACAAGTATCAATTTTGTACGTCATTGGTTTGACTCGACTGGGAATCAAACCTTCTACGTGGGAAGCCTGCGCTCTACCGATTCCACCACCACATCCAGTCACTTTCCGGTTGTTTGTTTCGGTTTCACGCCCTCGCAACATCTAAGGTCATATTAGAATGCTGAAGCCTGAGTGACCATCTGCTGCCACATATCTTTAATATTTTGCGTTAGTTATTTGGCAATTATTCTCAATCGCGGAAATCCGCGAAATCACGGATATCTTACATCCATGCTCCATAAACAAAGGCTGTTAATGGATAGGCCCAACTGGTCGTACTTGGTTGTGGTGGACAACAACAGCAACAGCAACAGCACAGACAACAGCAACACACTGTGCTGCACAATAAGGTCTGCAGGTTCCTACATTCGCGAAGCCTCTCAAACTCATTACATAGTTAGATTGCGCGCATTCCATCCCCATGGCAACGCCTGCTTCTCGCCGCATCCGGAACAGCTCCAGCACTGCTATCGTAAACCTAGAAAATGCCGCAAATGGCAGCTTTTCTTTCCTCATTTTCTCCGACACATTCACAGATTTCATCAATCAGCTAAGCATATCATTAATGTAACTCGTTATTTCTTCAAACCTTTCTAGAGGCCATCGGTTTTGTTTCCTTTCACGTGGATGTTTATTATCTAATATCCTTCCCATGATCAGCTGGTTTTTGTAAATTAGTAATAAAAACTGTTCGCTATATATCAATTTTCATGTTACAATGTTAATGACGCTCTTTTTAGGGGTAGTAATGATTGATTGATTGATTGGTGGTTGCTTTACGCCGTGTCGGCAGCATAGGCGATATTCACGGCGAGAAATGTTTGTTTTTGGTTCAAACCATCGCTTTTACATGTAAAAGCAGACAATCAATTATGTGCCAATAGACTCTAATTAAATTAGAAAGCTGACAATCATATATTTGTGGTCAAGGGAAACAAATTCCCATAGAAAAAGAATTTTTTTATTAATAATTGATAGAATCCATTTAGTAAACTATATAAGGTGGTACAGTCCAGCTGCCCTCAAAAAGGCTAAAATGTTTTCCTGTTTTACCTTAGTAAAAAGGTCATGCATACTGTCTGCAGTGTAGAACCGTTGGCGCAGGGCCAAAAAATCAACGCAACTTAGTAAAATGTGTTTGAGTGTCAGTGGGGACTGACACCCAATACATTCAGGGGAAGGTTCCCCCTTGAGCAGAAAAGCATGTGTAAGCCACGAGTGGCCAATACGGCAGTAGGGGTAGTAAGTCAAATAGTTACTGTTGACTCATGCCTGATTTCCCAGGGGGGAAGTACAATAAAGATGACATGTGAACGCACTGTCACACGTCGGTACCCATCCTGATATGACCGTAGATGTTGCCAGGACGTAAAATTCCAACAAGCAACCAGTAACTAGGACTGCACTAATTGGCGCCGACACCTCCACAGGGACCGTGTCAGACGGAGACGCCCTGCGCATGCGCGCTTCACTGCGGTGCAACTGGTGGCGCCGAGGCCGTGTGAATATCAGACGCCGTGACTGTGGTGGGATGGTACACCAGCTCCATAAGCAGGCACACATTGTCAGAGAACACACACTCTGAATCAGAGTGTAATGAACACCAGCTTACAATTCACGACCATATACAATTGACGCAGGCCGCCCTTTATTTCCCATTATATAGAGAGAGGGGGGAGCGGAGAACTAAATATAACTATCAACTATCAGGATTCAGGGATGAAAGTGGTCTCTGGGAAAAAAAGCGGAAATGCTGATATTCTCCCATAGGTTTAGCATTGTCAGGGAATTACGGAAAATTCCAGGAAGTCGGGTTTCATATATTGTATAAGCTGATAGTGCTGCACCGTTTGAAGCATGTATTAGTATTGTACGCAGATAGTGCTGCAGTGCTTGGAGCATTTATTAGTAGTATACGCTGATAGTGCTGCGGAGTCTGCACCACATATTAGTATTCACTGATGGTGCTGCGGGATTGACAAATCCCGGAAATCCGCGGAATCGCGGAAATCTTTCATCCCTGAGGATTGTATTTTGCTCAGGTCATAATAATGCTATATATGTAGATGAGACTGTCTCACAAGGTGCTAAGCAATATGGAACAAAACTTTGTCCATTGTAACGATCAACACACTATCTGCTTATAAATGCACTTGCTCAGGATAAACTGATTTGTTTTTTTACATGGTCTTTCATAATCCCAATAGAATACATATTGATTTGAAGCAAATGTCCTTGTGTTTTCAGTGTAACCGTTTCTGTGCTGTTTGTGTCAATTGCTACAATGGACAAAAAAAAGAAAGTGTCATCACCTTTTGAGACAGGCTCAGATAGCAAACACGATAAATCAGGTCCGTTTATTTTCAAAACATAGCTGCAGGATCCAGAAATGACCAAATTGATATTTACTTCAGTCATTGTTGCATTACATTAGACTATTTATAGCTCACATGGAGAAATAGTTGAGAGTATAGCTCACATGGAGAGAGCTGAGTGAAAGAGTGTAATACAGAGAGAGAGAGAGAGAGAGAGAGAGGGTGGGAGAGATGGATGGATGGATGGATGGAGGGAGGGAGGGAGGGAGGGAGGGAGGGAGAGAGAGAGAGAGAGAGAGAGAGACAGGGAGGGAGTGAGTGAGTGAGTGAGTGCAGCTCACAGAGAGAGCTTTTGTTTGTTTGTTGTTTTACGTCCTAGCAACATCTAAGGTCATATCAGGACGGGTACCGACTTGTGACAGAGCGCACTCATGGCGACTTTATAGTGCTGCCCCATTGGAAGACCAGGCTTCCAGCACCATGACCTGATATCCCACTCAGTCACATTATCCTGACACTGAGCCAACCAGTCCTTGCCCTATCCTAATAATGCCGAGCGCCAGGCTAGGAAGCGACAAGTATAAATTTTTAAGTCATAGGTTTGACTCGACCAGGGTTCGAACCCACGACCCCAAGATCTACCAACACGGGAGACGGACGCTCTAACTCATTCGGCCATCCCGTCTGGTCCCCACAGAGAGCCCAGAGCTGAGTGAGAGTGTAGCTCAGAGACCTGAGTGAGAAAGTGTAGCTCACACAGAGAGCTGAGTGAGAGAGTGTACCGAGAGTGTAGCTCACACAGAGAGCTGAGTGAGAGAGTGTCAGTTTGAGAAGCTACAACAGGTTCAGACTTCTGGGTCGGTTAACACGACCAGAACTAGGCCGCGTCTGTCAGCACTAACGGCAGCCCTCCAAGAAACGAGCTGGTGGAATGACGCACACCAGGGGGACACACAGACACTCAAGTCGACAGGGTCCCCTTGTAAAAGACCACCAAATCAGCTGTGAAGGGGCCAAAACCAAGACAACTTTACTTAGGCCAAATAAAAAAAGAGAGTTGGTGATCGTCCTTTTGAATTTTGATCACACAAATCAGGTTTGGGCAGGCGGTGGTCTTAAGGCCCATCCCCTTCAGTTAAAAAATATTGGACCATTCTAAACTGATAAAAGAATTACGTCATTCATGTACACATCACAATGTTTTCAGTCAAACAATGAACAGTATTCTCATTCAGAAATTTATTATATTGATTGATTGATTGATTGGTGGTTGCTTTACGCCGTGTCGGCAGCATAGGCCATATTCACGGCGAGAAATGTTTTTTGGTTCAAACCATGGAGGCTGGGTAGTCTTCTGTTCGGACCTAGTGACGCTTCTGTGGTTGTTGTGACTGGTTGCTCAAACATTGGGTATTATTGTTTTTACACGGGTACAAAGT
Organism: Branchipolynoe longqiensis; assembly: GCA_030323885.1. Taxonomy (NCBI): domain Eukaryota; kingdom Metazoa; phylum Annelida; class Polychaeta; order Phyllodocida; family Polynoidae; genus Branchipolynoe; species Branchipolynoe longqiensis. The sequence continues at coordinate 187,598,966 of CM059186.1, read as the reverse complement.
CGGTGCGCATCGGTCCATGACCACATCTAGGGGAAATGGGACAGAAAAAAAATCCGGAAGATTCTCATCTTCATCTTCGTGGTATGTCGCCTAAAGTTACAATATTATTAAAGGATCTACAACACCACAACACTCTCCAGCATGTTTGCATAACTCCCCTCTTTATATACAACTTAAGGCTGCATTCCATATACGCGTAATGCGTAATGCGTTATGCGTTACGCGTTATGCGTTATGCGAATGCCAGCATTCCATATACGCGTAATGCGTATTGCGTTATGCGTAATGCGTTATGCAGTGAAGTATATAAAAAGTACACACACACAGAAACACAGAAATGAGAAATATGAAGAATGGGACGGTGCAAACATGGAGCTTTATGCGGCGGACCTGTTAGGAAGCAGTCTTCATGAGAAATATGAAGAATGGGATGGTGCAAACATGTAGGTTTATGCGGCGGACCTGTTAGGAAGCAGTCTTCATATTTGGGACGGTCCTAACATCCCTCAAAGCAAGCCAAACTGAGCCATGTTTGCACCGTCCCATTCTTCATATTTCTCATGAAGACTGCTTCCTAACAGGTCCGCCGCATAAACCTACATGTTTGCACTGTCCCATTCTTCATATTTCTCCTGATATGACCTTAGATGTTGTTAGGACGTAAAACAAAAAAAAACAAAAAAAACAATCACAGACACATATACACACAGAGACACACACAGACACAGATACACACACAGAGACACACACAGAGACACAACACAGAGACACACACAGAGACACACACACAGACACACACAGAGACACACACAGAGACAGAGACACACACACAGAGACACATATACACACACAGAGACACACACAGAGACACAACACAGAGACACAACACAGAGACACACACAGACACACACAGAGACACACACAGAGACATACATAGAGACACACACACACAGACACACACACAGAAACACAGAGACACACACAGAGACACAGAGATACACACACAGACACACACACAGCAACAGAGACACAAAGACACAGACACACAGAGACACAACACAGAGACACACAGAGACAGACACACAGACACACACAGAGACACACACAGACACAGATACACACACAGAGACACACACACAGACACAAGACAGAATACAGAGACACACACACAGACACACACACACACACACACAGACACACACCAGACACAGAGACACACACACAGACACACACAGACACACAACACAGAGACACACACAGAGACACACACAGACACACACACAGACACAGAGACACACACACAGACACAGAGACACACACAGAGACACACACACAGACACACACAGAGACACAACACAGAGACACACACAGAGACACACACACACACACACACACAGACACACACACAGAGACACACACACAGACACAGACAGACACACACACAGACACACACACACAGACACACACAGAAACACAGAGATACACACAGAGACACAGAGATACATACACAGACACAGACACACACACAGCAACAGAGACACAAAGACACAGACACACACAGACACACAACACAGAGACACAGAGACACAACACAGAGACACACACACAGACACACACAGAGACACACACACACAGACACACACAGAGACACACACAGAGACACACACAGAGACACACACAGAGACACACATAGACCCAGATACACACACATAGACACACACAGACACAGAGACACAACACAGAGACACACACACAGACACACACACAGAGACACACACAGACACACAAACAGAGACACGCACACAGACACAGATACACACACAGAGACACACACACAGACACACACAGAGAATGGGACGGTCCAAACATGGCTCAGTTTAGCTTGCTTAGAGGGATGTTAGGACCGTCCCAAATATGAAGACTGCTTCCTCACAGGTCCGCCCCATAAACCTACATGTTTGCACCGGCTGTCCGTAATTATCAGTCGCCTCCTCCAGCCTTATATCAATGGACAAATGCGACTGATGCTATTCTGTTCGCACCACCTTGTCCCGGCTGTCCGTAATTATCAGTCGCCTCCTCCAACCCTATATCAATGGACAAATGCGACTGATGCTTTTCTATCCGCACATCTTTTACGCATTACGCATTACGCATTACGCACCGATCGCTACAGGGACCGATCGGGATAATGAATTTCTGACGCATTCGCATTCGCATTACGCATTACGCGTGTATGGAATGTAGCTCATAGGTTTCAAGGCGTTTCGATTTTTTGTCGCATTCGCATTCGCATTCGCATTACGCATTACGCGTATATGGAATGCGCCCTTTATAAGCGATCAGGGTGGTAACTGATTGATGGGGATTTTACTCCACGTCCGCAGCAGGGGAGGAAATGGGTCAAAGTTACTGCCATTCTCTTTTTCCTAGAAACTAACATGTGTAAACAGACAGTGAAATTTATGTCAAAAGACATAGCTAACAGTTATAAGGTGATACAGTCCAGATGTCCTCAGAAATGCTCAGATCATGGGTACTGAAAGTGTTACACTATAGCCATAAAATAAAAGTGGCAACAGGGTCATAAAAGTATATGCACTGTGTTGTGTGGCATATCTCCTGAGAATGAGTTATAATTTAGAGCAAGAAAGTTTGCATTTTGACTTTGTACTATTCACATGTTGCAAAATAAGGGTGAAAAGAGTGAGTGATGCAGTGTAACAAATGAGTGCTATTTTTAGCCCAAATGAGTGCTATTTTTAGCCAAAGTGTTGTCCCTAGATACAATTGTACAGCACTGCTGCCATAATATCTGCAACTGTGGACCATTTAGTGGTTAGATAAATATTAAATGGGCAGGTACTGAATGGACCCATGATCAGAGCCTTACACATTAACGGATTATGCGACCACAGAAAAATGGGCATACAAAATCGAATGTGGTCCAAAACCAAACAATACATATTTGCCATATTGGTTGTTTTCGCTTTTATAATTTGTCAACCAAATGATACTAACTAAAGGCACAATGCGGAAATTAATTTGTGCCACTACAGTGGTGCCCCTCTTAAACAAACACCCCGAATAACTACCACCCGCCATATACGGCCCGAATTCCAATGCAGCAACATATTGTAAAGTAAAATTACCCCTCACCAACGACCACCCGCCTAACGTGACCAACAACCACTCTTTCCCCCCTTCATGCGACCACCTTTTGTCACTATATTAAGTTTATTATAGCAGGTTTTACTGTATTTTATGTTATCTACCCTGGAGCACTCGAATCATGCAGGTCTTCTTCAAGTCGATTCAGCACTGCTGGTTAAGTTTTCAACAAGTGTATACACATTTACACACAAAATATTTTCAAACATATTCTGACTACACAATTTTATCATGTAGAACAGGGTCAATGTATATATATGTAGAAAAAGATATTTTAAAAATAATTTCCAAACACATGTTTGGACTACATCTCTACACGTTCTGTCAATTTGTACACATAACCCTAACCCTCTCACCAGTGACCACCTCCCATATGCGACCACATTCTCTCTGCAGAAGGGTGGCTTAAGAGGGGGACGGACCACTGTACAGAAATTATGGTGCCTTTTAATGGTATCCCAAGTGCCTTGCCAATCCACCAATAATCTGTGTGTGGAGCCCCTTAAAATTCATCATTTTCAATCTGTTGGTGTGTTCTAAGTTGTTCACCTATTGAAATAAAATCTAAAGCAAAATAAAGAAGTTAATCATGATTCTTAGCAATGCACGGTGTGAAGGCGCAAATTTGAGACAAAATAAATGTTGGCTCTACTTAATAATTGAATGCTAAAGTTGTTATGCAATATGCCAGTTGTTATGCAATGTGCCATAAGCACACTGCCCACACACATCCACACACAGGGTTTGAAAACTTTTTTTTTAAACATTCACATCTATCAAATTGTATTGTATTGTATATAATGTAAACAGAAAGAGCATATTGAAGGTAGTACAGGGTGAAAATTTCATGCAATTATCTTGTATGGGTGCTTTTCTGTACCATTTTAAGCCTGCTCAAAGTTGGGCATTTCCTTTTACCGGATTTTATCACTTGTCAAATTGAGCTCTGGACCATTTTAAGGCTATTTTTTAAAGCTTTTCCCAAGCATATGTAGTCCTGAGAAAAAATAGCGGTGACAAGACTCATCAGTAGGTTAGGGATAAATCAGAATAATTTAATATGGGTGCCAATTCTTTTCACAACCAAGCCCCCAGAAGTGGTCCAAAGCGAAATTTGGAAATTGGTGAAATTAAGGAAATGTTATTTCACGCATTTTTGAAGATGCATATCTTGAAATGTAACCACATCAGACCCCTGGATCTTTTTATTCTCATTATATAGGCCATGTATTAGAAGGAAAAAATACAGGAAGTCTGATAGGGTGGTTACTTTAAATTTTTGGGGCCATCAAAAATGCTATCTTCTTAGTTTTGGGTGGGACCAATTAAGTAAAAACCTAAAAACGTCCATATCTTCTTTAATATTAGAGCGATTTTCACAAATGAGGTGTCATTTTATTTCAAATTAAATATACTACCAGGTGAAATCCATTAAATCAAACTCCAAACTATTTTTGAAAATCACTTGGGATACCTACTTTTAACTAGGCGCACCTACGGGATGACCCGACCTACCCCTCGGGCGAGAGGTCAAAAAACAGGCCGGCGCCATTTTCACTGCAGTTTTATGTTAGCAGTGACTGCGCCCACCTGACAACTATAAACTAGAACTCAAATACCCATTTAGCATAGTTTGTTCTCTCGCCCCTCCCCACCCCTCTCCATGTTGGCTGTACAGACAGTCAGCCCGTGATGCTGCATCCCGGTGGCAGCCCGAGGTGGTGGCCCACCTGGCGGCCGGCACAAGCGGAGCGCCCGGCAGGGACCTGCCTGCTCTACAATACTACAACTGCCCATATGGCGTGTTGTTGTTGTTATTGGTGTTGTTGTTGTTATTAAAGGCAAAACACATACATTTGGATTGGAACATACAAATCCAACTTTAGATACTGGCGCACTTATTAAGCATATGTTGCTGCACAGAAATTAGAGTAACTCAATTTAGAATTGCATAGTCCAATGGCTTTGAGTTTGTGTCATGTTCTTAGATAAATAAATTGCATTGATCGTTATAATCTACTAAAGTACTAGATTTTAGTTGGAACAACTTTTTTTTCTTACAAAAAGAAGAAGATATTTGAAGTGCAACCATGCCAAATTTATTTTTGCAAGATGCCAAAACTCACAGCATAGGCTTCTGCACTAATAGGTTCTTTCAAATTACTTCTGTATTCCCTTTCAAATTATTTAGTATTCCACTAAGTCACAAACATTTGCTAAGTGCACCAGTATCTAAGTTAGAATCAAATCTAGATGATTACTTTGGGTTTTGAAAAGCTGAGGCTTTCATCGGACTATGCAGCTTTGATAGAACATGTTACTTCTGAAGCCTGTGGGGGTCAGAGTTTTGGCCAAATTAATTTGGCATGTTTACACATTGAATATCTCCGAAGCAAAATCACTTCAAACTAAAGTAAGGGAGATTATAATAATCGTCCTAACAAATAAATGTGTTACGATTTATTTCACCTAGATGCAAACAAACACGATCGTGTGGTACAGCAGCAATACAAAGCAGTGGTTGACCTTGTGGCTGATTACCATCATAATGTACAATTCTGCTAATAACATGCATCAGAATAAGAATTATTATGGTAAAAGAAGGCCACAAGGGACCAACGGCCCACCCTAACAAATAATTAAAACCATCCCCATAAAAACTGCACCACACGATCGAAACTACAAAGAATTACAAGAGCACGATGAAGCGACATCCTGTAGCCGTTGGCCCCTTGTGGCCTTCTTTTACCATAATAATTCTTATTCGGCTGCATGTTATTAGCAGAATTGTACATTGTGTGGCAAGTATAAGACATTACGCACACAACACCTTCCTTTCGACCACTTTGCACAAAAACCCACCCAAAAATACCCCGAACAAAACTAAATATTCCTGTCATTGTGCATTACTTAGAAAATTCATAAAATTGTTCAAATATATATATATATCTTAAAACGCTGAAATCAACCAAATAGTTTTCATGGATTGAGGATTAAAAAATGTCTAGATATAAAATTGTGCAAACGAGCCGAATCGCGAAGATCCCTAAATCCTGATCATTACAGTAGGTCAGTGACAGTGGAGAAAGGAAAGAATGTGACGGACACATGATTGGTTGAGTTTTATTTAACCACAAACATGTAGTGAGGTAACCAAATGTGTGGCTTCCTTCAGCCAAGCAACAAATGTTAATTAAATTTAAATTTCATACAAGACGAGCACAAAGGAGAGCTGACACCAACAGTCTTCTAGACATGGCCAGATTCACAGATGCCTTGCAGATGCAGGAAGGTGGTGGCTGAGAGTCCATCACAGCGGGCGGCCATCCATGGTGACCCAGGGACTGATCCCAGAACCAACACAAGAAGAAAAAAAAAAGATACTACATTAAATTAAAGGTCATACAAGATACATTGCTAAAACAAATTAGCAATTGATTATGTACCGGACAAGTGATGTCAAGTTATGCATGTACTCTGCCGAGGGGCATGAAAAATATCTGTGCAGCCTTGTAAACCAACATGAAACATGTGCCTGTTGATGAGGCAGTTACCATGGCCACCAGGTTATCACATCTGTGCTGTAACTAGATAAATACAACACACATCAAGGAGCTGACCACAAAGCAGGCGCCATATTAAACCCATTAAGTAATCAACCAATACAAAGCCACTCGTGCACCGGTATAATACGGACCTGTCATCCAAATATCAGTGGTTCTTACCGGGGTGGGTCAACGCAACGCGAGCCCATGCGCTTTGATTCGGTTGCTATGTAGTCAAGGCTCATGCATATCTCTAACTAGCCCGAATAAATGTACTGACAACTGTTTAGCGTTCAAACTAGCATGTGAACTGTGTTTGCGGGGGCGGGGGCGCGAGCTACAGGAGCCGATTAAAAAGACTGAAAAATAATCATCTGAGAATGTGCCAGCGTATTAATGTACTTTATATAATAAGAGCCTATAGGCCTCAGTTGTTTCCCCAGTATTCAGAAAAGGGATGGCAGCAATCGGTAGAGCTGGTAGCTAGTAGGAAAGGGATGGCGGTAATCGGTACAGCTGGTGGGCATTTATAGGCAGTATGTGTAAGCTGTGCAACTTATACTGCCAATGGATGGCAGGCTTATAGCCCTGTCACACTACGACACATCGCACAAACGTAGGTGATTTGGGGCATCTACGTCGATATGCGTTACTCTGACTTTACGCGTTCAATATGAGTACGTTGGTATAAAGCGATGTTCATCGTTATACGGTGTCACTCGTCAAGGGGTTGCAAAGGTTTTGTGCATGCACGACAATGTGTGGCCGTTACGTCAGGTATACGTTATGCATACGATAGCGGTACGTTATACAAATGTTGAACTGTGTGCGTCATAAGTTTGTTGTTTTATGTCCTAGCAACATCTAAGGTCATATCAGGACGGGTACCGACTTGTGACAGTGCGCACTCATGGCGACTTTATAGTGCTGTCCCACTGGGAAACCAGGCCACTGGTACCATGACCTGGTATCCCACTAAGTCACATTATCCTGACACTGCGCACACCAGTCCTTGCCCTGTCCTAATAATGCCAAGCGCCTGGCTAGGAAGCGACAATTATCAATGGTTTGACTCGACCAGGGTTCGAACCCACAACCTACCAGCATGGGAGACGGATGGTCTAACTCATTCGGCCATCCCGTTTGGTGATGCGTCATGAGTAGAGCTGGTGGAAATGTACAGTCCTCATATTGACAACATAGTCTGCTGTATGTATAAACGTACATTTAGCGTTTCTCCACCGTGTCTTGATGTATAAGGCATACTTCTGATGATCGAATAACGTATGATGTTTGCAGGCATTCTGCAAACGTTGCGTGAGCATATACAAGCGTTTTTCGAGCCAACGTATGGCCAATGTATGACCTACATGCATCCCATGGGGGATAGGTTACTCATACGCTGTGCATACACCGAGAATGCGGGAGGCACATTAGTCATAGGTTTGGGTATACGATCTATGATACGCTAGCAATACGTTGCACATACGTTCTGTGTATGTTGCGCTGACATCCAACTTGTCCCCCAAGCCGAAAATGTTGACGCAATAAAGCTGTTGGTCACACACTTGCACAACTCTTCATAATGTGACAGGGCCATTACTGCAATAAGTTAGTTTTTTTTTTAAAAGCTGCAACAGATGATGGACCCGCCATCCCTTATGCTATATCGCGAGACCCCGCGGCATGATACCTTCCACCATACTCAGGGATAATAATGGTCCGGGAGGGGAAAAAAAAGAAGCAGAAATCGATGGTGATGTGGGCCAAATAGTAATAAAGCCCCATTAATGGTAGCAGAATGCTCTCCAGGCAGACCCCGTAATGATTGATCATAGGCATTGTGCAAAACATATATGCTTGGAGAGTACTTCATGAAACGTACCCCCACCCCCCTTATTTCTCCTCAAATTTACACCTATATCAAAAATGCCCCCAGGCTGGGAAAAAAAACGGAAATCCGCTTAAAAATGCCTGATGATATTCACCGGGTTTCCTGATAACCAGCGACCCCAGCTCTTAGATAGTCTGGCTGGGGCCATGCGTAGTCGGCCCGGTTGAAGCAAGGCATGAATCAGGATGCAGACTACAGCGTTCTGCCTACAAACGCAGCCCTTGCTGCAGCACGAAGGGGATCAGCACATCGACCCAGCATCACCCGATGCAGCTACCTAACACCTGCCTATTTGTTATTGAGCATGGGGCCCCACACACACTCACCGCCCGCCCCACCACCATATCGACCAGAGCACAACACAATCCCACTTGTGGAGCCTATTCCCGCTGTGTTACATTATTTACCATGACCACCAAATTTTGTATCAATCAAAGTGAACCAACCACTAAGAGATTGCGTTTAAAACGGGAAAACAAATGTATTTAAACAATAATGCTCAACCCAAGACTACCATGCGAGCTGGTTCGAACCCTGGTCGAGTCAAACAAACCAAGGACTTTAAAAGAGGTACACTTGTCGCTTCCTAGCCAGGCGCTCGACATTATTAGGATAGGGCAAGGACTGGTTGGCTCAGTGTCAGGATAATGTGACAGTGGGATATCAGGTCATGGTGCTGGTGGTCTGGTCTCAAAGTTGGGCAGTACTATAAAGTCATCATGAGTGCGTACCACCACTCGTCCTGATTTGACCTAGGATATTACCAGGACATAAAACCCCAACAACCAACCAACCATATGAGCGCCTTTTTCTTCGCTTCACCCATATGAGATTTCTAGAAATGGTTACCAAAAAGTCAATGCAACACACCCATTAAAGTAGATAAAAAGATTCACCCGGTACTTGTAGTACACGAGTGAACGACAACTTCACTTTTAAATTGCATTAAAGTATATGTTTTATTATATTTTCCAACTCAAAAGTAGCGGGTAAATATGAAGACATCTACAAAGAATAAATATTGCTTCTTAGATTGTGAAATTAGACTCATTTCACTAACCCGCTTTTTCGACCGTTTTTATATAGGGTTGGTATTCGCCTGTGTACTGCGAGTACCGGGTGAATCCTTTATCTACCATTAAAGGCGCCTGCCTTCCCGCCGGTCTGCCTGCCACAAGGTGGCGTCGTCAGTGGGTTAACACCGAGCAGCCTCAGCATTCCATGCCCGACGCCAACTAACAAATACGTTGACAAATGTATTTTATAATTACTATTCTGGGCGCGCCATGACAAGCTGCAGCTGCTCTGGCGAGGACAACAAGCGACAGTAAAGGGCCCATTCCATATATGCGTAATGCATTATGCGAATGCCATCATTCCATACATGTGTAATGCATCACACGACTGGCTATATTTAAAAAATAAAAATAAACAATTATTCTCCATACTGCTCTGTATATGACCAAATATTGCATTTATATCTTTGTAACTTGTTGTATGTCACATGGGGGTTCCTACCTTTATTATAACCAAATTATAGATAAGTATTCATATTTTTGTGGCTCTGGTAGCATTTTTACCAACCCGAACCCATCCCGAACCCCCACCACCACCACTATCATATGTTTCCACTCAGAAGCCTTGTGCGTGACCGTTCTGTAATGCTCAGTCGCCTCTCCTAGTGTTAAACTAATGGACACATCAGACTCAGATTTCTATTCGCACCACCTTTACGCATTACGCACCGATCGCTACATGGAGTGATCGGGATAATGGATTTCTTTCGCATTCGCATTACGCTCATAGGTTTCAAAGCTTTTTGATTTTTTGTCGCATTCGCATTACGCGTATATGGAATGCGCCCTTTATGAATGCCCACGTGATCGTGATATCGCATTCTCCGCGGAGAAGTCCACAGCGTAGACTACTGTAGTACTGCACCGGCCAATAGTCCTGATATGTTTCCCAAGGAACAAAGCTCGTCAAGAACTAATGAGAGCGGTCAGGTGATTGGTTGGTTTTTTTTTTTTAAGTTGTTATGTCCTGGCAACATCTAAGGTCATATCAGGACGGGTACCGACTTGTGACAGTCCGCACTCATGGTGATTTTTATAATGCTGCCCCACTTGGATACCATGCCGCCAGCACCAGGCGCTCGGGATTATTAGGATAGGGTAAGGACTGGTTGGCTCAGTGTCAGGTTAATGTGACTCGGTGAGATATCAGGGCAAGGTGCTGGTGACCTGGTCTCCCAGTGGGACAGCACTATAAAGTCACCACGAGTGTGCACTGTCACAAGTCGGTACCCGTCCTGATATGACCTTAGATGTTGCCATGATGTAAAACTCCAACTAACAAACAGAGTATGCTTTGTGTTGCTGGTGGTTATGCCATGGAGGTACCTTAACTAGTATTAAATGGCGAGTGTTGGCTTGCGCCCAGAACTTCAGGCCGATCCTTTGATCCAGCATCGCATTGCCTGCGTTATGCCTTCCAATATTGATTGCCTCCATCGGCATCTACCAACTGCTTTCCTCACCAAGCACCAGTTGAAGACTGGATATGTGGATGGAATATAAGGCCTCGGTCTCTCAGATACCTGCGGGGTGAGTCCAGAGAAGTAACTAATATTATGGGTCTTTGGTACAGAAGAGAATATTGTGGTTTGGTATTCTGGTTAACAGTTTGGAGAATACCCCAAGAGTTGCCCGCCTACTGATACAGGTCCAATGCACCAGTCGATTATGTAGGATCCACTCATGGTCAGTTGCTTGGTTTCCATTGGACTAAGCAGCTTTCATAGACCATGTCATGTGATTTTCACTGCCAACCCACACTGAGAGCAGTGGGAAGACCCGAGTTTAGTTGAGTTTTATTTAACCACAAACATGTAGAATGGTAATTGTATGTAGGTACTCCAAAGTGATTTTTTATTTTAATGTTTCAGTGCTTAAAATTATATAGGTGTATAGATCTTTTAAATCCGATTCCAGTGATATAAAATGTATATTTATATCATCAATCAATCAATGGGTGCCGTCTTCTCGAAGAAGGTTGGCTGCAATATAGATTTCTTGAAAAGGTGCAAAATTATGAGGTTTTAAAGATTCATTTTTATCACCCTTATTTTGTGCACATTTCCGAATTAGGGAAATATAGGTTTTTAAGCCCACAACACAAATGCTATGTTACGTATAATTTGTCCAATTTTAAAGAATCTCACTCTCTATAGCACAAATAACAGGCTCCATTTTTCCCCAGACCATTACCTTTGTTATTCGGTCAGATATTTCATGCTAAACTTGCTAAATTCCTTAATTTCTACTGAACATCATCAGGGTTAATGATAAATTCTTTGAAACACCATAACTTCTGTTCTACTTACAATATCACTCTATTTTTTATTCCAAAATAATCAGAATCAAAAGCTGAATATGATATTACATGTTTTGAATTAATATGAGGCAACAACTGAAAGTTCACTTTTATAGGCATTGCCAGCTGACTACAAGTCTAGGTCGCAAAGACATTAACTTTATTAAGATGATTAAACATTCCCTCGGGCGACAATAGGCTTCAAAAATGTTTTAAATGTCTGGCACCTTCCATACTCTAAAGTCATCATTGATGGGGGGCTACATCAAGCTTTTTCTGCTGAAACAGAAGCTTCAATCAACAATCAACACCATGTTTGTCGCTCCGATGTGGGAGACAGGAAGACCACCCTTGTCGAGTATGATATAAATCTCAACCAAATATTGTTCTGGTTATGTAGAGGAAGACTTGAGCTTTCTGATGATATAATTTTCAGGACGATCCTGATTAATTTTCAAGCAGAATGAGTGTCTGAATGTTTTTAGTCCTTCTGTTCAATCAAATGTCCAGCTCTAAGACAGCCATGCTTGATATGCTAATGAAGACCTGTTTCTTCTCCATCTTTCATTGGTGTTTATTGCTCAGGTGACCATACTCAGCAAGGTAGCAATTTTAGCCAAGGGAGTGGCTAAGACTGGGTGCAAACAGACTATGACAAACATGCACCGAGCTGCTGATGGAACACCCAAACAAGTGTCCATTGACTCTAATCTATTTCATCATGTTAATTATAAATCAAACACCCTAAAAGGCAAAAGAACAGGCATTCACTTCATATAATTTTTAGTTTTAAACAGAGCAGAATTAGTGGACATGGAGTGGTTTTAGAATGGTTAAATTATGTAAGATTTCGGGATGCGGACAGTGTATCCGCCCACTTTGGAGTACCTACTGTATGGCTTCCCCAAGGGGTGATCTTGCGGCCAAGCAACCAATGTTACTTTAAATTGAAGTTGCTACAATACATCGTTGCTACAAATCGGCAATTGGAATCTTCACCTAGACTAGTAGAAGTAGAATCGGATATGTCCCTGTATGTATACATATGCAAGCAGTTCAGATACATATATGGCCACAGTACAGTACAAGGACAAGTAGTGTCAAAGTTACATAATAGTGACTCCAGGAATGTCTTTGTCCAAGTCGTTCCTATTTTAGGAGACATTTGTCACTGTAATTTCCATACTTATAGAAGATACGTACATTAAACCAAATCAGCAATTGATATTTTTTCATAGAATCAGATATGCCCCTGTATGTATACATGTATGCCAGAATTTTACTTGGTAGCAGCATACTGTGCATGTTCCATGAGAAAAATGTTATTGTGCCTAACTGGTGTTTCGCAAAGCCAGGCCCTATCCGCAAGTGGATGTAAATGGTGCCATACTTGTTTTATGTGACAACCGCACAGCTCTACATCAACTTTTTGACCGCATACCCCCCCCCCCCGACACACACCTAATTAATGTCCATTTACCGCCCCTTGGTTTTAAAGGGTCATCCAACTATTTCTAATGTACAGACCTAATCTTTACTTCTTTTTTAAAAATAAAAAAAATAAAAAAGCTTTCTTGGTTCATTGAAGTCTGTATTGGGTGATATTGGTGGGGTGGAATGGGACTGATATGTATCAACTATATTTTAAAACCGAACGTTGGTGTGGTGGGAGAAGACTATCCCCCCTCACCCCGCCAATTGAACGCTCTGCACTCCTGTCCTATTTGTATGCCGAGACAAACCCTCCCACCTCCCCTCTACACCCTCCGCCCTAATTTCATAACGTGTCTAAGGTCAGCATAATAGTACATTGCAGGTGCACGTACAGCAACAACACCTCTTGGTACCAGTGCCTTGTAAACAAACTGCCATTAAACAAAAGAACGTGACCGGCCTAATACCTGCCGGGGCGGCGTCTACATCTACCACAGGTGGGAGCCGTTTTAAACCACGTGACTTACTGGGCGTCGCGTGACTTACTGCGCGTTGCGTGACCGGGCATGCGCAGACGTCAGTGTAGGAGGCTGGAACCACCACCAGAAGACGCCGCATGCGCACCACTACTTGGCTATACAGGCCCTTTGACGGCCGGCGCATCGCGCCGCCAGGCGTCGCCACACGAGAACGCCCACTGTCCTTTTCATGAGCACCCCTCACCCTAGATAAAAGATTCACCCCATACTTCCAGTACAGGGGTGAAAACCAACCCATTAAAAAAGCTGGTGAAGAATTTTGACATGCTGGGTTAATTAACTGAGCTGGTAAATTTTTAATTTAAGAAGCACAATATATTCTTTATGTACGTCTTCAAATTTACCCGCTACTTTTGAGTTGGAAAATATAATAAAACATATACTTTAAAGCAATTTAAAAGTGAAATCGATGGCGTTCTCTGGCCGCCATCTTGTCTTTTTGCATTCTCTTCCATTTCACCAACTCTGTGTTGATATAAGTAACCATTTGACACTGGTGCCAGGCATTCTACTTCCCGTTCCATACAAAAGCTATTTTCGCCCGTATTTAGACTACGTTGTCATTCACGCCTGTACTGTAAGTACGGGGTGAATCTTTTATCTACCCTCACCCCATCACCACCACCACCACACAGTCACAAACAACTTGTCTCTACCGCACCCAGCCCAGCCCAGCCAGTAAGCAGAGCCACCCATGCACTAAAGATGCAGTCTGATGAAAACATCACATTTTCTAAACAATACCAAATGGCCGAATGAGTTGAGTGTCCATCTCCCGTTTGGTAGATCATGGGATTCGAACCAATGGGTTTGAACCCTGGTCGAGTCAAACCGATGATTTAAAAATGTATACATGTCGCTTCCTAGGGATTCAGCATTATCAGGATATGGCAAGGACTATTTGACTCAGTGTCACGATAATGTGACAGAGTGAGATATCAGGTCACGGTGTTGGCAGTCTGGTCTTCCAGTAGGGCAGCATGAGTCGCCATGAGTCTATAGCATCTTCCCCTTCATACTAGTCTATATCGATTATTCGCCCTCTGTACTGGCTGCCCCGGTCTATAGCATGTTTCCTCCTCTACTTGATGCCATGTTCTATAGCCGATTTTCGACCCATCTACTTGATGCCCCGGTCTATAATGGGTCCCCTCCGTTACACTTAATGCCCTGATCTGTAGCACTAGCAGTTCGCTGTTCTCTACTTGATGCGCCGGTCTATAGCAGCTGTTTGGCGCATAGCGGTGAGCTGAGCCGGTGTCGCAGTTTCAGCGCCCGGTCAGTTTCATGCGCATGCGTCAAAATCTAACATCATCATCGCTAACCTTATAAATTTAATATAATGTTTTTGGTAAAGATGTTTTCTACATGTGTACAAAGCGATTCTAGGTGCTGTGGTTTTAGAGATATATATCACTTTTCCTGTATGAAGATTGCTAGCAACCATTGACAATGCCTTGAGTTTGACGTACGAGGCAGTGCAAAACCTTAGTTTTATTCAAAATTAACACTAATCAAGAACCCTAACCGTAAAAATTTAATACAGTCTTTTTGGTAAAGATGTTTTCTATATGTGTACCAAGCGATTTGTTAATAGGTGGTGTAGTTTTAGAGATATTTCACTTTTGCTGTATTTTCTGTATGAAGATTGCTCACGACCATTGACAATGCCTTGAGTTTGAGTCTATATGTGCGGTGGAAACCGACCGGGCGTTGAAACTGCGACACCGGCCCCGCGCCGCCATACAGTAGATAACCAGGCAGCTATCTGATTAGACGGACCAATGTCTGACACACTCCTCACATACCTAGCCGAATATCGGAAACCAGTTCTTCCACGTCGCTGACTCACCCGAGTGGGGATATGAGCGCATTAACAATCGCATGTGGGTCCGTCAACACTACACTGCAGTTCCAGCACAGCATTGAAATGCCAACATTACGGGTCAGTGTAACCCAGTCCTGTTAGCACTGTACACTCACACTACCCGCAAACACACAGCTTAGTTGCATAGTCCAATGGTTTTGAGTTTCTGTCATTTTCTGACATAAATATATTAGATTGATCGCTATAATCTACCTTACTTTGTTTTGAAGTAACTTATTTTAAATGGCAAACTTTTCAGATATTTTAAGTGCAAACACGCAAAATTCATTTGTTGTTGCTACCTAGCCTTGCTTTCAGCATTATTAGGATAGGGCAATGACTGGCTAGCTCAGTATCATGATAATGCGACTGACTGAATGGGAAAGCGGGTCATGGTGCCAGTGTAGCAGGAAATCGCAAACCCTGTAAATCGCAAACCCCCACTTGTGATTTCCTAGGAAATCGCATATCCCCCCCTGGAGATCGCAAACCCCCCATTCGGCGGCGGCGGCGGCGATTTGTTTACTTTACGTTCGTCGAATTTAGGGTTAAATTGGTCAAATTTCACTGTCTGTTTTTAATACTTTCAGTGTAAATTGCTCTTAGGTTACATTAAATACTTCAGATCTTCCTCTTCAATCGCGCATTAAGATATTTTTAATCGATCCAATGAAAGCTTTTAGATGTATTTTACAAAAATAAATGCTCTGCATAGGCATATCATTGCTGCAGTGTTTACCCTTCGCGAAGGGTAAAATACGGCAATGCTATGTCTATGTGGAGCATTTATTTTTGTAAAATACATCTAAAAGCTTTCATTGGATCGATTAAAAATATCTTAATGCGCGATTGAAGAGGAAGATCTGAAGTATTTAATGTAACCTAAGAGCAATTTACGCTGAAAGTATTAAAAACAGAGATAATAGTGAAAGTTGGGATATTCTGAGTGTCAGTGCCAGTGCATTGTCAATGGCCGTGAGCAATCTTCTTACAGAAAAAGTGAAATATCTCTAAAAAGACACCACCCAGAGACAAACCGCTTGGTACACATATAGAAAACATATTTAATGAATAGATTATATTAGATTCATATGTTTAGGCTTCTGCATTTCTATTAATTTTGAATAAAATAAACGTTTTACACTGCGCGTACGGGCAAACTCAGTGGCAGTGTGCCTTCGTTCTGCAGCCGAGCTGCGCGCGCATACACAATGTTTACAAACATTGAAAGGCATCTATGCGGCGGTAGCCTTAATAACGCTTCGAATTTAGGGTTAATTTAATGAAATTTCACGATTTGAGTATATAATTCTGTTAAATATGGTCGCATTGAATAGATTTGGCCCGAATCGGTCCCAAAACACAGGGGGGTTTGCGATTTCCTAGTAAATCGCAAACCCCAGGGTGTGCAATTTCCAGGGGTTTGCGATTTACTGCCACACCGGTGACCTAATCTCCAAGTGGGGCAGCACTAAAAAGTCGCCATGGCTGTCACAAGTCAGTACCCATGATCTGATTAGATGTGGCCAGGACGCAAAACTCCAACAAACAAACAACATCCACTATATATCGTGGTGTCAGTCAGGCGTTTAGCTTAATCAAGGCCCCGACCACCTGACAGCATTAGGTCAATACCGAGCGACCAAGTCAGTGCCCTTATCACACAGTGCGCTCTGCATAGTTCACTTGGTGAAGTCAACAGTGTAACAAAGGCTATACGCATACACCCACCAACTGTCCACTACGCTCAATAACAGCCTGACAGGGTTGCCTACATTGGAAAATGAAAACCCGGAATACCTTCAGGGATGTTATATTGGAGGGGTCTGGTACCCCAACAAATTAAAATTGTTATATTAAAGAAAAAAAAATTAGTCCGTCAGATTTATATAATATTAGTTATTACTATATCAATAGCATTGCAGGGTCGCCAACATTGGAAAATGAAAAACCGGAAGATCGGCGCACGGTGATCATGGGACAAAGTATTATTGGCAACCCTGGCCTGGCCATAGTTACCTCCCATCACAGCTCCAACGGGCCGTTATATATATATATATAGTATATATATATATATATATATATATATATATATAAAATATAATGTAATTATATATATATTATATATATATTTTTTTAATTTTGGGGGGGTACATTAGTTGTTTAAGCAGGGGAAATTTCAGTCCAGATGACTGGTCTTCCTCATTCCACTGCTCCTTGCCCTATTCTAGTAATGCTGAGCGTCTGGCTAGGAAGCGACAATTATTAATTTTTAAGTCATTGGTTTGACTCGACCGGGATTCGAACCCATAATCTACCAGCATGGGAGATGGATGCTTTAACTCATTCGGCCATCCCGTCCGGCTCTAACTCATTCGGCCATTCCTGAAACAAAAGCACAATTCAATATGATTACGTTACCCCGCCCACTCTACTGCTTCTCCCAGTAACCGTGTAAAGTAATATGTGTGGTGTATGGCTACGAAGGAAAGTACACAACACCGTACAATCATAAACAACACTCTTGTAAAAGCTAATATTCCATAAATAGTAACCCAATGCTAATTACTCTGTGTAAATCGATGTATACTGTATAGTGCATGGCTACGAAGTGAAAGTATACACCATACAATAATAAATACTATGGCACAATTGTAATTTTTTTTTAAAGAAAATGTAAGACACATCTGTAACCGGTAAACCAATGCTAAGAAAAAGGGATGGGAGTTGCTGAGGGGGATTCAAATGAATTTAAAAAAAAACTAACTAGCAAATAAGGTCCGGGAGTACGGTAATACTGATAGTAAATCCCGGCCATGCAAATCTGCGATGCCTTGTCCCTTTATGCCAAATGTTCGTATTGTACATTTTTTTATATGAGCTAGCCACATATTGCTCGCCGTATGGATGAACAGCCATTTGAATCCATTCTACTTTCGATTCATGTGCACCAACGTCCATTTAGTCAATTGTTCGTCCATGTGCCGTCCACTATTTCAGTATGACGTCATACCGGCTGTGTGGAATATCACCTGACCCATATAGAAAGAAGACTTCCGGTGATATTCACAACGGCCATTCGATATATGTACAAGCATGGTAACAGTGTTGTCAGCTCTTACGAAATGTCTGTTAGAGTCATGGAAATTGAAGGTTCTGATCAGTCACGGATCGACCCCAAAAATCACACAAATTTGTTATATATGATGTATAACGAATTATGTGAGTATAAAGATACGTAAGGGTTAATTACTACTATTATTTATTGTTTGTTTGTTGTTGTTTTACGTCCTAGCAACATCTAAGGTCATATCAGGACGGGTACCTACTTGTGACAGTGCGCACTCATGGCGACTTTATAGTGCTGTCCCACTGGGAAACCAGGCCGCCGGCACCATGACCTGGTATCCCACTCAGTCACATTATCCTGACACTGAGCACACCAGTCCTTGCCCTATCCTAATAATGCCGAGCGCCTGGCTAGGAAGCGACAAGTATCAATTTTAAAGTCATTGGTTTGACTCGACCAGGACTCTAACCCACGACCCCACGATCTACCAGCACGGGAGACGGACGCTCTAACTCATTCGGCCATCCCGTCTGGTACTATTATTTATTATACTCCTTAAGACCAACACTTGCCGGTGGCTCCACCTACCCTCCTCTCTTCCACCGGAGGATTTTGCCAATATATCAGCATGTAACCCCTTGGAAATTCCCTCAAACAGCCCATTTTAAAACAAAATTCTGGGAGGAGGGGGGCTGCACACCAAGCTCACGGCTACCACCACTCAGGTTCCACACCCGCAACTCAAAACCTCAAGAATTCTCAGTACTTCCATGTTTGTAATGATCACTGCTGATAGTGATACCCTACCTACTGATCAAATAACACAATTAGGTTCGACAGAAATAAGTCTGCACCAAAAGAGCCGACTTTACGTACACACTGTACATTCACCAAGGTATGCAGTGAATGAGGCCAGTCCGACAACCTCCCACCAGTTCGCCGTCTGTACAACATGCAATCTATACCGTACAGATCTAGTATCTACAGGCAATTACAATTATTCCCCATTTACATTTCATATAGTCAATGAAACCAAACACTCACGCTCATATCAAGTGAGTATTTGGTTAGAGCGCCAACGACTGGCGTTTGTTGTGTGTGTTTGTGTGCGTGTGTGTGTGGTGGTGGTGGTGGTGGTGGTGGTGGTGGGGGAATATTGTTCATTTGGTAAATTAAAAATGGGTCATGTAAATTTCAGAGATGGAAGTGGTCTCCGAAAAAAAGCGGAAATGCGGATATTCTCACATAGGTTTAGCGATGTCAGGGAATCGCGGAAAATTCCTGGAAGTTGGGTGTCATATATATTGGTATACGCTAATAGTGCTGCGCTGTTTGAATCATGTATTAGTAGTATGCACTGGTAGTGCTGCGGGATTGCAGTAGGGGCCTACAGGAAGAGTCCCGGAAATCCGCGAAACCGCGGAGATCTTTCATCCCTGTACAGTAATTAATGCCCATGTGTGGACAAATCAGCATATCATATGTGCCTGATTGCGCGCAACACACACGTCATGAATTAAGTGTACAATGCAATTTCTTTAGCGCAGCCAAAGGTGACTCCTGCACCACACACACACAAAAACACTTCAATCCGCACAATCCGATGGTTTTGAGTTACTGTACATTTTGTTCGGATAAATATATTAAGTTGATGATTTTATGTTTATTGTTTGAAGTGAATTTCATTTTTGAAGAGTTAACTTTGGGATATATATTTGATTTTGAGGTGGAAACAATTTCATTTTTCTTTTGGCATGCATGTTAAATGGCTGAACATTACAGACTTCACCAGTGACAGGTTCTATTAAATTGATTTGGTACTCCTTCTATACAGCAATACACGCTTAATGAAAAGTAAAGCTTGTTTTATTTAACGACACCTCTCGAGCACATTGATTTTTATCATCGGCTATTGGACGTCAAACATATATATGGTCTTTCTGACATATTTCTTTGGAGGAAACCTTCTGCCACCCCATAGGCTACTCTTTCCGAGAAGCAGCAAGGGGCTTTTTATATGCACTTTCCACAGACAGGACAGCACATACCACAGCCTTTGATGAACCAGTTGTGGACCACTGGTTGAAACGGAAGATAGCCCATCTACAGTGAGTGGGATCGATAGGATGACCGATACCTTCACAGGTGGACACTCTACTGCCTGAGCTAGGTCCCGCTTGCTTATTGAATGCATCAAGTAGGTAGTAGGTAATATACATTTAAGTGATTTGGTTTCGAAAATTAGATGCTTTCATTGAACTAGTCAGCCTCAATATATAAAAAATAAGTACATATCTCTACTGCTAGGAAAGAAGAAACGAACATGCAGAAACACATTAATTAATATGCAGCTGTACAAATATTGATGTGTCGAGTAACCAACGACCAAAGCAGCTCTAGCCCTTCTCAGAAACTATGCACCACATATTTGGTTTCCACGTTATATTGTTAATGATTTTGACTATTTTTGGGGGTAGTAAGTAGTTATTGTTGACTCTGTGTATTAAGTATGCTAGCAATACTGGATTTAACCTTATCATAAACAGCTTCAATCAATCGGAGCCAGCTAAACAGTTATTTAAATAGCACAAGTTCGCAGGTGTCCGGTGCGTACATGTGGTAGCACATAACACGCGGGGTGCACACCCAACATCTAAAATACCACAGTTTTCCTTTTGACCTAGGACTATCAGCAAAGCTCTGCACACAAAATATTGACATTCTTCAAAGTTATTATCGTGGGGGTGATAAAACTGGGAAATATTGCACTTAGAGCAGGACTAACATCTCCTGCATTCCCTGCTCGTGTGCTAACCATTACGCCATCTAGGCTTCCTGATGTCAGCACCAAATCCATTCCCACCCGTCTATGTGGATCCTTGCCTGAGGCCAGTGGAGACTACTACACTCACCCACTGGAGTTGTAAGTCTTTTAAATGGTATGTCTATAAGTCATTTAATGCTTAAAAGTACATACACATACAGACAATGCACTTACATGCATACACAGGGTTAGTTTATCGACCATACAGCACATGGCTTGTATAGGATCCATGTCACTGCAACCAGTGGTGTGGGGGTAATGAAAATGGGAAATATTGTGCTAGAGCAGGAATCGAACTCACATATCCACGCCCACCTATCTATGGGGCTACTTGCCTGAGGTCAATGCAGACGTGGTACTCCAAACTGAATTTTAATTTTTTATGAAGTTCTTTTGCAAAAAGCTCTTATCAATCTGATTCCAAATATATATAATAATGGAAAATTGGTCTATTTAGTCCATGAGTTATGAATTTTTAAATATTTAATTTTTGCCCTTAATTTCACACACATTTTTCATGATTCAGCAAATGCTTAAATCCTTATGTTTGAAGCTGCCCACGGAAGGCAAATTACATTTTAATCACATCGTTATTTCTAGTACAAATTCTAATGTCAATTTTTTTCAGACCTTGAAGATAAATATTTGTTGAGCAATTTGACATCAAACATGTCAAATCATGTGATTTTCACTAACTGTCCATGATCAAATCTTTAGAAAATTAATCTCTGGTTCTGTTTGAGATTTTGACTTAATTTTTGTATCAAAATGATCAGAATGCAAATATATATATATCCATTCTAAGCTGAGAGTGAGTGCTATACAACTTTACTACGCAAAACTGAACTGAGACAGCGAATAAAGTTCTTAAAACAAAGGTCGGCTGACCATTTAAACTAATCTCCAAGGGTCACTCTAAATAGAAACGGTAATCAATCGGCACCCAAATGACTGGTGCTATATGACCAATATTTCTTTTTATTAAATTTACATTTTAAATTCTCTCCAAGCCTGATTGAACAGCATCTATCTCTTGTTGAACCAGGATTCAAATGAATGCACTTGGAATCAGTTCATTGAGTCGTTATTATCTTTGTGCCGCTAATCCACCGAGTGACCGAACTAATTTCAAGTGGAACTAGCTATCAGTTTCGCCGTAGGTATACATGATAAAAGAACCTAAAATTAGACACATGGAGTCCGGGTAAGTGCAACATATAAGGTATTATCACAGTGATAGTGCGCACTTCCGATGCGATGGCTTCATAGAGCTGCGCCAGTAAGATACCACACCAATCATTGTCCCCATCTTCTTAATTCACAATGTTAGGTGATGTAACAACATGGGCCAAGAGTACTTAAATTTTAATGGTTTCACTCGGCCAGGAATCGAACCAATGGCAGCCTTCGAAATATGGCTCGTCCGCGCCAAGTGACAGTAGGCACGGACAAGCCGAACATGGCTTGAGTTTTTCCACTGGGAAAGCTAAACTTTGGGGCTGAAAAGAGTGTGGAGAGTGGACTTGGGCACCCGCTGACACTCTGACTTTCTACACAAAATAATGGCCGAATCAACAGATGGGGGATATGGTTAAATGAGATAATAAAGGTAATTACTGCAGAAAAGTGACCATTCATGCGGACATGCAAAGATAACACCAGACATGTCCTAAGGTAGGTATGCCAGATACCGATAGGGGCACGTCGGTCACCATGTCTATAGCAAAATGTTCCTGCATTTTCACGATTCCGGCTTTGATTAAAGTACTTTCGCATTGGAGTATTTTCATAACTTTTATATCACTGGAAAGAACATGAACTAATTTCACAGAAAATATATATTAAAATACCAAAACAAAAATGCTTGGAGCATAGAAAGATGTGACAATGTGGCAACGGTCACAGTTTATTATAATGGTGAAGCAGGACTAAATTTAACAATTAAGCCGACATTAGGACTGTCATAACTTTCTCCCCTATTAAAATATTTTTGAAATTACAACAGATTTGAGTTTGTCTCAGCCAGGTCTGTTGAAAGAGATTAAATTTATACTGTTTGTTGTGTTTTGAAATTTTAACTGATCTATCTACCTAAGGACAAGTGATTAAATTTTGGGTTGCTTAATCCTATCACTGAATGGATTCCTCTATGTTCGTGGACACTATTTGAAAGGAATGTCAGTTCAGATCAGAGAAAAATATTGTCAGACAGGTGTCTAACATAATTATGATAATAGCAAGTTTCTCAACACAGTCATTATCACAATAAGTGTATTTAGAAAGCTACCATTGAACTTGGTGGTTCTTGATTTCAGAGCGTGTACCATTCGCCTTTGGATTCAGTCTATATCCACTTAAACTTCAAAAGCATATCGATCACCTGAGGTTAGCTGTGCGACTTGTCACGCCCACTAAGCTTACCCTGACTTCAACTACTAACTCCCACCTCCCACCAGGTGGGTGATAGAGCGGGGGCCGGGTGAGGATGAGATTTTCTTTTATGAATACAACACATCCATTGTAAGTTGCAGTCTCATGAAAGCAACAAATTTCACAAGTAAATACTACAACTACAAGTGAAAATTCAGACGGACAAGTGAAAATCACACCAAACTTGTCCTTTGGACAAGTGAACAATTTTGCTTATTTCTATCACTAGAAATACATATATAGCTGCATAATTAAAAGGGAATACCCAATCAATTTAATAAACCCTGTTTCTGCTGATGTCTAAGGTCAATTCAAGCTCTTTTCATTGATATATATGTTCCATTGAGATAAAAATGCATTCTACAAATATTAACACATACCGAGCTGATGTGATGTGTTTGGTGTCAGAATTTTGAAGTATTTGCCTAAATTAATTTTGCGTGTGACCATTTCAAATATCTCCAAAGTTAGCAATTGAAAATAAGTCACTTCAAACTAAAGTAAAGACTAAGTAGCTTATATTATAAGCTACTTGTTGTTTAGGTTAATCATTATAATATAAGTTATAACGATTAACCTAAACAACATGGGCATGGCCTAAATTTAAAATCACCGGACTATGCCACCTTAAGAGGAAAGAGCCCACAGAACCAAAATAAAGTGCTTTTGGCAAAACAGAACCACACAGAACGACCCCCTCCCTCCCTATCGAGGGGGTGGGAGGTCAGATGAGGTTTGTGCAAAGCAGGCAGCAGACCGCTGACCCCTAGACTTCAGCAGTACCTGGCACACTCGATTGCTTTATAAGATTATTTGGTGGGGGTTTCCATCTGAGGTAATATCAAGACAGGTCCTGACTTGTGAACGGGCACACTCATGGCGACTTCAACCGGTTTAGAAGACGGCATAGGCCATAGCCATCAAGGGATTATTATACACTGGCCTAGCCATTATACTCAGTATAATGGCTATGCCTAGGGCGTGTAACTGTAAGCCTAGCCTTACGCTAAGATTCCTTATAGTTATACGCGGTATGCGAATGC
The DNA here is from genome assembly GCA_030323885.1 of Branchipolynoe longqiensis. Taxonomy (NCBI): domain Eukaryota; kingdom Metazoa; phylum Annelida; class Polychaeta; order Phyllodocida; family Polynoidae; genus Branchipolynoe; species Branchipolynoe longqiensis. Next base: position 187,573,774 of record CM059186.1, on the reverse strand, counting down.
GGAAAAAAAAATCGAAAAGCATGTAAAGGCATAGTACTAGTACTAGTAGTGCTTCCATACATCCGAATGCGATTGCGATAAATGAATCAACCCATGGAACGATCGGTACGAATGCTGCTGCGCTTGCCATATAAAAGAACAGTAACTTTGACTTTGGAGCCAAAAAAAAAAAAAATAGCGTGGGTATCTTTTTTTGTTTAACGACCCCACACAAAAGGTAGACATCTACTATTGGGGCTCGGCATGGGTATTTATGTCGCATATAGTATTCGCATACCGCGTATATGGACTCGTAGCTTTACTGTAGTACAAGTATTTAGTATGGCAATGCCGAATGCGGCAAGCACAAAAATACAAGGACATGGTGATGATCCAATTGTTCCCTTTCTCGATTATATCCACAAAATTATATTACAGGTTATCATTACAACGGATGACAAATAAATTAAAAAGTATCCATTCTTCGCGGATGTACTTTTCCTTCTATTTAATGAAGACATTGAAGGCAATGAAGGGTGTCATCATTGTCAATGACATGATCATGATGATGACATCATATCAGTATACTGTGTAGAGACTTAGAGTATGTGACATCTGTCACTTTCACAGCCTCTAGGCTCTACTAGCCTCTAGTCCTTCTAAGTTTATTCAATTTAATCATGACATGATTCTTACCCATTTAAATTTAATTATACTTAGTATTCTTCTTCTAACTTCTTGATGCTCTGGCAAACCCCCCAAAGTCTGAGTAGTTGGCGATATCGGATATGATATGTGGGGCTGGGGGGCGTGAAAGTTTTAATAATAAAGTACAATATAATTGAATATTTATGATAATATTGTGGGCTGTAGACAGTGTTGAGTGTAGTCGCAGTGCCAGTGGCAGTGTAAGTGTTACTGAGTGTACCAACACTACAGTCTACACCACGCATGACTAGTACAGTCAGTACTGTAGTACTGTGGCTGTTTACGGGTCCTTAAATTCAGATGGCTTTGTCGTAAAGCAAGAACCTTAAAACATAAGTCTTTACGCCGTGCTAAATGCCAAGTTGCTGGGTCTCCCGTTCATGTATGGCCATGCCCATGGGTCCGGGAGGGGCCCAGGTTCACTTTTTTGACAAACCAGTCCGTGTGAGGCGGAAAGAAGGCCGGTGTGTCGTGCAGTAAACAACGGTGCATTCATTCAACTCAACTCGTCTCGTGTGCAACAACTCCCGCCACCATATCCACAACAACGACAATCTCTACCTAAAACAAGAATAAGCACATGAGATATCCAGGTGACGCTATACGGAAAATGTCTTACCTAAAAGAAGTAATTTAACTTCTCTAGAGGCCTTTTCTCCGTCGGCCCGGAGCGATTTGTCGATCTGTTTAGACCGTTCCATGGCCAACTTATCCTCGCTGCTCACGGCACAACCCATCGTGACTTAACTACAAGCTCCCGAGAACACAGTATAAATCCGAAAATGCTACTTCACCGGGCGTACCAGTGAAGTGTCCAGATGCACGTAAGATCCCAAGGCCCTAAAACGCCTGGCGGATGTAGTTTTAACACCGTGTGTGTCTTATTTCAGCGTATTGCCGCTGATCCTCCTCCTCTGGCGGTGCCTTCACTGCTCAATTTTGAACATGAGACCCGGATGTTACGCTCCTTCTCGGCTGGTGCGCGCATCACAAATCGCCGCCTGACCCGGATAGAAAAAGTGAGGTCGGGAAGGTTAAGGGGGGTGGGGTCCCTTCAAGAATGTATATAAGTCCACATGTCCCGGCATTTATTTGTGGATTACAAAAATATCAGCTTTAGATTTGTCGCATATAAATGCCATTTAAAAAAGTACATTGCAAAATTGGAAGTAAAACTAGATCGGACCGTCCTGCGATGTATTTGTGGTGAGGAATCCCCTTTCAGAGCCCCCGCCCATCCCGCCGCGCGTCGGCGTGTGCGGGAGATTCAAATGGAAAGTGTGCCACTGACATGGGATGCGTCTTGATCCCTCGCTGCAACAGTCAGGTTATCCAAGCATGACAACAGAGTGCTGCAGCTGCTGTATTGTCAATAACGTGGTTTGATTTATGAAGTCACCATATGAAGCCATGACATGGCTGACACAGCACCTAACAAGAATTTTTGCTGTTGTTTCTACCTCTGACTAGTCCACTAAAATTTGACATTATGTTCATGTTATGCCAGATAATTTCACAAATAAACCTAATTAGGTTCGCATTTAAATATTACAAAACGGTTACTAGTTCAGCAGGTGGTTTTGAATCAATCAATCAATCAATGGGTGCCGTCTTCTCGAAGAAGGTTGGCTGCAATGGACCTCCATCTCTTCCTGTCATTCGTTCCTCTCACGCATTCCGCATAGCTCATTGCTGTCCACTCAGTGATGTTGTCCATCCATGTTGTTCTCCTTCTCCCTCTTGGTCTTTTCCCTTCTATCTTCCCTTCCAGTATTCTTCTCTGTGATTCCTGGTGTCGTATCATGTGGCCAAAGTATTTAATTTTTCTGTTTTTGATCGTTTGTATTATCTGTCTCTTTATTTTCATTCTTGTTAGGACCTCCACGTTGCTTATCATTGCTGTCCATGGAATTTTTAACATTCTTCTGTATTGCCACATTTCAAATGCCTCGAGCTTTGTTGTTATTGCTTTCTTCAAAGTCCATGTCTCACAGCAATATAAAAGTGTAGACCACACATAGCATTTTAGCAGTCGGAGTCTTGTTTTTATATTTATGTCTCTAGATGTTAGTACTTTCTGCATCTTTAGAAATGTTGTTTTGGCAATGTTTATTCTCCGTTTAATCTCTCTTTCACATCCACCATCACTACACGATCGCACTGGTCGGAAGTGCAGCAGCTGCAACCTGATTATGACCAAAATCACCAGAAATGTTCGACGAGTGGTTAGACTGGTCGTATGGTGGTCCCAAAACCGTCGCAACATGACTGCAAATGAACGCAGGCATAGTGTGACTGGGGTATTACTATCTAATGCATTCATTCATTCATTCATTCTGAAGTCTCGCCTGGAACCCTGGCCTTTGTTTCAACAGAGGTCGCCACTGTGGATGTACTCAGACGGCACCTAGCGGCCAGTGTGGGTACTGGAACCCGATTATCTAAAGTCCTTCCCAGAACACAAGTTCATACCACTCAATTCTGATTGGTAATAAAGCGCCTATGAACGTCGATTGTGAAATTAGAATTATGTATTAATAAATGACGCCACCTAATGGAAACGGCAACATGGGTCATATGTATGTGTCGGGGTTAGGGCTGCAAAGCTGGTTTTCGGCGGGTTTACCGGGTTAGCAGCGATAACTCCGTATGTATGTGTCTGCATTAGACAAACACTGCAAGCTTAAAGTCGCCTACACTAACCCCAAGCCATAAGATGGTTAACGCCGATGTTAGGGACCGATTATGCCCAAATCTATTCAATGCGATCATATTTAACAGAATTACATACGCAATAAGTGAAATTTAATCAAATTAACCCTAAAATCAAACCGTTATTAACGCATAACGCCGCATTGGCGGCGTTATGCACATTGTCGAATCGACGAATGTAAAGTAAACAAATCGCCGCCGCCGCAGCGATGTCGATATCCATACTGTCCAACGTCAACTAAACATGGCCGCCACCGTCGCCACCGTATCAGCGGCAATATATTAGGCCCAAATCTATTAAATGCTGTCATATTTAACAGAATTACATACGCAATAAGTGAAATTTAATCAAATTAACCCTAAAATTAACCGCTATTAACACTGCCGCCGCCGCATTGGCGGTGTAATTCATATTGTCGAATCGACGAATGTAAACTAAACAAACCGCCGCCACCACAGCGATGTCGATATCCATACTGCCAGATCATATTTAACTAACCCCACCACGCTTTGGACACATACATACCCCGTGACACATCTGAACACCGGCATTAGATAACCCGGGACCCGCCGTTAACACCGGAGCCGATAAAAAGTTGTTCATACATATGGCCCCAGGACATGGCATCCTCGAATCAGTTTCTAGGACTAGGGATTAGTATTTAGTGCTCCTTAGAAGGGTATACCAAGTAAATTTAAAGTTGCATAGTCCAACGAAAACATCAAATTTTCAAAACCAAAACACTTATCTAGATTTGATTCTACATATTCAACTTAGACACTGGTGCCCTTATTAAGTATTTGTTGCTGCATAGAATGGCATAATAAGTAAATTAATAGAAACCGTTACTACTGAAGTGTATGGAATTTTGGCGTGCTTGCCAAAATTATTTTGGCATGTTTTGACATCAAATATCTCAGAACTTAGCAATTTAAAATTAAAGTTACTTCAAACTAAAGTAAAGTAGATTATACCTAGTATTAGTATGATATATTTATCTCAGAAAATATCAAAAACTCAAAAGCATCAGACTATGCAACTTTAATATAATAGAACCTGTAACTGCTCAAGCCTACGGTGTCATTTTGATAAGCACTCCAAAATTAATCTAGCATGTTTACACTTCATACATCTCCTAAGTTAGTCACTTTAAAGCAAAGTTACTTCAAACTAAAGAAAATGACAAACTCATCATCATCATCGGACTATGCGCCTTCCTGATATGACCTTAGATGTTGCTAGGACGTAAAACAACAACAACCAATCGGACTATCCCAGATAGCACAGAGCCGTCGGGCGGACGTTGGCTATTGGTAGCACCATCGCCACATATTTTCCACCGACGGGCGGCCGTCCCGGCGGTCCGCCGCTCTTTGCCATTTTTTTTGCACACATTTGCCACCGTCGGGGGTCCGCTGCTCTTTGCCATTAAAAAAAAACACATTGGCCACCGTCGGGCCGACGGTGGTGGTCCGCCGCTTTTTGCCATTCTTTTTACATATTTGCCACCGTCGGTGGTGGTCGCCGCTCTTTGCCATTCTTTTTGCACACATTTTCCACCGTCGGTGGTGGTCCGCCACCTTTTCGGGCCGACGGTGGTGGTCCGCCGCATTTTGACATTCTTTTTGCACACATTTTCCACTGTCGGACCACTGACGGGCCATCGGTAGTGGTCCGCCAGTTTTTGCCATTCTTTTTGCACACATTTTCCACCGTCGGACCAGCATCAGTGGTCCACCACTTTTTGCCATTCTTTTTGCACACATTTTCCACCGTCGGGCAGTCGGTGGTGGTCCGCCACCCTTTGCCATTCTTTTTACATATTTGCCACCATCGGGCCAACGTCGGGCCAACGGTGGTAGTCCACCACTTTTTGCCATTCTTTTTTCACACATTTTCCACCGTCGGACTACCGTTGGTGGTGGTCCGCCACTTTTTGCCATTCTTTTTACATATTTGCCACCGTCGGGCCACCGTCGGGCCATCGGTGGTGGTCCGCCGTTCTTTAGCCCCAGTCACACCTTACCGGACTGAGTACTGGACACCACCAGACACCACCGGACAAAGAATTGTCTAGTCCGGTGGTGTTCAGTATCAACATGTATTGAAATGTGTCAAACTGTTGCAACGGCCACCGGAAACGGATACTAAACGGACAAGGAACATACATTCACGAATAGGCAACGGACAATAACTGGACGATAACCGGACGACAACCAAATGTCAAACGGACATACCAAAAATATTACGAATAGCCACTGGACTGTCACTGTGTGGTGAGTGGTGTGTGTGGTGTGTGGTGAGTGGTGTGTGTGGTGGGTGGTGAGTAGTGTGTGGTGCGTGGTGAATGGTGTGTGTAGCCCCCCCAGACCGAATTCCCCCAATACCGTCAACGGACTCTGCAGGAAGCAAACCGGAGAGGTAACGGATGGGTACCGGACATGTACTGGACAAAACGGACTAAGCGGAATTAAAACGGACAACAACTGCACACCCCACACCCCACTCACAACACAGCACACACCACTCACCACACACCACACACCATGCACCACACAGTGACAGTCTGGTGGCTATTCGTAATATGTTTGGTCCGTCCGTTTGCCATTCATTTATCATCCGTTGGCTATTCGTGAATGTACGTTCCTTGTCCGTTTACTGTCCGTTTCGTCCGGCGGATGTTGCAACAGTTCGACACATTTCGATACTGAACACCACCGGACTAGACAAATCTTTGTCCGGTGGTGTCCGGTACTCAGTCCGGTAAGGTGTGACTGGTGCTAAAGAGCGGTGGACCACCTCCGACGGCCTGACGGTGGCCCGATGGTGGCAAATATGTAAAAAGAATGGCAAAAAGTGGTGAACCACCACCGACGGCCCGACGGTGGAAAATTTGTGAAAAAAGAATGGCAAAAAGTGGCGGACCACCACCGATGGCCCGACAGTGGAAAATGTGTGCAAAAGGGATGGCAAAAAGTGGCAGACCACCACCGACGGCCCGACGGTGGAAAATGTGTGCAAAAAGAATGGCAAAAAGCGGCGGACCACTACCGATGGCCCGATGGTGGAAATTGTGTATCTCGACGTAGGCTTAACAAACAAGTAACGTATCTCGACGTAATGGCCAAATTTCACTTACGTCGGCTTATGCTACCGCATTACGTCATAGTGTGACAGGGCCATAGGGTGTGACTGGGGCTTTAAGCGTAGCGTCGATCCGACGTAGTGGTCACGTATGTCGATGCATGAGGCATGCCAATAGACAGGCAAGTACAGGGGCTTCCCCCATCCATCAAGCGGTAAATAGATATGGTTGAGAAGGATGTTAAAATGTGCCTAACTAACAACCATAGGTGAGGTGTAATACGGTTGCTTTCGGAACAGGTCAGTAGAGAGTTTGAAGCTACAAATGCCTGCCCGAGTTTATGAAACACCATTTTCATTGCAAAAGTGTTTTAGTGAGAGTGCAGGGTTTTGTTTAGCAGTCATCACTTATTAGCTTAGATTAGTGTCTTATCATCTTAATATCTAATGATGCACATGCACCTTTATGATATTAAACTGATATTTTTTAATTGGGGTTTACTCCTCCAGTGCCATCTGTGGTAACTGCTTTTTGACTCTGGATTCCACATCTTCTCCATGTGGTATCTGCAGATTCCTGGTTGGGGCCCACAATAACCCATGTGGGCTTTGTGTGGTTATCTGACAGTGACACCTTTGGGCCAATGGTGGCATATGCTGGAATGGGTGGCTTGACACCGTTGGCCCGACTGCGGCTCAGTGGGCAAAACGTCAGCTTGCCAATGTGCTATCTGGGATGCAACTTCAACGTGTAATCAACAGAATCAGGCTTTCACTGCCTAGTCAATCATAAATAAAACACCACAATCTTATTTGTATTCAAAAAGTTTTATTGATCAACTGTGGCCAGAGCTAATGTGGTCATTTGATATTCAATCACTTTATTGGGTTTCACACTAGCACAGTATCTACTGCAATAATTACTGTTCTCCAACTCAACTGGTACGTCGGTTCCTCACACGAGGGAGGCACAGTGGGACCAGAGCGGACATTCTCCCGTCTAGTGACAAGCCGACATTCCGTACAATCAGACGGTGTCCATCTTGGATTTCAGAGTTAGGCAGGAGCAGCTTAGCAACAAGTTGATGCAGTGCAAGCACTACGGATATCTGGAAGCCGCATTCCTGAATGACTTATTAGTATGCTAAGAGTTCTAATTTTTTTTTAGATTAAACAAAATAGGAGGAAGAGGGACGAGTGGGGAAGGGGGAGGAGGGTTGCATTTAAGTTTGAATTTACCAAATATATATACTAAAGGGTTAATGTGTCAAAAATGAAACTAAGCTAACAGGATCACGTGCTACGCATTTATCAGAATCACTTTTTGAAACCTAATATTACCAATGTGAACAGAAATAAAACAACTGTATCGTCGTCACCTATGAAAACAATTTACATTTACCTGAGACCACCAATACTGACTGCAAGATAACCTAACTCATGCCGAACACAATTGATTGAATAAGAATGCAATCCATGCTGGCGGTTTCATATTCATGTAAGAAACTTTTCAGCTAAGGTATTTTTCATTACCAACGGGTAGTGTCCAGATAAAATACGAGCACACCTATAGATCCCAACGGATTAACGATTTCCTTTGCAACAGTTTCCTAGCAAAACAGTTACAATTTTTTGTTGGTATGATAATTAGCAATGCCTTTGTGAAAGGAACAGGGCAAAAATCAAAGTAACACCATCTAAGCACACAGGAGTCTCTACAAGCTGAATTTGTTTCTGATATCACAACATTCACAAAACCGTGTCAAAACCAAGACATAAACATTGTTGCGCTATTCCCCCCCCCCCCCGCCCCCCCAGCAATAGTGCTTTGGAACCTCCATTTTCGGACACTTTGTGTTGTCGCTGTTCGACCTGATCTTGAATTAAGATCCTAACAATGTCAGCAATTGTAGACCACACAGGCCTATCCAAAAGCTAAAAGCACAATAAGGCCAGGTACAAGTAATATACCTGGACCACCCCCGAAGTGACCCTCAGTTCAGAGGGGGTGGATGAGGCATGGCTCCCTGGACATATCTATTACACAGGTGACGACGAACAACCCAGCACCACAAGATCTGTGCAATATGACTTCCGGAACACAAAAAGCTATTTTGGTCTCATATATAAAGACCAGAGTTTACATGTAAAGCATAAATTGAAAACTGGGCAGACGAATCATTCTGCCATTGATCCCGTTAGCTTAGATGGCGCCACCTATCGAAAGTGGACAGTACTAGGAATGCACCGCTTGCAGTAGGTGAGTTTGTGTGTGTGTGTGTGTGGGGGGGGGGGGCAGTGGGAGAACATGCGCTCTGGTCACCGCAATACGATCTGGTCCATTGGAATGGAGATTGCTACGAATGAACCATGAAGAATACAACAAGGCAACATATCCACCACCCCCCCCAAAACCTCGTTCAGCTGCTGAATTCGTCATATTATCGCTACCCACGAATCGAGCAACGGTGTGCAAAAAAAAACCCCAACCAAAACCATCTCACAATTGCATTGCCTTTTCCCCCCACGAGCCAACGAGATAACGTGGCAAACCTTTCTCTTTCAGTAACGTATGACAATAGCCGTTATATATCACCAGGTATACCTGTACTATGGGGGATACTAAATGTATATATATATTTTAAAAAAATGCATTATCTACGATACATTCATGGTTGTGGTAACAACTGAGCACCACACTCGCCGTGACAGGAACTCTGGGGCTGGGTGGTGAGCCATCATCAATCACCCCACGTACACATTAGCTAGCTTGAACCCTCGTCTCATTGTATTAAGTGTCAATCAATCATATACAAAAAGTTTGTTTTTTTAAACCACGAAACCTAAATGGTGACGCAATATGCTCATATTATTAACAGTATATTATAGCCAACTGGGGCAGCAGCCTAAGGATATGTATATGTCCGCAGGATTCTGGGTAGGCTTATACGATACCAGATGTTAATATATATATATATGTGTGTGCATATATAACAATGGAAATGGATGCCTTCTCCAAGTGTTGGCGCTTGGCTGTGCCTGTGTCGGGAAGTGTGCTGTGGTGGCGTTGCAGCCGGCCGAAAAGAGGCGTTGTATCCGGTCAGATGAAGGCGAGTGAGGCGAAAACAATGCAGCCTGCCGCTTTCTATATACACAAGAGGGCGCCACCTGACTGGAGCAGCGTTCAGCCGGAGAACCTCGTCTTAATACACAGGCAGTCTGCAGCGGTTAACAGTTAGTACAACAGAACCACTGGCAGTGACTTTTAACATACATACACCTTACACTGCCAGTATCCAATTCCGGCCGCGTTCTTTACGCTCGGCTTCTTACAATTGTCGACATTTCTTTTCACAAATCTCAAGTGATCTTTTCTACGTGTCGACGTTGCTTGCTCCACCACATGGGAAAATGCGTGTACGTGGATGTATGTATATATAGATTAGTTAGATGATACTTACCGTATATATAGCTGAAGGATACCTTCTGTTTTATTGAAGGCTGTAACCGAGGCTGAGGTGAGGACCGTGAGAAGGAAGCACCTCCAAAAACAAGTCAAACATCCACCTACTCAATAAGGTTAATATACTCCTCAGCCAATAAGTTAATTGCTAAACCCTTCATTTAACATATTTCTGCCCAGGTTCTTATATAGCAATTTATTTTATTTCCGTTGGAACCGTTGATCCGTTCCCTCACTTGGATAAACTGCATTTATTGTTCGGGATGGGTGGGATGGGATGGGCAGTTTCCGCTAAGCTGGAAGGTGAAATGGACAGTCTTTGACTACTCCCTCGTGTTGTAACTTCCGATTCAAATTTCCCGCCGTTCAAAGTTGGCGTCATAAGTAGTGAGTAGTGAATATCACGTGTGTGGTGGTGCGTCTGTCTCTACCAGACTCGCCTGTATTAGGTCCTGTGCAACTTGTTTCGGTAGTGCTTCCCTCTCATTGTAGTCTGCTGAGCCTAGCGGCTAGAGCCTGAACTTATAAGCAGTGATAGAAATAAGCTAAATATTTCACTTGTCCACATTTGGCTTCTGCATATATATTATATTATATATCAATGATAGAAATAAGGACAATTTTTCGCTTGTCTACCGAACAAGTCTGGTGTGATTTTCACTTGTTCGTCTGAATTTTCTCTTGTCCCGGACAAGCGTGCGAAAGACGTGACTACCTGAAGTGGACAAGCTCTCATTTCAAGCCCTGATAAGTATATATATATACACATACATACGAACAAGGAAAATGCTGAATAGATTAAGGATGTCACTCACTGCTTTCCTGCTAATAATATACATACCAAAAAGAAAATACAAGCAAAAATAAATTAATGTACATATTCGCCACCCAAATGGTCATTTACTCGTCCCTGTCCCTTGCAACATTACGCTAGGCATGCAATCTAGCTTTCATCCGCTCTCTCAAATTAATTTGATTCTAAACATTTCATCTCGGTTGACGGACAACCTAACCGGCATTGTCATAAAACAAGCCAACAAATAAACGAAGAGACATTTATTTCCTTGCTGCATAGCGAGTCAAATTTCACTACGCGACTGTATCTGTGGAATTGATCGGTACAACTGGGGGGTTTGATGGCGCATGCGTCATATGCAGCTCGAGTGTACATGTAGGGGCATAATCGATTAATCAACTTGGGTCACCAGAGCCACTTTTTGGTGCATGCGCACATCCTACAGACTCGGATCGAATAATCGAATACAGTTGGCAAATGGTGGCTTAATCCAAAACCTTTTTTTTTTTTTAATAACTGATAAAACTATAGAAAAATAGGATTTAAAGTATTTTATTATGGCCTAGTTTAGCTATATTTCCATTTCATTAATCTAGGTTATTCTTTTTTAAAAACATGTATGACCGGTACTGGTAGCTGTTATCCTGCAGGATGGTACCAGCGAAAATGTGACGTCATCGCTCATAGCCAACCCCAGCCACGAGGTGGGTTACTGGGGTCGGATCATTTTGCACACGGGTATTTGTCGACTCTACTCGCGGTGTTTGATTTGAAATTCTGACGACTCGGGTGACCCGAGTCGTGTTAATCGATTATGGCCTTTATGATCCGCTACAGGGTGCAGGTTTGTGATGTTCAGATGGGCCAGTAGAGGCTAATTGCCATGCTGGGGGCGCTCATCTTGGTGGTATGGTGTGGCGGTGGGGGGTGAGGCAACAATTTGCTTAGAAGGAAGGCATGGTTTCATGTTAGGATTAGGTTAAAACCCATGTGACAAGCCGACCTTGTGACGTCATACACAATACTGCCTGGTGTTGGCAAGCCCAGACTTATACCTCCGTGCAGAAAATCACCTGTTGCCTCCGCCCCACCCCACCCCGCAGTGTTTAACTGAACAGTAACAGAAAGTACCATGCCTATAAATAGAGCCTTGCACTGCAGCGCGCCAGTGAGACTGTCCCAGCTTGATTGATTAATTGGTCGATTGATTCATGTTCTCTTAGCTATCGTACAACACAACCTCAAACAGTTGAAAGGCAGAACGAGCATTTTGCTTATGAGCCTAGGAGGCAATCTATTTGTAAAATTTATAATTATTAATAGAAAATCATTTCTTGTTTTGCTTTGCTGACTGTTAATAAATTCCGATAAATACACACCTTCGTGTCAATCAAGAGCGTCAGGTTAACTTTGAAAATGGGAAAAAGCGACCTAAATTACAAGACCATTCCTCAGAAGACACGTTAGATAGTCTAAGACTGCCTGAAAAAGCACCTACATGTAGGTCTGACCTAAGGACGTGGCCCACAACTTGAATATCAATGTGGAGTAGTATCAGGCAAATAAGGTGTCCCACTGAAGAGAAGCACAGAACTAGTGTCTGTCCACACCGTACGGCGGCAGCACCGTACAAGGCGGACTCCTTAAACAATAACAACCATGTAAGCATCCTCCCGATACTGCTCTGTAATCATCTACAAGCCTCATCACCGTCAACCCACAACACGAGGCACTATAACTTACGAACCAAACAGTTCTTGTCTTCCCCTTGTCGCATGTATTATATGGTCCGCTTGCTTACCCCCTCTTCACAAAAGAAAAAGGAAAAAAAGCACAATAAACCCCAACCCCAAGCCAAACAAACTTAGAATAAACCATAACCCACATGACACATTCAACTGGCTGCTTGCTTCTCACTGCAAAACTGTGATAGATATGACACCGAGAACAATGAAAAGTCAGATCAAGTCTACCTGGCGTTATAGATTATTCAAAGTATTCAGAAATGTATGGTACTCATTGTACAATGGGGGTGCAGTTCCTAGGGCTTGTTTCCAAGGTTGCTATGGTGACTGGGAATGACATCACTACCATCAAGCAGCAGCAGCAGCAACCCACCAGCAATGTCGCAATGCCGACAGCCAGCTCGTAACCATCACCAGTCTGCGGCATTGTCAACATGACTGAACATGTCAACCGGTACATCATAGCATGACATCGCTGTGACATAATAGCGTCACCAGAGAAACATGCCGGCACACTGCGCCGTGCAGATGCAGCCCAAGCTTAAGTTCCGATAACGTGACAACTGTCTGTCGCTTCATCACCAGTCAGCATCATCGGAGAGGGAGGAAATGTACAATTCTCTACGGCTGGAGATATTATAGCTGCAGCCAGCTGTGTTTGAGGCACTCTGCTGCTGTAGCCCGCTTGGTGGGGTCAAACTCTAGCATTGGCGCTAGAAAGTCAGTAAAGTGCTGCGCATCGGCCGGGTCCCATCCATACTTCTCGAGGAGGACGTCAAGTAGTGACCACGGCTTCAGCTTCGTGATGTGCCGCAACTCTCCTGAGGGACAAAGCAACGCATATTTAAACGATTAAAAAAGAAGGTAAAAAAGAAGAAAGTAAAGCTTGTTTTATTTAACGATGCCTCTATAGCACATTGATTTCTATCATCGGCTATTGGACGTCAAACATATGGTCATTCTGACATATTTCTTTGGAGGAAACCCACTGCCGCAACATAGGCTACTCTTTCCCACAGACCACAGCCTTTGATGGACTAGTTGTGGACCACTGGTTGGAATGGAAAATGGCCGAAACTGCAAATAGATCCACTGAGAAGGTCGATCCGATGACCGACAGCTTCATAGGTGGACACTCTACCGCATGAGCTACGTCCCGTTCCAAAGAATTCTTTATTAAGCACTGTAAATTTCAATTATGTACAGTTGGTACTCTTCCTTCCTCTGCTTCCGAGATGAGTATGTTTGGACTGTCTTGACAGTTTTATCCTTTTGTTGTTTTTGTTGTGATTTATTACAATCTATAGGTTTGCTATGACAATTATATAATATACAGAAAGAAACCATGTCCATAGATTAATCTAATATAGAATAAAGCGGCCGTGTTCTATGCGGATATGCTGCTGTAATTGACAAACCATTTTGGTGGACATAAACCAATTTAGATTTAACATGCCGTGACTTATTATACAGTATTAATGTAGTCGTAATAAATATTCCCTTATACCATAGTTCATATGCTCCACATGTGATATTTGAACGAAGAGGCTGGTAACTTGTAATGTGTTTAGCGACATTCGTCCCTAAATGTCTCATTTGATGCTAATATCAAGTATCTCATTTGCTACTTCTAAGTATCTCATTTGCTAATTTTAAGTACCTCATGTTAATAGTAAGTATCTCATTTCACATTTATATTAATACATCTCAATTTCCCTATAGATAGATAAGAAAAATTGATGCCATTCTCTATACAAAATAGGAAATATATGTTCATTTCCAGAACATTATTCTTATATTCGAGGCAAAAGGAAATACACAAAAAAAAAAACATTTAAAACTCTTAACGAAACTTTCAGTTAGGTAAATGTAAAAACAATATTTTATTGTCTTAAAATTGTTCTTGTAAATAAATGTGTAAATGACCAAAGTTAATTAAGCATGGCCAGAAGGCCTCGGCGCTGAAAAAAGACTGTATTCAGATGAATAAACTGGTTTACCAAAAAAACAGGGGAAAAAAGAGAAAATGTCCAAGTCAAAGTCAGCAAAAGTAAACAAAGCCGCACTGACCCCGCTTGTTGAAGAAGTCTCTGGAGTATTTGCCGTTGAGTGAGATGAACTTGGGGATGGGCCCGAGCAGCTCTATGACGTGGGCGAGGTGGTCCTCGTCCCGCGAGTAATCCTCCCCGGAGTGCGGCTCGAACAGGTAGTCGCCAGTCACCAGCTCAAAGGCCTGCAACAGCCACACACACAGCGGTCAGCAGCAGCACGATACGATGGGACCACCCAGCATGCACAGCAGGGGCAAACTGCACCTAGCTGTACACAAACTTCAATTCATATATGCGTATAACCAGTACCACATGGGGCGGTCAAAAGCGCTAAGCGCACTGGCTTCCTGGGTTTGGACCTCGGCCGAGACAAACTTTACTGACAACATTGATACGTGTTCCTTCATAGCTTGATATTCGGCATATAATAGGATAGGGCAAGGATAGGTATGGTCAGTATCAGGATAATGTGACCGAGTGTGGCCTGCTCTCCCAATGGGGCAGCACTACAAAGTCACCATGAGGGCGCATTTTCACAAGTTGGTACCCATCCGGATATACCCCATAATGTTGCTAGGACAAAAACTACTACACCCAGACAGGATGGCCGAACGAGTTGAGCACCCGCCACGCATTTTGGTAGGTTGTGCGATTCAAACACTTGTTTCGGACCCTAGAGTTAAACCAGTGACTTAAAAATTGATACTTGTCGCTACCTAGCCTGATGTTTGGCATTACTAGGATAGAGCACGGCGTAATGGAATGAGTAAGACCAATTGCCTGTGATTGAAATTTTCCCTGCTTAATCAACTAATGTACCAACAAAAAAAGGCGGACACAAGGGGAGTATTAACACCACCTTTGAAGGCTACTTTTTTCCTTTCTTGAAGATTTATAATGCCTATCACGGATAAGTCTGAATAGACTTGTTTTCACCCTTAGACAGTTAGTAGATAGAAAGCCTGAGCTTACACTTTTACTGACCCAAGGGATTTTTAACCTCCCACACCATGTAGCCATGGTATGAGAGCAACTGGTCTTTGATGATGCTGTGAGTTATACACACTAGTGGAAATCCAAATTGGCAGAGGTGATGGCATGGGGAATCGAATTACCAACCTTCAGATTAGGAGTCGGACCTAGAACAAAGTCAGACACTCTAACCACTCCGTCACAGAGGAGATACGCCACTGAGCCCCGGCTTACCATGCATGCGGTGCTCCAGATGTCAGCGGGCGGTCCATACCCAGCGCCAATCAGCACCTCCAGGCAGCGGTACTGCCGCGTCTGGATGTCCTCCGTAAAGTGATGATACTGCAATGGACAAGGACACGGGCTCATATCCACACATCTACTACGCGGGAATAGCATAAGAACAGCGATAAAAGTGATTGCCGAGAAAAACACCCAGAAATCGACGACGAGGTAGGCGATAATACAGTCACAATGAAAGTATTCTCTCCAAGCATAGTTTTGTAAAGATGGGTTATGGGCATAGCGCAAAGACTTCCTTGGAGAGGACTGGATGAAACTTTTGGTATTTTTCTGCGATTACCTGACAATGCTCTAGATTTTCGGCGTTTTCACGGAAATCAAACCTCCACTCACTATAGGAACATGGTTGAATGGTTAAAATATTTCTGGCATTTTATGGTAAAAGCTGGAGAAAACATAGGATATACAGAATATCGTTGAAAAATATATTTTTTGATATAGAAGTAACATAAACACAAGTTACTAAAAATCTCGGAAATATACTAAATTGTGGAGATCTTTCATCCCTGATATAGTTCATGAATATGTATCACGCACCATTTTCAAAGGCATATCCATAACATGGGGTTATGAGGTCAATGGAATCTTCGCCAGGTTACTGACTACCATTGCTTAGTTACCAATATATCCATTGCTAATTGATTATATTTGTATTAAAGTACCCAAACCCACCTCCCCTCAACCCAACCCAGCATGCTCAAGCTTACACTTACAGTACATTTGCACACATGCGCATAACAGATTGTCATTTGTAAAATGTACACCTCAATCATTCCAAACTTGAGCTTAATGATAATATATACTACAGCATACAATTACAAACTTTTCAAAATATACCATATGTAAGTCTTGAAATGGATAATATTGTCATTTCATGTCATGTACGAGTAGCTTATGACAATATCAGACTCCATATACATGTACATACATTGTAAATAACTGTATTGTCACATGGCCTGAAGACCAGTGCCCCGACGCGGACAACATACCTTATCCAATAAATAAACTACATTTACAACAAAAAGAAAACTGCATAAGCCGATGGCTTTGAATTTAGATAGATATATATTAACTATGCCCTGTACTATTTGCAATAACTTTGATTAATAATGGCCAACTTAATATTTGAAGTGAAAACATGGAAAATAATTTTCATGTGCATATTCTTGTATGACTTCCAACAGTGACAGGGTTCTGTTACATGGACTTAGTATCTCTTCCGTGCAGCAAGAAATGTTTAATATGTCCACCAGTATCTAAGTTAGATATACGCGATCAAATGTAGGTCGGCACGTGCTTCGATTTAGAAAATTTGATGGTTTCTTCCGATTATGCAACTTTAATATTTCAACACAGGTTTGAAAGTGAGGCTTACGAGAATCGAGATGCAAGGCTTAAAACGAGGCTACTTACTGTCCAGCAGGCGTTTCCCAGATCTGCAATCTTGACGTTTATTTCCATATCCTTCATAGGGTCAAACGCCCCCTTGGCATCTGTAGATTCACCTAGGGCACACAACGGAACCAGTCTACATTCACAATTTCACCACATATTGTTAAATAGATAACGCAAATCAGAGGTTTGATTGATGGTTGCTTTGCACCGTGTTGGCAGCATAGGCCATATTCACGGCGAGAAGTGTTATATATATTTTTATTCAACCATCGCTATAAAAGCATACAATCAATTACATGTCAAAAGACACTTAAAAATTAAAAAAGCTCACAACTATACAAATTGTGACCAAGGAAAATAAACTTCTAGATAAAAGTCAATGGCATCATTTTTCTTAAATTGATCAAATCGGTTTAATAAACTATAACAATTGAATTTATGGATTTAAAAGCTCACAATTATACAAATTGTGAACAAGGATAATAAAATTCTAGATAAAATGTCAACAGCATAATCTTTCTTAAATCGATAAAAATTGGTTTGCACGCTGTCCTCAAAATAGCTAAAATGTTTTCTTGCTTTACTTTAGTAAACGATCACGCATCATGTTTGCATGATTAAATTGTTGGCGCAGGGCCACGTAAATCAGAGAGGACATGTGAACAAATCTTGACATGCAGCCAATGTTAGGTTAAAAAAAAATTATTTTCCACATCGAATTTGGCAAGAACCACAAACGAATCCATTTTTCTT
Organism: Branchipolynoe longqiensis; assembly: GCA_030323885.1. Taxonomy (NCBI): domain Eukaryota; kingdom Metazoa; phylum Annelida; class Polychaeta; order Phyllodocida; family Polynoidae; genus Branchipolynoe; species Branchipolynoe longqiensis. The sequence goes on along the minus strand of CM059186.1, from coordinate 187,555,812 downwards.
ATATCATCAGCGGATAATCTCATAAAGTCTCCATTAATACTGCTCCCGTCTACGATCCACCAACTCCATCAAAACGGGAACCCTCACACACCTTCTCCTTCCTCCCTTCTGAGCCCCCAGCCTACCTACTAACGCTAAAACCGTACAGCTACTCAACCTATCTGAATGTTCCTGCATTTTCCCCATATAACAGATCAACACGGGAACCCTCACACTCCTTCTCCTGCCTCCCTTCTGTGCCCCCACCCTACCTACTAACGCTAAAACCTTACAGCTACTCAACCTATATGAATGTTCCTGCATTTTCCCGGTTGACGATAAGTTTGTGCAAACGATTAATATATACAGTGATTGTTTACATGGTGTATGTGCATGTGTTTATTATATTGATGGGGCCCCGACCCAATTGAAACCATGAAGGATGTTTGCTGAGGCGGTTTGCTGGGGTGATCCGGATCTAGATTGGGAATATTTAATGATGGGAACATTGTTCGGAAGCCGGTCTAATTACTATTGTAGACTCCCCTTGTGTGTGCATACATGCCAAGGGTGACGATGACTTTAGGGCCATCCATCCCAGTTGTAGAGATAGGCAAGGCTGAGCCTGCGATTTTGGAGAAGGCGTAATATTTAAGCGAGATAATACACTATGCATGGGGCTTAGTAGTATCCCCTATGTTTTTTTTCTACATTTAGTGATTTCGCTGTTCGATGCCTGATTAGAGAAGATGTTATGCAATGCGTTAATTATTTGGATGACTTTTGCTTAATAGCACGTGGCAAGGAAACTTGTGAGGTAGCTCAATTGAAATTAATATCTATATTACGACTTATAGGATTTTTCATCAGCTTTAGGAAACTCATGGGACCAGCACAGGTGTCAAGGTTCTTGGGTATCGAGATTGATTCCATTCTAATGCAGTTGAGGTTGCCTTTGGAAAAATTAGTGAAATTGAAGGAGCAATTAGGAACCTTTTTAAGGAAACGTAAAGCTACTAAAAAAGAGCTTGAATGCCTTGGGGGTACACTGGCACATTGCTGCAAGGTGGTACATGGTGGGAGGACATTTTCGCATCGCATGTATGACTTGATATCATCGATTAGGAATCCCTGGTATAAGGTAGCATTGGACGAGGAATTCATATCAGATGTGAGATGGTGGTTAGAGTTCTCAGAGCAGCTTAATGGTGAGGCAAAAATTATTCCGGTATGCGAGCCGTTAATTAGTATCCACAGTAATGCCTCATTATTGGGGTTTGGGGCCCTATGTGGACGGGACTGGATTGCAGGGTCGTTTCAATTTAATGGTGGTTCTCAAGATTGGCAGTGGCTCGGTCACCATCTAGTTGAGGCCCTTGATCAGGGCTGTCATACTGACAATATTAATGTCCTCGAGATGTGGCCTATAGTGGTGGCTACAGACAGATGGGCGGAAGATTGGGTGGATAGGTCTGTTATGGTGGTGATGGACAATACACAGGTAAGGGCAGCCATTAATACCGGTCGTAGTAAGAATAAGACAACTATGAAACGGTTGAGAAGGATATTTTGAAAATCTTTGTTGTTGTTGGAACATTAGTTGTTTAAGCAGGGGAAATTTCAATCGCGGACGATTGGTCTTCCTCATTCCACTGCTCCTTGCCCTATCCTAATAATCCAGAGCGCCTGGCTAGGAAGTGACAAGTATCAATTTTTAAGTCATTGATTTGACTCGACCGGGTTCGAACCCATGCTCTACCAACATGGCTCTAACTCATTCGGTCATCCCGTTAGTTATTAACTATAATTTTCATTTGCACACTGTTTATGAGCCTGTCTCAAAAGGTGATCTCCTTTTTCTTTTGTCCATTGTAACGATTGACACAAAACAGCCCAGAAATGGTTACACTGAAAACACAGGGACATTTGCTTCAAATCAATATGTATTCTATTGGGTTTATGAAACACCATGTAAACAACAAATCAGTTTATCCTGAGGAAATGCATTTATAAGCAGATAGTATGTTGATCGTTACAATGGACAAAGTTTTGTCCCATATTGCTTAGCACCTTTTGAGACAGTCTCATATATTAATACAAAGGTGAACGTCATATGTGACTGTGACAGATGGTTGGATATCTTCAAAAATATTGCCCGCATTAGGGATGCAGATGCAGCCAATGTTACGTGTTGCCATAAAATATTTGATCGTTGACCTCCTTCATATAGAACCTGTACGTGACAGCTTGAGTAGACTGGAGTCATAACAATTGCTTCGCATTAGCGATACTGATGTTGTGCACTGTCTGTGTTGTCGATCTAAGCACATTAAACAAAAACGTTCCCCATATAATAAAAAACAACCTGCGCTATCAGACACACAGCAATAGGAGACTTTCGAACAGAGCTCTCTGGTCTAATTTCTCAATGTGATTTATCTGAGGTTCTACAGTAATCTGTCCACCAAGGTCTTGGCCTACTCCGAAAACAGCTACACCCACCTTCAGCGTTATCGCAGTCTTTGCTGCTGGCGTCGTCTCCCTCCTGATCTGCCTCTGCCTCTACGTCTTCGTCTTCATCTCCGTCTCCGTCCGGTGACACCGGGGAGGTGGGTGATCGCGGTGACTGCGGAGACCGCGGCGACTGGGGTGACTGGGGAGAGGTGGGCGAGGTGCCGGCCTTATTCGTCGTGTTGGTAGGCATCATGGCATTGTTTGTGTTCATGTTAGAGTCTTGCGACTCGTGACCGTTGCAGAGCGTGGTGGGCACCAAGGCTTTCTTCACTGGCGCTGGTGCCATGTCGTCGATTTGCGGAGTCTTAGTTGTGGTGGTTGTGGTAGTGGCAGTAGTAGTAGCAGTAGTAGAGGACCCAATGTGCTCATCTTTGTCTGGGGAAATAAACACGGCAACGTGCGAGTTGAAGCCATCAATGCGCAGTGAAATATGCATTAGATATGTTGTGCTTTTATCGGATTATGCAGCATGATAACTGGGTGAGATGGCCGCATGGTTAGAACACCCGCTTCACGTGTGGCAGGTTGAGAGAGCCAGGGTTCGAACCCACAACCTCCCACACAGGAAGCCAGCAAGTGCTCTTACCGATTCGGTCACCACGTCCGGTTCATCTTTAAATGAACTTAGATTTACTCAAATAAAATAGCTTTACACTCTGTGGCCCTGTGGTTTACTTACGGTAATACTTGTACATGAGGAGATGCAACATGTATATTGGTTGTTCTCAGAAACTGTACTACTTATTTGGTTTCCACGTTACATTGTTAACGATTCAGTCTTTTTTTGGGGGCTAGTTATTGTTGCCTCTGTGTATGTTAGAAATTTAATCTATCCCACAAAATGTTTCCAAATTAGGCTTATATGAATTTGGGCTAATTTGAAAATTTGCATGTTGACACCATGCATCTACCCACACTTTTATTGTAAGACTCTTTTTTTTCTCCACTGTAGTCAATCAAATCTTGTTTGAATGTATCGTGTGCGTTAAAATTAATGTTATGGATGTGCTAAAATGATGCTATGGATGGATATTACATGGTTAATTTTAACATTTTTCTCAATTTGCATAAGATCAAAATCAAAAAGTGAATATTTTTGTCAACTCTGACATATGCCCAACATGTAAACCTTCATATGTTTTCTGCTATTATTTAGAATGTTTTTATTTTTAGCTTCCATGTCAAAAATATGGTACAGTTTCTGAGAATGACCCATGTAGCCTCTGCTACTTTTGTGTTTGGTTAAACAATGCCACTCGTGTTGCTGTCCAGCACCGGAAGTTCCATCAGTAGCAGAACTAACCTCCACTCAGTTTCGTTACAGTAGGTATAATGGTGGAAAGCACATGCTCTTCATTAATCTAGTGAACAACCAATCCAAAAGAATCAGGAACATATACCTTCCAAGTTAATATAATACGTGACGGTATACGGTCAAAGTTAATATAAAACTGTGCACGTATAAATAAATATTCGCTGAATACATATGTGTAAAGAATACCACTATTCATTCTGTAGTTCAATAACACTACTCTTTCCCCAGATTGATCTATGGTGATTTTACAGTGTTAGTATCGAAGGCCATATTCACAGTGAAAAGCGAGTATAATTTATTTTGGCACACAGTTTTATCTAGAAACTAAGATGACGGTAAAATTTATGTCAGAAGACAAAGGTAATTGCTACAAGAGATGGTACAGTCCAGTTGTTCTAGGTAATTCCATCCAATCATTGACCAGCCCTGTCACCCTCCCGCCTGTACCAGCCATCCAATCACTGACCAGCCCACTCACCATTACCACCTGTCTGTACCAGCTATCCAATCACTGACCAGCTCCTTCACCATTACCACCCATCCAATCACTGACCAGCCCCCTCACCCTATTACCACTCGCCTGTACCAGCCATCCAACCACTGAACAGCTCCCTCACCCTGTTACCACCTGTATGTACTAGCCATCCAATCATTGCCCAGCCCCCTCACCCTGTTACCACTCGGCTGTACCAGCCATCCAATCACTGAACAGCTCCCTCACCTTGTTACCACCCGTCTGGACTAGCCATCCAATCACTGGCCAGCCCCCTCACCCTGTTACCACTCGCCTATACCAGCCATCCAATAACTGAACAGCTCCCTCACCCTGTTACCACCCCGTCTGTACTAGCCATCCAATCACTGACCAGTTCCCTCACCTTTTCAGCACCCATCTGTATCAGCCATCCAATCATTGACCAGCCCCGTCACACTGTTACCACCCATCTGTACCAGCCATCCAATCACTTACCAGCCCCCTAATCCTGTACCAGCCACCCAAAAACTGACCAGCTTCTGTTCCCACTGCACTGGTTAGTGCGTAATGATTGTTACCCCTTTAAGGTTCACATGCGCAGTGCAAATGAAGACAAACCAAGCGGGTGCTGTGCTAACCTGGGTTATTATTCTGCTTACTGTCGATCTTGGTGCCTCCATTGGGGAGCAGTGCTTTATCCTTGCCATCAGTTGGAAAAGCCCAGTCAGTTTTGACGTCCTTCATCTTGGTGGGCTCCAGCTTCGTTGGGCTCATGTCCTTTCTGATTTTCGAATCTCCACTCGATATCGGGCTAATCACTTTCTCATTTTGGTTAGTTGGACTTCGGTTCTGCACGCATACATGGAACAAATAGCAAGAGGTTAGGATTGTGGCATTATATTAATGGTAGAGGTATTCGGACATAACATATGCATCACTATTTAAATTATTCACACTGGACATTGCATCCCAAAGGCGTAGTTTACACAAAAGTTTGGCACAACAGCAATACTATTTCTGTAGTTCAGTTAAGAAATAATAAGACCCCAATATCCTCTTTATATTAAAACTGCATATATTCCGCTGAAAGCATACAATTTTCTAAAACCAAAACACTGACCTAGATTTGATCTTACGTATCAAACTTACAAACCGGTGCATTTCTAGACATTTGTTGCTGCATAGTAAGTCAGAATTTTGATCTGCATTCCAAAATTAACTTCGCATGTTCTAACTTCAAATATCTCCAAAGACAGCCATTTGTCAATTCAAACTAAAGGTAAATTATACCGATCAACCTAATATACTTATTTCAAAAGATGCCAGAAACTCAAAACCATCGGATTATTCAACTTTAAGTTTAACAAAAAAAAGCAACAAAATTGTCTGAATAATGATTGACGTTGGATATCACTTGCACCCTTTACACCTCTTGCAAATATTCTTATTCATAACAGTTGCTTTGTACCAAGGTTACTATATCAGATGCCCATGATGTACCTGTGTCTGCACTGAAGGTCCCTCGGGATTAGTGTCCTTGGCATCTATTTTTTCAGCAGGCGCATCGTCCAGAGGGTCCTGGGGCATGCAAACAGATAAGTAACGCCCCACAACATGCACAACATATGCTCAGACACTACTTCCAGAGCAAGGACACGACAGGTGGGTATGTGCATGTTGGTTGGTTGGTTGTTGGAGTTCTACGTCCTGGCAACATCTAAGATCATATCAGGACGGGTACCAACTTGTAACAGTGTACACTCATGGTAACTTTATAATGCTGCTCCACTGGGAGACCAGCCTGCCAGCACCATGACCTGATATCCCACTCAGTCACATTATCCTGACACTGAGCCAGCCAGTCATTGCCCTATCCTAATAATGCAGAGCGCCTGGCTAGGAAGCGAAAAGTATCAATTTTGTAAGTCATTGGTTTGACTCGACCGGGAATTGAAATCCTGACCTTCCGCACAGGAGGCCTGCGCTCTACAGACTCGGCCACCACGTCCGGTGGCTATGTACATCTTGTTGCATGTGGTTGTGTGTGTGGTTATGTGCCTGCAGTTGTGTGTGCATGGTTATGTGTGTGGTTGTGTGTTCTGTGTATGTCTGAAGGGAGGTGGGGTATAGATGTATTTATATGGTCCCACATATCTACTTGTATTTCATCCAGCTTACAGCTTGAATTACAGTAGTACCTATCTTCATCATGCTGTGTGACTAGCGAACCCTTGCCATGTGTGAACAATTTTTCAATGTACAAACTGTGATTTATCGAGACAACATTGGTTTGGATGCAGAGTTGTCCTCAGAAGACAGGTACCGCTGTACATATATTATTCCCAGTACGAGCAGACAAAACAGTATTATTTGTATGAAGGAGTCAGGAGATACGATAGAGTTGTGGCTTAATGCTGATATGGTTAACAGGGTCCGTACACATGTGAAGATATGGAAATCAAGGCTATTCAAGGCTGTTTTTGATAGGAATTCAAGATTATTTTCATTTGGATTTCTGGAAAAAACAACAATGGCAAATGTTGTTTTCGGAGTAATGTAGATCAGTGGGGACAATTTAATGGAAATCAAGGCTTTTCAATACTAATTACCCACAGTAGGTTAAAGTTGCATAGTCCAATGGTATTGCGTTTTGGTAATTTTTCTGAGATAAATATATTAAATTGATCGTTATAATCTACCTTATTTCAGGTTGAAGTAACTTTTATTTTGAATGGATAAGTTTTGAGATATTTGAAATTCAATCATGTAAACTTAGTTTTTGCAAGCATGCCAAAACTCTGATCCCATAGGCTTCAACAGTAACATATTCTATCAAATTGTCTCAGTGTTTCCTTCTATGTGGCAATACATGCTTAATATGTGCGTCAATATCTAAGTTAGATATGTAGAGTCAAATCTATATAATTATTTTGGTTTTGAAAATTTGATGCTTCATCGGACTATACAGCTTTAAATTCAAGGCTTTTCAAAGCCTTGAAATGGGGCAAATGAAGTCTTTCCAGGCACGTACGGACCCCTAGGTTAACAACTGGATGATAGACCATCATGCATAGAGTCATCAGAATTAGGGATGACCCACTTGGAGTGCAAAGTGTTTGTATTGTAGCTAAGGAAAAGTACAGTTCAAGGAATAATTAAATGGAAAGTTAATTGAGCAAACACGAGGAAGTACCCATAATGCACCACACTCTGCCCACCTGGTGCTTCGCTTGCATATCCAGCTCCTCCAACTGTTGCATTTGCTTCTCGAGCAGTTCTCGTTGCCTCTTCTGCTTCTTCTTCAACTTCTTTTTCTTGTTCTTTGATATTTTCTGGTCATGTGTAGCCAACTTGTCCTTTGGTGCTGTGCTTACTGAAAATGAAGATTTTGGAGCCGTGCTGACTGAAAATGGATAAAAATTCCAGAACGGGTTTGAATTAAGGGACGTCAGTGACACAAGATAGTTTAACCTTAACGTAAACGCACTTCACTTTGTCTTGAAACAGTGCCTTCATTCTGTGTTCACAAAGACCAAAATACAACCAGCGGTACATCACAATCAAGTACCATTAAATCAACTGCCAACTATTGGTACCTTAATTAATTGATTTGGTTAAAAATAGAACACAGAGGGCTTGAAGGTGCTACTTCAGACACCAGTGGCCTAGAACCTGATGCACCGCTTGTTCGTGTCACTGGAAGAGATACTGTAGGATCCAAGAGGGAAATCTTTTAACTGCTTCTCAGCAAAGGCCAAAAAGATGGGCGTGGACCAGTAAAGTATGACCAATTTAGTAACTGCTGTTTTGGTTTAAGCAGCTCGAGCAAGTTTTGCGACTATTGTCATGGCAGTGCAGGTCCTTTTGTCGGCAAACCAAGTCTAATAGCGAAAGTGGAATTAAATGGATTAAAGGAACGGGGGATATGTGAAGTGGATAGTGGTGTAAGTGTTAAAAGTAGCAACCACACACGGCGATACAGTTCCTAAATCACTAGAAGACCATCAATATTATAACTAAGGCCACATGGTCAAGCAAGAGTGTGCGCAACTACAACCGTAAACCTAGAAGCCACTACATCAAAGGAATGTACACAATACAGTGATGGATGCAAAAGTAAAGTCGAGTATTCACGGAATCAATAGTATAGACATGAGCAGAGAAGTAAAACAAATTAGCTGATTGTGGGCGTATGCCTCAAAACTCTGCCAAAGGCCGAGTAGGGGCCACTCCCCCAAATTTTGTCTCCTCGGATTTACACTTATCTCGTGAACAGCCCAGGAAGCATTTAATTGGCGGAAATCAGCCAATTGGCGGGAAATGCTCATGTCTGATAGTAGTAGTCTACAAATAGAATTAGAAGTGAATCACATGCTCTCTTCTCAGAACATTATCAGCACGCTCTCTTTTTTAATAAAAGGAAAAGAGAAATATACATGTACATGATACAAAAATTCCCACGCATATAGGTGTGCACTGTGAGGCAAGTGTGGTTGGAAATGAGCTGAAGGAAAATGAATATAGGTGAATTTTGAGATTAGTGAAAGGCTAGGTACCAACAGCAGAAGTATGTGTGTTGTGTTGTGTGCATATCTGTGTGTATTTGTGTATGTCTGTGCGCCTGTGTATCTGTGTCTGCATATGTGTCTGTCTGTGTGCGTCTGTGTATCTGTATTTGTCCATCCGTGTGTGAGTGTATGCGTGAGTGTATGTGCGTTTGTGTGTGTGTACATCTGCATGTGCATCTGTGTATATCTGTATTTGTTCATCTATGTGTGAGTATTTGTGTGAAAATGTGCGAGTACGTGTATGTGTGTAGGTCTACGCTATCCTACTGCACGCAAGTGAATCAATATCAGGCAATATATAGAGCAGCTTATTTCTAATACCGTTAAACCTACACGATCATGAGCACAGTGGACAAATCATTGTTAAAGACTCAATGCAACACAATGTTATTCTTCGTATTACCAAAAGGCAGCACTATACAACAACACATTCGTAATGAAACAGCGTAGACTGCCGAGACACGACAATAGGCCCATGTATGACAACACAGCAAGTTGTTGAGCAGTTGGACGTGTGACCAATAGCCATACAGTATCTCTTTGTACCCAATATATTAAGAGCGTCTACAGGAAGCCGGCTCATGACCACGGCGGCCTGTTCTTCCACTCCTTTTGAAACCGAGGCTGGGTTGGAGTAGTGATAGTGTGCGCAGAAACTACCAGATGGTGATACCGGCCGCAGTCAGGATTCAAACCGTTGCCATGAGCCTAACATGGCGATAAGACACACACCGAGTTTATAGTTTCTCAATAGACTATAATCTAAACACATATTACCCACCCCTCCAAGAACCAGTGAAGTTTTGTATATGCCCATTAATTTATTGATGACGATTTAATACTGTATTATCAGTAAAAGGGCATCTTCACAGCAAAAAGTAGAATTTATTGTCACTTTGGTTTTCCGAAAAAGTGTTTCCATCACACACAAATGTCAACACAACAAAATGCTAATAGTGCAGTCACACTACGACGTAATGGCCAACGTGAGTCCGATGTGGACGACTTTCGAAAAACCCGACGTGATATGCAAATTTGAGGCCAAGTTGGACGACACCGCAGCGTGGTCGACGTGGGTGTAACGACGGTAAGACGTCATCGGAATGAGAGAGGACATAGAAGAGATTAATTTGGCAAACGAGATCCTCGTGACCTTCTCGCACGCTCGACGTCATGGGGATGTGACCGTAGCGGCAGAGTAACGGCGAGCGGGCGTGATCACGTCCGTCCCAGCGTTGACATGTCTGGCTCACCGGTTTAGCGCGACGAGCGAATACCGACAGACTCAAGTAGCGCTAACGTGGTCGACGTAATCGCGACGGGGCTTCGATGAGACTCAGATGTCGTCAGAATGACACCGGAACGGGGCTTCGACGAGGTCGTAACGGGGCTTTGACATGACCGTAACGGGGCTTCGACGAGGCTTTATATACCCAAAGGCAAAACATTCAGACAACGTTCAGCCGACATTCCGACCACGTTCAAAAACGTTCGCAAAACGTCAATGACGTTACGGCCACAATAGATGATCGTCAACGACGTCGATGATGACAGCGTGGACGTGAGGCGACGTTGACCTGCCTAGATGACGTGGTCATAACGAGAGCCTAACATGACCGTAACGTGACTCGAACGTCTTATCAACTCGTCATGTCACGTCACGTCAAAGTTTTTTCAACATGTCCAAAACCTCGACGTCCTCCGACGACAGTGAACGTGATGTGACGAGAGCTTAACGTGACTGTAACATGACCCCAACGTGATGACTAAAAGTCACCATGTCGGTGTCAAGTTGGCCATAATGTCGTAGTGTGACTGGACCATAACAGGTGAGACAGGCTAACACTTCCATATGCAGCGGAAGTTTTATAGTTGCATTCAGCCAATAACACCATTATCAGTGAAAACTTTGGAATATCAACCCAATGTGTCCCTCTGAAAATCCTGCAGCCGACATTACCAGGCCACCACCTCAACACGCACACTTACCAGCCCACCGTCACCAAGGTCGCCACGCTCCTCCTGTGACGTCACGCACTACAGTGGCGACGTCACGCACCTACCTGCAGATCCGGGCAGTTTGAGGCCAAGTTTCTGCCACTCGACTGCATCCGCGGCGAGCTTCCTGATGTGCGTGTCATCAACACAGACGAGGATGTTCTCCGGCTTTATGTCGGTGTGGATGATCTTACACTTGGTGTGCAGGTAGTCAAGGCCTTCCAGCGTCTGGTCGGAGCAGAGAGCACCAGGTGAACGACAACAGCGGATTCGTTAACGGGGGGGGGGGGGGGGGGGGGAGGAGAGAGGAGGGGTCACGTCATATCGGGTTGGTGTTGCGATGGCTTATTTAGCCTGTTCATAACAAGTAAGTCGAGTTTTCATCGCTGAACAGCAATAGTCTCAATTTGGTAGTTGTTGCTTGTCATCTTGTGACAGTGTGCACAGACAGTGATTTGGGATACCATGGTGCCAGCACCAGGGCTCAATACTCCAGTCACATTATCTGCTCACTGACCGAGGGGCCTAAATAACTGACTTCTGAGTCTAAATATGTTTCAGTACCATTTCATAGAAAATGCATCAATATATCAAGAGACCATATTATGTAATTAATCAAAGCGATGTGGTTACTTGCTTGTAAGAGTAAGAGTAAGTACAAGAGCAGGACATGACTCACTTGTCGGATGATCTTCTTGACATTGCAAGTGTGGATGCCCTGGTAGTTGGAACGAATGATCATCTTCAGCAAGTTGTGGCCCAGCACCTCAAACACCATACATATATCTGGTACAGGTCAAAGAGGTAGTAACATCTGATGTGTACCATACATACCGCCACTACCCAACTAGTGCCTACTGAGGGATTCTTCACCGGTACCTAGTTATACCACCTACAGCTCACTAGTGTTCACATGTACTATCCAGATGACATCCCAATACTTACATGGTCCATTCACAACCACATTCACCTACACCCCACTAGTAGTAGCTACCTATAAATACTACTCACACCCTACTAGTACTTGCAAAACTACCTACCTACCTACCACCAGAACCTACAGGAACCACCCATAACCCACCACTACCTACACACACCACAATCAGCTCACTAGTACCTACATGAACCACCCATAACCCCCCCCCCCCCCACTACCTACACACACCACAAACAGCTCACTAGTACCTACATGAAGCACCCATAACCCACCACTACCTATACACACCACAATCCGCTCACTAGTACCTACATGAAGCACCCATAACCCATCACTACCTATACACACCACAATCCGCTCACTAGTACCTACATGAAGCACCCATAACCCACCACTATCTATACACACAACAATCCGCTCACTAGTACCTACATGAAGCACCCATAACCCACCACTACCTATACACACAACAATCCGCTCACTAGTACCTACATGAACCACCCATAACCCACCACTATCTATACACACCACACAAAGCTCACTAGTACCTACATGAACCACCCATAACCCCCCCCCCCCCCCACTATCTATACACATCACAAACACCTCACTACTACCTACATGAACCACCCATAACCCACCACTACCTACCTATACACACCACAAACACCTCACTAATACCTACATGAACCACCCATAACCCACCACTATCTATATACATCATACACACTGCAAACAGCTCACTACTACCTAGATGAACCACGCATAACCCCCCCACTATCTATACACACTGCAAACAGCTTACTAGTACCTACATGAAGCACCCTTAACCCCCCACTATCTATACACACCACAAACACCTCACTAATACCTACATGAACCACTCTTATCTTAACCTACCACTGTCTGTACACACAACCCACGGGTAACTAGTAGCTACATGTACAACCAGAAAACACATCTAAGAAGAATCTTTGAGTCTGGATTTGTAACTTGTGCTTAGTAAAGGATACGTGTTCCATTCACGCCTGAGATTTTAAAGTCGTCTAGCAGTTGTACAGTCTTCTCTCGATACGCATCATTTTCATCTGCTTCTCGCACCTGAAATAAAGCAATTAAATGCCATCAAATGGATTATTGCGGTGTGGCTCAGGCTTTTATTGAAACGACCAGATGCGAAAATTAGTTCCCAGCAATGATGCTTGTTTTGTATTTACTCCTGAAAGAAAATGAATCAATGACGAAAGGCTGGTAGTAAATGATTGTTACAGAGCCATCCTCCTCCTAATGGAATTTCCTGGTCGCCCTCCTCCACATGGCCCACACAGACCGCTCATCTACTCAGCGCAGGTCACGTGATCGGGTGAGGTCATGAGAAGGTCACTTGATTTTTTTATATATATATTTGTGTGTTGCAAATATTTATTCTGCTGAATAATTTTGGGTGAGTGCTAAGGCACTGGCGCTCTGGCGATGAGGGGGTTGTGGGTCAACGCTGCGCACAGCACCAACTGGCGTCATATGATGTGACCTAGCAGAGAATGTTGCTCGGTGGGGATCCATGTTATTTCCACAGCGGACCCTCACAACATTTTAATATAGCATGCTGTGTTCCTAATCCATGCATGCAATGGCATTATCGTCAGTTAGTACTAAAGTATCATCTGGTTCGCATATACACACCGACTGCCTCACACACTACCTTACTAACAGCCATCACTGACTGCCACACTCACATCCTCACTGACTACCACACTTGTTGCCTCACTCACAGCCTTACTGACTGACACCACTGCATGCCTCACAGATTGCCCTACTCACTGCCACACTTGCTGCCTCATGCACTGGCATACTTTCTGTCTCACTTGACTGCCACTAGCTGCCTCACTGATTGCCTCAATGACTACCTCACTGATTGCCACAATAGCTGCCTGACTGATGGTCACACTAGCTGGCACAATAACTGCCACACTAGCTGCCTCACTGATTACCACACTGACTGCCACACTGATTACCACACTCGCTGCCACACTGACTGCCACAGTCACTGCCTCACAGATTGCCCCACTACCACACTGACTGTGGCACTGATTGCCTCACTACTACCTCATTCACCCTACTCACTCATTCACTGCCTGACACTAATCAGCACATAATGTGTGACTGATGGCTGTCACAAATGCAGTTGGCTCCTGGTGCGAGAGCCCGAACACTGGGAACGCTGAGGGCTGCAGATGTGAATGTGCCTCCTCGATTGTGAATAACGCAGACCAGCAGACACCCCTGAAGTGGCGGTGGCTGCTGACTCACACAAGTATGCAGTGAGACAAGTACCGGTACTCAACAGGTGGGTTCTCACCTGTTGAGTCATCGACCAACCAGCACCACCAGATTTACATTGCACGACTTCTGTGTCAGGACTGCTGGAAAGGCCACATGTTTATGGCCCTTCTCTATGTATACACACCACAAACTGCTATACCAGCGTGAAATGCTATTTAGATATATAGATATATCCAGCAACCTGTACATCAGCTTGCTAAGCAGCACTAATTCCATTTTCACCCTTAAGCATGCCCAATATATTATGTTACTCACTCTTACACCCAATATTAATACGCTACACACTATAAACACACCCAAAATTAATGTTCCATACTATAAGCACAAAATCACTATGCTATACTATAAACATACCTAATAGCAATGTTACATACTATAAACACACCCAATATCAATACACTACACAATATCAATACGCCACACTTTAAACATACCCAATAGAAATGTTACAGACCATAAACACACCAAATAGCAATGTTACATAACATACAATATCAAATCAATACACTACACGCAATTGCAATGTTACATGCTACATAAATATTTAATATCAATATGTTAGATACTATGGACGCCCCAATAGAGATGCTACAAATATCAATACACTACATACCATATGAATACATTACATACTATAAACACACCCGCTAGCAACACGTTAATATGTTAATATAAAAGCACCGAATATCATGTTAACACTATAAACACACCAAATATCATGCTACATACTATAAACACAAAGATCATAACACCTATAAAGACACTTTAAATAGACATTTTATTACACCAACACTGAATTGGGGCCATTTTCGGGGCTGTATAAGGTGGTCAATGGTTCCCTCCTAACGGCACGTTATATATTACATCCCTCATAACGTTATATACAGTAGACTGAGCACACCTAATATCAAAACTTTCCCATAATAGTATACAGCTATGCACCATAAACATCCCAATAAAGCTTAACACTGCACTATAGGCTAACCCACAGGAGCCTAACGTGAGGCACTAAATATAAGCTAACGCTATATCCTGTAATGAGCATGCCTATAAATAGTTCTCAACCATGTGACAAAGCCGTCAATACATTTCCTTATCATGTGTTAACATGCAGTGCCATGTGGTTCACTGTATAGTGTAGATTCAATGTAATCAAGTCCATGCTAACATAGGTAATATGGTCACTGGGAGCTATGCCCAAATAAAGATCTCTGTTACATATTTTAAAGCTGCATAGTCCGATGAAAAATAAAAATTTCAAAACGAAAACAATTATCTATATTTGATTCTACACATCTAACTTTGATACTGGGGCACTTATTAAACATTTGTCGCCACATAGAAGGGAATACTGAGGCAATTTAATAGAACCTGTTACTGCAGAAGCCTTATGCTTGCCAAAATAAATTTGGCATGTTTGCATTTTAAATATCTCAAATGTTAGGCATTTAAAATAAAAGTAATTTCAAACTAAGTTGTGGTACATTAGGGCGATCACCTCATACGTTTATCTCAGAAAATGACAAACTCAAAAGTATCGGACTGCAACTGCAAGCAATTTAATTGCACCAATTCGATTCTAATGTACGCATTATGGTTAGCGTGAGCTATGCCCAAGTAAATAGCTACTTTCGCATTTGAACAATTTAAATTCAGCAATTTAATGCTAACAGAGGTAATATGGTTAAGTTGCGCTATGCCCGAGTAAAAAAAAAAAAAGGAAGCTACTTTTGTATTTGAACAATTTAAATTCATCAATTCAATGCTGACATAGGTAACATGGTCAGGTTTAGCTATGCCCGAGGAAAAAAATAGCTACTTTCGTACTTGAACAATTTAATTCCATCAATTCAATGCTGACATAGGTAATATGGTCAGGTTGAGCTATGCCCGGGTTAAAAAAATAGCTACTTTCACACTTGAACAATTTAATTCCACCAATTCAATGCCGACATAGGTAATATGGTCAGGTTGAGCTATGCCCAAGTAAAGATCTACTTACGCATTTGAGCAATTTAATTTCATCAAGGGCCGTCTCCGTGTAGTGTGCTGCGCACTTCACTACCTTGAGGGCAACGAACCGCTTGCCTCTGAAATTGGAACAGGCTGTTCATTAGACAGCTGGTCAGTACACACGTGCACTGGCGTTCTAAGCAAGTGGTGCCACTGCCTACATGCATCATACTCTAGTTCTACAACTTACAAGTACGTGCCACCACCAGTGCCACACCATAATAGAAAGACATGCTTTTACATATATATGAGCCTGTCTCAAAAGGTGCTAACTCTTTGTTTTTTTGTCCATAGTAACGATTGACACAAAACAGCACAGAAACGGTTACACTGAAAACACAGGGACATTTGCTTCAAATCAATATGTATTATATTGGGATTATGAAACACCATGTAAAAAACAAATCAGTTTATCCTGAGCAAATGGATAAGTAGATAGTATGTTGATCGTTACTATGGACAAAGTTTTGTCCCATATTGCTTAGCACCTTTTGAGACAGTCTCATATGCATAGTCCTATGTAATGGCTTGTGTGCGTGAGCAGAGTAATTTTAAACAAGTTAAAGCGGACAGTGCCCATTATGATGCCTACAATTATGTACAATCACATGTTTGTAGGGCTTTTTTATTGCACATGTAAAGAGTTATTTGTAAGGGAACTAACTACAGTGTTACCTGTCTTAAAGGAAAGGACAAATCTGCACTCAGACTAATGTTGTTCTCACATAGCAAGTGTTCAATCATCAGAGAAAATCAACCACAAAAACAGTTTTTACATTGAAAAATTGTTCACACATGAATATATTTGTTTGTTTGGGGTTTTACATCCTGGCAACATCTAACGTCATATCAGGATTGGTAGCGACTTGTGACAATGCTGCACCACTGGGAGATCAGGTTGCTAGCACCATGACCCGATTTCCCACTCAGTCACCTTATCCTGATACTAACCAGTCCTTGCCATATCCTAGTAATGAAGAGCGCTAGGCTAGATAACGACAAGTATAAATGTTGTAAGTCATTGGTTTGACTCGCCCGGGATTCAAACTCCACATGGGAAGCTTGCGCTCTAGCGAATTGGCTATCGCATGAGGGGTCTGGCAAGCTGAAGACAGTTACTACTTTACATTCCAGTGACTTCATCATTGCAAATCATATATGACGCAGACCCCCATCACACATTCTCTTCAATCCGACTGCTTGACATAGACTATGGTCGCCAGTCACTACACAAGAACCCTGTTTGTGGAGTGTCAAATTAAACCACTAAGTGACCTACTCACTAACAGACCATGCTACTAAGAATATCAATCATCTCAGGATCTACTCTACTCAGTCATTCATGTTAGCTTAATTTTTTTTTAAATTCCATAAAATATCCTGTGAGCGTGAGTAAGGATGTGGCTAGAAGAAATTTTGAATGAATAAAATAATTACTCCCCTCCCCGAGAAAAAAAGTAATACATTTTCTTGAACCACAAAAGCAATTTCCCCCCGCCCCCCAATCTCATGACCTGTAGCCCTCAAAACTAGCCTCATTAATGACCAACGCAAATGACTATCACCTCCCGTTGATGAGGTTACAGTGGCACAACCTATATGCAGGAGGGAGAAGGGCAGAGAAAAGAGGAGAGAGGAGAGAGGAGAGGAGAGGAGAGAGGAGAGGAGAGGAGGAGATGAGGGGAGGGGAGAGGAGAGGATAGGGGAGGGGAAAAAAAAAGGAGAGGAAGGAGAGGAGAGGAGAAAGGAGAGGAGAGGAGAGGAGAGGAGAGGAGAGGAGAGGAGAGGAGAGGAGAGGAGAGGAGAGGAGAGGAGGGGAGGGGAGAGGAGATGAGGGGAGAGGAGAGGAGCGACCGTTTCAAGCTTTTTGGCCGTGACAACTAGTTAACCCATTCACAACACTACTGCCATTCCAGCATAGCATTAGTACAGTCACTCTTTTAGAAGATAGTCACAATGACAGTTAATACATTTTATGTACTTCCATATCTAAACGAAGTACTTATATGTATATGTTTAATTTAATGCTGATATTTCAAGCTTTTTCTTCTATTTTCCAACATGTATTTTCCAACACTAAATCGGAAAGAGACATCGCCATAACAAAAAGAATCCTTTTGGTTTACATAAATACAGGTAGCATCCTACTGCTGGGATGCATTAACGCAGGTGATGTCCTGAATAGGTTAGCATACCTCTCAAGACTCCGGTTTTACACGTAAAATTACAACCACGGCCGTAGGTGAGCAAACCATATGGTTTTCAGCATATTTGAACTATCAATTTTTTTCATCACTGACATAATATGAATGTAACTATTTGTTTATTCTTTTAAACAAATATACATATCAATATATATCATATCATAACTAAACAAGGATTGTCATAGCATACCTGTCAAGTACTACGTTTTGGTCGTAAAGACTACGGTTTTCACAATCTTAGACTACTGTTTTCATTCTTGGGGGTTGACACCTATGGGTTAACCACCCATACTAGTAGACACGACATGGGCCAACTCAAAAGGAAACTACGATCTTTTAAAAAAAAAAGAGGGAAAAAAAGAAATTTAAAAGAAGGGGAAAAAAAGGGAACCATCAACGCGCCAACTTGGTAAATCATGTAAGAACAGGTACTCGAGAGACTTACTGGAAATAGTCTTCCGGTTTCATATGCTTAGACCTGTATCCTCTAGAAGCGCAACATATCAGTCATTAAGCGTAAGAAATGTTTAGATTAACGAAAATAAAAGAAACACAGTGATGTGTCTCTGAAATTAATCAAAAATGCTTGCCAATATCTGGAATGTTTGTCATGCAAAACGCAGAGATGTGGAAGGAACAACAACAATATTAACAATAATAATAATAATAAAAATAATAATAATAAAAAAAACCTCAAGAAAAATAGATCATCAATTCCATACCCTAACCATCCCGAAATTTTGTCCATGGATCTGCACCAATCTCAGGGTTGATTCCTCCCCCCCCCCCCACCCCAAATCCAGAATAATCCGGAAAAGACACATACCTGGAACAAAGGAGACCCAGCCAACCCAACAAAAACATGTTCTGATTATCTTGCTGTGACCAAGATGAATTATGCATACAGTTAATAAATCTGGGAAAATGCAGCTTATGTTCCAATATTAATCACATGACATATATGGAACACTAATGATAACTAGCATCAGGGATGAAAGTGGTCTCTGGGAAAAAAAGCGGAAATGCTGATATTCTGCTATAGGTTTAGCATTGTCAGGGAATCGCGGCAAAATACCGGAAGTGAGGTCTCAACTAGCCTTGTGGTGATTGTTTTATCACCCATTTCAAACAGTTTCGTGCTTAGGTTTTATGTTCTAACTACATTTAAGGTCATATAAGAATGGGATTCGAACCACCCAACTGTTGTCATATACATCCCATCTTTTGGAATTTTGTTTAACGTTAATCGGTGAATATAAGAAATCCCGGAAATCCACGGAACCGCAGAGGTCTTTCATCTTTGTAGCATATAAGAAATGCACATATATAGTTTCATATATTGTGGATTGGAGTCAAGATTGTTTTGTTTGTTTGTTGTTTTACATTTGTTGTTGTTTTACGGTACCGACTTGTGACAGTACGCACTCATGGTGACTTTATAGTGCTGGCCCACTGGGAGACCAGACTGCCAGCACCATGACCTGATATCCCAATCAGTCACATTATCCTGACACTGAGCCAACCAGTTCTTGCCCTATCGTAATAATGCAGAGCACCTGGCAAGGAAGCGACAAATATCAATTTTTAAGTCATTGGTTTGACTTGACCAGGGTTCAAACCCATGATCCCATGGTCTACCAACACGGGAGACGGATGCTCTAACTCATTCGGCCATCCCGTCTGGTTGGAGGCAAGACTAATCAACTTAAACCTAAGTTGTCTTACATGGTTCATATGAATACCTGGGAACCTAAGAAGATTCCAGCCAATTTAGGAAAGAAGGACCTAAATTACACAATTTCGTGAGAATTGACTGTACACTTTATTATTATTATTATTTTTTAAAGAAAGAACTTAAAAATATAAATCCAAATAAAGAGTACCGAACCAACCCAATAAAACGGTGTTATGATTACTGAGATGGCCTAGATGGAAACAACCATTACATCAGTAGGGCCTACCTTCAGTCACCATGTCGATATTAATATCATTATAGCGAACAGACTTTTAGTTTAGCAAAAAGAACATACCCCATTTAAAAAAACACCACTCCTAAACACCCTACGGCTTAAATTTTAACCAATAACACAATATCCTACAAAAGAACCCATTTTCTTCATTTGTAATTGTCCTGTCTCCTCTGCCCAGTTCAGAGCTGAGGTTTTGTGGGAGGTTAGGAAGAACAGAAAACATAAAGAAAAGCACCACATCAAAGTCACAAATGACTAGAGGGGCAGTAGAGAGCAGGACTTACTGTAGGTCCCAGCAGAGCCAGACGGTGGAGAAGTGTCCCCACCCCAGTTTCCGTATCACATGGTATCTGTTGTTGAAGAGGTCTCCGATCTTCACGGGGTGGTAACCACCTGCAAAACAATGAACAGCACAGTTTAAAGGGGTGCTTGGAATAGAAGGGTGGGAGGGGATGCGGTGGGAGAGGTTCTTGTAGTCAACAGCTCTATGTGTTACAGTATGGAGAAACAGTGTTCACTGAAAAGAACAAACTGAACAGATCAACTCCCGGCCACAATGACTGATTGAAGTCACAAACTGGACAGATCGACCAGCAGTCATTGTGAGCAGCTGTACCCACATACAGGACAGATCGACCAGCAGTCATTGTGAGCAGCTATACCCACATACAGGACAGATCGACCAGCAGTCATTGTGAGCAGCTATACCCACAAACAGGTCAGATCGACCAGCAGTCATTGTGAGCAGCTGTACCCAAAAACACGACAGATCAACCAGCAGTCATTGTGAGCAGCTATACCCACAAACAGGACAGATCGACCAGCAGTCATTGTGAGCAGCTATACCCACAAACAGGACAGATCGACCAGCAGTCATTGTGAGCAGCTGTACCCACAAACAGGACAGATCAACCAGCAGTCATTGTGAGCAGCTGTACCCACACACATGACAGATCAACCAGCAGTCATTGTGAGCAGCTGTACCCACACACAGGACAGATCAACCAGCAGTCATTGTGAGCAGCTATACCCACAAACAGGACAGATCGACCAGCAGTCATTGTGAGCAGCTATACCCACAAACAGGACAGATCGACCAGCAGTCATTGTGAGTAGCTATACCCACAAACAGGACAGATCGACCAGCAGTCATTGTGAGCAGCTGTACCCACAAACAGGACAGATCGACCAGCAGTCATTGTGAGCAGCTGTACCCACACACAGGACAGATCAACCAGCAGTCATTGTGAGCAGCTGTACCCACACACAGGACAGATCGACCAGCAGTCATTGTGAGCAGCTGTACCCACACACAGGACAGATCAACCAGCAGTCATTGTGAGCAGCTATACCAAACAGGACAGATCACCAGCAGTCATTGTGAGCAGCTATACCCATACCCACAAACAGGACAGATCAACCAGCAGTCATTGTGAGTAGCTATATGCACACACAGGACAGATCGACCAGCAGTCATTGTGAGCAGCTATACCCACAAACAGGACAGATCGACCAGCAGTCATTGTGAGTATCTATACCCACAAACAGGGCAGATCGACCAGCAGTCATTGTGAGTAGCTATACCCACAAACAGGACAGATCGACCAGCAGTCATTGTAAGTAGCTATACGCACAAACAGGACAGATCGACCAGCAGTCATTGTGAGTAGTTATACCCACAAACTGGACAGATCGACCAGCAGTCATTGTGAGCAGCTATACACACAAACAGAACAGATCAACCAGCAGTCATTGCGAGCAGCTGTACCCACAACCTGGACAGATCGACCAGCAATCATTGTGAGCAGCTGTACCCATAAACAGGACAGATCGACCAGCAGTCATTGTGAGCAGCTATACCCACAAACAGGACAGATCAACCAGCAGTCATTGTGAGCAGCTATACCCACAAACAGGACAGATCGACCAGCAGTCATTGTGAGCAGCTATACCCACAAACAGGACAGATCGACCAGCAGTCATTGTGAGCAGCTATACCCACAAACAGGACAGATCGACCAGCAGTCATTGTGAGTAGTTATACCCACAAACTGGACAGATCGACCAGCAGTCATTGTGAGCAGCTATACACACAAACAGAACAGATCGACCAGCAGTCATTGTGAGTAGCTATACCCACAAACAGGACAGATCGACCAGCAGTCATTGTGAGTAGCTATACCCACAAACAGGACAGATCGACCAGCAGTCATTGTGAGCAGCTAGACCCACACACAGGACAGATCGACCAGCAGTCATTGTGAGTAGCTATACCCACAAACAGGACAGATCGACCAGCAGTCATTGTGAGTAGCTATACCCACAAACAGGACAGATCGACCAGCAGTCATTGTGAGCAGCTATACCCACAACAGGACAGATCAACCAGCAGTCTGTGGTTGGGTGGGTTTGTGGGTTGGGTGACCAGCAGTCATTGTGAGTAGCTATACCCACAAACAGGACAGATCGACCAGCAGTCATTGTGAGTAGCTATACCCACAAACAGGACAGATCGACCAGCAGTCATTGTGAGCAGCTATACCCACAAACAGGACAGATCGACCAGCAGTCATTGTGAGCAGCTGTACCCACACACAGGACAGATCAACCAGCAGTCATTGTGAGCAGCTGTACCCACAAACAGGACAGATCGACCAGCAGTCATTGTGAGCAGCTATACCCACAAACAGGACAGATCAACCAGCAGTCATTGTGAGCAGCTATACCCACAAACAGGACAGATCGACCAGCAGTCATTGTGAGCAGCTATACCCACAAACAGGACAGATCAACCAGCAGTCATTGTGAGCAGCTATACCCACAAACAGGACAGATCGACCAGCAGTCATTGTGAGCAGCTATACCCACAAACAGGACAGATCAATCAGCAGTCATTGTGAGGAGCTATACCCACAAACAGGACAGATCGACCAGCAGTCATTGTGAGTAGCTATATGCACACACAGGACAGATCGACCAGCAGTCATTGTGAGCAGCTATACCCACAAACAGGACAGATCGACCAGCAGTCATTGTGAGTAGCTATACCCACAAACAGGACAGATCGACCAGCAGTCATTGTGAGTAGCTATACGCACACACAGGACAGATCGACCAGCAGTCATTGTGAGTAGCTATACCCACAAACAGGAGAGATCGACCAGCAGTCATTGTGAGCAGCTGTACCCACAAACAGGACAGATCGACCAGCAGTCATTGTGAACAGCTGTACCCACACACAGGACAGATCAACCAGCAGTCATTGTGAGCAGCTGTACCCACATACAGGACAGATCAACCAGCAGTCATTGTGAGCAGCTGTACCTACACACAGGACAGATCAACCAGCAGTCATTGTGAGCAGCTATACCCACAAACAGGACAGATCAACCAGCAGTCATTGTGAGTAGCTATATGCACACACAGGACAGATCGACCAGCAGTCATTGTGAGCAGCTATACCCACAAACAGGACAGATCGACCAGCAGTCATTGTGAGTATCTATACCCACAAACAGGGCAGATCGACCAGCAGTCATTGTGAGTAGCTATACCCACAAACAGGACAGATCGACCAGCAGTCATTGTAAGTAGCTATACGCACACACAGGACAGATCGACCAGCAGTCATTGTGAGCAGCTATACCCACAAACAGGACAGATCGACCAGCAGTCATTGTGAGCAGCTATACCCACAAACAGGACAGATCGACCAGCAGTCATTGTGACCAGCTATACCCACAAACAGGACAGATCGACCAGCAGTCATTGTGAGTAGCTATACCCACAAACAGGACAGATCGACCAGCAGTCATTGTGAGCAGCTGTACCCACAAACAGGACAGATCGACCAGCAGTCATTGTGAGCAGCTGTACCCACAAACAGGACAGATCGACCAGCAGTCATTGTGAGCAGCTGTACCCACATACAGGACAGATCGACCAGCAGTCATTGTGAGCAGCTGTACCTACACACAGGACAGATCGATCAGCAGTCATTGTGAGGAGCTATACCCACAAACAGGACAGATCGACCAGCAGTCATTGTGAGTAGCTATATGCACACACAGGACAGATCGACCAGCAGTCATTGTGAGCAGCTATACCCACAAACAGGACAGATCGACCAGCAGTCATTGTGAGTATCTATACCCACAAACAGGGCAGATCGACCAGCAGTCATTGTGAGTAGCTATACCCACAAACAGGACAGATCGACCAGCAGTCATTGTAAGTAGCTATACGCACAAACAGGACAGATCGACCAGCAGTCATTGTGAGTAGTTATACCCACAAACTGGACAGATCGACCAGCAGTCATTGTGAGCAGCTATACACACAAACAGAACAGATCGACCGGCAGTCATTGTGAGTAGCTATACCCACAAACAGGACAGATCGACCAGCAGTCATTGTGAGCAGCTAGACCCACACACAGGACAGATCGACCAGCAGTCATTGTGAGCAGCTGTACCCACAAACAGGACAGATCAACCAGCAGTCATTGTGAGCAGCTGTATCCACAAACAGGACAGATCAACCAGCTGTCATTGTGAGCAGCTGTACCCACAAACAGAACAGATCAACCAGCAGTCATTGTGAGCAGCTGTACCCACAAACAGGACATATCGACCAGCAGTCATTGTGAGCAGCTGTACCCACACACAGGACAGATCGACCAGCAGTCATTGTGAGCAGCTGTACCCACAAACAGGACAGATCAACCAGCAGTCATTGTGAGCGGGTGTACCCACAAACTGGACAGATCGACCAGCAATCATTGTGAGCAGCTAGACCCAGAAACAGGACAGATCGACCAGCAGTCATTGTGAGCAGCTGTACCCACAAACAGGACAGATCGACCAGCAGTCATTGTGAGCAGCTGTACCCACAAACAGGACAGATCAACCAGCAGTCATTGTGAGCGGGTGTACCCACAAACTGAACAGATCGACCAGCAATCATTGTGAGCAGCTGTACCCACACACAGGACAGATCGACCAGCAGTCATTGTGAGCAGCTGTACCCACAAACAGGACAGATCGACCAGCAGTCATTGTGAGCAGCTGTACCCACAAACTGGACAGATCGACCAGCAATCATTGTGAGCAGCTAGACCCAGAAACAGGACAGATCGACCAGCCGTCATTGTGAGTGGCTGTACCCACAAACGGAACAAATCATCAGTGGTTACCGGGTGGTCACTGTGGCTGATTGGATCACAGATGGGTGGAATTGCCGCCATGCAAGCCTGTACAGTGTACATGTATACGGATCACGTTGCTGTTCTTCTCCCACGGGGAATCCCACCATACCCTGTCAAATCAATTCAGCAGCACAGTCCGCCTGGTGACCCTCCCTACGGGCTGTGTGCCAGACAGGGTTAGATGCACCCCGATAAGCAAACTTCACAGATATATGCACCTTTCTGGTTGAGCTAAGCTCAGAAGGATAAGCACATCTGACTGGGAACATTACCTATAACTGAAAGGCTGCATTATTCTCCACATCCTATTTACTTCACAAAGCGGCATCTACAGCAATACATACACGTGCTTGTCATACCCACTGTCTGCCACTGGTCACATATTACATGGTAAAACCCGCCCAATGAAGCCAATAGAACCCCCCCCCCCCAAAAAAAAACAGGCCACATCTCCCGAAAGAAAAAAGCACAACCCCAAGAAACATCTTTGCTTGTAGAAGATAGACCA
This sequence comes from Branchipolynoe longqiensis, assembly GCA_030323885.1. Lineage (NCBI taxonomy): Eukaryota > Metazoa > Annelida > Polychaeta > Phyllodocida > Polynoidae > Branchipolynoe > Branchipolynoe longqiensis. Next base: position 187,529,782 of record CM059186.1, on the reverse strand, counting down.
CAATTTATAATGGAGCTCCAAATCATGGCTTGACACTTCAAGGAGTATTACAACAGGCATCCAATGAGTTTGGATCTGCTTAAAGAGAAATTTCTTAGTATATCTGAATATTTAACTAAGCCATAAAAGAATTTGCCTATTCATTACGATAACATGTACTTTTGGGGATGGTTAATATAAAATCCAAGTGTCCGTTTCCGGCTTTTTAAAGGGATGTCAATATGGCGTACATAATATGGGAGAGGGCGAGTTATTTTTTTACAGCACTGGCTTTACGGATTTTTTATAATTATAATGGACTTCATTTGTATACTTTGACTAAGCCATAAAAGAATTTGCCTATTCATTACAATAACATGTACTTTTGGGGATGGTTAACATAATATGGGAGAGACGGTGACTTATTTTTTACAGCACTGGCTTTACGGATTTTATCATTATAATGGACTTCATTTGTATACTTTTATAAGTCTATAGCCATCTCCACGAGAGCAAGTATCCTTTTAAGTGTATCCGGTAAATGTTTAAAACACAAATAAGAAATGCGTAACACAAAGAAATGCGTAAGCAAAAATGTAAACTTGAGCCAACACTAGTTACCAACATCAAAACCCGGGACAATAAACAAAAACACCAGATAAATCTGCCATTGGCTATAATAAAAGTAGGATTGACGATGATAAATGTTGCTCTCCTCACCCAGCACCCACCCACATCAGGCCAACCATTAATTTTAATAGCTTATGCCTGCTAGGAAAAATGTGCTGTCACAACGGCTAACTCCCCTACCGTCCAACCCTTCCACCACTCTCAAAGCCAAACACAGAGATGCCAACATTGTGGGTCCAAAAATATGCAAAGTTTTCATGATTTTCAATTATGCAAAGAGTAAAACTACTTATCCATATCTCCCCCCTCCAGAAAGTAGGAAGGACACATACAATATTTTGTCACAGAACACGAGGGTGGCCTATGTTATATCAATATTTTATTAAACCATGAAAATAGTACATGACCAGCAACAGCAATTCTGATAGTGGTCAAAACGAGAATCAAATCATGTGGTCCATTTCAACAAGCCGTTCGGGGTTGGCAGCCACGATACCTGGACACACGGTCAGGAGACTGTTGGGGTTTGAGCGACCACCGCTTTAGTGCACACTTCCGCTCTGCTCCTAACTAAGCAAGTAAATAGCCGAGTGCCGATGTACAACTTCCTTCCGCTCAGTATCACCGCCTGGTCCGGGAACAAGCGGCAGTAACGATCAGAGGGCGCAAGCCAGTGCTGGATTTACCTATAGGTTTGGAAGGCTGAAGCCTAGGGCCTCACAATCTAGGGGGGCTCTGGCCAAGGTGCATAATATTTTTGACACTGTCCTTTGGAAGGGGCCTCACACGTGGAATAGCCTAGGGCCGCTCTCCCTTCATCTAAATCCGGCACAGGGTGAAGACCCAACCGGGCCCACACAGCTACAATATTTGATTAGAGCCCCCCCCCCCCCCCCCCACCTCCACACACACACACTGCCCGCATGAGGGCCAGATGAGGAGGGCAGGTCCGGTGACAACATTACTCTCTCATTGTGGCGGAGCAGACATGTTGGATTTTGTGGGTCATTTATTATCTGGGAATGTGGACCATGTAAGTGTGCGTGCGTGGATGCGGTATGTGTATGTAGTGTGTTTTTGTGGTGTATATGTGGTGTGTGCATGTGATGTATATGTAGTGTGTATGTAGTCTGTGTATGTGGTGTGTGTATATAGTGCGCATGGTGTGTAAATGTGGTGTGTATGTGTTAGTGTATGTGGTGTGTGTTGTGTATGTGATGTGGGGTTGTGTAAGTGATGTGGGGTTGTGTATGTGGTGCGGGGTTGTGCATGATGTGTGATGTGTACATATGGTAGATGGTGTGTACATGTATGGTATGTACGTGGTGTGTACATGTGCAGGGGTCTTACTACATACCATAATGGATAGTGGGCCCACCATCTGTTAACACTTATTAAGGCTTATTTCAGTAAGCCCAACATCTGTTGGTAGTATCAGTTGCACAACTTACACATACTGGCTATAAGTGAAACCAGCTGTAACAATTCCCGCCATCCCTTCTATCGATTCCTGCCATCCCTTTCCTACCAGCTCTACCGATTCCCACCATTCCTTTCCTACCAGCTCTACCGATTCCCGTCCTTCCTTTCCTACCAGCTCTACCGATTCCCGCCACCCCTTTCCTACCAGCTCTATCAATTCCCACCATTCCTTTCCTTCCAGCTCTACCAATCCCTGCCATCCCTTTCCTACCAGCTATACCGATTCCTGCCATCCCTTTTCCAACCAGCTCTACTGATTCCCGCCAACCCTGTCCTGAAAACTGGGGCGACCACTGATATGGTGTTATGTATGCGGTGAGTATGCGGTGTGTATGCAGTGTGTATACATTGTGTGTTCAGGAGGTGGTGTGCTACAGACAGGCGGTGCCCTTCCTCTGTGGATATTCATCGTGATTCAGTTCCTATTGCCTGCATACCAAGCAAACACGATCCTCTGCGAGCTGTATGGAATAACTCTGGCACCATCCAGCCATACCATATCCTGTTCCACAGCCCCAGCCCGTTCATGCGCAAAGATCTCTAGATGCCACGAGGCCAAAAGGTGGTGGTCGAGCCCTGATCTAAAGCCTCATCGCTATATACAGCAGCACTTGAATATTCCAGTCGCCTAACATAAGTCCACTGATTATTTTCTGTGGGCATATTTTGTTGTTGCACATTAGTTGATTAAGCAGGGGAAATTTAAATCGTGGTCAATTGGTCTTTCTCATTCCACTGCTCCTTGCCTTACCCTAGTAATGCAGAGAGTCAGGCTAGGTAGCAACTACATAAAAGATTCACCCTTGTAGTACACGGGCGAACGACAATGTAGTGTAAATACGGGCGAAAATAGCTTTAGTATGGAACATGAAGTAGAAACTGTGGTTCCAGGATCAAATGGCTACATATATAGACACAGAGTTGGTGAAATGTGCGAGAATGCAAAACGACAAGATGTCGGCGCTAGAACGCCGTCGATTTCACTTTTAAATCTTATTAAACTAGATATTTTATTATATTTTTCAAATCAAAGGTACCGGGTAAACATGAAGACATATACAAAGAATAAATGTTGCTTCTTAGATTGTGAAATTAGGCTCTCATAAAGACTCAGTTCATTAGCCCGATTTTTCGACCGTTTTTTTTATATATACCCGTGTACTGCGAGTACCGGGTGAATCCTTTATCTAGGTAGCAACACGTATAAATCTTGGAAGTCATTGGTTTGATTCGACCAGGGTGCTCGAATCACACAACCGACAAGAACAGGAGGCAGACATTCAACTCATTTGGCCAGCACATCTGGTATGTATCACAAAAGGACGACAGCCTGCAGGCACCGACAGGCAGCATATCACATTGTATATTTTAATACACCTATTTTATTGCCAATGGAGCGATGCTGCCTGGCTTAGTATCATGAGTCCTCACTAGGCGGAAACTGGTATCCTGTCATTCCACCGCCATTAGCCAGGATATGTGGTGCCACTTGACACTCTAGCGGCGGATATCTCTCCACGTGCATGACAACTCGCCGGATTTTTGTGCTATGTTGCTATCGAGGCCAAATTTTGAATTTAGGGATCTATTCCCCACAATCCGAACGATGTTCAAAATCGGGAGAGAGCAGGAGCGGGGGTGAAAAACAGATTACCTTTTCAGGTCACATTTGATCGATCTTATTGTGTGAGCATTTTAGCAGCATTTGAGATGTGGACTTATCGAAGGATGATGAAAATATCATGGACAAAGAAGATCACCAACAAAGAAGTTCTCAGAAAAATTAAAAATAAGAAAAGCATCCAACCCTCGACTAGAGGACGGAACTATTGATTGATTGATTGATTGTGTGAGTATCACAAAAAGGGGCATCCCTTAGTGAAATGAGCAGGTAATGAAAAATGGACGCTATTCGCTGGATAGCAATAGAACCGCTGGAAACCTCACATACATTTACACAAAAAAAGGTGATGAATTAAATCATATCATGTGGGTGAAATTACTAAATGTAGTTTATTCAGTGAATAATGCCTTTTGTCAGCGCCAGAGCACTGGTCTTCCGGCTGTTCAATACAAATTAACTTTCCCGATGGGGGTCAAACGGTTAATGTAACCGAGAACTCTGCCTCCAGCAGCCGCAATGTACCAAGACGCTACGACAAACTTGACACATCCATCTTCACCAGTGTATGTATGTAGAGGGGCCAGAGCAGGCCCTGTTTTACTAAGTAAGGACCTTAGCATCACCACCAAAACACACTGGTTGGTCGGTTGTTTGTTTGGGTTTTACGTCCTGGCAACATCTAAGGTGATATCAGGACGGATACTGACAGTGCGCACTCATGACGACTTAATAGTGCTGCCTCACTGGAAAATCAGGCCGCCAGCACCATGCCCTGATATCCCACTCAGTCACATTATCCTGACAATGATCTAACCCACATACTACCACCAGAACTAACTCCACCACGAACAGAAGAAACATCAGTGTTAAACAATGGTGTCCTTTTTATTCATAATTAAAGCGGCAATTCTACTGTTCAGAATGCCAGCCCCCGACAATGCATCAAGGAAATGTACCACGTTTGATGGTTTCAGCATTAGAGTGGGAGACACTGGTCTGCGGTGGGGGAGCCGTCAGTCTGCAGTGGTGGGGAGATGTCAGTCTACAGTGGTGGGGAGACATCAGTCTACAGTGGTGGGGAGATGTCAGTCTGCAGTGGTGGGGAAATGTCAGTCTGCGGTGGGGAGAGGGGACGCTAGTCTGCAGTGGGGGGAGGGGACACCAGTATGCGGTGAGGGGAGGGCACACCAGGAGACACCAGTCTGCGGTGGGGGAGATGCCAGTCTGCGATGGGGGGAGGGGACACCAGTCTGCGGTTGGGGGTGGGTGAAATGGTGACTTGGAAAAGCAGCCACCAGGCAAGGTTGGAAATAAGACGGGTGAGGTAGTGCTAGGCTGAGGGTGAGGAAGTGAGTGAGGGTCTGAGTGAGGGTCTGAGTGAGGGTGAGGGTCAGAGTGAGGGTGAGTGAGAGTGAGGGTGAATGAGGGTGAGAGGTGAGAGTGTGCTTGGTGATATTCAGTCTATGTGTGCTATGTGTGCCCTGGCTGGTGAGCGGCTTTACAGAGTTGGCAGGATGCAGTCTTATTGTGGGGTCAGAATGCAGCTCAGAGTGCCAGGTGAAGGTCATGGTCCAGCGCATGTGAAGCGATGCAATTTTCCTTGGCTTCCATCGCCCTGGTGTGAGGCCAACACATACACTGTACAATACGAGGCAATGTGGTACAGTGAAACCCCATTATAATGCGCCCTGATTTAAAGCGAATTCTGATATAACGCAATGATTCATTGGACCCAGAATACCTTAATTCAAAAATAATTGAATAACTGATCCCTGACTTAGCGTGATCCTGCTGTTTTCGCGATGACATTTTATGGACTCCAATGATCGCATTATAAAGGGTTTCACTGTATGTCTGGAGAGGGGAGAGGAGCACTTTCCCTCGCAAGTTGACTTCCCATAACATAAGCAAAAGGAAAAAGCTCTGCAAACCAATTCGGATATAGTAAAAATAAATACATGTGTGTATGTGTGTGTGGAGGGAGGTGGGTGCGGGGGGGGGGGAGGCTTGTTTAGGTGGGTGCCTGTGTCCACAACAGTAGGACGTGTGATGAGATGCAGTTCAGATGGGGAGCGACAAGAGCTTCCTCATTACGGCGTCCACACGGAGCCTTAAAACAGCAGGAAGAGGTGGCACCTAAGAGCCCCCTAGTGCGCATGCATTCCCTTTGAGGCTATAAATAGAATGCTTAGAGCAGTAGGATCAATGATGACAAGGAAGTATACATCAGAGCTAAGTATAACACACAGCACGTCGAGTGTGTATCAATTTCTGATCTGTATTACTCACATCTCTGTACATTTCTGGTTTGGGTTTTGCATCCTAGCAACATCGAAGGTCACATAGGGAAGGCCTCTGTACATTGTCTCCAGTAAACACTCCTCACCCCCCCCCCCCTGCCCGTCCACCACTTCCCGCCCAACCTTCATGACTCAGCATTTTAAAAGCAAGCCATACTGATCAACACAGATTCAGCGCTTTAAGAGTGAGACAAGACCAATGCAGGAAACAACCACCTTGGAACCATGAGATATTCATACCAATTCACAATCAGGACAGTGTGATTACTCAATACGTGGAACATAGATGGCAATAGTGGATTTGGGTGGACAAACATAGGAATACAATCAAAAAGTTTAGATAGGCAGCAATATTGATATTCATATAGCAGTTTATACACATGTATAATTTGTAAGTCAGTTTGGATGAAGGACAAAACAAAGTACAGAACGGCAACATTTGCTGAATTCCTTTATAATATACACGAGGAAAGTTAGTAGCCGGGTATATATAGCAGAGTCTGTACACATGGGAAGATATGGAATTCAAGGCTATTTCAAGTCTTTTCAAAGCTGTTTTTGATAGGAATTCAAGACTATTTTCATTTGGACTAATTTAGATCAGTGGGGACAGTTTAATGGAATCCAAGTCTTTTCAAGACTATTTACCCAAAATAGGTTAAAGTCAAGGCTTTTTAAGGTCTTGAAATGGGCCAAATGAAGACTTTTCAGGACTTTCCAGGCCCCGTACGGACCCTGATATTGGAACATGTCAGCACAGAGACGAGACAAGACGCACCTTTACAGTAGTCGCGTGGGTCCTCCTGCTCATCATCATCAGACCCCAGTATGGCCTCCTCTTCCTCTTCATCATCGTCATCCTTGTGCTTAGCTTGCACCTCAGATCTGCAAAGATAACGATACGTCAGTCACGAGTTATTTACATCAATGGACAGCGGATACAAAACAGACTACCAACAAGGTATAGGAACACCACCGGCAGGCTACAACCAGCAGGCTACCAACAGACCACCAGCCCTATGGCAGAAATCCCAAACCATTGGATCATGCTACCGTAACTAGGACAGATGTTGGTTGTTGGAGCTTTACCTTCTGGCAACATCTAAGGTCATATCAAGACAGAGGAAATAAAAATGCAAGTAGCCTGCTGTGCTTGGAACCCTCGGATTTGGTACATGAATAATCGCGCAAAGAGAGACAGGTGGTGAGGTGAGTGGTGGCCGGAAGTGGTGATGGAGAGGTCCGGCCGGCCAGCATGATGGTGTCCGGCACCACCCGACCGACTCCATTGTTAATTCCTGCCCACTCAGACTGCATTACCGGTCCCCCCGGCAGCAACACCCCGGTACCCGGTCACCGACATCCAACAGTCACAATACAGGGATGAAAGTGGTCTCCAGCAAAAAATGTGGAAATCAACACAAAATTATTACACCAACAGCGAATTTCGCGATAACGTGGATCTTCTCCCATAGACATAGCACTGTCAGGGAATCGGGGGGAAAATCCCGGAAGTCAGGTTTCAACTATCCTTGTTGTGACTGTATTATCACCCATTCCTAACTCATTCTTGTTTAGGCTTATGGACATATAAGCACAGGACTCGAACTACCAAACTGTTGTCATAAACATCCCATTTTTTTGGAATTTTGTTTAATGTGAATCCCCCCCCCCCCTCCCCCACAATACCACTCAGCTACCCTCCTGTGAACATGCCCTACGTCTGCTGTCAATTGTAGTCACCCCCCCCCCCCGGCCCCACACACACACACGTTGAAAAGCTATTTCCATCACCTCTCGTCCTGCTTGACTGTTCACAGGCCCATGTTGAAAACTTGACTGTTCACAGGCACATGTTGAAAACCTGACTGTTCACAGGCACATGTTGAAAACCTGACTGTTCACAGGCACATGTTGAAAACATACCTCCATGTCCACAATGCCTGCATTATTACTCCACCCTTCATACACAGCAGATCCACCAGTCAATACTAAAATATTTTAAACCATTTCTGAGAATCTGTTCCGCCACTGCTGAGGCAAACAACGCCAAAGGCTAGTGCGGACTTACCGCAGTCGCTTTGATTAGTTCACTCACCGGTTACACAACTAGTTTACAGATAATATCCACATCACACCTTAATTAGTGCACGCCAAGACCCGGCACCAATTAGTGCACACCGAGATAGGTTAACCACTGTTTAAATAACACCACTTAACTTTCAACACTGCCACGAGAGCCCCTGATGTTATTCGTGGTTAAAGGCTAGGTGATACCGAGTGGACTGTGAAGCATTCTACATTAAAACCTCTCTAACCGACCACCTCCACAGATCGACCACTCCCCTATATCGATCACTTTATTTGGGTCCCAATAATACCATTGTAAAGATATTCTAACTCTCTAAACGGACCACCTGCCTAAATGGACCACTTAAAGTCGGTCCCATGGTAGGTCAATTTAGCGAGGTTTTACTGTATTTCAATTTAGACGGAGTTAGTGTAAGGAGTCATTTGATGGTACAAGGATGAAACATTGACATAATTTCCGAAGTTTATCCAACCAATTTGTAACCCTCGGTTGCTGTTGGTTGTTGGAGTTTTACGTCCTGGAAACATCTAAGGTCATATCAGGGAGGTGTAACCCTCGGTGAATATCAATATACAGGGATGCTCACCCCCCCCCCCTCTCCCCCCCCCACATTGGCTGTTCACAGATATATGTTGAAAACCTATCGCCATTCCCCCTTAATGTACAACATTGGTTGCTCGGCTGGAAGATCACCCCTTGGTGAAGCCATACAATGCCATTACTACATGTTTGTAGTTAAATAATTTAAAATAAAACTCAACTCAACATACTTTGCAAGAAAATACTAACTCTGTCCATACTAACTTGATTACGTAAGAAATTTGTTTTCCTAAATATTCGCTGACCGCTTTGTAATCTTTGGTGAACTTCAACATACGGGGATGATCACATACTTTATAGGTAAATGCAAACTCTGCACTAATATCAGATGAACCACAGATTCCAGGATACACCCAGCAAGCGCCAGCAGATTCAAATTCATTGCTTCAGATGACAAAACCGAACAGAGCATCCTTATCACATGTAGTGGGCCCTGATGGTGGAGTCTTCAACTCAACTTGATATTTTTACAAAGCAAACTACAGTGATGTGATATATTGATGATTTCCATCAGATATCTAAATGGCATGTGAGCTTGTCACTTGTACTTGGTGGTGTCTAGACAGGGGCTCGGTGCCTGGTCCACCAGACGCCCCCAGAGTGCATTTTACATCCTCAGGATTCAGTCAGTGCGCCATCCCAACCTGCGAGATGAGAACAGCCTCATCAACATAGCCGGCTTACCCCCCCCCCCCCACCCCCCACCCCCCACCCCTCACTGCCAGTACACTCCCACTTCACACAAAGGCCTACACAAACCCACAATCTGCCCTATTTTATGCTTCAAGAAGATGGCAATATATTTCATGGCCGGCTTGCTTTGTTATATAAAAAACACACCAATATCTGGTGTTGAGAACTTCATTACCAAAAAACAACAAAAACCACCAACAAAAATAACCCATTGCGAGGTTTTACTGTTACTAGTGTTAGTATTATTTATACATTACAGTTCTAACTAACCAGGAGGAAAGTGGTCTCCTGCCAAAAAATGCGGAAATTAAGCCGAGATTCAGCAAACACACAGATTTCCCCCCATAGGATTTTAGCACTGTCAGGGAATCGCGGAAAAATACTGGAAGCCAGGTTTCAATTATCTTTGTTGTGCCTACATTATCGCCCAGACATAACTCAATCTTGTTCGCAAAATTTATGGTCATAAGAACGGGATTCAAACTACCCAATTGTTGTCATATATAACTTGATTCCTTGCCATTTTGTTTAATGTTAATCGGTAAATATAAAAAATCGCAGAAATACGCGAAATCGCGGAGATCTTTCATCCCTGAACTAACCATGATAGCACATTGTCTAGCAGCGAAAACTATACAGCTGCAGGGTACAACGCTAGATGTGGCACATCACGTGACTGATCTCGCATGACCAGACAAGGACATGTTTAACAGTCGCAATGTGAGAGCTCCGCTGAGGGCAATCAGATGCTCCGTTCAGCACAAAAGCAGACTGTAATGACTGGAAGTGTAAAGCCATTGAAATATCACCAGCGTATTTGTTTTAGCTCGCAAGGAGTAACCATGGTAACTTCCACACGAAATAGAAATTATGGAATACAAATGAAAGAAAAGGGATTGGTTTTAACGATGTAGTGTTATGAGGTTCTGAATAGAATTGTCTACAAACATTCAATTGCTCAATCTACTAGTCCGGTGATCAAGGGAAACCCGCAGTTTAGCGTGCTTGTACCCTGAGCCAAAGCCTACTGCCTTGATTTGGTTCGTGACCCAACCTGACCCTCCGCCAGAACCACTACATTATGGGCATCCCGACGCTGCACATGGGCCATCGGGAGACGGGGGGGGGGGGGGGGGGTAGGGAGGATCAAAGAATGGTGCCCGTTTAAAGAGATTGCCAGTAGTGGACCAGCAACTAGTGAGCATTTGAGTGGAGTGTGGAGTGTGGAGTGTTGGAGTGTTGGAGTGTTGGAGTGTTGGAGTAGTGTGTATACGATGGATATTGACGCGGTGAGGGTTTGTGCAGCGACTATTGATAGATATGGTGATTTGTTTGCGTAGTGACTATTGATATTGTAATTTAAGTGTTTGTTCAGTGACTATTGATAGATACGGTGAGACCATGTGCAGTGACTATTGATAGTGAGTGTTTGTGCATTGACTATTGATACAGTGAGTCTTTTGTGCAGTGACTATTGATACGGTCTGCGTTTGTGCAGTGACTATTGATACGGTGAGCGTTTGTGCAGTGACTATTGATACGGTGAGTGTTTGTGCAGTCACTATTGATACAGTGAGTGTTTGTGCATGGACTATACAGTGAGTGTTTTTGCAGGGACTATGGATATGGTGAGTGTTTGTGCAGTGATGGTTTATGCAGTGACTATTGATACAGTGAGTGTTTGTGCAGGGACTATGGATACGGTGAGTGTTTGTGCAGGGACTATGGATAGTGAGTGTTTGTGCAGTGACTATTGATACAGTGAGTGTTTGTGCAGTGACTATTGATATGGTGAGTGTTTGTGCGGTGACTATTGATACGGTGAGTGTTTGTGCAGAGACTTGATATGGCGAGTATTTGTGCAGTGACTATTGATATGATGAGTGTGTGTGCAGTGACTATTGAATCAGGGAGTGTTTGTGCAGTGTTTATATTGACAGTGACAGTTAGGCAGGCGAATGCTGAAATTATCCACCCAGTCATCAGGACTGCCTTTTTTTGTAGTCAACAACGTGATATTGTACTGTCATTTCCATGATTACCAGTCACCTAAACATCACTGGCGATGTCAGTTCTAATGCACATTGACATGTACAGTAAGTGTTTACACAAAAATAAGTGAACACAATTATTAAACACAAATAAGGTTCACGGAACCATCTGACATAATTTTGATGGCAATTTTGATGGCAGCTTTGTTTGATTTTGCTGATTTGCACTCAGTGAGATTGCCGGTAACAAGCCATCAATGACAAGTTATTGGTCCTGATATGACCTTAGATGTTGCTAGGACGTAAAACAACAACAAACAAAACAAGTTATTGTCCATTGCTGGTGATGAGTGTTTGTAGCCCGCCTGATTACCTACTCGCCCTCCCTCCACCACACCCACACTGCTCAATCTATCCTCATTTACAGACGACTGAAGGCGGTTTAGTGAATGAAGACTAATTGAAATGGTGTTTGCTGCCGAAAGCACACGCAGAAGAATAACCATGCCAACCAGGTGACAATTCATCCTCACACCTGGATGCTCATTACAGGCGACTAAGGCAACAAGTTGCTCACAACTGCTCACTTGTCCCGAACATTGTGTTAATTGTTTAAACCGGAAGTGCTTCTAAATCTCTCTGGCTAGGAATAATAAACGAAGTCAACGACTATGGCTACGTGGAGTACAGTTAAATGTTTTGTGCGTGTTTGATGGCACAAATCATATACACCATTCAATTTTAGGGCGATAATTTGTGCCTCCCCTCTTATATCTAGCATTCATGGATATAATGATAAAAAAACAAGCACAAAAACCTCCCCCATTTCACGATTTCTTTTCGTACTGAAAATGTGGCCTTGTAGTGCTCACTATATATAGACCTATTTCACGTGACGTCAGCAAGGGTATCTAAGTCAGTGCGTGCGGCTTTTGGCTGCAGGACGACACACTGACACACTGCAAACTCAATGGCTATGAGCAATCTTCATAGAGAAAAGGTGAAATATCTCTAAAACCACACCACCTAGAGACAAACCGCTTGGTACACATATAGAAAACATATTCAACGAATAGATTATATTAAATTCATAAGGTTAGGTTTCTGCATTTCTATCAGCTTTTAATAAAAAAATAAACGTTTTGCACTGCGCGTACCGGCAAACTCAGTGGCAGTGTGTATTCGTTCTGCAGCCAAGCTGCGCGCGCATACACAATGTTTAAAACATTGAAATAGGTCTATGATAGGACATTGAAAAAACAACTAGAGTTGTTTGGGGGGGGGGGGGGGACTTTACATTCTAGCTACATCTAAGGTCATATCAGGACTGCTACTGACTTGTTACATGACACATTCATGCATCATGGCCATTTTATAGTGTTGACCTACTGGGAGATCAGGCCACCGGCACCATCACCCAATCTCCAACTGAGTCACATTATCCTGATACTGAGCAAACCAATCATTGCCCTATCCTATTAATGCTGACCGCTAGGCTAGCGATAAGGATCAGTATGGTAAATCGTTGGTTTGAATCGGCTGGGGTTTGAACCAACGACACTGCTCTTGAATCGGCTGGGATTTGAACCAACGACACTGCTCTAACAGATTCTGCCATCCCGTCTGCTCCGTATATATATATATGTGCAATATAATCTATTATATAAATATAAAATGGCGGGTGAGCTTATTATAATATTATTTATTATCCTATGATCTTATAATATTATTATTATCCTACGACTTCATGATTATTTCTCTCCATTATATATATTTGCTGCGGGCCAGCACTTTTCTTGCTGCTTCCCCTCCCCCCACCTTCTACACTGCTCACTTCTGCTGTTTGCTTGGCACACTACACACCTATTTTTACTTTTAGCTTTGTATAGGTAGGGCGTTTATTGCTCGGCCAAGAGCCTTATCAATAAATTAGGCTGTTCACCAACCTTCCGTCTCTTCCTCTTCCTTTCACTTAGCCTGACTTTATATATATATTGTTAAATCGAAGGTCGCTTGCCCTCTATTTCCAGTCCATCGAGTGAAAGTGCCACTATAGTTTGGCCTCGATGACCTGTGACTAACAGTAATAAAAGTGCTAACTTAAACCCTAATTGTTTTATGTCTAGAAATCTATTATGTGGCCAATCCTTAAACAGTTTGAAGACCAGTGACACATCCCAAAATCGGTCGTATTTTGGTTTAGGTCGGTTTCGTTCATAAATCCCCCTTAGTACCCAGTGTATTACGTGATGTTTACCCATTGTTTCTCCCCCTAACCTGGGGAGAATGATCGATAGAGCACACCTGGCCGCATTAATTGCGCCGTAACCGAGGCCATCTTGTTCTAACATCCTGAAAAATCTGCACACTTGGGCAATGGTTGGATCCATCGGTTTAACCTTTTGAATAAGACAGTAAACGCCCCATTTTTTCAAATATGTGGTATACATTTTAACTGTTCCTTTTCTCCACGCATGCGACACCAACCGTTCTTGTGTAATTTTGTCTAAACCCAATTGTTCTAGGTATTTATTCAGAAAAGGAATGCAAGCAATGGTGTTGTTGCTACGTTGCCGTGATGTTCCAGAGGGCCTTGGTGAGTTAGATTTCCTTGGGATTTTGGGAATCTTAGGCAGTCGCTGGCTGTCGAGACTATTCCCGCTAGCCACGGTTGTTATACGTGAGAAAGCATCTATGTGCCAAGCAAATGGTTCTGGGTGCCATGACACATATTTGTTAATCTTGAAATTATTTCTTGATGCAAATAAGTCTACCGTAGGTGACCCCCATTGTTGACAAATTTTGTTGAAAATTGTTGTGTTTAATTTCCATTCTAAGTGATCGTGAAAGACTCTGCTCTTTTTGTCAGCCAGGACGTTCTGCGAACCTGGGATATGAGATATGGTTAACCATATTTGATGTTGTTGCGCCCAGTTCCAAATACTCTGCCAAGTTATTGCATTCTTTTGACTTTGTACCTCCCATATTCCTGACATATGCCATAGCTGTAGTGTTATCTGTCAGAAGTTGAACCGTCTTTTTAGGTATTTTAATTAGACTCAAAAGGCCCAAGTAAATCGCTCTTAATTCAAGAACATCAATATGGTCTGATTTTTCGTTATCTAACCATCTACCCCCTGTGGCTACATCATTTCGATGAGCTCCCCAACCTTGTAATGAAGCATCGGTAGTAACTACCATGTTGGGTTGACCCATTCGAATGGGATTGGGGGAGTTATCAATATTGTCGATCCACCAAAAAATGTCTTTACAGCCGTCTCGGGAAATGTTCATTGGTCTTTCAAAGTTACCTTGTTTGCGTGCTAACGCTCTATTCTTGTCTATTTCTAGAGATTTGATATGCGCGGCTCCATAAAGAACAGCCGGTGCATACGAGACCATTATCCCGATAAGGACGGCGACCTGTCTAATCTTTGGCCTGGATATGTCAAGCAGCTGGGAGGCTGTGTCGTGAAACTTCTGGAGTTTCTGTTCCGTTAGAGATACGGTCATGGCTTTGGTGTTAATCAGAAACCCTAAGCATTTTAATTCCTTATTCGGGACGAAAACAGATTTCTTGTTATGAATGTAAAATCCTAAATCTGTTAATAAAGCACACAAATCAGTAACTGCCGTTTGGCATTTATCAAAGGATTCTGCCATAATAAATGAATCATCTATGTATGGGAACATTGTGTGTCCTATTTTACCCATGACTGCAAAAACAGGTTTTAACAATTTGGTAAACAGTCGCGGTGCGCAAGCTAGACCATTAGGCATGCATGTAAATTGGAAGAGGGTACCGTTCCAAATAAATCTCAGAAATTTTCTGTGTTCTTTGCAAATGGAGAATGTGTAATACGCATCTCTTAAGTCTACACTGGCGAGCCAGGCTTCCGGCGTAATTAAATCTCTCGCCGTTTCTAATGAGAACATTTTAAAATGTTTGTATGTAACCGACTCATTTAATTTGGTTAAGTCCAAAATCATGCGAATTTCGCCATTTGGTTTCGGCCTAGAAAACACATTAGAAATAAACTGTCCTTCTGTGTTGTGTACTCGTTCAATAATTGTCTTAGTCTCAAAAAGAGAAACCTGAAAATCAATTTGTAGTTTTTCTTCTGCGTTAAATTTATATGGGAACGGAACTCTTTTCTGTTTTGGTATGTCTGTGAAGGGTATTTGAACCCCTTTTACAATTTCCAAAATTTCGCTATCATTTGTAATAATATTACACCAGTTGTGTAAACAGTTCAGGACATTTCCTGCCTTAAAGGTGCTTACATATGTTTGTGTCTCTTCAGACACCGTGTTGAGGGTAGACCTGTGTTGTCGAATCTACTTGGCTCCTGGCCGTGGGAACTGGGGTCTGGGTGTAAACTCCCTTTTGTACCCGCGGTTCTCGTTCCACCCCGTGGTCTGTCGTTCTCCTCTGCCGCGTCCCCTAGGACTGAACCCGAAGGATGGACCACCGCGTCCTGGCCTGCCTCCTCGGCGGAAGCGAAAATCCGAGCGGGGGCGTCGGAATTTGCCGGGGTTGTCAAACTTCTTACCCCTGTCAGTGTTCTTAGCGCTTTTCGTGTCTACCTCCACTGCTTTGAAGAGGTGCGCTAGCTGTCCCCCAAACATTTTGCTTTTGTCCAGCGGCTTACCTAGCACTGGCTTTGGTGGGAGGTAAAGTGTGTATTCTTTACCGTCATTGTCCGTAACTTTCTTAGACCTGGCAACTTCTTTGCCAGCATCTGTGGTCACCGACTTAAAGACGTTCTCGAAACGTCGAAACGTCATAAAGTTCGACGCTGCGGTAAGCAGCGCAATGCCTTTATCCATGGTGCGAGCAAGCAACGAGAATTTATTCTCGGCTTGCATTCTGTTTGCTACCGGAGTTATGGAAGTCAGAGCTCCGAGCACTGCTCTATGGATGGTACACAACGCGTTCTCGTAACGCCGTCTCTCGTCCGAGAGTTGGATACCTGCATCCATTTCCTTGCTGATAGACTCGGGAACGCCTTTGATTCCTGAGATTTGTTCGGTCAGCTTACTGATCACCTCAGCGGGTTTAAATGTGTGGAAATGTCCTTTTAACGTTTCCCTCATCATGGTTGTGGTACGCAACCTCTTTGCTTTCGCCAACGCACATTTCTTTTTAATTTTTGCCCCTATCCGTGCATAGACACCCGCTCTTTCGGTGTCTGAGTCAGACTCCGTCGTGGACGAGTCATTTGAATCATCAGATGATGAGTCCTTCTTCTTCTTCTTTTTGTTCTTCTTGGTCTTTTTAACCCGCTTCTTGTTGACTTTGGTGAATTCATCACCTGAGCTACTCACGGGTCTCTTGAGCCTCTTGACTTTCAGTTTCGGAACCTCAAATGCCGATTCAGTTTCATCATCTGAAAAGTCTTCCCAGTCGTCGTCTGGGATAGGAGGAGAGGGAACCCGTGTAACGGGTTGCGTATGTTTGTACTTCTCCATAAGCCTGACGATCTTGTCCTCTAGGTCCTCGTCTCCGCTATCCTTATCTGAAGGACCAGCTCCTGGCTGTGGGGACGGTGGCCGCGTCTGTGGCGGCGACGAATCGTACCCTGAGGGCACGCGGCCTTCTGCCGCTGCCGGCGGAACTTTGTTGCGCTTGGTGGCCATCGGTTTCTGTAACAAAAAAGTTACTTAATACCGGTATCGTCTCAACATGGTCACAAAGTGAGCCCCAAAGTGGGTTGAGGTATTATTCGTATGGTATAGAGTAACGTGTTTACACCGTTCTGTATACAGGCGTTAAGCTAATGGAATGCCGTAGGTTTTATCGGTAGTGAAACCAACCAAACGGAGGGGTGGCCATTGGCACGCCCGCTCTCTCTGTTTCGTACACTTCTCCCACCCGCGGCATTCTGCGCCAGCAAGTTGAAGAAAATATTACGAAACTCGGAGGCTCGCCTCAAAACCGGTCTGGGGAGTCTATAAAAGAAACCCAGGATCATCCCCAACAAAACCCTCTTTTAGGGTTCGGAGGAATTTCCTTAGGAGATGCAACTCGGGTTAACATCTCTGCCTGTCTGTATACAGGTTGCGCTATCAAGCGGTATCGGTTTCGGTTCTGTACATAAGTGTTCTAACCTTGTGTTTTTTATAACACCTAAAACATGTCCAAATCGGACCTGAGAAAGTTCTAAGCTTTCATAATTGGATGCTATAAACCATCCTTAGGAAGCTTATCGCGATTTTGCAATACTTACAGTTGGTTAAAGTGTTGTAGTAGTTAAATCCTGCCAGAGCAGCTCAGCGAACGTCCTCCCGCCGTGAGCTGCTTATGCTAATTGCTGGACCCGGATGTGCTTATCTCCCTAGCCTGCGGCTAGCCTGAGGCTATATACCGAGGTAAAATATATATATATATGGGTCAGCCTCATGAAAATGGGCCAATTGGAGGAAGTTGTCGGCGTCGATCGGTATAATTATAATTTAGCATTGACAGGTGTTGGAAAGTCCTTAAATTGATCCTGAATGTAAAGGTCGAGAAAATACAACAAGCTTATTTGTTTCTAGGATAATTTAATATAAAACAAAGAAATGCAGTACACTTTAAGAATTGCGACGCCGAGATCTGGTAAAGTTGTCGGTGTCGATCATTGGATGTCGGCGTCGATCGGTATAATTATAGTTTAGCATTGACAGAGGTGTTGGAAAGTCCTTAAATTTATCCTGAATGTAAAGGTCGAGAAAATACAACAACCTTATTTGTTTCTAGGATAATTTAATATGAAACAAAGAAATGCATTACACTTTTAAGAATTGCAATGCGACATCTTCAATTGACCACCGATTGGCCCATTTTCGTGAGGCTGACATATTAACTTGGTGGTCCGAGATGAGGAAAACAATAATTTTTTAACATAAAAGGAAAACCTCCCGTGGTCCGAGATGAGGAAAACAAAAGAGTCCCACATGCCCCAGTCTAAGGATCTTTACTGAGACTCGCTTAATTTGGAGCCCACACCTGCTGTGTGGTGAGAGTGGATGGGAGCTAGTCACACCGAGCAGCTCCCCCCGAAGCACGGTCGTGTAATGAAGCTAGTTCGGGGCGATCACTCAGGCAACCAGGCTCCAGCGACTGATGCTATCAGCACAGTGCACAGTGGCAGGCGGAGTCGTGAAAGTGGGCCACCATGTTGGCCGCACAACCGGGCACTGTGGGGGTGTGGCGATGTTGCGATGTAGGTGTGGGCGGTGTGCGGATGTATGTGTGGGTGGTGTGGGGATGTATGTGTGGGTGGTGAGGGGATGTATGTGTGGGTGGTGAGGGGATGTAGGTGTGGATGGTGTGGGGATGTAGGTGTGGGTGGTGCGGTTATCTACGTGTGGGTGGTGCGGTTATCTATGTGTGGGTGGTGCGGTTATCTATGTGTGCGTGGTGCGGTTATCTATGTGTGGGTGGTGCGGTTATCTATGTGTGGGTGGTGCGGTTATCTATGTGTGGGTGGTGCGGTTATCTACGTGTGGGTGGTGTGGAGTTGTATATGTGTGTGGTGCGGTAATATATGTGAGAACGATGCGGCGATGTATGTGTGGGTGGTGGGGTAATATATGTGAGAACGATGCGGCGATGTTTGTGTGGGCGGTGGGGTAATATATGTGAGAACGATGCGGCGATGTTTGTGTGGGCGGTGGGGTAATATATGTGAGAACGATGCGGTGATGTTTGTGTGGGCGGTGGGATAATGTATGTGAGAACGATGCGGCGATGTATGTGTGGGCGGTGGGGTAATATATGTGAGAACGATGCGGCGATGTTTGTGTGGGTGGTGGGGTAATATATGTGAGAACGATGCGGTGATGTATGTGTGGGCAGTGGGGTAATATATGTGAGAACGATGCGGCGATGTATGTGTGGGCGGTGGGGTAATATATGTGAGAACGATGCGGCGATGTTTGTGTGGGCGGTGGGGTAATATATGTGAAACGATGCGGCGATTTTGTGTGGGTGGTGGTATATATTGGAACGATGGATGTTTGTGTGGGGTGGCGTATATATGTGAGAACGTGCGGTGATGTTTGTGTGGGCGGTGGGATAATGTATGTGAGAACGATGCGGCGATGTATGTGTGGGCGGTGGGGTAATATATGTGAGAACGATGCGGCGATGTTTGTGTGGGCGGTGGGGTAATATATGTGAGAACGATGCGGCGATGTTTGTGTGGGCGGTGGGGTAATATATGTGAGAACGATGCGGCGATGTTTGTGTGGGCGGTGGGGAAATATATGTGAGAACGATGCGGCGATGTATGTGTGGGCGGTGGGGTAATATATGTGAGAACGGTGGGGCGATGTATGTGTGGGTGATGTGGGGATGTAGGTACATGTGGTGCGGGGACGCAGTTTTCAGTTGTGTGGGATCTAGGTTTGGGTGGTGTGGGACATAGGTGTGTGTGGTGTGGGGAAATAAGCTTGGGTGGTGTGGGACGTAGGTAATATATGTTTGAACGATGCGGCGATGAAGTTTTGGGTTGTGTGGGATGTAGGTTTAGGTGGTGTGGAGACGCAGGTGTGGTGGCGTGGGTGGTGAGGGCATACATGCCAACTTTTGTTAAACGAAAATCCTAATAATAGAAATCCATCCGAGCGAAGCGAGGCACGCAAGCGTTCTAGGGGGGTCCGGGGGCATGCCCCCCCCGTACAAATTTGAAAAATACATAACAAATGGTGCATTCTGGTGCATTTTCAGAGACATTTTAGGGACATTATTAAAGAAATTATTACCAGTTAAAAAGCGGAATAATATGTTTATAATTCGTAGGGCGGAATGAGAATAAAAAAATCGTAATTATTCCGCCAAAATCGTAATAGTTGGCAGGTATGTGAGGGTGGTGTAGCGATGTAGGTGTGGGTTGTGTGGGACATATGTGTGGGTGGTGTGGCGACGTAAGTTTGGGTGGTGTGGAACATAAGTTTGGGTGGTGTGGAACATAGGTGTGGGTGGTGTGGGAATGTAGATGTGGGTGGTGTGAGGATACAGACCTGATCCTGTAGACGTGGGTGGTGGTGGTGGTGGTGGTGGTGGTGCTGCTGCATGTGGGCATGGGTGGTTTAGTCATGAGTAGTATGAATATGTACAAAAGAGCAGTGGAGCGTGTAAGTGTGGGTAACAACTGTACACCAGAAGCCCTACCTTGGAGGGAAACATGTGTGCCTTCCCCATACCGACCCACACCTCTCAGGCACACACAGGCTTCCAAACTGCCACTGTGGTGCTGTTGGGTGGTGCTGTTGGGTGGTGCTGTTGGGTGGTGCTGTTGGGTGGTGCTGTTGGGTGGTGGTGCTGGGTGGTGCTGCTGTTGGGTTGTGTGCTGGGTGGTGGCGGTGCTGGGTGGTGGCGGTGCGGTGCTGCTGTTGGGTGGTGCTACTGCTGGGTGGTGCTGCTGCTGTTGGGTGGTGCTGCTTGGTGGTGGTGCCGGGTGCATCACTGCGCCATCAGCCTCCGGTCTCCCCGCAGTGCCGAGAGTGATGCACAGGGAGACTTCACCCCCACCCCCACCCGCCACCACCATCCATCACACTCACTAAGGCGCCACGTCACGTGTGAACTCACCGTTACGGCGTGACGCTGCCGGAACCGGCGCACACCGGGCCATATGCAGCAGAGGGCTAACCATATTCTTTGATCAACGATGCCATCTCCCTTAAAGCCCTGTCACATTAGGGTTTTTTGCGGGAGCGTATGGCGGCGTAGGCGCATTACGTCATATACGTCGGCATACGCTACGCATACGCTACGCATACGCTACGCATACGCTACGCATACGCTACGCTACGCATACGCTACGCATACGCTACGCATACGCTACGCATACGCTACGCATACGCTACGCATACGCTACGCATACGCTACGCATACGCTACGCATACGCTACTCATACGCCGCCAGATGCCGGCGTATGTGAAGCGTGTGAGGCATACGCCGCCATACGCTTTCATAAATCCGTCCGTCCAATTTCTTTTTGTGCATGCTAAAAAAAACTCGACCTATGAGGGCGTATGGCCCATACTGTCAAAAAATGTCACAGCACGCTCCCATACGCTCCTCATACGCTCCTCGTAGGTTCCACATACGCTCAAAACCACCCGAAAGTTCACCGAAGGTCATCATAGGCCGGCACCAGCACGGCGTACGTAGGTTTTCAATACGCTCCCGCCATATGCCGTAATGTGACAGGGCCTTTATGCCGATTATTTGTCCGCCCCTTTAACTGTGCCGAAAGCCCAATGAGAGACGCTGAGCTGGCAACTTCTTGAAGGAATCATTGGCATTTTATGTCCTAGCAACATGTAAGGTCATATCAGGATGGGTATCTATGACATTACGCACTCTTGGTGGCTTCTTAGTGCTGTCTAATGCTAGGTACACACCTACCGTTTACGACTCGCACACTAAAACTCGCGACCCGACCCGCTTAAAACTGAAAACAGGCCGATTCATTTTTCGAATCGCGAATCGCAATCGTAAGGAAGCACTTTTAGCCCTAAAATTGAGTTTTAAGTCGCGAATCGCAATCGGTAGGTGTGCTAGGGGAGTGCACACCTCAAGACTTTTGTGCAATTTTAGATCGAATACGGTAGGTGGGTGCGAAGAAACGGTAGGTGTGTACCTAGTATAAATGAAACACTACACTGTGTACATTATCCCACTCAGTCCCATTATCCCTTCAGCTATCTAAAACTAAAAGGGATAATGGGAGCCCTATCCTATTAATGCTGACCGCATTAATAGGATAGGGTTAGGTGAGGGGATGTATGTGTGGGATGTAGGTATGGTGGTGTGGGGATGTACACAACCAGTATCCAGACTGGGGCGATGTTTGTGTGGGGGGTGCTGGGTGGTTGTGGTGCTGTGAGAGCACCACAACCACCCAGCACAAGTTGCTGGGTGGTTGTGGTGCCAGAGACAGATATATCAATGTTCTTCACAATTCAAAATATGTTCACAATGGGAGGGCGGCGATGTGGGGAAAGGGAGATGTTTTATGTTAGGATTAGGGGAGGGGTTGTGGAAAGACTCACCATCTAATCCTAACAGTAGTAACACTGTTAGGGTTGTGTAAACCATTGCCCCAAGTATTTGGGTCTGAAATCATGACCTCCCACATAGGAAGTGAACATTGTAATGCTAGGGCCCTCAGGTCTCGTTCACTACGACATTAAGCAGGGATGAGAGTGGTCTCCGGCAAAATTCACGGAAATTAAGTTGAGATTATTACACCAACAGCGAATTTCCATGAAAATGCGGATCCCCCGCCCCCCCCAAGCACCCCCGCTCCCATAGGATTACCACTGTCCGCAAATCGTGGTGAAAATGCTGAAAGTTAGGTTTCAACTGTCTTTGTGACTATTATCACCCATACCAAACAATTTCTTGCTTGGGCTTTATGTTCTCACATCTAAGGTCATATAAGAATGGGATTCAAACTAACTAATTGTTGTCAGATACATCCCGATTCCTTGCCATTTTGTTTAACATTTATCGGTAAAAATAAAAATCGTGCAAATCCGCAAAATCATTCATCCACTTGCACAAAGCCTGCGTATCAACAAACATTAGCTACGATTATCTGCTTTGGGCGTGTTTGAAAAGCACGGTACAGGATGGCGTCCACCGAGTGCGGCCAGATGCTTGTCTGGAGCTGAAGTGTTTTCAGGGAATGTCCAGACTCAGGAAGTATTGCTCTAAAAGGTCAACCTAGACGGCGCTTCGTGATTATTGATCACGACGTGTGCAGCAGGACAATGACTGTTTATTTGAAACACACCTTCAATGTGGGCAACACAGCTTTACATAATTATTATGATAAACTATGGGCAATCATAATTTGTATAATGTGAAAGAAAATCTTCTCTGAGAGTTATTTAAGGGCTAATATATGGTTCGGTGGTCAAGCTGTGGCTATGAATATTATCCAGCCGTAATGACGCTACTCAGCTGACAGAGGGATGTCGGCCAGATAATATTACCGACCTGGAAAGTAGTGCAAACCCTACTGTCACTTAAAGTAACTTTGAAGCCTTTTGGGTAAGCCTTATATAGCCCATGTACTACATGATGTTGGTAACCCTTCGCTTCGCTTCCCTGTGTGACAGAACTACTAATAATAGTAATAGTAAGTCATGGGGTTGCTCATGTCTAACGGTTATGGGCAGATCAGTCCCTATCCAATTGGTTCAAGCTGAAATGTGCTACTCTAAATGCAATACAACTGATCTTTCTGGAATATGAATAGACAGAATATTCATGTGAAGAATACATGGGAAAATCAGGCACCAGGATCTTTAACCATTGCCATAGGCAGTCATTTCTGACTATAACGAAGTGAATGAACCCAAACATAGAATGAAGATATTATACAATACTCACATCGGTGCGGCTGCACTTTTTACCTTGTAACCACTTTTACCGTTTTATTTATTTCAAATTGTAATCAAATTCACCCCCCCCCCACAACAGACTAGACATTCGAAAATAACTCATAAAATATTTTCAACAAGAAAAGAAAAGGTGTCAAATAAAATATATGGTCTATATGAAATGTGATATAACAATGTGTCTCATCACACACACACACACACACACACACAGTCACACACACACACACACACAGACACACACAGACACACACAGAGACACAGACACACACACACACACTCACACACTCACACACACACACACACACACACACACACACACACACACACACACACACACACACACACACACACACACACACACACACACACGCGAAGCAGTTTCCATGAGAAATATGAAGAATCGGACGGTGCAAACATGTAGGTTTATGCGGCGGACCTGTTAGGAAGCAGTCCCCATATGATATATGAATAAATGGCACAGTACAAACATGTGTGTTAGACTATGCGGCGGACCTGTTACTGTTAGGAAGCAGTCTTCATGAGAAATATGAAGAATGGGACGGTGCAAACATGGCTCAGTTTAGCTTGCTTTATCGCACACACAGAGAGTGTGAGTGTGATTGTGAGTATGAGTGTGATAGTGAGTGTGATAGTGAGTGTGATAGTGAGTGTGAATGTGAGTGTGAATGTGAGTGTGATAGTGAGTGTGATAGTGAGTGTGATAGTGAGTGTGTGTGGTTTATCGCACACACAGAGACACAACAGAGACACACACACACAGAGACACACACCCACAGACACAGAAACACACACACAGAGACACACACACATACACACACACAGCAACAGAGACACAGACACACACAGAGACACAGAGACATACAGAGACACACACACACACAGACAAAGAGACACAACACAGATACACACACAGACACACACACAACGACACAGATACACACACACACAGACACACCACTACACACAGAGACTCACGAAGCAGTTTCCATGAGAAATATGAAGAATGGGACGGTGCAAACATGTGGCGGACCTGTTAGGAAGCAGTCTCCATATGATATATGAAGAAATGGGACGGTACAAACATGTGTATTAGACTATGCGGCGGACCTGTTAGGAAGCAGTCTTCATATTTGGGACGGTCCTAATATCCCTCAAAGCAAGCTAAACTGAGCCATGTTTGGACCGTCCCATTCTTGTGTTTCTGTGTGTGTGTCTGTGTGTATGTCTGTGTGTGTGTGTGACACACACACAGACAAAGAGACACACACAGAGACCACACCCACACACACACACACACAGACACATACAGAGACACACACACAGAGACACACACAGACACAGATACACACACACACAGACACAGAGACACACGGCCAAATGGACGCCAAATGGCCGCGGCGACAGCTTAACGACACCGTAGCGACAGCCGAACGACATCGTCTGTCGCCGGGTCTCGTCGAGGTTTTTCAACATGGCCAAAAACCCGACGACAACCTGGTGACAGTGGAGAAACTGGGTGTCGCGGCGACACCCGAACGACAACATAACGACACCGTAGCGACAGCCGACGACAGAGCAAAACGACAAGTCGTTGGGCTGTCGTCGGCCTTGTCGTCGTAGTGTGACAGCCACATCAGACGCAGTCACATGATGTCACTGCTGCGTCTCAGACACAGTCACGTGACAAGCTAATAACGAGGATCAGCTTAAATTCAACGACAACAACTCCTCAATAACCATCCTCTCAGATTATGTTGTGATTGCGGATATTACATCACTGAATCTCTCCAGTCTGTATGCATCCATCCCGGTTAGCCGACTGGCAGCTGCAGACTGCTCGCTACAAAGGTCAAGCAAAGGTCGGAGGCCCTGTGCGAGCGTCGAGGCAAAGTGGAGCAGCCCCGAGGTGAGCTATACAGTCAGTGGACACGCCATACCGACGTGAGGCAATTACCGCAAACAGATAGGCATGGCATAGGCCCGGTATACCAGAGTTAACGATGGCAGCAGCAGCACCTCAAGCAGGTCTGGTGCTGCTTCTAACTTCTTCCGACAATGGCATCCATTGGTGGAAGGGTGGGGAGTGAGTGGTATTGCGGGGGAGGGGGGGGGGTGTATGGCAGCAACAACACCTCAGGCAGGTCTGGATACTGGTTGTGTCAACTGCTCAAATCTGCTGTGTCACATGGCTCCTATTGGTGGAAGGGTGGGGGGATGCAGCAACAGCACCTCAGGGCGGTCTGGTGCTGCTGTTAACTTCTCAAAGGTGCTATCTCACTTGGCGCCTACTAGAGGGGGAGTGGGGTGGATGCGAGGCATTTTGAGGGGAATAGCAGCAACAACACATCAGGCAGGTCCGGTGCTGCTCCTGTGCCCAACTCCTCAATCTGTTGTGTCACATGGCGCTTATTGGTGGAATGATGGGGAAGGGAATTGGGGGGGGGGGGGGCGCTACTCGAACGAAGGACATCGACATCATTACACTATTCTGCTTACACCAGACCGGGTATGGGGTTGGGGTGGGGTACTAAAACCAAGACATAGGATGTTATTTTGCTTATACTACTTACACCAGACCTGGATGGGGTTAGGGTACTTACACCAGGACATGAACACGTCACATTCAAACATAAGGACAGTCAATTGAGTAGAGCACCCGCCTTCTGCTTGAGCCAGACTAACGACATAACCATTTATACTTGTCACTACCTAAGCTGACTTTAGGAAAAGGCAAAGAAGTGGAATGAGTAAGACCATTTCAATTGTCCATGGTCGAAATTGTCCTCACTTAAATCAATAAGTCTGAGACGCAGCAGTGACGACACGACATGGCACAAATTGTCTCGTGACCATGTCATATTGGTACACTATCTAACCGGTGTTTGTGTGTGTGTGTGTGTGTGTGTGTGTGTGTGTGTGTGTGTGTGTGTGTGTGTGTGTGTGTGTGTGTGTGTGTGTGTGTGTGTGTGGTGTGTGTGTGGTGAGTGTGGTGTGTGTGTGTGTGTGTGTGTGTGTGTGTGTGTGTGTCATGAGACACATTGTCATATCACATTTCATATCACATTTATTTTCATATAGACCATATATTTTAGTTTGTTTTAAATTTGTCTACATTACTTATACCACAAGAGGGGGAGGGGGTACAGCGGGAGAAGAGTACTAACATTAGGTGGTTAAACCGGGTTAGAGGCAGGGAAGGGAACCACTCTCCAGAGACCATTTATTTACACTACTTATATAGCAGACCTTGAACTTTGAGTAGACCATGACTTGAACTTTGAGTAGACCATGACTTGAACTTTGAGTAGACCACGACTTAAACTTGGAGTAGACCATGACAGACTTTGCTGTTAACATTTCAAAGGCTGCAAAAGACCCATACGATTGACCCATGAAAGGCGACATTTTTCAAGTGCCAGACAGATAGCGAAAGGTCGTTCACCACATGAGACAAAAAGCTAAGTCTATGTAACAGGTGAACCGCAAAAAAAAACACCCACCCCCTTTAATTGCCAGACACCTGGCAGAAACAGCAGTTTTGGTTTCTAAGCTATTAATTCTGTAGAATAAAATAAGGAAATACACATACATAATCTACTCAGCTTTTAGACGATAATAAAGTGCTTTGCCCCATTTTAACAGTTGGTGAATGTACATAATCTGCACTCACACAGGTCATTGGTGGATAAAGCTTGCATAATCCTGCAGTTACTGTTGGCGTTCTGATGGTAACGTAAATGGCTGAATACAACCAGTCACACAATAATCACACTGCTATATCTGGCTAGTCCTCCACAACCAGTCACACAATAACCACTGCTACATATCTGGTCCTCTACAATAAGTCACACAATAACGGAGCCACCTCTAGCTAGGCCTCTACAATCAGTTATTACTTTTGAACCCACTGTAGATCATAATTTCTATAAACCAACACCTGTCAGTGGCTTGGGAAGCTGATAACCACGTTGAAAACCATTGAGGGCAACATTGATATTAGAACAGCCTAAGATGAAGCTATGTGAATAATGTGACAATGTCTCTCTGCTTATTTCAACGAATTGGCCTAATTAGGATTGAAGCGGTAATGCACCCTCCAGAAATATGCCTTAGCAGACAAAGCAGGCAACAGGCGCTTCATCTGGCGTCACTGTTATGTACGCAGACGGTTTAAAATGCCAAATGCTTTTCTAGATCGTTTTGTTGTTGGTTTTTTTTTGGTTATTGTTTTTGAACTAATGGGAGCCCAGTGGGTTTTTGTGAGGGTGCCTCACAATGAGCCCTTCCTATTGTTCTAATGGAGCATGTGTAGGCTCAGCTCCCACCCAACTGTCCACTCGCGGCTATGTTTAGCGCAGTGGTCGATGGCATTCAGACCGGACATGCTTACAGCTTGTAGCCAGCAATGTGATTAACCACAGTCCAATCAAAATGTCAGCGCATGCGCTGGGTAGACAGGTGGGGGAGGATGCGGGAGCGGGGGAGGGGGGAAAGGAACGACAGAAAAAGTTTTGTTTGTTTGTTGTTGCTTTACGTCCTAGCAACATCTAAGGTCATATCAGGACGGGTACCGACTTGTGACAGCGCGCATTCATGGCGACTTTATAGTGCTGCCCAACTGGGAGACCAGGCCGCCAGCACCATGACCTGATATCCCACTCAGTCACATTATCCTGACACTGAGCTGAGCACCTGGCTAGGAAGTGACAAGTATCAATTTTTAAGTCATTGGTTTGACTCGACCAGGGTTCGAACCCACGATCCCATGGTCTACCAACACGGTAGACAGACGCCCTCTGGTCCCACAGAAAAGGGTAGTGAGGGCAGGGATGTGGGGGGGGGGGGGGCAGAGAGAAACAGTTAACAAACAGCCACATGTGCACAGCATACATGGCTCCCGGACTGTCATTGTATTTGTTAACTACAAACAATACTCAATGTAAAAGGGACATTGAAGTTTGTCGTGACGGGCCTGTGTCCGGAGTCCTCCATTGACAGGTATTACTAAGTATACTGCCACTATGTCAATGTACCTCAACTGTGATTATGAATGATGGGTGTTGTACCACCACTCCCTTTTGTTATGCCCGCTGTGCAAAGCTTAATCCAATGTAGGTTCCATTTCTGTAGAAGTAAGACGCATAAAGCAGACTTTGCTAAAGCTGCATAATCAGATGACAGACATGCCAGGAAATGGCTGGTGAGTATTCTGGTCATGTAAATGAGGAA
The DNA here is from genome assembly GCA_030323885.1 of Branchipolynoe longqiensis. Taxonomy (NCBI): domain Eukaryota; kingdom Metazoa; phylum Annelida; class Polychaeta; order Phyllodocida; family Polynoidae; genus Branchipolynoe; species Branchipolynoe longqiensis. The sequence continues at coordinate 187,500,733 of CM059186.1, read as the reverse complement.
ATTGTTTCAGCCCGGTTGTGAACTTACATTTAATAGATATTGTGCATATAAAATAGAATTATTGATTAGTTTAGGCTATGTAGTTATAGATTTGTACAAATGCACCACAATTGCGTTGAACCTAGAAATACTAAGGGAGGAAAGTAGTCTCTGGAGAAAAAAAGCGGAAATGCTGATATTCCTATTGGAGAATATCAGCATTTCCGCATTGTCAGGGAATCACTGAAAATTCCCGGAAGTCAGGTTTCATATATATATGGTATACGCTGATAGTGCTGCGGTGTTTGAAGCATTTATTAGTAGTATACACTGATAGTGCTGTGGCATCTGCACTACATATTAGTATACCTTGATGGTGCTGCAGTGTAAAACAATGTATTAGTAGTGCCTATAAGGTTGATCGTGTTGCAGGATTGCAGTAGGTACAGAAAAAAATCACGGAAATCCGCGAAATCGCGGAGATCTTTCATCCCTGAATACTGGATAGCTGTTGATGCATAATGAACTACAGTAAAACTGACCAGCCCCCTATATTATATTAATGGATCACTTTATTTGGATCACAAACGATCGCCCATTGTAACGAAATGAAAAACTCCCCAATCCGACCACCTCCCTAAATAGACAATTTAAAGTGGGTCACATGGTTGGTCGATTTATAGAGGTTTTAGTGTATATCAGTCATGTGCTTTGTCCAGAAGTGTGAGAAACATTGTCTTTGATTAAGTTCACCATTGATCATATTGCTAAAAGCCCTCTCTTCATAGACCTGCCAGCTAGATTTTAAAGCAGGAAAATGATGTGGCTGGCTTCAAAACCATGAACAGGACGGCATAGCCAACCACTACTTTTCCCGTCTATGCAGATTTTCCAAATAAAAATGTAGGTGTGGTGATGAAGCAAACCCGCACTGCCCATACACAGGCAGCCAGTAGCACTATCGCAGCCCATTCACCACTTGGGTGTATGAGTAGATATCTAGTGGTACCACCACAGCAACACCACTACAGGCAAATGGCTCATTTTTCTTGCCTCAATCGGCGCACCCCAAAGTTGTATGAGCTGCTCAGTAGACTTTCTAGAATCCAGTAGGAGACTGGCACTGCCTGCTGGATGAGAATAACCCCCCCTCCCCCTCGCCACATCACCCCCCGCCCTCCTCTTCCTCTGAATGGCTCAAGGCAGCAGACGGTGTTCCATTAACTAGCGGTCTGTGAGCACTCGCTCAACTCCTAAGCCGCTCGTCCAAGTCGTGAGCTGCTCTCCACTGAGCACAGCCGCCTCAGAAATGCCGCTCTGAGCTTTGGGCTCAGCTGGCATTGGCAGGCATGTCACCTCAATAATACATGCCTACACATTCCAAGTGTCATCTTTGCATCCTCACCGAGCCGCAATGCAATCGTTATGGGCCAGCATCAGGGCTGTGTGGATAGTGTTACCCCGCGCCCCAACCACTGACTGACTAGGATCTTCGTTTGTTTGTTGTTGTTTTACGTCCTAGCAACATCTAAGGTCATATCAGGATGGGTACCGACTTGTGACACTGTGCATTCATGGTGACTTTATAGTGCTGTCCCACTGGGAAAACAGGCCACCGGCACCATGACCTGATATCCCACTCAGTCACATTATCCTGACACTGAGCCAACCAGTCCCTGCCCTATCCTATTAATGCCGAGCGCCTGGCTAGGAAGCGACAAATATCAATTTTTAAGTCATTGGTTTGACTCGACCAGGGTTCGAACCCACGACCCCAAGATCTACCAGCATGGGAGACGGGCGCTCTAACTCATTCGGCCATCCCGTCTGGTCGACTGACTAGGATGCCGCGGAATAAAAGAAACCAGTAAACTAAGTAGATCATGACTGCATCTTAATTACTGGAATCAGATGAAGTGTGCTGACTGGGTGTGTTCAGATTGGAATCTTCAGTCCTGAATAAGCGAGTTCAGCATTCCGGGCGCACGGTGGTTGATGGAAAGTCATCGGGATAAACAAACCCAGTCAGTGAGGAGTCAAAATACTGTGCAGAACCATAAACTTATAAATTTAATATAATCTATTCGTTGAATATTTTCTATATGTGTTCCAAGCGGTTTGTGTCTAGGCGGTGTGCTCTTAGAGATATTTCACTTTTTCTGTATGAAGATTGCTCACAACCATTGACAATGCATTGAGTTTGCCAGTATGCGCAGTGCAAAACGTTAGTTTTATTCAAAATTAATAGAAATCCAGAATCCTAACCGTATCAATTTAATATAATCTTCTTGGTAAACATGTTTTCTATATGTGTACCAAGCGATTTGTTTCTAGGTCATGTGGTTTTAGAGATATTTCACTTTTTCAGTAAGAAGATTGCTCACAGCCATTGACAATGCACTGAGTTTGCCGTTATGTGCAGTGCAAAATGTGGCTTTGTTTATCCCGACAGCCGACGACCGGAAGTCGGCCCTGCACATGCGCGCGGAAGTTGCTGAACTCGCGTATTGGTCATGTCTGGCATGCCTGTCTCTTAGGACACGACTGACTGTCTGGGAGCCAGTTTCCATGACATGAAGGAAACCAGTACATCAACTAGATCACAGATGTGCTTACTTTTATATAATCAGATGAGGGAGATCTGAATGGGTATTAGAATCCCCCGGTCTTGTATTACGAAGACCGAAGCAGTGCAGTATTCAAAGTACGGATTTAGCTATTTGTATACCATCACCATCACCATGCTAAATAAATAAATCATCTTACCATTGCACAGATTGGAATTGTTACAATTAAACACACTGGGGGTGATCTATTATCACGAAGGCTTGGCTATGTACCCAATGCAGTGCTGAGTGAATCACAGCACCACTGGAGACGGCTTATTTACATGTATAAATAACTACATAGCAGACAACATTAACAGCTACTTGAGCCGTCGCTAGGTAGAGATTGCTACCCATATAATTATATCTCGATACACCACAGATCTATACAATATTATATCATATTAGCTGCATGCACTTTGACCAAGCCTTTTCAAACCATCTGGGCACCCACCCAGCAGGCGGTGTCCTAATGCCAACTTGGCGTGATCGTGAAGGAGACCTGCGTCTTAAGTGCCACCTTTACCTCACAGCTCGCAAACTTAGGGTCACAGCGAATAAACACAGTGACATGTAATGCTGCTACATGGACTCATCCTGCTGTAACCTACCCGTAGGTAAAGTCACAAAGACGAGCGCACTAAGGGATAAAAACAGTCTGCTATAACTGAGGGGTAAACTGACTGAGCTTGTGTGAAATGTCTGAGTGTTTAGTAGGCTACACCCCGCAGGCATGTATCCCTAGAGCCTGGCTATGGATACAGGCCTTCGGTCTGAATGATGCATAGTTCCACTGCCGAGCCTCCTTCCTCCGTCCTCCTCACCCAGAGGCTCCGAGGAGGGAGGAACGAGGCTCGGCAGCGTGTATTGATAAAGAAAATGCATCCCAATAACTAACTTGTGTATGACCGATCAGAAAACACCTCCGCTACATCACCCCCCCCCCCCAAACACACACACACACACACACACACACACACACACACACACACACACACAAGTCGGTAACCGTCCTGGTATGACCTTAGATGTTGCCAGGACGTGAAACAACACACACACACAATTCCACCCTACATGGCAACCAATGGCACCATCGCCCACTTTAAAATCAATATACAAGGCATGATGTGGGGGCAGGGAAGCAGTCACTGCTGCCAAAGCAAGCTTCTAGAAAATGTCTTCAAACATCTTCATCAAAAGATTCCCGAGGTTCACATGCGCTCCATATATCTTCAGACCTCATTCAGACGCTAAATAGATAATAGCTAACAGACAATAGACACGTACGGTTGGCACCGGTGATTGAATGCCTCCCACCCCACCACCACCCCCACCCCCACCTCACTCACCACTTCCTCTAGCTGCAACCAATCATTGTATTTCCACTACTTACTCGACAGTCGTAGATAATGTCCGAGCAAACTGGTGGGATCTTCAGAAATAGCCTTACAGTTATACACATAACAGTCCCAACCAGGCGGGATGGCCGAATGAATTTTTGGTAGATCATAGGATTTGAATAGGGCAAGGACTGGTTGGCTCAGTGTCAGGATAATGTGACTGAGTGCGATATTAGGCCATGGTGCTGGCAGCCTGGTCTCCCAGTGCGGCAGCATTATAAAGCCACCATTAGTGTGCACTGTCACAAGTCGGTGCCTGTCCTGAAATACCTGTAGATATTGCCAGGACGTAAAACTACAACAACCAATCAATCAATCAATCAATCAACCAACCAACATTACAGTCCCTGGCACCAGTTTCAATCAGCACAGAATAGAGAATAAGCTTACTTCGCATTACAGTGCAATGAGCGTTGTCTATAAACGCTGACTTTGACAGTAACAAGTCAGAGCATTGCATTCACATGACTTCATTTGGAATCAAGTTTCCACTTCCAGGAATCATTTAGAATTGTAGATGACAGCTTGACAGTGGTAGTGTCAACTCAATAACACTGTATCAGACTCATGCTGGGATGTGCAATTAAAGTTGCATAGTTCGATGAAAATATCAAAATTAAAAAAACAAAACAATTATCTAGATTTTACTCTACATATCTAATTTTGATACTGGTGTCGCCACATAGAAGGGAATACTGAGGGAATTTAATAGAATCTGGTACTGTAGAAGCCTGGTGTCAAGAGTTTTGGCATGCCTTCCAAAATTAATTTAGCATCTCAAAAGTTAGCCAATAAACTTTACTTCAAACTAAAGTAAAGTAGATTATAATAACCAATTTAATATATAGTAACTCGAAACCATCAAACTATGCAACTTTAACATTTAGTGACAAGGAGAATGAATCTACACTCCTCAGTCAGTACTAACCACTGTAACTACAGGCCAGTACATAAATAAGGGATGTTTGTTGTTTTGTTATCCAATAAATGAATGAATAAATTCAAAACATTTGTTGTGGTGAATCTATGCGGCCACGTTGAACCCAGAAGTCTGAGCACTGCTACCTGTCTGACATTCCGAAGATCCTGGTAAAACAGGGAGCATTCGCCCCCAACCAAAATCACCAAATAACCCACGAAAAGCTGACTTCCGGGAAATCTGACAGTGCTAAAAGCACATAATGTGAAACTTGCCTATATGACCAATAAAGAAAAGGGAAATCCTGTGAAAAATCGGAAATTTCTCATTCCTGGTAACAGGTGGCAATGAAAGCCTAAACAGGGTCCAAATGAGTAAGGACGGCTGGAATTGCCATTAATGCCAGACAGTTAACCCTGTAATCACACTGCCGGGCTCTCATTACGCAAGCAAGAGTGACATTTATTTTATTCCAGGAAGCTTTACCCAAAGCTAGTACACAATAAATGACATACAAACTTGATACTTGTTGCTACCTAGCCTGGCGCTTGGCATTACTAGGATAGGGCAAGGACTGGCTAGCTCAGTATCAAGATAATGTGACTGAGTGGGGAATTGGGTCATGGTGCCAGCGGACTAACCTTTCTGTGGGGCAGCACCATACTATAAGGTCGCAACTCATTGCGCAGTCACAAAGTCGGTGAGTGCTATGACCTTAGGTGTTGCCAGGATGTAAAATCCCAACAAATACACAAAACAAAACAAAAAAACATTGCGCAATGGGCCAACTTGCTCCCCAGAGTGTTTGTTATCTGTAACCGGAATCTAATTGGCTGTCAGGCCTTTCTCGTGGCACCAATACGAATAGCAGCTGCGCTAACTAGAGGCAGTGGCCCCCACATTCCAGACAGTTGCGCCACATTCCAGACAGTTGCCCCAGATAACAGACAGTTGCCCAAGATAACAGACAGTTGCACAACATTAGACAGTTGCCCCACATTCCAGACTTTTGTCCTACTTTACAGACAGTTGCCCCACATTCCAGAAAGTTGGCCCACATAACAGACAGTTGCCCTCCATTACAGCCAGTTGCCTCACATAGAGAAGCCCGCGGAAGGCCAAACGCCAAGATTTTTCTATAAACTCTGAACAACGCATTAAAAGCTACATAGTCTGATGAAAGCATAAACGTTTCTAAACGAAAACGCCTAATTCCAACTTAGATGTGGTGCACTTAATTATTAAACATCTCTTACCCTTTAGAAATCAATGTTGGCCAGCTGTTTGTTGTTTTACGTCCTAGCAACATCTAAGGTTATATCAGACAACAATTCTATGTCATGGCCAAATTAATTTTAAATGTGCTCACATCCAATATCCACAAAAAAAAGTTAACCATTTATTTAAAAAAAAGAAGTTTATTCAAAGTAAAGAAAGGTAGATAATAATGACCAGCCTGTTATATAGCGAAAACTCAAACCCTTGGAATATGCAGCTTTAAACCAAAAATGACACGTTCATTGCTAAACATTAAAATAGTTTTTTCTTAAAGTGGCATAACCCGGTGAATTGAAAGGGTGGACCAATTTCACAATGTGTGAATTAAAACTGGACAGTAATATCTATACATGGGAATTAGAATCCATACCTTCCCTATTGACTCCTGCCATGCCGATTGCCCACGTGCAAATGGTGTGCAGACTAAACTGCTCACTGTACTATACATAAATATGTAAAGTATCAGCATTATACAAAAGCAGGACCCGATAATTCCTTTTATTCAGCTGTTTAATATTGGCTACACGCATAACAGGCTGCCCCGCTTCCAACTGTGTTGGGCAACAATTAATCACCCTTCTGTCCTAATCGCCACCATTATCTAATTATCCATGAAATGGCTGCTGGGCGAGTAGTTATTCAGGGCGAGCAGCCAGGCTGGTGGTTATGAATATAGAATAAAAAGCCACCCTCCCACCCTGCATGGCTTACACAATAAGAACTGCAGAAATGCTCAGGCTGAACAAACAGTCTTGCCTGGGGTTGATTTTGATAAAGCTGCATTGTCCGATGAAAGCATCAAATTACCTAGATTCCAGCCTAGATATCCAACGTAGATAATGGTGCACTTACTCAGCATTTGTTGTTGCATTGAAGGAAACACTAGGTAAATTTAATAGAACATGTTACTGCTGAAGCCTATGGTGGGCACCACAACATTAACTTTGTATGCCTCATGGATGAAAGTGGTCTCCGGGGGAAAAAAGCGGAAATGCAGATATTCTCCCATAGATTTAGCATTGTCAGGGAATCGTGTAAAATTCCCGGAAGTCAGGTTTCATATATATATATATTGGTATACACTGATAGTGCTGCGGAATTTGAAGCATTTATCTCAATCTAAGAAGCAAAATATATTCTTCACATGGTGGGTACAACTAGTTCATTCAAACAGGGAAGATTTATTCCACGGACTCTCCATCACTTCAAACTGATTTTGTGTCATTATGCCTTTATATTATGTGATTTGAATATTTTCGAGAGTATATGTTGAGGGAAAACATAAACAATCGGGATTGTAGCTATTGGATCAACATACGGTAGGATTGCCAAACTAAGACCATCAACAGTGAGACACATTTTCTCCTACTTTAAATATGGTTCACCTCTGAACAGAGCCAGAGGTGAATCGTTTATCTAAAGACTGCGTACTGCAAGATACACACCTCACACACAGACACAGGCACCCACTCCTCACACCCTAAGGATGGGTGCACGGGTCGCGTGTTCATCACCCCGGGTGTCAGTAGTATGTGAAATAGGGCGCGTTGTAAGAAACCTTCACCTGCCCATCCGGGGATCCTCCCCCCCCCCCCCCCCCCCGAACAATTATACCCATCATCCACGGTCTGCTGTTACCCACTAGACTAGGCCGACCCACTACTGACTGGGCTCTTAAAGCTGCATAGTCCGATGAAATATCAAATTTTCAAAACCAAACCAATTATCTAGATTTGATTTTACATATCTAACTTAGATACTGATGCACTTATTAAGCATTTGTTTCTGCGTAGAAGGCAATACTGAGTTAGTTTAACAGAACCTGTTACTGCAGAAGTCTATGGTGTCAGAGTTTTGGCAAGCTTGCCAAAACTAATTTGCCATGTTTGCACCCAAAATATCTCAAAAGTTTACCATTTAAAATAAAAGTAACTTTGATCCAATGTAAAGTAGATACTATTGATCGATCTAATATATTTATCTCAGAAAATATACAGAAATTCAAAACCATCGGACTATGCAACTTTAACGCTTACAGAAGTTGTTGCTGAGACTGTAAAAGTGTAATCGCAACAGTATCAGCCCCCCATCGGGCGCCACTTACGGGGCGCTGTATCCGTCATTAACAGCTCCCACTCCCGTGTTTATTACACTGTAAATGGACCCCGAGATAAGCCCCCCCAGCCCCAGCCCACCGCACCTCACACACGCACACACCACCCGCAAACAAGCGGCTCAGGCAAGATTAGATAAACGAACAAACACGCCTATCAACAGTGCACAGTTCAACACCAACACAATTCAAGGAGCAGCCCCCCCCCCCCCCCCATATGCACAATCACGTTGGTTGGTTGGAGTTTTACGCCCTGGTAACATCTAAGGTCACATCAATACGGGTACCGACTTGTGACAGTGCACATTCATGGCGACTTTATAGTGCTGCCTCACTGGGAAACTAAGTCATGAGCACCATGACCTGATATCCCACTCAGTTACATTATATTGACACTCAGTCAACCAGTACTTGCCCTAACCTAACAATGTCGAGCGCCTGGCTAGGAAGTGACAAGCACCACTTTTTGTAAAGTCATTGGCTTGACTCGGCCGAGAATTGAACTCCGGACCTTCCACACGGGAGGCATGCACACTACCGAAATGGCCACCACGTCCGGTGCACAAGCAAGCAGTGTCTCAGTCTCAGGGGCTAGGTGACATTTCACGCGCTCTCCTCCAGGGGGCGATCCAGTGCAGCCGTCACATCTGGCTAGACTGACATTCGGTGACAAGAGCCTCGCTATAGATAAGCCGCATCGTTAACGCAGTTAGTTAAAGCCGTATAGTCCGATGAAACGCCAACATTTCAAAACCAAAGCAATCACCTAAATTTATATCTAGATGTCTAACTTAAATACCAGTGCATGTATTAAACATTTTTCACCACATAAAAGGGCATATTGAGTCAATTTAATAGAACCTGTTACTGACTAAGCCTAGGGTGTCAGTTTTGTCGTGCTTGCCCAAAGTAATTCTGCAGGTTTGCGCTTCAAAATTCTCTAACATTAGCCATTTAAAATCGAAGTTACCACAAACAAAAGTAAGTCAGATTACAATGATCAACCTAATATATATTTATCTCAACAAACGACAGAAACTAAAAATCTTAGGACGATACAACTTTAACTGCGACTGCTATTATTTTGGTGCAATCGGCCTATGTGCTTTTTGTTCGGTTCCCACACGTCTGTCTGTGGGCGCTGACGAGTGGCCGTGTTTCCCACGGTCTATTTATTTTACAGTCGATGGCCGTGGACGCCAAAGCCATGTCGTCGTACGGTGATATTTGATTGGAGTCAGCTAGTTCTCCGCCTAACTGAATTCCTTGGGTCGGCCGTCTGTCGACTGAGGAGCTGCCGGTAAGGTGACTCAGGGTGACAGGTGACTAGACATCCCACGTCACGGGTCTAATGTCACGTGACCCGAGACGCGCCTCGGGTCACGTGACGAGACGCACCTTGGGTCATGTGACGAGACGAGCAACGCAACTGTCTCAGGTCACCTGACGGTGTGAGCTCACCTGACGGTGTGAGGTCACCTGACGGTGTCAGATCACGTGACGGTGTCAGGTCATGTGGCGGTATTAGGTCACATGACGGTATTAGGTTCCAGGTCACGTACCGGTATCAGGTCACGTGGCGAGGCATAAATCAGCTCATGTATCAATGCCTCAACTTCCTGGTTTTGTGAACCCCATATACGTCACCTCAATAAGATGTGGCTAAAATAGCAGTGTACCTGTCTGTGCTGCATATTGAACTCTGGCTACAAGTCGTGGTACTGTACCTGTCAAGCTATGTATAGTGTATGTCTGCTCACTTCCACTATAGATATCGGCTAGTTAACTATGTGCCTGTCTGCTAAGCTGCACTGAACCTGCCTGATAACTTATACAACACATGGCTGCTAATGTATATTGTATGTTCACTGACTTCCACTATATCTATCAGCTAGCTAACGCTGTACATGTCTGTTAAGTTGGACTGTAACTTAACATATGTCCTCATCATCATGCTGTCGGTCGCGACGCGACAAAGACTGCTTTCATTACTTGACTGCCGCTCTCCATTTAGCTCTCTGCTGTGAGAGTTGCGTCCATGAGTCGGTCTTAATGTCTCTCAGCTTCAGGTTTCTCTTGATGGTATCCTTGAACTGGAGACGAGGGCACCCCCTCTTTCTGTAACCAGAAGACAGTTGAGAATAGAGGATCTGCTTTGGTAGCCTGTCTGATGACATCCTCATGAGGTGTCCAGTCCACTGGAGATTCTTTTTGATCAGAAGCTCTTCCATAGAGGGCAGCCCCGTCCGTTCATTGTAGATGATCAATAAAGATGCTAACACACTCTGCATTGCCATTCCATTCCATTTGCCCTACCCACCCCGATGGCACACGTTGGTTTGGTTGTGACAAGTTACATGTCAAAACAAATGGTTACATGCACGTGATGCACTAAACTGTCACCTGAATATGAAATAGGAGGCCCTCCTTCCTATGGGATGACTATTAATTAAGTTGAATAATTTTTGTTTATCTCAATCAATTCTTGTCCCAAAACCTTTCAAAGGAATTATTTCCATTTTTAGAACTAGAAAATTGTATACAAGAATGCAGGGTCTAGCTTGAGACTTTCAAGTGGTACACAGACGGAATAAAACTATTGGAATATATATTTGTTTAATATGTGTAAATCTTAGATGATACGCAACTGCACACCTGCATATATGGAAGCTAGACCCCCTGTAAAATTGAAGGTATAATTACTTGACTTTACAGGTTACACATTGACTCTGTAAAATTGACAGTACTTTACAGGTTACACATTGACTCTGTAAAATTGACAGTATAATTACTTGACTTTACAGGTTAACCATTGACTCTGTAAAATTGACAGTATAATTACTTGACCTTACAGGTTACACATTGACTCAGCTTGCCAGACTAGACAGTCTATCGCCACTCGCCTGTAAAGCCGAGCTGTCGATGCCTGTTGGGCTGTAACGCGAAATCCATGTGTCCGACGAGATGCGCCGGCACCGGCCGGCACGGAACGCGCCGGGGTCAAGTACCAAGCGCCCCTTAAATGGGGCGGAAGTGCACAGTTGTGTGTGACAGCAGGGCGTGTCACAGCAGGGTGCGTGACATCGGCGCGTGTGACATCGGTGTGTGTGACAGCGGCGTGTGTGACACTGCCACTCGTCTGGGTGTGTACACGCTGCGTCTGAGAAACGCGCCATGGAGTTTGCCCGTGTCGGTAGCTGACAGTCCAATGTGTGTCAGTGACACCCCAATGTCTGTCAGTGACACTCCCGTGCCTGTCAGTTACCCTCCACTGTCTGTCAATGACACGCTCCGGGAATCGTCTCCACGCCATCAGACTGTCACTGTCAGGTGGCTGCATCTTCCAACTCTACACACCAGACGGAATGGCCGAATGAGTTGAGCTTCCGTCTCCCGTTTCGGTAGATTGTGGGATTCGAACCCTGGTCGAGTCAAACCAATGCCTTAAACATTGATACATGTCGCTTCCTAGCCAGCCGCTCGGCATTATTAGGTTAGGGCAAGGACTGGTTGGCTCAGTGTCGAAATAATGTGACTGAGTGGAGATATCAGGTTATAGTCTGGTCTCCCAGTGGGGCAACACTATAAAAGTCGCCATGAGTGTGCACTGTCACAAGTCGGTACCCATCCTAAAATGACCTTAGATGTTGCCAGGATGTAAGACTCCAACAACCAACCAAACCAATCCAACTCGACAGGTACTCGGCAGTCAAAGCGCCCATCACCGGATCCTCGCGGGGTTACCACCTGACTGTCGGAAGGCTGGAGGCTGGAGGCGGGAGGGCTCGGCCAGGTAACTAGGCCCGGACAGGTTCGGGCACGGCCCGTATCCAGCACACATGGCGGGTTCACACGACGGGGACCACCTTCCCATCATCACCACCGAGGCAGTCATTCACTTCGTGGATGTGTGTCGTAGATTAGAACTGTGAACTTCTCTCCCTTGTGATGTGTACAACCCATTTCACACTGGGCGTTTAATCTGGGTCTGCAGTGTGTGACGTGTATTCCCGCAGTCACCCACACCCACACCCACACCCACGCACTAGCGCCACCATTACTGCGCACAATGGTGGGGAAATCCCGCCAACATGGTCCAACTAGTGAGCGGCAATAATGCACTGCGCGAACCGTCATCATCGGGTCCTATTATTATATATTTATTAATACGAATGTAATAATAGTCTGTACTGACCTCTCATGGGAGGAGCCACATAGATAGGTAGGTGTGGATAGGGTGATTTAGTGTAGATAGCATAATGGTTATCACGCAACCTGAAATGGCAAGAGGTGTGGGTTCGAATCCCGCTATAGGCGCAATATTTCCCATTTCCGTCAACCCCACCACACTATTAAGAATTATTACTATCATCCTCATTCTCATCGACCTCATGAGGCAAGAGCTCGCAGACATGCAGTAATCTTGGTCGGGATGAACCTGCACCCACCACCACCCCACTCGCACCCTCCAAAGGCATGACTTATCAGACATGCAATAGTCCCATTAGACGAGTGAATTGATCTTACATCGGTGAAGGCTGAACACACTCATATACGCTATCACCGTGTTAAAAAAACCATGTCAAGTAACAACTAATTGTATGACGCAAATGCTATTAAATCAATGCAATAATATAATCGACCGACAGACATGACTTTACGTACGCGTTAGCGGACGTGGGCGGGCCGAGCGATTTCAAGTGAAATATGAAACCTTGATTTGTGAACACCGTAGATTTGCTATCGAGGTCATGCTCTACTGACTCGGTGTTTACGAGGCTCCCATGCCATTACCAAGTTCGAGAGGTTTTTTACTGTAAATGTCTAGTGAACATAAGGTGTGTGTGTGTGTGTGTGTGTGTGTGTGTGTGTGTGTGTGTGTGTGTGTGTGTGTGTGTGTGTGTGTGTGTGTGTGTGCGTGTGTGTGCGTGTGCGTGTGTGTGCGTGTCTGACTGTGGAGCTCTCCGCCAGTCACCACCTCACCAGCAGAGTGTCAATGTGGAATCTATATTTATGTCTGCCTCCGCATGGATAATCTATTTGTCAAATTATGTATAGTTCTCAAAGCAGTGTTCCAATTGCTGGACTAAAGATGAGTGTATATAATATATACACTCCTTTATTTTGGATTAAAAATATAATTATATATATGCTGTATAAGCCATTATACGAGTATAATAAGGCCAGAAGATTCCACCTACTCCCCAAACTCCTCAGTCTTCGGCAGTACATAACGTCATCTACTGATACAACCTCAGCCTTCCACGTGGGGCCACCTACTCGCCCATGCCTCAGCGACCGTTACACTCACTTACTGTACCGCTGAAAAGTTTATATTATATATATACCTTTATTTTTAAGACAGGGGCCGACACAATCGGCCAGGTTGCAAATTCGATGAAGTGTAAGTAGATGACTTAGAATGTAATAAGGAGTGAAAGTTTCCAATTAATTATACTTGTATAATGAATATACATCACATATACATATTTATTTCGTTGCGACAAATAGGCATGCACAAAAAAACCTTCCACAAAACCCCCATTCAAAAAAAAACACTACCGCAGCCTTCTAAGACAAAAATAAACTCACAGTAACTTACACCCACAAAGAAGGAGCGCAGCAGATTGCGCTACTTAAAACGGACAGGAGCCGCAAAGGACAGACAGACAGACAGTGAGGTTGGCGCTGGCTGTCATAAAAGAGCACGCCGGAAAGGGTAGCGACCTCGTCGGGCCGCCACGCGTTTTACCCGCCAGTCGATGAGGTATCCATGGCAACGCGTCCGCGTGACGTCAGACGCCGCCAGGTGTCAGGTCAGGTCCGGGCTGGGCACGGATCCTGGCCCCGGACGCGGCCCTGCTCAGCACTCACCGCCATAAATCCGCACGTTGTGGGTGACGACCCGGCACTGTGGTTAGTTAGTTGGTTGGTTGGTGGAGTTTTACATCCTGGCAACATCTAAGGTCATATCAGGACGGGTACTGACTTGTGACAGTGCACACTCACGGCGACTTAATAGTGCTGCCCCACTGGGAGACCCGGCCACCAGCACGATGACCTGATATCCCACTCAGTCACATTATTCTGACACTGAGCCAACCAGTCCTAGCCCTATCCTAATAATGCCGAGCGCCTGGCTATGAAGTGACACGTATCAATTTTTAAGTCATTGCTTTGAATCAACCAGGGTTCAAATCCCATGATCTACCAAGACGGGAAACGGACGCTCAACTCATTCGCCAATCCCGTATGGTCTACCCGGCACTGTGGAATTACTGGTAAACAAACACCCTGGTCACGCGCCCACCTCATTATCGCGCTCAGTGTCGGCAATCGGCGATTCGGTTTTACGCCCAAGCAAAATCTGAGGTCACGGAACACCGATTTGTAACAGCGCGTTGTCCTACTGGCTGTATAGTACTGCCCCACTGCGATAACATGCCACGGGAACTATTGAGCCACCCAGTCCTTGCTCCATCCGCTCACACGCAGCAATAACTGCTATCGTGCTAAATGTAAATTCTATAATTCTTTGGTTCGGCTCAGTCAGAGATCGAACCCACGACCTTCGACAGTGGAAGGAGACACTACGATTAGCCCCCACTTCTTGCGGTCACAAATCTGCATGTCTGGTGTGACGATCTGGGGCTGTATTAAGTGAATACCCCAACATTCTGACCCCGTTACCATGCAGTTTATTCACGGAGTATAAGGTAATGAGCTACATTACATTGCATTAGTGTTTTGCTAGTGCAATAAGATGCCCAAATTGGTGGCAGAAATCGTGTATACAATTCCCCTCCACCCACAGAGTATGCTGCACAGTGAGCTGCTACCCACAACATCCATTCTTCCACTGACGTCAGAGGGCAGTTTGGTGGCGGAAATCGTTTATAACCATGATACTAGACAAGTCTGCCTTAATGCCCGGGAGGTAAAAGACATTTGAACGCCAGCAGTCGGCCATTGGGAAGCTAGAAATCAATGGCGCATAGCCACACATCTATGCCTATGGGGTTTACAAAATAGTCTGACCAGCACAAGCGCACATCCACTAATAGTAATACCGACTGATAATTGATAGTATTAGAATATATAGTAGTAGGCCGATCCAACCCCTGATGCCACAACCGTCTCGGGTTAGAAGTCGGCATAATCATTAACTAGTTTTATTTTAAATCCTTTTATTTTCATTGAATGTCTTCAGAATATAGCGATATGTATATTGTATAAATGTATGCCAGTAACAATGCTACTATGTTCATTCTAGAAATATACATAAGTGGTGACAATGAAACTATGTACATTACAAAAATGTACACATGCCAGTGACAATAATACTGTGAGTCTATGTACATTCTAGAAATGTACATATATATGCCGGTGACAATGTTTACCGGGAGGGCTGCACTGCGTCGTTGGGTTGCATCGGGTTCCAAATACGGTCTAGGACTAGAACCTGATGCGCCTTTTACCGGACTGAGTGCCGGACAGCACCGGACAAGTCCGGTGGCGTCCGGTGACAAAATGTATCGAAATGGAGCATAATTGGGTCAATTGCCACCGGGCGACCGGACAAGTACTGTACATGTACCGGACGAGAACCGGACGGACCGACCATCAACCGGACACGTACCGGACAGTAAATATATTAGGTTGATCGTTATAATCTATCACACCTACACCCCCACCACATCCCAAAACCCCCACCACACACCTACACCCCCACCACATCCCTAAACACCCACCACACACCTACATCCCCACCACTTCACTCAACCCCCACCACACACCTACACCCCCACCACATCCCTAAACCCCCACCAGACACCTACACCCCCACCACATCCCTAAACCCCCACCACATCCCTAAACCCCCACCACCACATCCCTAAACCCCCACCACACACCTACACCCCCACCACATACCTAAACCCCAACCAGACACCTACACCGCTCCACATCCCTAAACCCCCACCAGATACCTACACCCCACCACATCCCTAAACCCCCACCACACACCTACACCCCCACCACATCCCTAAACCCCCACCACACACCTACACCCCCACCACATCCTTAAACCTCCACCAGACACCTTCACCCCACCACATCCCTAAACTGGACAATGCCAGTAGCAAACCGGACACGTACGGAAGGGTACCGGACATGAACCGGACACCAACCGGGCATGTCAGTCCGGCGGTGTCCGGTAGAAGTTGTGTGCATGTTCAAAACTTGTACCGGACACCACGGGACACCGCCGGATGGGTACCGGACATGTACCAGACATCGCCGTACACCACCGGACAGTGTCCGGTTTTCGTCCGGTTCCCCAGTCCAGTAAGGTGTGACTGGGCCTTGAGGCAATGGCTTTCAACTAGATCACTCTTCGCAAACACCACAAATGGGTTTACTATCCAGAGACCTAGAGACTTCCACGCTGTTAGTCAGTTCCTTATGAGTCACCATACAGAAAACAATGAGTCCCCCACCCCCACCCCCACACACCCACTCAACTTTCCCTTAAATCACCAATTAGCAAAAGGGATACGCCGACTGATATTTACACTTCCTGTTTTCACGAGTTGAATCTTCCACAAATAGATTGAATGAAACCCAACCTAAGTTGATTCAATATGCTGAGAAGGCGACTTTAAAAGGAAGCTCTCCTGAAATATGCAGCAGGACGACAGCCAGGAGGAATCTCGTGCACTGACTTTGTCCGATCTCACTACATTCTGCACACGAGAGCACCGGACTAGAAAATTCTTTGTCCGGTGGTCTCCGGTACTCAGTCCGGTACGGTGTGACAGGCGCTTCAGGGAGGCCCGTGCCTGGAAACGTGACCTCCTTTCACCGTGGCCAGGTCCACGAGCGTTGAACCCACTGATTACTCATGCCAGGTAGAGAACAAAAAGTTGACCTAGTTTAGTCAAACACTCCTAACTGCTCGCCGGAAATTCACCACGGGCAGATGGCACCATGACTGGCCTGGTGCAGATAATCAGGTTAAGTTGACCCAGATTTTGTCGACAGGACGTGTAGTACGTCAGTTAGATGGCACCTGATTTCAGTCAACTGGTACAGGTCAGATTTGGCTGAGCTCCAGCGAACAGAGTTTTTACTACACTTTACACGTTAAGTGGATGGGTGCTGGCTGCATTATAAGGTTGCCCAGGCTGTGGGCAACATGGCCAATACGATCTTTATTACAGGTTAAGTAGATGGATTGAATTTAACTGACTAGTCTGGTGCTAAACGCTTTATTAGGCTAGCTGCCCTTTGGTCAACTTAGCCAACAAGATCTTTCCAACAAGTTAGGTGGATGGCATTGGACTTCACTGACTAGTTTGGTGCTGAACGCCTCATCAGGCTGGCTGCCCTTTGGTCAACATAGCCAACAATATCCTTACACCTGGTGCATGGCACTGGAGTTCATCGACTAGTTTGTTCATCAGGCTGGCTGCCCTTTGGTAAACATAGCAAACAAGATCCCAAGACCAGTTAGGTGCATGGCACTGGAGTTCATTGACTAGTCTGGTGCTGACCTCCTCATCAGAAAAATAGTCCCCTTTGTACTACCTTGGAAATGATGACAACTTACTCAAATGGGACATGACTTGATTCATACAAAGTAATAACCAAGCAGACTGTATGCGGCTCCCACCCACCACCCCACCCCCACCCCCACCCCCACCCCCATTCAACCACCCAGAAAAAAACGGGATCCAACTATCAGCCTGTCTGGGTTGGTTGGTTGTTGGAGTTTTATGTCCTGCCAACATCTAAGATCATATCAGGATGTGTACCGACTTGTGACATCGCACACTCATGGTGACTTTATAGTGCTGTCCCATTGGGAGACCAGGACGCCAGCACCATGACCTGATATCCTACTCAGTCAGATTATCCTGACACTGAGCTGACCAGTCCTTGCCCTATCCTAATAATGCTGATAAGGGGCTCCCTGGCGCAAGTAGCTGTCTATATGGAGTGAGTGAGTGTGTATGTGTGTGTGTGTGCGTGTGTGTGTGCGTGCGTGTGTGTGTGTGTGCGCGCGCCTTGTCTGGGCGGGAACAAATATAACGCCGGTGGTGGTGGTGGTGGTGGTGGTGGCAAGTTGGTGGCGGCGGCGGTAGTGACTGGCTGGTGGCCTTGGTGGAGGTGATGAGTGGTGAGTGGTAAGTGGTGGTGGTAAGTGGTGAATGGCGGTTGAGGCTGAGTGGCAGGTGGGTCAGTGGCCGACCCAGTGGTCCCATTACCTACCATCATGGACGCCCACCCCGTGTCTCCATCCCCAGCACAGAGCGTTGTGTATCTGACATGAGCGAACATCCTCCCGACCACGATGGCAGCCGGGTGTCTCCAGCCTCGTTCCGGCAATACCCGCCGAGAACCAGGAGCACGTGTGCAGTACATAACCACATACCCAACATCAACAACCGGCGACTAGCTGGGAAACAGGGTTAGCCACACTCGACATGTGTTAGATGATTTAGGTTGGCTTATTTTGCTTTCCTTTTTTATTTTGAAGAGTGAGGGAGAGAAAAGGACGAGCCCTGAATTGGGTGACAACCACATGTTGGGGCTGGTGAAGGGCCTTTAGCTTGTTTGTTGGAGTTTTATACCCTGGCAACATCTAATGTCATATCAGGACATTGTGCACTCATGGCGACTTTATTGTACTGACCCACTGGGAGACCAGGCCACCGACAACATGACCCCATATCCCACTCAGTCACATTATCCTGATATTGAGCTAACCAGTCCACACCCAATCCTAGTGATCCTGAGCGGCAGGCCAGGTAGCGACAAGTTTAAATTTATAAGTCATTGGTTTGACTCAACTGCGATTCGAATAAAACTCTCAACGTTCCACACGAAGTCTGCACTCCACAGATTTGGTCACCGCTCACTGTGTCCGGTCGGGCCATTAGGTGTCCAGGCAGCGGTCACTCACTGAACCTGCATGGCTTCCAGACGGCGCCATTCTCAGTTACACCCAGTGGGCTTTCTTCTGGAGAACATCAACTTCACTCATCTAGTCATCCACACCGGATGTTGTAGTTTTTGTAGAATTGGTCCCACCAACTGGTGTACACCCTTGTTTATTTGTGTGCTTGTGCTTCTGTGTGTTTGTGTGTGTCTGTGTGTGTGTGTGTGTGTGTGTGTGTGTGTGTGTGTGTGTGTGTGTGTGTATGCGTGCGTTTCTGTGTGTGTATGTGTGTGTGTGTCGGAGGGACAGGAGGGAGAGGGCAGAGCCCCATGACCTGCTTTTGGCAGACAAACAATAAAGACACCATCATAGCCAGGCCTATTTAGGTCAAATGAGGGAGCATGACCTGTGCTACATGCTGGCATGTCAGACCATATGTCGATGACTACAAGTATCATACACACATGCATGCTCCCGGTTATAATTGATAAATGCGTGTGCGCGTGCTTGCTTGTGTATTTGTGCGTGCGTGTTGTGGTGTGCGTGTTTGTGGGTTACATAATCAAGACGTGAGACATAATAATGAGATAATGAAATAATTAAATACATCTACATAGACTTGCTATACGCATCGTATCCCCATCAAGATCATTTACTGATTTCACTAACTTATTATCGGGTGCCGGAAAAGTAGGAGAGCGAATAATCACATAAATCACCCACCATAAGTGAGGGCCACCAGCAGTTGAGTCAAGTACTTGAATCACCACCAAGGTTGTGTTAACTGGTGACTGTAATGTACATTGACATAAGCCTGAGCCAGATGGTGAATGTAACGTGCACTGAAATACATATGCATTAGCCAGTGTATGTAATGTGCACTGAAATAAGTCTGCATCAGCCAGTGGTTGTAATGGGCATTGAAGGACACCAGATATTGACCCTAATGTGCGCTGAGATAAGTCTGCATCAGCCAGTGGCTGTAATTTACATTGAAGGACACCAGATATTGACCCTAATGTGCACTGAGATAAGTCTGCATCAGCCAGCAGCTGTAATTTACATTGAAGTACACCAGGTATTGACCATAATGTGCACTGAAATAAGTCTGCATCAGCCAGTGGTTGTAATGGGCATTGAAGTACACCAGGTATTGACCATAATGTGCACTGAGATAAGTCTGCATCAG
The DNA here is from genome assembly GCA_030323885.1 of Branchipolynoe longqiensis. Lineage (NCBI taxonomy): Eukaryota > Metazoa > Annelida > Polychaeta > Phyllodocida > Polynoidae > Branchipolynoe > Branchipolynoe longqiensis. Next base: position 187,480,307 of record CM059186.1, on the reverse strand, counting down.
CCAGGGGCTGTAATGGGCATTGAAGTACACCAGGTATTGACCATAATGTGCACTGAGATAAGTCTGCATCAGCCAGGGGCTGTAATTTACATTGAAGTACACCAAGTATTGACCATAATGTGCACTGAGATAAGTCTGCATCAGCCAGTGGTTGTAATGGGCATTGAAGTACACCAGGTATTGACCATAATGTGCACTGAAATAAGTCTGCATCAGCCAGTGGTTGTAATTTACATTGAAGTACACCAGGTATTGACCATAATGTGCACTGAAATAAGTCTGCATCAGCCATTGGTTGTAATGTGCATTGAAGTACACCAAGTATTGACCGCAATGCACACTAAAATAAGTCTGCATCAGTTAATGGCTGTAATGTGCATTGAAGTACACCAATTATTGACTGTTATGTGTATAAACATAAGTCTGCATCAACCAGTGGCTGTAATGTGCATTGAAGTATTGACTGTAATGTATCAGCTAATGGCTGTAATGTGCATTGAGATTAATTCTATAGCCATATGCTATACAGCTAGTTTCTGTGACGACTCTAACAATGTACATGACTACTACGCCTTTAAACCACCATACACATGCCGTGCATATGATCTGTAGGTACCTGGCAGTGGAGCGTGGTGAGGTCAGGTGTTCTCCCACCCACACACACCCTAATAAGGCTGCTTGAGTTCTTTGTCTTCATGGTTACACGGAACCTACATAACTCGGTATATACATCATTACCATATTTGGGTCATTCTCAGAAGTTGTGTACCAATACTGTGACAAAATAAAAATACTGTCAAAGTCTATATATACAAGCTACCTGAAAGTGTATGTCCTTTTGCATCTGAATAATTGAAAATAAACATATTCTGACATTTTAAAAGTAGGTCAAATGATGCTCACACCCAATAAATAACAGTATAGCATGGAAACCAATCTGACTCCAAAATCAAATATTTTCCATACAAAGCTTGACATTTTTAGGACATTTCACATGCCACTTGCTTCATAAACAGTAGTAATAATAATTTAAAACCTCATTGCTATGGTTTTGTCTTATTTGTGATGATTAAAGAGAAAAGCAGAAAAATATTAGCATGGTAACAGTCCAAGTGGAATCAACAATTTTACACAAATGTTTGGCTCAAATTTCAATGTTCAGGGGCAATTTCAGGATTGATCTTTTACTATACCATAACTGGGTCCATGCATAGAGTGTCAAATGGTGAAAATAGTTCCTGTACTGTATCTGTACTCAGTGTTTGATGCAGAGTTTGATAGTACTTGCAAGTGGAAACGAATGTTACGATGTTAATGACTCCAGAAAAGGTCAACTATTTTATTTATTTTTTAATTTTTTAAAGAAATAAATGTTTTCAACTTAATGAAGACATTGTATATGACCATTTGAAGTGAAATGGGTTGTTGTTCAGAGGTTTTGATTAAGTTTGTGACACTTTATTTTCAATGCTGTTGACAATGTCACAATTAGTGATGTAATTTTCAATTTATTTAGCTACACCCATCCCAATAAGATACATAATACACAAGATTAACATTTACTTTTGATCTAAAATATCTCCCACATTATTGGGCTAAATGATGAAATCTAAATATTGACACTCCAATAATGGGTTCCTTTGAAATATGCATTTCAAGTCAACTACCTCAAGTGGTACACAGTTTCTGAGAATGACCCATTTACATATAACAGTCCTGAGCTAAGAAAATGTCAACACCACAATAAGATGCATACACATTTTTTTAATGTTTCCAGTAGCCATATACCCATGTATATCCATGAAGTTGCCATATGGCACCACCAAAATAATCACACGCCATGTGTATCTAATTAAAGTATCCATCAAAGGCACTCAGAGAAGGAGGGTTGTCCACAATCACATTAATTCAGCTATTATACATGGCTACGTGACGCCAAACTATGCTACATAAATATGCACACTTCAGATTTATCAAAAATAACATCCGTAGCTATCGCTAGTCGCCGTTGCTAGGCAACCACTACATTATCCGCCGAAAGCAGGCGCCGAGGAGGTTTGCTAGGAGGCTACGTGACTGGAGTTATTCACCAAGGGGCCTTTGCAATGGAGGAGTATGCCAATACGGTTCTTATTCCCTTCCCTCTGTCCATTAAACTGCACACAGAGAGATGGACATGTTGAATTTGAAATGATTCTTTGCTGGCGACAATTATGTGTGAATACAGGTAGGTTAGATTGAGCTGTAAAGAACACGCAAATCTCTAGTGGATCAAGTGCAGATGGAATGCGGACACCTATAGATGATCCCGCCTTCCCCTCTCCCCACATAGACACACAAGACACGTGTCACTGTGTAGGACTTTCATCATCACCCATGTCGAAGCGAAGTTTGACAAACTGAATCACGAAATACTAGACGTGTTAGTGTGTGTGTATATGCAAGTGCACGCACACACACACATATGTATGTATGTATGTATGTATGTATGTATGTATGTATGTATGTATGTATGTATGTATGTATGTATGTATGTATGTATGTATGTATGTATGTATGTATGTATGTATGTATGTATGTCCACATGATTAGATGTTGCTAGGACGTAAAACAACAACAAACAAACAAACCAAATGATTAATGTGTTCACACAACACTACATCTAATTTCCCCACACATTATGTCTGTTGAATGAACCCAGACTGCCATCTTGCATGACATATCTGAAAGTACAAAGCAATTTGTCAACACACCTTTTGCTTTGTTTTATTCATTAAACTCATCAACCAACTGCAGGGCGGATGATAAGGGAGGGGGAAGGGAGGGGGAAGGGAGGGAAGGGAGGGAAGGGAGGGAAGGGAGGGAAGGGAGGGAAGGGAGTGGAGGGGGAGGAAGGAAGAGGGGAGAGGGGAGAGGGGAGAGGGGAGAGGGGAGATACATGGTGATGGGGAGGGAGAAGAGGAGAGGGGGGTGGGAGGGTTACGCCTAAACCTAATTAGACCGGACAGTTAGGGGCAAGGTTGCCAGAGGTAAGGGGATGCATTGCATTGATGACACCGTTGATGGTCAAATGTTAAAGGTCAGCATTAACTCACCTCCAGAGCCGTCTGCATGGAGGAGAGGTGTGTGTCAGGTGTACACACTCACCGGGCCACCAGTGCGCATCAGAGACACGAAAACAACCCTCGTAGTTAATGATGCTGCGCACGCATCCGCGCCAAACCCAGTAAGGCCAACAAGATCAATTTTAATCTTTCCGTTACAGGGGACCGTTTTTTTTTTTAAGTCAGTAGGTGGGTTTTTTTTTGGTTAAAAAGAAAAGTGTTTGTCAAACCGTACACTGCACTTCCAGTTATCAAACCTGAAATGTACACTGGAGGTCACCTAATATAGTACTAAGATAGTATTTCTGTATCAATACTACTATCAGTTTAAAGAGACCACAAAAAAGAGTGCGATTTTCTTTTCTTTTCTTAGAGCGGAGTTCTAACAGGGTCGGTCGGCAACTTGAAACACCAATATATTTTTTAATAGGCCTAACCACAGAATTGGGAGCTGGGCGCAAAATGTTATCATTCTTAAATTGCATGGCCCTGGCTCATAATTTGCCGAATGGCAATCGCAAAACTACACCCATGAATTCAAAATACGCAGACACTTCAGGTTGAAACCATCATATTTAAAGATGGCATTTCCCGGTCATGCCACTTTGTGGAAATAAAACTGGAACTGCCTGGTTTTGATTGTAGTTTTCACTCTCTGTCAGTCTCTTATCTGTTCGCCGTTAGCAGTCCGACAACCCGCCATGACTTCCGTGTGTGTACTCCATCAACAAAATCCTCGCCTAAACTAGGCCAATCTGACCTTGCCTCTGGACCGGTATAGGCACATCATCAAAGCGCCCCCGTACAAGCCTGCAATTTAGGCACCATCCTGGCAGCAGCCTACCCACCAGTGGCGCCCTCCCATCGATCAGCGGAGAAGTGCCGTACTAACTCTAAGTTTAACTAAACTAGTCACCGACGGCTGTTAATTAATTCCCTTTAAATAACAGTGCGGTGGTGTATATAGTGATCGTTTTCTGCCGACTGCCTGAATCAAATTTCACATTTTGTCACCACCAATAGATATTAACACTTCAGTTTAGTGTTACTAAGTCGTTGATCACATTATCTTGCTATTTAATACCCCAGTCACACGAGGCCTGCGTTCGCTAACGATCGATTCGCGACATCAAAAGGTCCTCCTTGCACCCTCCTTACGCCCTGATTGAGTGCTGTCGCCGCGAGGACGCCAACCTCCCGGCATCCATTTCGGGAATTTTGGATGCAAGGAGGTTGCTGCTGCTGCACGTGCAACCTCCTTACGTCCTGTTCCGGCGGCGCCATTCAAAATGGTTGGCGCCGCCCTGGGTTGGCGCCAACACATGCGATGCTGCAGTCACCATGTGGTCGGCACCGACCTGGCGCCCACATGGCACCTACAACGTATTTGAATCAATGTATCGAATGGAACGCTGGGTGGTTGGCGTCCTTTTGGGCGTAGGGAGGTTGGCGGTGAACGCTGCCCCTCGTGTGACTGGGGTATCAAGTCCATAACAATAGGCGGTGCATTGTGGGATGCGTCAGAGCAAAACAAAGCTACGAGAAGCACATGGCACATGCTCATACACTGGGTGCAGCTATAAAATGTGCTAGTTTTAGCTCATCTCAGCTCTTGTTTGAAACATAGAATAACAACAACAAAATTATATATAATAAATTAAGATATTAATATTTTATCCAGCATTGCATTTATATCAATATAATCAGCACATCTTATGCCATGTGCATTTAGATTTAGACAAATCTAGGCACTCAGACTAGTGTTAGAGCCATAGCCAGACTCAGTGACTGAAATTGTATGTTTCTTAGCTCAAAATGCTTAATTATGGAGAGTTGTATCTTAAACATATTCATTATATTATTATATTGCATCCTTCCGTCCATCTTTGTGCCAAATTGTTCTGTATTTCTATTTATTTTGAATAAAATGCCAGTTTTGCCTTATGCATATCGGCAAACTCAATGGCCGTATGCCTTTGCTTTGCTCCCGGACCCGTTTTCAGCACATGCGCAGTCGGAACCATGATGTAGTCTATAAGCTACACGCAGATCAGCTAACCATATCGTTGTAATAAAATTCACGACCACCCGGAAATCCATCCCAACACATGAATCTTTCCCTTGAGACACTTGGGGATCCATGTGGAAGAGAACAGTCCGGAAGCGTTGTCTGTGTGGGAGGCAAGGTCGGAGCAAGGACGGATGGAGAGGCTGTCACAGTCCTATCTAGCATGCCCCCTGGTGGGATGGTTGGTTGTTGGAGTTTTATGTCCTAGCAACATCTAAGTTCATATCAGGAGGGGCCCCGGGTGGGACAGGGCACAACAGAGGTTTGGTTGGTTGCTTGCTGGAGTTTTACATCCTGGCAGCATCTAAGGTCATATTGGGACGGGCAGCGACTTGTGACAGTGTGCCCTCATGGCGACTTTACAGTGCTGTCCCACTGGGAAATCAGGCCCCCAGCACCATGATCCGATATACCACACAGTCACATTATCCTGACACTGAGCCAAGACATGGCCTAGTAACCGACAAGTGCCACTTAGGTACGTCATTGGCTTGACTCGACCGAGAATCGAACTCCCCATCTCTTCGCGGGACACAACAGAGGGTCTGGTAATAAACATTATAGTAAACACCCCCATCCCCACCCCTAAACAAGTCGCTGCCAAACCTAGCGCAGCTGTATGCAGCTGCTCAGGGTGAGTCTAAGCCTCCGTTCAGCGCTGGGCGGGGAGTTGGGTGCGCGTCAATACTGTCGTCATGTACGTCGTACTGCCCCACTTCTCAAAAACAGATAGCGCCGCCAGCTATAAATAACCAGATCCACACTGACAGTGCAGCGTGGTACGCCATCTGATCGTTGGCCCACCATACCACTGACCTGACAGTCAGTGGGGCTTTTGTGTACACACCCTCCACAATGGTACTGTGTGACTGTCAGCGGGTCCTCTGTGTACATACCCACCACAATGGTACTGTCTGACTGTCAGCGGGTCCTCTGTATACATACCCACCACAATGGTACTGTCTGACTGTCAGTGGGTCCTCTGTATACATACCCACCACAATGGTACTGTCTGACTGTCAGCGGGTCCTCTGTATACATACCCACCACAATGGTACTGTCTGACTGTCAGCGGGTCCTCTGTATACATACCCACCACAATGGTACTGTCTGACTGTCAGCGGGTCCTCTGTGTACATACCCACCACAATGGTACTGTGTGACTGTCAGCGGGTCCTCTGTGTACACACCCACCACAATGGTACTGTGTGACTGTCAGCGGGTCCTCTGTGTACATACCCACCACAATGGTACTGTGTGACTGTCAGTGGGTCCTCTGCATACATACCCACCACAATGGTACTGTGTGACTGTCAGCGGGTCCTCTGTGTACATACCCACCACAATGGTACTGTGTGACTGTCAGCGGGTCCTCTGTGTACATACCCACCACAATGGTACTGTGTGACTGTCAGCGAGTCCTCTGTGTACATACCCACCACAATGGTACTGTGTGACTGTCAGCGGGTCCTCTGTGTACATACCCACCACAATGGTACTGTGTGACTGTCAGCGGGTCCTCTGTGTACATACCCACCACAATGGTACTGTCTGACTGTCAGTGGGACCTCCGTGTACACACCCACCACAATGGGCCTAATCAATTAATCAACTTGGGTCACCTGAGCCACTTTTTGGCGCATGCGCACTCTACATCCTCGGGTTGCATAACCGAACACTCTCCAACACGCTCGGGTGGAAAAAACGGTGGCTTGATCCAAAAGATTATTTGTTGGGGATAATAAACCAAGATAACTATAGCAAAATAGGATTTAAAGTATTTTTTGATTTGCATAGTTTAGTTATATTTCCATTTCATTAATCTGAATTTAAAAAAATCTTTTTAACACATTAAAAAACGTATAGGACTTGTACTGCTACAGGACGGTACCAGCACAAATGTGACATCATCGCTCCTAGCCAACTGGAGCCAAGACGTGGGTTACTGGGGTCGGGTAGTTTTTCACACGGCACGTGTATTTCGTGACTCCACTTGTGGTGTTCGATTTGAAATTCTGACGACTCGGCTGACCTGAGTCGCCCGGGTCGTGTTAATCGAGTAAGGCCAATGGTACAGTGCGCCTGTCAGTGACAGTGGGGCATCTGTGTACATACCCACCACAATGGTACTGTGTGACTGTCAGTGATAGTGGGGCCTCTGTGTACACACCCACCACAATGGTACTGTGTGACTGTCAGTGATAGTGACAGTGGGGCCTATGTGTACACAGCCACCACAATGGTACTGTGTGACTGTCAGTGACAGCGGGGCCTCTGTGTAGATACCAAACACAATGGTATTGTGTGACTGTCAGTGACAGTGGGTCCCCGGTGTACACACCCACCACAATGGTAGTCTGATTGTCAGTGCAGCCTCCGTGTACATGCCCACCGCAATGGTACTGTCTGATTGTCAGTGGGGCCTCTGTGTAACACACCCACTACAATGGTACTGTCTGACTGTTACTGTTAGTGACAGTGGGGCCTCTGTGCACATGTGAACAACAATGCTACTGTCTGACTGTCTCTGGGGCCGAATAACAATAATAAATAATAATAATTAGTAGTATTATGCTACTGCATCAATAAAGCTAACATCACCCATGTAGCCTCTATGTGCACATCCAAAATGGCATCATTGAACTGACAGTGTGACAAGGATAAGCCGACCATTAAGTCACTGACTGACGGTACTAATAGAGCCGCCGTGTACATAACCACAATGCATGCTGTCTGTCAGTACATGGTCTGTCACCATCACAACATGCACCATGTCAGTGCTGTCAGGTTGTTCTAACTACACAAGGCAGTTAGTTGTCAGCGTGACCCGATCATTCATCGGTAATCTATCAGCGTAGTGCTTGCATGCGTTATTTAGCAGTTTGGTCTACGTGACCTGGACAGGAGAATGGTAGTGTACATCACGGACAGAGTAGTAGCTTTTACAGACTGTTTCGAACTAGGATACATACTGCTTGGCCTACACCCAAAACGCTCACCTGACCAGGTTACTGGCACTGGGTCGGTTTAAGTTTAATGTCCAACCTGGCACCCCAGCCCACCCTCTCCATCCTTGTCATGTGATACCTCGAGAAACTATGGACCTGAAGGGCTACCTGCCAAACCATGCCACACCGTTCCACATGGCAATGAAACCAGAACTCCCCAGATACTTGGACATTAACTAAGCCACTAATACAGTAATAGTGGATGAAAGTGGTCTCCGGCAAAAAACATGGTGAGGTTATTAGAAAATAATGTTTCTCCAATAATAGCAATGTTACCATAGTGATATTAATATGCATTACTAGAATATTATTATTATTATTATTATTATTATTATTATTAAAAGAATGGAAACAGACGTCGAATTTCCGTGAAAACGTGGATTTTCTCCCATAGACTTAGCACTTTAATGGAATTGCAGAAAATTCCCAGAAGTCAAGCTTCATCCAATACTCTCCGACCAATATCCTAGCACCATTCCACTGATCTGTCAGTACAGACTATCCTTGGAGAGTGAACGACTGTCCTTGTTGTGTCGGTATTATCGCCCATGCCAAAAATTCCTGCAATCACTCGTCGCTTTTCTGCTTGTTTGGGTTTTATGTCCTAGCAATATCTAGGTTTTGTGAATATTAAACGGCGAATATTAAAAATCGTGGAATTCGTGGAGATATTTCATCCTCACACTATTCTAGAAGCTCAATGATGCATGTATATTCTAATTGACCACACTAAATGGACTAGGGGGGACAGCGTCCGCCTCCTGTGCGTGGAGCTCAATCCCTGACAGAGGCAATGTAAAGTAAACGTAAAAACGACACATGTCACTACCTCAACTGTGTTGGTGCTAGTAGGATTTGGCAATTACTGGTTGGCTTATTATCAAGATAATGTAACATGAATGATACATCATTGTATCATGGCAGAATGGTATCCCAGAAGGACAGTACTATAAAACCACCAGAACGAGCATAGTTTCAAGTCGGTATATTAGTAGGATGATAAATATAAATAACTGCCCCTATATTCGAATTATATTATACTAAAAACTATTTAACAAATTTCCCAAAGATGCACCTACATATATTCCATATTTTATGTGCATGGATTGCGTGGAACAGGTGACGCATACCGTGGTGGTGTGACCCCGCCACGTGACCCTTACCTGCGTGTTGGAGTCCTTGACGGCGTCTCAGCGCGCGCCACCACGTCACATGACGTATTCGTGACGAGGGTGGTAATGTCCGTCGTCGAGCAGCCGGTCGGGGGACTGTCCGGGGAAGAACACGAGGTGGCGCCCCCCTGCGGCGACGCGCCGCACACCCCGACGACAGTTTTGTTGTTGTCGGCGCCTGCGACAGCACCCTCCCCCCGCCCACCGCTGCCATCAGGAGGAGACGGGGAGACCGCCGACCACCCGGGCACCAGCAGCCCGCCGCCCGAGGTGAGCGGGGTCAGGTAGGGCGGGGTCGGCTGCTGATACCAGAAGCGATGGCCCACAGAGGGTGTCAGCTCCACCTGGTACCACATGAGGAGGGCGCGCTGCCACAGCCAGCGGGCCACAGAGGAGGCGCTCCGAGCGCACGGAGCCACGAGGCGCCAGGGGCGGCCTTCCGGCAGCCCGAGGTCCATGCAGTCGGCGCCGGGCTCTGCTCAGCCCGGCCGCCGGTCAGCTGAGGCCGGGGTGTGTCATGGTCGCCATGTCGGTCCACTGTACGCGCTGTACACCACCTACCTCGCTTCACCTTACAGTCGCGGCATTCCGCACGTAGGTGGGCAGAGGTGGCTTCCCGCCACACACCCACACCGACACCCTACACCCCCTCTACCAGAGTGTTGTACACTGCTATATCTCTCCCGGACGCCGGTGATCGAATCGGTCTCTCGTGCGGAAAGTCGGGAATTCAATTCCTGGTCGATTCAAACCAACGACGTATAAAATTGACAGTTGTCACTTCCTAGCCAGGCTCTCGGCTTTATTAGGAAAGGGCAAGCACTGGTTGGCTCAGTGTTAGGATAATGTGACTGGCTGGGATATCAGGTCATGGTGCTACCAACCCAGTCTCCGAGTGGGACATCAGTATAAAATCGCCATGAGTGCGCACTGTCACAAGTCGGTACCCATCCCGAAATTACCTTAAATTTTGCCAGGATGTAAAACTCCAACAACCAACCAGCTATACCTACGACTGGCACCGGCTCCTGGTCCTGACACAATCAGGTGGTGGGGGACGGTCCTCCTCACGCCCAGAGGCACGTGGGTCGGTGGCCAACTAAATGCGACACTTACCCACCCACCCACCCACCCACCCACACACACAGTTTTTGTGCTGGTACCGCTGGCCACCCAGTCTAAGACTGAGTGAGTGACGGCAGTCCGACCCTCCTCCTGTCTGTGTCCTCTGGGCGGGTGCTATTCCAATACCCGTGTCCTGCTGTGCATCCTGTACATGTAGTCGTAAGGAACAACAACTCTGGTGTGGAGAAGGCGGATTGTGTGTGTGTGTGTGTGTGTGTGTGTGTGTGTGTGTGTGTGTGTGTGTGTGTGTGTGTGTGTGTGTGTGTGTGTGTGTGTGACTGCGTGGGTGTGGCTATGTGGATGGGTGTGATTGTATGTGTATGGCTGTGTTGGTGTGGCCGTGGCTATGTGTGTATGTCTGTGTGCATGCCTGTGTGTGTGTGGCTGTGTATGGTTGTGTGCATGCCTGTGGTTGTGTGTATATGGTTCTATATGTGTGTGTGGCCGTGCATGTGGGTGTGGGTGTGGGTATGGGTGTGGGTGTGGGTATGGGTATGGGTGTGGGCGTGATAAGTCTAAGCCGTGTTGTGTGTGTACCACGAGTACCCCTCACTGCGTGCCCCCCTCCCTCAGGTCACACACACAAACACACACACACCTACATACACGCCCACACACCCTAGACCACATTCCGACGTCTGAGCCCAGTTGAGCCGCCTCCCGGCTGACACTAGCTCCCATCCAGTAGAAACCAACTCCCTGGCTGACACGGCTCGCTGTCGGCTGCTGCTCCTCCAGCTGCTCACGGGCTGCTCTCCGGGGGCCGTCAGAGGCGCGAGCAGCTCGGTACGGCGGTGGGCGGGAAGGTCACGGCCAGGCAGCGGGCCGAGGCGGGCGGGTTAGGGCCGGCCGAGACGGACCGCTGAGTGGCGGCGTGACGGCCGTGGGACGGCGGAGTGACAGCGATGTGACAGCCGTGTCATCCGCCGCCTGGGGTCGGTGCCGCCGTCGTGTGGCATCGCCAGCCTGACTGGGTGGCGCCAGCTGCTGCTTCTGCTGTTTCCTCCTGCTTTGTCGCCTCCTGCTATACTGCTCCCACCGGGAGGAGGATTGAGAGGCGGAGGGTGTGTGTCTGTTGTGCGTGTGTCTGTGTGTGTGTGCTGCTGCCGCTGATAGATGCAGTCTCAGCACAGCAGGCTGCAGACAGTGCGTACAGTACGTACGGACGAACGGACGGACGTATGGAGGTGGCAACGTCCAAATCAAATATCCCTCACTCAACAACACAAGAACCCCCCACCTGAGTGGCTGCCCTCCTGGGTGTGTCGGCGCCCACCGTGTGCTACTGGAGCCCGCCACGCCCCCTGGTGCTGGCAGCGTGCACGCGTCATAACAAGCCCCGCTCCTACCCCCCACCCCTCTGGCCGCCATAGATCCACACCATTAACATACCCCCACCTTGCCCCTCACCCACCCACCTTGCCCCGCACCCCAGCTCCCCGATCCAGACCAGACGGGGTGGCCGAGTGGGTTGGAGCATCCGTCTCCCGTGCTGGTAGATCGTGGGTTCGAGTCCCGGTCGAGTCAAACCAATGACTTTAAAATTGATACTTGTCGCTTCCTAGCCAGGCGCTCAGCATTATTAGGATAGGGCAAGGACTGGTGTGCTCAGTGTCAGGATAATGTGACTGAGTGGGATATCAGGTCAAGGTGCCGGCAGCCTGGTTTCCCAGTGGGACAGCACTATAAAGTCGCCATGAGTGCGCACTGTCACAAGTCGGTACCCGTCCTGATATGACCTTAGATGTTGCTAGGACGTAAAACAACAAAACAAACTCCCCGATCCACCCCCCACCCCCCGTGCCCCGGACGCCGCCTCCCGGACATGTCCCCGCTCTAATTATGTCAGCCCGACGCACTCTGCCCCGCTTCAGGGAGGCCGATTACACACGACACCTTCCGAATCTAGCTGGCTGTGGGCTACTCTCCAATCAACTTTGGGTGACAGCAGGTCTCAGGTCGACATCCACAGTATTTAGCGTGGTGGTGGTGGTGGTGGTGGTGGTGGTGGTGGTGGTGGTGGTGGTGGTGGTGGTGGTGGTGGTGGTGGTGGTGGTGGTGGTGGTGGTGGTGGTGGTGGTGGTGGTGGTGGTGGTGGTGGGTTGATCGGAGCAGATGTAGAAACCCCTCTGAATGATAGGTTAGGTGCATGTGCCATGGATAGACAGTACTATCCGACTTTAACAGGAAGAGACTGTTGAAACAGCATGGTTCAGATTAGATAAAGGATTCACCCGGTACTCGCAGTACATGGATGAATACCAGCCTCATATAAAAACGGTCGAAAAAGCGGGTTCATGAAATGAGGGCCTAATTTCACAATCTAAGAAGCAACATTTATTCTTTGTAGGTGTCTTCATATTTACCCGCTACCTCTGAATTGAAAAATATAATAAAATAGCTAGTTTAATACGATTCAAAATTGAAATCGACAGCGTTCTATGGCCGCCATCTTGGATTTTTGCATTCTCTCCTATTTCACCAAATCTGTGGCAATATATGTAGCCATTTGATCATGGAACCACAGTTTCTACTTCATGTTCCATACTAAACCTATTTTCGCCCGTATTTACACTACGTTGTCCTTCACCCGTGTACTACAAGTACAGGGTGAATCTTTTATTTAGGTTCAGATAGGAACAACAACAAAAAACCAGCACCACGCCCCCCCTTCCTCCGTCCACCACCATACACACACACAGTAGCAAGCAGGACGTGAACAGGATTTCAGTTACCAGGTCGTCAAATGTCTAGTAGAGCCTTCGGGGCATTTACTAGAATACAGGTCCGGATAGGATATGACCGTAGATGTTGCTAGGACGCAAAACTCCAACAAACAACAGCGAGAATACAGTGAGTTGGGTGGTAGTGTGGTGGGGTGGAAGTGGAGTGAGGTGAGGTGGAGTGGAAGTGGAGTGAGGTGAGGTGAGGTAGAGGTGAGTTGAGGTGAGGTAGAGGTGAGGTAAGGTAGAAGTGAGGTGAGGTGAGGTTGAAGTGGGATGAGGTGGAAGCGGCGGGGTTGGCGCGGCGGGGTTGGCGCGGCGGGATTGGCGTGGCGGGGCGGGGCGGGGCGGGGTGGGGTGGGGTACGCCGCTGCCGCCGTTCCGCGACACGCAGCGCCACCATGCGGAACGCCTGGAGGCTGCAGAGGGTCAATACGCAGGTATCCGCAGGCCGAGCGGCGCCGGGGTAATTGCGTCTGGAAGTATTGGCAGCTTTGCTGGGGAACTCTACTACTCGCACAATGAGAAATCACCCACAGTTGGCCATCAGGACTTACACTCGTGTGGAACTGAGCCAAATGTACAAGGTTCTTCCACACATATATAATATATATGTATATATATATATATATGTGTGTGTGTGTGTGTGTGTGTGTGTGTGTGTGTGTGTGTGCGTGCGTGCGTGCGCGCGCGCGCGTGCGTGCGTGTGTGTGTGTGTATAAATCGTTATAATCTTCTTTACATTGGCTTGAATGGCCAACTTGGGAACTATTTAAAGTATAAGCATGCCAAATTAATGCTGGCAAGCATGTAAAAACCCATAGGCTTCAGCAGTAACAGTTCTATCAAGTTTACTTAGTACACCCTTCTATATAGCAACACATAAATGCCAGTATGTAAATTGGATATGTAGGTCCAAATTTAAATAAGTGGTTTGGTTTAGAAAATGTGATGCTTTTATCGGATTATGCAACCTTAAACACCTCATACGCGACCATAAGTATTTGTTACAATACAATATAACGAATTTAAGAACCTAGGAATTTTAACTATATTGAGTTTAACTTTACAGCTGCATTGTTCTTCAGCCTATTCTGTACGCAATGTATTCTGTGATGTAATTTTCACTGTACATAAAAGCCCTGCATACAAACTTGGATTATACTTGGAACTTCCACTCTAAAACCCCCAGCCCATTGTCACAAGCTCTCAAGTCATCAGGAGCCATGCTTATATAAGACTTGGATTATAGTCGAACTTCCATGCTAACACCCCCAGCCCACTGTCACAAGCTCCTAAGTCATCAGGAGCCATGCGTATATAAGACCTGGATTATACTCAAACTCCCACGCTAACACCCCCCAGCCCACTGTCACAAGCTCCCAAGTCATCAGGAGCCATGCTTATATAAGACCTGGATTATACTCAAACTTCCACACTAACAGTAACACCCCCCAGGCCACTGTCACAAGCTCCCAAGCCATCAGGAGCCATGCGCATATAAGACCTGGATTATACCAAAGACTCTATAATACTAAGATGGCTCACTCCCTATCTCTCCCATGGTAATGTCAATTTTGCAGTGCCATCTTGTGGTGGGTTTGATCAGCCCAGCTGCTGGTTGGTGTTTCACATGTAAACACATACAATTATATTATACATGAGATATGTAAGTATGAATACACATCAATATGGAATTGCTATGAACAAATACACATCATCATTAGCATCATCATCAGCATCGCCATCATCACACATCTTTCACATTCATATACATTTATACATATAATATAGCACCTGTTTAACCAAGAGAACAGTCACCGCACCAAGTGGTGGGTTTGATCATTTTGATTACACAGTACAGGTTGAGTATTACAGGGTCTTTGATTATACTCAAACTTCCACACTAACACCCCCAGCCCACTGTCACAAGCTCCCAAGTCATCAGGAGCCATGCTTATATAAGAGCTGGATTATACCAGAGAGCTTGTATAGACAGATGAGAGGGACAACTCTCGCAAAAATCGGTAACACAGGCTACAGTGGCGCCTCTCGCGGTCATTGTTGAATAAGCCAAAATGACTCACATGAAAAACTGTCCGAGAGCTGGCACAGTCTGTTGAAAAGTGGCTATGGCACAGTATGTTTGTTGATTTTTTTAATTGACAGATAATTCATTATGTGGAATAACATCAAATATACTTTTTTATTAAATAGGTGGGGATAGCCCATATTTATGAAATTAGGTGAGACCAAATTAGACCTAATGGCTTCAAACGCCGCAGCAGGGTCAGCGTATACTACTAATACATGCTTCAAACGGCGCAGCACTATCAGCGTATACTACTAGTCCTAATATGTGCTTCTAACGCCGCAGCACTATCAGCGTATACTACTAATACATGCTTCAAATGGCACAGCACTATCAGCATATACCAATATGTATGAAACCCGACTTCCAGGAATTTTCAGCGATTCCCTGACAATGCTAAGCCCATGGGAGAATATCAGCATTTCCGTTTTTTTTCCCGGAGACCACTTTCATCACTGTATTATAGATATTTGCATCTATAAAGGAGGAAACTAAACTGCCTCGTACAGCCATATCATAAACTATTCAACAACCACCGCTGGAAGCGCCACAGTCGCCAGCTGTTACATGGTCTAGTATGCGAGTTGGGCTTCTCGTCTATACCCGTTCTCTGATTATACTCAAACTTCCATGCTAACACCCCCAGCCCACTGTCACAAGCTCCCAAGTCATCAGGAGCCATGCGTATATAAGACTTGGATTATACTCAAAGCTCCACGCTAACACCCCACCCAGCCCACTGTCACAAGCTCCCAAGTCATCAGGAGCCATGCTTATATAAGACTTGGATTACACTCAAGCTTCCACGCTAACACCCCCAGCCCACTGTCACAAGCTCCCAAGTCATCAGGAGCCATGCGTAGATAAGACTTGGATTATAGGCGATCTTCCACGCCACACTGTCCAGTCCGCTGCCATCCATTCATGCAGCCACATTCCTGCTGTGGCTTCAGGGTGCTGGCGGAGGTGTAATACTGTTGGAGTAGGCAGTGTGCTGCCCGCCTGGATGGAGCAGCTGGCCCTATGTATAACCCCGCCCCTACCGCCGAACAACTCATGGTACCCACACACGACTCGCTCACTAACGTGGCTACAGTAGGTAGACATCTCACAGGTACACCACAGCGTGGATATCTCCGTCAAATTCAGCGCACCTTCACCCAACTTAATGGCGCCAATGCTTAAAAAGTAGTGATGAAATCAGGGTGTCAGAATAATGTCATATTCGTATTTTTAGAAGGCAGGGATTACAAAAAAAACATCAAAAAAACTCGTTAAAAGGGAAACACCAATATCTTTGTTTATTGAGCACCATCCCACAGAACATAAGACAACACGATGGGCCTATATATCTGAACTGTTGGAGAAAGTTGTTTTACTATACATATTCGAATCAGACCCTAAATATTACATAGAATTACAATACTGAACACATACTATACTTGAGGATTCATTTGAAAGGAACGGACTGAACTAAAGCGGGGAGGGGGGGGGGGGGGGGGGAGGAGGAGGGGCATGATGAATATGACAACACTGTATTTAACAACATAAATAATGAAAGATTTTCTTCCCACTTTGGAAGCGACATCATGCGGAATTGTGGATGGTCAGTAATTGGAACAACAAAAATAAATAAAGACAATTTCCTTTTAACCCACAGAATAAAGAAATAAAAAGTGGCATCATGGTGGAATCCCCAGCACCCTGCGCGGTTTACTGTATCATGAACAGAC
This sequence comes from Branchipolynoe longqiensis, assembly GCA_030323885.1. Classification (NCBI taxonomy): domain Eukaryota; kingdom Metazoa; phylum Annelida; class Polychaeta; order Phyllodocida; family Polynoidae; genus Branchipolynoe; species Branchipolynoe longqiensis. Next base: position 187,463,282 of record CM059186.1, on the reverse strand, counting down.
AAACACAGCTTGTACCTGTGGTGAATTGCTTGCTAAACGAGGTAGCCATACCAAGCCGTTAGATGTCTACATTGCCTGGTGATCTGAGTACCGGACCCACTTACAGCCTGTAGCTAGCTCACCCTGCCTGGTGATCTGAGTGCGGGACCTGCTTACAGCTACAGCCTGTAAGTTAATCACCCTGCCTGATGATGTGATTACCTGACACTTACAGGCTGTACGTCGCCCACCCTGCCTGGTGATGTGAGTACCTGACACTTACAGGCTGTAAGTCGGCCACCCTGCCTGGTAATGTGAGCTTGAGTATTGGACCCACTTACAGCCTGTTTACATACAAGCTGTGAGATGCCCACCCTGCCTGGTAATGTGAGTACTGAACCCAATTACAAGCTGTGAGAGGCTAATGGGTGTTTGAGTATTGGACAGCCTGTTTACATATAAGCTATGAGATTCCCACCCTGCCTGGTGATGTGAGTACCAGACCCCCTTACACCCAGTAATTAGCTCACCTTGCCTGGTGATCTGAGTACGGAACCCACTTACAAGTTGTGAGATGCCCACCCTGCCTGGTCATGAGTATCGGACCCATTTACAGTCTGTTTACAGGTACACATAATTTTTAACTCCACACGTGTCCTTATCGATCTGCTACAAAATCTTCCAGTGTGCAACACATGCCACCACTCACAGATTAGCTTCTGCTGCTACAACCATGTTCTGTATTAACAGACAGCAAAGGTTTCGACAGCAGCCAGCAGGAGTTAGCTTTGACACCAGGCATCAAACAGTGTGAATAAGCAGAGATACTCTGATGGGCACAAGAATGGCGCATGCGTCTCCTGACACCAGCAGCCTGTCTACAGGGCCCCCATCATCAATTATCAACAGCCACGCCATTCGTTTAAAACTAAGTTACATTCAGTAATGTAAGCGTGTGAAACATTCCAGCTAGATTATGCTCATAATCTAAATACACAACAGCTTCTCAGTACAATAATTTCCTCCTTTAAGGGTACAAAGAACACATTAGATAGGCCCAGATTGACAGATGTGATACAACGATATGCCCAGACAGGATCGCATGGGAAATGAGAATGAACGGTCAGGGCCCGTATGCATGACGCGGTGTTAGCGAGCCAAAACTGGTTTTGGCAGGGATTTCTAGGTTAGCGGTGAAAACTCAGTACGCAAGGAGCAGTGTTAGCGCAAACACACCAAGTGTAAGCTAACACCGTGTCATGCATACGGGCCCTGGTGTATTATAAGCTGATCGCCGGAAATTACCAGACGTGGTTCCGGTCTACGTCTAAAATGATAGGGAAGCTTCCCCATCTCCCCCCACCCCAGCACCACCACCACCTCACCCACACCTCCACCCCCATCCCACTAGGTCCCCAAGGGCAAATACTGAGCGTGCTGATGGGCACCACTGCAGCATCACTGGGTATGTGGCTGATCCCTCAGGGCAGCATCAGAAGACTGGGTAGGCAGAGAGTCCCCATGGAAAGCATCACAAGACTGGATTGGCTGAGTCCCTCAAGGTAACATCACAAAACTGGCTAGGCAGAGAGTGCCTCAGGGCAACGTCACAAAACTAGGTTGGCAGAGAGTGCCTCAGGGCAACATCAAGGCAGAGAGTCCATCAGGCTAACATCAGAAGATTGGGTAGGAAGAGAGTGCCTCAGGGCAGTATCACAAGACCGGGTAGGCAGAGTCCCTCAGGCTAACATCGCAAGACTGGGTAGGAAGAGAGTACCTCAGGGCAGCATCACCAGACTGGGTAGGCAGAGAGTGCCTCAGGGCATCATCACCAGACTGGGTAGGCAGAGAGTGCCTCAGGGCATCATCACAAGACTGGGTAGGCAGAGAGTGCTTCAGGGCAACATAACAAAACTGCAGTCCCATAGTGCAGCAACCCAAACCTCGGTATGCAAACAGCGCCTGAGTGTGGCATTACGAGACCAGGCACGTCGAGAGTCCCTCAACATAGTATGGCGAGACCTGGTATATATGGTATCAAATTATGTAGAAGGTCCCAGCAAAACCAGATGAGTATTCACAATATAATGTACAGGGAGCCTCCCTCTTCCCCTCTTAAGCACTATGACAAGGCACTATACAAAAGTAGTGCAGCAAATATTGTGGCGTGTACGCTGAGCTAGGCAACCTGTTGGTGAGTGGCGGTTCTGACCCGAACCAGTAGTGCGCCACCGTTAAATACACCCTGAGCACGTGAAGTCGCTGAGTACAGGCCATTACACTATATACATTGGTACAAATCTGGCCAACAGTGGCGGGAAGAAATTGGTAGTGTAGTTGACCACTGCCAGATTGCGCCAGTGGGGGAAACAGGAACCAGCCGACGCATAATAGATATCAGGATCTGCGGTAAAAGCATTGCAGGGACGGGGGCAGATTAATTCAGGTTACATGTCCTTTGTTTATACAACCATAATTCACTATACTTTTAGTTATAGATCACATATGCAAATTATACATGCATGCATATATATCTATGGCTACATCAGGACAGGCATTGACTTGTGACTGCACCCTAATGGCGACTTCATAGCATTGCCCCACTAGGATACTGTTGTGGGAGTAATGAAAATGGGAAATATTAACAGCACACAAAAAAAGAAGGAAAAATAACAGGAATCGAAGCCACACCTCTTGCCATTCCGGGCTAGTGTGCTAAGCATTACACTACCTAGGCTCCCTGATGTTATCACCCTATCTACGCCTACCTGTTTATGTGGCTCCTTACCTGAGAGGTCAGTGGAGACTACTACACTCATCGCCCATCACCTGCTTCATGGAACCAAAAGATCATTACCGATGGGTTCCAATGAGTCCTGCACATGGAAGCCAAAATATGTTTCCCATAAAATTTGAAATCCTATAGGTTGACTTCCCCCTCCCCACCCTCCAATAAACCCAACACGTCCTGCGCACACCCTCATCTCAACCCACGCGACATAATCCGTAGCTTGACAGATGCCAACCCCCCTCCCCTTCAAACCCTGTGCCTAACACACCGGCCCTCACCCCCCCCCCCCCCCCCCCCGCCTCGCCCCACCACCATGCCTTCCGGTCCGATCGTGACTCATAATCATAAAAATCCATCACCGCTGCCTGCTCTGTGTACACACACACCTTTTAAGCCACACTGTCTAATGTGTTTTGTCACACACAGACACAGACACGACACACTCACTCTCCCCCCCCCCCCCCAAAAAAAAAGAGAACAACCCCAAAAAACTTGAATACATAGCAATTCAATCAAACTACTCGTGGCTTTCCTCAGTGAACGGTAGACTACTGGATCCACTCACAGTAAACAACATTAGATGCCAGAAGACAACTGGCATCCCTACTGGAAACGCTGACTACCTGTATGAGTGTGTGTTCATACACAGTCAATGTGTTAGAGCATGCATTAACCACTGCTCGGTTAATGATAGACTACTGGATCCACCCATAGTAAACAACATTAGCCGCCAGAAGACAAATAACTAGCACCACTACTGGAAATGCTGACTGCCTATAGGAGTGTCTGTTCATAGACAGTCAATGTGTTAGAGCATGCATTAACCACCGCTCGGTTAATGACAGACTACTGGATCCACCCATAGTAAACAACATTAGCCACCAGAAGACAAATATCTGGCACCACTACTTGAAACGCTGACTGCCTGTATGAGTGTCTCTTCATACACAGTCAATCTGTTAGAGCATACATTAACCACCGCTCGGTTAATGACAGACTATTGGATCCACTCATAGTAAACAACATTAGCCGCCAGAAGGCAAATAACTGGCATCCCTACTGGAAACGCTGACTGCCTGTATGAGTGTTTCTTCATACATTAGCTGCCTGTATGAGTGTTTCTTCATACATTAGCTGCCTGTATGAGTGTTTTTTCATACATTAGCCGCCAGAAGGCAAATAACTGGCATCCCTACTGGAAACGCTGACTGCCTGTATGAGTGTTTCTTCATACATTAGCTGCCTGTATGAGTGTTTCTTCATATATTAGCCACCAGAAGGCAAATAACTGGCATCCCTACTGGAAACTCTGACTGCCTGTATGAGTGTTTCTTCATACATTAGCTGCCTGTATGAGTGTTTCTTCATACATTAGCTGCCTGTATGAGTGTTTCTTCATGCATTAGCTGCCTGTATGAGTGTTTCTTCATATAATAGCCGCCAGAAGGCAAATAACTGGCATCCCTACTGGAAACGCTGACTGCCTGTATGAGTGTTTCTTCACACACAGTCAATCTGTTAGAGCATACATTAACCACCGCTCGGTTAATGACAGACTACTGGATCCACCCAGAGTAAACAACATTAGCCGCCAGAAGACAAATTACTGGCACTACTACTGGAAACGCTGACTGTTCATACACAGTCAATGTGTCAGAGCATACATTAACAACCTCGGCTAGTGGCCTCCCGTGAGTAACCCAACTCGAGTTGATTTGTTCCACTGAGAACCACTATGTCCCCAGGCACCCACTGAGCGACCACCGCCTGTCTGCACTGGCCAGCAGACCCTTTGACCTGCTGGAAGACATTGGTGGCGTTCATCTGCAAACAATGTTCACACACCCCTACCACTCACTACCCAACAGGGTTTCTGCCATAAAATACTTTGAGGGTCTGGATGCTTTGTTGCCTCTGGTTCATAGAAGAACCATTAAAAGAAAGATTATCCCAACAATTTGAGGGTACAGAATCGGAGAAAATTTAAGAGTACAGAATTTAACCCCCTGCCCACCCACCCACCCACTCCCCTCCTAGACCAACACCAAACTCACATCACCATCACGCCCACATCCAGTTAGCGAGCTGGTATTAGCAGATTACGAAAAAGCCTCCACTAACACAACACAACAGTATGCTGCTAAAAGAGTTTAGCTGACAAATCCTAATCTAAATCCAAATAGCACGCTTTAGAGAACTAACCAAACTCTGTGGACACGGCATCAGTCCACTTAGAAGCTTGTCGGTGTTTGTGTTGGCGCTTAACGTCATATCAGGACAGGTATCGAATTGTGACAGTGCGCACTGATGGCGACTTAACAGTGCTGCCCCACTGGGAGACCAGACCACCAGCACAATGACCCAATATCCCATTCAGTAAAGTTTTGCGTTATAATTGTAATTGTTTGTTCCACAAAGGAAACATTAAAACATTGAAATAATACAACTGAGAATTGCGGTCCCTACTAAAACGCTTTAGCAGTGCGTTTCGGGTTTGACATCCTAGCAAGTTCAGCGAGACAATACAGGCTCAGCAACTCATGTGAAATTAGGGTAGGAGTGCAGGGGGTGACACTGGTGGTGGTGGGTAATTCACCAACTACTTAGATTGTTGGTTGGTTGTTGGAGTTTTACGACCTGGCAACATCTAAGGTCATATTAAGACGGTCATCTACTTAGAAGATCCTCAGGTGGTTAATTGACGATCGCCTATCATTTTGGAACACACGTTGGCATTAATCAATAACAACGTGGGAAATATTACTCATGGATCCCAATAAATAATAGCCAGATCTGAGACAGCCTTCTTCTGCAAACTAGTCGGATACAGTGCAGAGTACTTAGCATGTTGTACCTGTATCAGCGGACACAAAGCAGCTCCAAGCACAGTCAGCAGATTGCAGGCACACAATGTATGTTGACCCTGCAGCGTGCCCGCCTAATGAACAGAATCCAGCTGCACTTTGTCCTGTTGAAGCGAGTGTAGACTAACAAAATTGAGTGTCTCTTCTTCGAACATGCTAGGATTAAATTGCCATATTCATCATATATATATATGCGTTTTCAGAACTGAGGGTTTCAGGAAATATATCCCGAGGAATACGGGGAACCAGTGAAATAAAAACTAGCAATAAACGTTAGTAAAATTACATATAAAGTGTATAGATTAGACAGCAGACCTGTCAACATTTCCTATTAAGGGGGAAAAAGAATAGATTGTGCGGAAGTCCATATCATGGATTCTATATCGTTTAATTTTAAATTACAGTAAAACCTCCCTAACCGACCACCTCCACATATCGACCACTCCCCTATATCGATCGCTTTATTTGGGTCCCAACAATACCATTGCAACCATATTCTAACTCCCTAACCCAACCACCTCCATAAATCGACCACTTAAAGTCGCTCCTAAGGTCGGTCAATTTAGAGCGGTTTTACTGCACTTCACTGACGCGCGTCGCGCACACAAACACACACACATATACAAGTTGTTTGTCTCACTATAACGACATTGTGGTGTTGTTAGTACAGTGGGCCCCACCACGTGACGTGGGATACACACTACTATTGGCTTTCTCCATGATCCTCCAGCTTGTTCTAGGCGTCTCCACTTAGAAGTTCTATGTATAGAATGGAAAAGAACATTCTACACCGCACATTACAAACACGTCAGTCCTTTATTTTGGTAAATGAATTTTATTCATATGAATGTCATTTCTTGGTGCTATAACACTAGCTTTGCAGCAGTGATTAGTAGATATTTACACAATTTACTTTTCTTTAAATAATCAACGTACACAATAAGAAAAAAGATATAAGGCACATTATTTAGAATTACAAATCTTTAGCAATATTGACAAAGCACACAAATTCCATCATGCCACAGGGCCATTAGAAATCTATTATCGTATGATCCTCGCTTCCACATTCGCTATCCCAGCCCCTTAGAATACTTGGGCAGTATGCATGATGCGGTGTTAGCGAGCCAAAGCGCGTTTTGGGCAGGATTTCCAGTTTAGCGGCGAAAAGTCGGTATGTATGGAGCAATGTTAGGGAAACACCGCGAGTTTAAAGTCGGAGATTCTAACACCAGCCCATAGCAGGTTTACAGGTAGTGTTAGGTACTGATTAGGGCCAAATCTATTCAATGCTATCATATTTAACAGAATTACATACGCAATAAGTGAAATTTCATGAAATTAACCCTAAAATCGAAGCGATATTATCGGCGGCGATATTAATATTGTCAAATCGATGAATGTAAACTAAACAAATCGCCATCGCCACATCGGCGGCGATATATTAGAGCCAAATCTATTCAATGCTATCATATTTAACAGAATTACATACGCAATAAGTGAAATTTCATGAAATTAACCCTAAAATCGAAGCGATATTAACGCTGCAGCTAAATCGGCGGCGATATTAATATTGTCGAATCGACGAATGTAAACTAAACAAATCGCCACCGCCGCATCGACGGCAATATATTAGAGCCAAATTTATTCAATGCTATCATATTTAACAGAATTACATACGCAATAAGTGAAATCTCATGAAATTAACCCTAAAATCGAAGCGATATTAACGCCGCAGCTAAATCGGTGGCGATATCCATACTGTCGAATATAAACAAACCAAATCGCCGCCGCCGCCGCCGACGATATTGTTGAATAGCGGTGATCGCCGGGAACAGGCTCAGAGGGATTTCCCAAATCTATAAATAACTTCACGTTTAGCTAACACAAACTGTTTAGGCACCCATGAAATACTTCACTACGCCGGTGATAGCTACCCAGTGTTAGATGGTTAACACCACCCAAAGCTAACACTGCTTCATGCATACGGCCCCTGGTGCCACAAACTCATCAATTATCACAACAGACCATCATGGCCATGAACAAATTGTTAAAAAACGATTAATAATGTTTAAAAAGACAACTGTGAACCCCATTACCATTACAGCGTCGCTTGGCTATTAAAAAGCTATTAGTACTTTAAAAGCTGTATCAAATTATCCCAAATGTTATTAACAACTTATTATCACATCACACCATTCATCCATTCAGAGCCTTGAGTGTGTGCACAATTTTTTTTTAAACACCCAGAAAACCTAAGGGGTCAGCTATTGCAATTAATAATCAAAATACGCATACATCCACACTCATTGGTTGGCTACCTGTGCAGGAAGCCATGGGTTTGAATCCCAACTGAGTCAAGCCAAGGATTTACTAAATTGATACTTGTTGTTTCCCAGCCTGGCATTCGACATTGGCAGGATAGGACATGGACTGATTTTCTCAGTATCAAGCTAATGTGCAACTATGAGTGTGCAACAGTTGTCCCAAGTGGGTACCGGTCTTGATATGACCGTTTGTTTGTTGTTTTACGTCCTAGCAACATCTAAGGTCATATCAGGACCGTAGATGTTGCTAGGCCAAAACCAAAAAAGAAACCCGAGTCGTTGACAGTATTATGATTCATGAGGCGTTACTGACATCAGAGAGCGTGTATATAAACAGATGAGAGGGACAACTCCCGCGAAAATATGTAACACAGGCTGCAGTGGCGATCCTGGCGGTTATTGTTGAACAAGCCTTGAGTTTGCCGGTACGCTCAGTGCAAAACATTAATTTTCTTAAAAGATTAATAGAAATCCAGAACCCTAACCATATAAATTCAATATAATCTTGTTGGTAAACATGTTTTCTATATGTGTACTAAGCGGCTTGTTTCTATTTGGTGTAGTTTTAGAGATATTTCACTTTTTCTGTAGGAAGATTGCACACGACCATTGACAATGCCTTGAGTTTGCCGTACGCGTAGTGAAAAACGTCAGTTTTATTCCAAATTAATAGAAATTCAGAACCCTAACCATATCAATTTAATATAATCTTGTTGGTAAACATGTTTTCTATGTGTATTCCAATCAGTTTGTTTCTAGGTGTTGTAGTTTTAGAGATATTTGACGTTTTCTGTATGAAGATTGCTCACTGCCATTGACAATGCCTTGAGTTTGCCCATTTGTTCAACAACCACCACTTGGAGCGCCACAGTTGGCAGCTGTTACAGGGTCTAGTATGACAGTTGTCCCTCTCATCTGTTTATATACACGCTCTCTGCTGACATGCTAGATCAAACCTAGAAGCCACATTTCGTCCTTCTATCGCAAGCATCCTACCAGTGTTCCCTGATACAAGCTATATACGCATACCAGTGCATCAGACCACTACAGCGCTAACTGAGTGAAATCTACTTCACCCCCCCCCCCCACCCCCATTCCCCACCCTGCGTTGGGCATTTTAATGGAATAGTTTCAAAGTGGATTCAACACTCGTGATTAGGTCTACAATATGTACAGCATGTTGGCCAAGGAACCATTTTATAGAGATGTCACAAAGATATATGAGACACCATACCTAGAGTTGGGTTTGAATCCCCATGTTCCCAAATTATGGGTGGATCAGCTATCACTATCTGAGGCCTCAGTCACACTACGGCTCGAGACCACTAAAAAGGGGTGGTCACCCAGAGATCACCGACCTCCGGGCGACCATTTTGGTCGCAAGGAGGTTGAAAATGCGGCACCAAAAGCCTCCTAGCGATAATTTTCAGCGCTTACAACCAGTCGCCGACCATCGGTTTCCGCACCTTTTTGTTATTGTTTTGGTCGCAAGGAGGTCGGCGGCTTTTGATCACAAAGTGGTTGCAAGCCATAGTGTGACTCAGGCTTAACGCAAATATCATATCCCCGTCTATGTGCGTGTGTGGCCACCCTCTCCCCGAGTGAGGAGAATGCAGCCTATTCCTTCCTATCACTTCTTAATTTAGGAACCGATTCAGGGGTGCGCTACGCGATTATATATATATAAGACTTCCCTACGAATGACAAGGAGACCAGCAGATTGGGTTGGATCGTTTATTCGACTCTGGGCTGAGCGATAAATGCCCTACCTAATTCAAAAGCAAAAAACTGGAGGCAAGTGACGATTTGACCGTCTCGAGACCAACCGCCGGGGCCAAAGGAAGCAGCCAGAGGCCGGAGGACGGCGATTGGCTAATATTCAAGTCGAGCCAAATCGAATAAATAAATAATAAATAATTCTCCGAGCATTTATATGTATATAATAGATTATATATAATATATTTTTTGGGAGGGTGATGGTTTATTTACCCTGTCAATAACGAGTAAGTTGTATTGTGGTTTGTTTTCATCGCTGAACAGCAATAGTCTCAATTTGGTAGTAGACTTGTCATCATGCGTGTCATTTCTATAAACCTAAGATTCAGCTTGATTAAAAGCCACCACTCAGTATGCCTGTGCCTCACCAGGCATGCTCCGTTGCCGACCAATCAAGCGCGCGCGCGGAGTATGCCTGTGCCTCACCAGGCATACTCCGTTGCCGACCAATCAAGTGCGCAAACACACACATACACATACATACACATACACACACACACACACACATACACACACACACCCCGCCCCATCACCACCCCCGTATACTGGTGATTGATTGGCCTCCGTGGCTTTCCGGCCACGCTGATCACGTGACGGCCCGCCACTGCCGTCTGCTGGCGCCCCCTGACGAATTGGGCAGTCACTGAGACAGGGCATTCCGGAGGATCGAGCAGCTCGGGAGAGGCTTGTGTAGAGAGAGCAACGGGCAGGGGGTGAATGTGAATGGTGGTGGACCCCTGGCACGGGGGGGAGGGGAAGGGAAGGGGGAAGGGAGGGGGAAGGGAGGGGGAAGGGAGGTGGAAGGGAGGGGGAAGGGAGGGGGAAGGGTTGGTCTGGTCTATGTGAACACTGTACATGCTTTAATAAAAGAACAAATTAAAGCGTTTAAAAAGAGTACAAATCCAATCAGACAGACAGGCGCTCTGCTCTACCAGTGCTTTCACAGAGTTGTGAAAATAGGGAGCTGGAATTGTAAAAGTAGAAATTGCGGATATGGTGCCTTAGGCACTGCGGCACGCGCAACATTATGGAGTATGGTTTATGTTGTGGAGAAAAATACAGGTCGCAGGTGAACATGTAGACGACGCTGGCGGCTCATTCTAAAAGCACAGTCTCCCTATACCTGCAATTACTGGCCTGTGTTAACAGCACCGTTGGAGCACTAGGGTTAATTCCCCCCCAGGCTGGTGATGAGTGGGCGCGCCCTGCGAGCTGTGTCTACATGCATAGCCGCACATCACACAACCTAGTTATGTCAACAATACAACCACACTAATATAACACAACCACATGAACACCCTCATCAACCACCGCTAAAAAACACCTAAAACAGAGAACTTATTCAGAGAAGCGACATGTCCACTTCCCATCAGTTAGTCAGTCAGTCAATCGGGTGGTTGTGCTACGATACATGACTCTGACAAAAAATGGGTTTTTGTGTGAGGGGGGAAAAAAAAAAGCAACATCAAAAAGCAGATGAAATAACACATAGCCTGATGCTGGACATTAACGGAACAGAAAGTACTTGTTAATGATGATAAGGCAGTGTGGTAGCATATTGAGCCGGCAGCAGTGTCTCAATGACACAGCACTATAAAGCTGGCAGCAGTGTCTCAATGACACATCAATATAAAGCTGGCAGCAGTGTCTCAATGGCGTGGCGAACAGAAGCACACATCACCAAGAAGATACTTGTGCTGATAGGCCTTCAAATGCTGCCAGGACGTAAACCCCAACCAGTCACTCTTTCATTACTGCTCTGCCATACAAAGCCAATTATAACCAGGGGCCCATTCTGGTTTACTGGTGCGCCTGGTGATCGCTGACGTGTTATTTTTACTACCCAGGTACACTGCCCTCATTGGTGGAGGAGGACGAAGTTTGGTTGGTTGGTTGGTTGTTGGAGTTTTGTCCTGGCAACATCTAAGGTCATACCATGACGGAACTGACTTGTAACAGTGCACACTCATGGCGACTTTATAGTGTTGCCGAACTGGGAAATCAGGCTGCTGGCACCATGGCCTGATATCCCACTCAGTCACATTATCCTGACACTGAGCTAATTGGTCCTTGCCCTATCCTATTAATGCCGAGCACGAGGCTAGGAAGCGACAAGTATCAATTTGATAAGTCTTTGGTTTGACTCGACCAGGAAGCGAACTCCCGATCTCGAGGCTTGCGCTCTTCCGATTCGGCCACCGCGCCCAGTAGGAGGAGGAAGATGGCTGCCGGCTGTTTTTCTGCCTCAGTGCAGGCAGGAGGGAGGGAGGTGACGCTCCGTCCGCCACAATCAATATCCGATATTGACCGGCCTGCAGAGGACACCCCGGTGTGAGATGGGGTCGGGGCGGGCAGGGGCCGTGCAGGGGGCGGGCAGCGAAGATCAAGACACAGGGTCCTACGAGACACAAACAACGTGGGTACGCTAAGTGGTCGTGTAATGCCAGACGATGACAGGGAACTAGAAGTGTGTTTTAGGTGCACTTATTGGTTGGTTGTTGGGAGTTTTACGTCCTGGCAACATCTAAGGTCATATCAGAACATGTACCGATTTATGAAAATACGCACAAGGCGACTTTATAGTGCTTCCCCACTGGGAGACCAGGCCACCAGCACCATGACCTGATATCCCAATCAGTCACATTATCCTGACACTGACCCAACCAATCCTTGCCCCATCCTAATAATCCCGAGCGCCAGGCTAGGAAGCGACAAGTATCGCATGGGTTCGGATCCCCCGATCTCCTAAAACAGGTCACGGACACTCAACACATTCGACCATCTCGTCTGGTGCGCCTAGGAAGAGACTAAGTATCAATTAAAAAATATAATTGTTATGTCATTGGTTTGACTCGACCAGGGTTCGAACCCATCAGTTCGAATCCCACGATCTACCAAAACGGAAGACGGACGCTCAACTCATTTGGCCATTCCATCTGGTCAGGTGCACTTATTTTTGAGGTGGTTGTGGCAGGTGGTGGTAGTATAGCAGAACATAGCAAACACATGGGTGGGGAGGGGCGAGGGCATGTTATATGGTAGTGTGATATTAATTATTACACTATATCAGGGTATGGAACTACCAACATCTCCCGACCAGCCACTGCATGGACAAATAGTTTTGCGCCTGTCTGGACATGTTCTTACCGGTGTGAGACCTCTATTTGCTCCCCGGGAGAGTGCCGCTGGTGACTTGCCAAAGCCAGCAGCACTTTTGCAGGCAGCTATCATGAAATGTTACAGAGAGTTAAATGGAGAACGACAGTCAAGTAATGAAAGCAGTCTTTGTCGCGTCGCGACCAACAGCATGATGATGATGATGATGATGATATCAGGGACTCATGTTTGTATTCATTTCCTTGTGTGGTTGTGTGGTGTGGGGTCGGGGGACGGAGGTTTCCGAGAGTGATATGAGGTGTGTGTGTGGGCGGGGGGTTGCAGGATGTATGGTGATATAAAATTAAACAATAGTGAAGACTCGTGTGTGTGAGGTGTGTGTGTGGTTTGTGAGGTGTGTCAGGTACATATATATTTGTGATATAATAGAATGTTGTTCGGGCTATTGTTATCCTTCTCTTAATTTCTTCCTTCAATATACCGTACATTGTTGGAAGGGAAGGTGAATGGCAGCAGAGGGAGAGGGAGACCAAGAACATCATGGTTTACAAATATTTCACAGTGGACAGGCCTGAATTATTCACAGTCTATCAGAACAGCACACCATCGGGACAAGTGTAGTACCATTGCATCCAACCCTCGACTAGAGGACGGAACTATTGATTGAATAGACTATAGTAGTATTTTAGACTAGTCTGTCTGAGTGTCAGTGTGAGTGAGTGAGTGAGTGAGTGAGTGAGTGAGTGAGTGAGTGAGTGAGTGAGTGAGTGAGTGAGTGAGTGAGTGAGTGAGTGAGTGAGTGAGTGAGTGAGTGAGTGAGTGCAAGGTAGGGTGATGTGGCAGGCAGGTTATATGGTGGCATAATATTAGACTATAGTAGAGGGGTCGTTTTCAGAAACTGTGTACCACTTGAAGTAGTATACTTGAAATGCATATTTCAAAGAAATCCATTATTTAGATTTCATCATTTAGCCCAAAAATGTGGGAGATATTTTAGATCAAAATTAAATGGTAATATTGTGTATTATGTATCTTATGGGGATGGATGTAGCTAAATAAATAGAAAATTACATCACTAATTTGTGACATTGACAACAGCATAGAAAATAAAGTGTCACAAACTTAATGCAAACATCTGAACAACAGCACATTCCACTTCAAATTGTCATATATCATTTCTTCATTAAGTGGAAGACATTCATTTCTAAATTGTTTAAAATAAAAATGATGAAAGAGTTTTAACCCTTTCTGGAGTCATTAACATTGTAACATTTCGTTTCCACTGGAAAGTACTATGATTTGTTTTTTGTTGTTTTATGTCCTAGCAACATCTAAGGTCATATCAGGACGGGTACCAACGTGTGACAGTACGCACTCATTGCGATTTTATAGTGCTGCCCCACTGGGAAATCAGGCTGCCAGCACCATGACTCGATATCCCACTCAGTCACATACTCCTGACACCGAGCTAACCAGTCCTTGCCCTATCCTAATAATGCCGAGCACCAGGCTAAGAAGCGACAAGTATACATTTTTAAGTCATTGGTGTGACTCGACCGGGAACCAAACTTGCGAACTCCCCATCTTCCGCAAGTGAGGCCTGTGCTCTACCGATTCGGCCACCGAGCCCGGTCAAGTACTATGAAACTCTGTATCAAACACTGAGTACAGATACAGTACAGGAACTATTTTCACCATTTGACACTCTATGCATGGACCGAGTTATGGTATAGTAAAAGATAAATCCTGAAATTGCCCATAAACATTGAAATTTGAGCCGAACATTTGTGTAAAATTGTTGATTCCACTTGGACTGTTACATTGTTAATATTTTTCTGCTTTTCTCTTTAATCATCACAAATTACAGAAAACCATAGCAATGAGGTTTCAAATTATTATTACTACTGTTTATAAAGCAAGTGGCATGTGAAATGTCCTAAAAATGTCAAGCTTTCCATGGAAAATATTAGATTTTGGAGTCAAATTTGTTTCCATGCTATACTGCTATTTATTGGCTGCGAGCCTAATTTGACCTACTTAAAAAGGACATACACATTGAGCACGATACTATATAGGACTTTGACAGCATTTTGATTTTATGGTAGTGATATCACAGTATATGGTACACAACTTCTGAGAACGACCCAGAGACGCAGAATCCTACCCCAGTCTATGTGACTGTTTTTAACCACTAAATCAGACTCGACTCAGCTAATTGGAATCAAAGACATCTTTATTTATGGCTTAAGGCTGAACCATTTACTGCCACCCCACGAATCATATGATGGACATTCTGATCGGCTGATGAGCACATTTGCGTACCACCACTCTGTAGCCTACAATCACCAAGCCGAGCTCTTTCTGATATCACGGGACAACCACGCTGTACTCATGAATAATTCACACCGCAATATCCAAACAACAAAACCGCCTAGAGTAATGGCCTGTGCATGTATGTAGAGTAGAAGCACTAGGCGCATGAGGCGTGGAGCCCTTACACCGTGGTGGTGGGGGGGGGGGGATAGTCACGTGACCAGTCCCAAGGACTTCACGGACGCCGTACAATGGGTAAGCGGCGTCGACTCCCACCTTATTTGGTCACGTGGGCTGCATTGTGAATGAGTCACATAACAGGAGTGTGGGCAGTGCATTGTGGTAACGACAGCATTGTCATGCTGGGTTATTATATGTAAGTTAGCCACTCTTCTTTCTCCATTGGAGACTTCATTAATTGGTTACTGAATTGTTTAACTGTGACGCGGGGATAGTTGTCGAGCTATATCAGGTTATATGAAAGTGGTCTACAGCAAAAATAAAAAAGGCGGAAATCAAGCAGAGAATATTACGGTGAATTTCCGCAATGACACAGAATTACCCCCATAGGATTAGCACAGTCAGGGAATCACGGGAAAAAAGCCGGCAGTCAGGTTTCAACTGTCCTTGTTGTGCCTATGTTTTCGCCCATACCTAACTCATTCTTGTTTGGGTTTCATGTTCTAGGAACATCTAAGGTCATATAACAATGGGATTCAAACTACCCAATTGCTGTTATATACATCCCGATTCCTTGGCATTACATTAATCAGTAAATATTAAAAATCGCGGAAATCCGCAAAATCACCGAGATATTTAATCTGTCATATAAAATAGAAGAAACTGCAAGGTATTTATAACAGCCAGATCAAATTGATTCCATATCGGACAGCTGTGTGGTGAATGTTCTCGAGCCATGCTAATGGGGTATAGTGGGTGTTCCAGACTGCAGTGGGACTCGAACCTGCATTTCGGTCATTTCAGGGCTGGTGTTCTAGCTATTAGCCACAAGGGAGAGAAAAGGCCGGTACATATGCCGCATTGTAACCTTATCTGATGCAACCAACCTACACACATTGTACCTATTTATAGCACACTACACTAATACTAGCTCCTAACAGAGCCACACGCCTCATGCTTACGATTACATTATTGATTGATGGTCATTTTACACAGCGTCGATAACGAAGGAGATATTCACAGTAAAAAGTGAGTAGAATTTAGTGTCACTCTTTTTTCTAGAAACTAATGAATACAAAAAAAGACGGTAAAAATTATGTAAAAAAAACAGGTAATAATTACAAATAGTCAGTGCACTTATATTACACACACAAGGCATTTTCCGTAATCATACAGCGCTCCACGTGTACTGTACCATAATCATGGAACAAATGTTATGGGGTGATGCATTCATATATGTCTACAGTGACATTAGATTTGGAGTGGCAGGACTGGACTGGGATTAGAACCCACATATCTGCCATTCCAGATAATTCTGAGCCTAGCTAACCTCCTTAGCCTGCTTATGTAGCGAGTTACCGGATGATGCGAGTGTTGACTCATTACATCAGTTTTTATATCTGCAGGGATGAAAGTGGTCGCTGGCACAAAAACGCGGAAATCAAGTCGAGGTAATTAAACTGATGACACATTTCTCCCCATCCCATAGGATTAGCATTGTCATGGAATCGCGGAAAAATGCCGGAAGTCAGGTTTCAACTATCCTTGTTGTGACTATATTATCGCACCTGAATAACTCTTGCTTGGGTTTTATGTTCATTTAAGGTCATAAGAAAGGGATTGAAACTAGCCAACTGATCCCGATTCCTTTTTGTTTAACGCTAATCGGTAAATATAAAAAATCGCAGAAATCCGCGAAATCGTGGAGATCTTTCATCACTGAATCTGATTTCTTTCGCAATGCCATACATAATACATCTATAGGCAGAACTAAAATAACTTGATATTCAGAGTCATTTGTCTACCATGTAACCCACGAATGGAAACAAGTCTACCTACTGTGTAACACAGCTGAAACTGTACTAATCCCTTCAGACCTTGTAAGTGTATCCTCAGCTCCGCCCGCAGACCCCGAGAATGACTGAAAATGCATTATTTCGATCCTAATTGCTGGAGGTGAATGTAACCGTCTTAAGCCACACATTCACGTAATCTTTAGCTGTAACTGTCATTATGTAGGCACTTGGGCGATGCACGCTGTAAGATTTGTATACCTTGTGCAGAGCCATCCATTATACCACCTCCCACTCTAATGATTCACTGGAGATATTGGCAGGAAAATCACCCAATCAAAGTAATCTTCACTTGTAACTGTCCTTATGTAGGCACTTGGGTCGTGCACATTGTAACATTCGCATACCATGTGCATATCCATCCATTATACAATCTCCCACTCGCTAATGATTTGTTGGATATATCGACAGGAAAATCACCCAATCAAAGTCATGTTTACTTGTAACTGTCATTACGTCATTTGTATACCTTGTGCATACTTATCCATTATATTACCCTCCACTCTGAGTCATTGGATATATCGGCAGGGAAATCACCCAGCCAATGGATATTAAAAGATGAAGTGTTTTAAGGTTGTTATTATTTTTATTGGGGAATAAAAGGGGGAGGGGAAGTTAAATTTACCTGCGCTGCGGCGGTGGCGCGGGCGGCGGAACGAACACCTCCGTCGGCAGGTAATTTCCAAAGAACGGCTTCGGGCAAAGCTCCGGCATCGACTCGCACATCACCTGGGGCGGGACGAACAAGTGGGGCATGGCGGGGGACAGGATGGATGGCAAGAGGCGGCGACAGGACCCACTCAGCACCGGCCCAGCCGCGGGCGACAGCTGCCCGGGCACGCTAAGGGGCGAGCACCCTGCCAAGTCCGCCAGGCAGGGCTCCGTGTACGACTTGGGACACACGACGAGCCGTGGAGCAGTGCTGCTGGAGGAGCAGGAGGAGGAGGACATGGAGG
Organism: Branchipolynoe longqiensis; assembly: GCA_030323885.1. Taxonomy (NCBI): domain Eukaryota; kingdom Metazoa; phylum Annelida; class Polychaeta; order Phyllodocida; family Polynoidae; genus Branchipolynoe; species Branchipolynoe longqiensis. Next base: position 187,445,129 of record CM059186.1, on the reverse strand, counting down.
AGGTGAGCACAGCCGGGGTCTGGAGCGGTGGTTGAAGCGGGACCGGCGGAAGGGATGGAACCTGCGGGTTTGGGGCGGGAAGCAGTGCTTTCACTGGGATGCCCGCCGCCTGTTCATCATCATCGTCCTCTTCATCGTCCGGAGCAGGGCTGGGGTAGCAGGCGAGGCCGCAGCAACTAGGCACCGCGGAGGAGGCAGCCATCTTAGCTCTGGCGGCCTCCAGGCACTGGGGGACATTGTTGGTGGAGCGGCGCCCTAAGCGCGGTGACTCATTGGGTAAGGAGGGGTGGGTGGGGGAGGTGTCCCTAAGACCGCTGGGCCCCAATTCGTCACAGGCAGGGTGAAGCGGGGATGTGAGGCGAGCAGTTCGGGGGTCGGACGGCATTGCCACTGGCTCAGCCCACTGCACATCGAAGCGTGCCACACGCTCGCAGTTGTTTGCCTCTCCTGGTGAACTGCTCCCCCGGGTCGCTGCCTCTCTCAGCACCACGAGCTGCTCGCCACAGCCCGGATCTGTTATGTTTCTCGAATTGTTCAGCAGATCCATCTCCTGCTGGTGTGTATCACATCCTGTTGCTTTGTTATCTGGCAAGGCAGTGGCCAGACTACCGGTGGCCTCTGCGGGGCATGGCTTGGGTTCGTTGTTGTCGCCGACAGCGGGCAGTCCCCGCAGCAGGTCGTGCTCGCTGTGCGGGGACAACAGCAGCTGCAGCTCGTCGTCGGACACCTCCAGCTCTTCAGGAGTGGCGGCATCCTCCGGCGGCCGGGACAGGTCACCGAAGTTGCCCGCCTTCCACAGTGGCATTTGACCCAGCGTGCAGCAGTCGCTGTCCTCAGAGTCAGATAGTGACAGCGGCCCACTCTCAGCAAACAGGGCGAGCACGGCCTCCGCCTGCTCGGTGGCAGTACGCAAGGATTCTACGGCCTCACCATCGCCCTCTCTGGCCGGCGTCTCACCACAACCAGTCATGATGAGCTCTTTACACAGGAACTCTGTGCTCATCTGCACTGAGTTCTCCTCACCCGGTGGTGACCCCTGGTGGTAGATATGTAGAACTCTCGGCGAACAAACTGCTGGAATATGGTTCAGGGAGACATCGATGTATGGCTCACCCTCACTGGGAGGCTCATCTCTACTGCTAAGCTCACCATTCCCACATGACTCTCCATCAATGGGTGGCCTGCCCTCACAGGGTGACACAGCATCATTGCATATCTCACCATTATTTGGTGCCTCGCTCTCACTGTGTGATTTTCTCTTGTGTGGCTCACCATTATTTGATGGTTCTCCCTTCCTAGATGGTTCAACGGAACCGGGTGACTCACCATTATTGGGTGGTTCACCATTATTGGATGACTCGGTTACACCAGGTGACTCACCATTATTGGGTGGTTCACCTTTACTAGATGGTTCAATTACACCAGGTTCACCATTATTGGATGATGTAGCTACACCGAGTGACTCACCATTATTGGGTGGTTCATCATTATTAGATGGTTCAACTGTACCGGGTTCCCCATTATTAGATGACTCAGCTACACTGGGTGACCCATTATTTGGTGGTTCATCATTACCCGGTGACTGGCAATTACTGATTGACCTTTCCGCCTTTGTGCCAGACTTGGTAATATACGGTTCGACTTCGGGCATGCCCCGAACTGTCAGTGTGTGGCTGTCCGGCAGGTTGGTTGCAGCAGTGTAGCATGCAGTGTCAGACCCCAGGGGCAGCACGTCAGGCTGCTGCGGGGACGAGTCCACAGAGAGATGCTGAGGGGGTGAATCCGAGGCCCCCGGTTCAGGCACAGCCGGGGGAGACGCGTCATCCATGTCGTGGGCGTGGTCCGGCTCGGGCATCGTGCCAGCTCATGCGGACATTCACCCGGCCCGACCCACCAGAAGCCGGCCGCCAAAAGGGGAGCGGGGTGTTGGCACCACCACAATGACAGCAATCCACAGAGTTTAGTCACTACTCAATAACGCGCTCCACCACTAATAATGATAATGTAAATAATAAAGCACGCTGAGTGGGCATGAATCCATTTGGGTATTAATCTAGTAGCTGCTTCCGGCTTGCTAGTTACTTCCGGCTCGCTAGGCAAATCAATGAATTGTGCAAGCAGTCAGGGTCAGTGGGTGGGGGTGAGGGTGAGGGAGGGGTAGGTACCTTGGATGGTTGTTTCTGCTCTATGTCGGGCACATGGGCGAGCCGCTCCCCAAGAGCCACTCCCAGTGTGTGTGTGTGTGTGGGGGGGGGGGAGAGTAGCAGCTCGTGGAGTCATTCATCAGACTAGGACACCGGGCAGACACTAGCCGCCTCTCTAGTGCCTCGTTCTGGGGTAAAAACAGACGCTACAGCCGTAGAACCACCAATGCACCCCACACTCAGAACGCGGCACCCAAACTTGTCGCCAGCCACTCTAAATACAGACCCAGTAGTTACATACAAGTCACCCACCTGCTAATGACCTGATGAAGGTGAGGATGAGTGGATAGAGTGAGGCAGGGGGGGGGGGGTAAATTGGGAGGGGCAGTATGCGCTAGTGAAACCAGCATGTGCAGGAAGAACCAAAGAGGGCGGGGAGAGTGCCGCACGTGGCGAGGTGAACCAGTACACACTGGGCCACTCCCTGACCTGCTCACTTGGGAGCCGCACAAGGCGGGCACAGAACACGCAGCCAACACAAACACATTACTGCCTGGCCCCAGGCGCGTCCTGTGAGCAAAGGGGGTGGGAGAACCACGTAACTCGCAGCTGTAGAGCACCAGAGCTCCCAGCCACAGGTCGTGCACAATCCTGAGCTTTGGTTCAGATGGTGACTTAATGTGACCTTGTTTTGTGAGGCAAGGGGACAACACTGCTGTTCCCGGCTGATTCCGCAGGGTGACTGTGACTATATATGTGTGTGTGTGTGTGTGTGTGTGTGTGTGTGTGTGTGTGTGTGTGTGTGTGTGTGTGTGTGTGTGTGTGTGTGTATATTTGTGTGTGTGTGTGTGTGTATGTGTATATATATATATTTGTGTGTGTGTGTGTGTATGTGTGTGTTCTTTATGGGGGAGGGGTATAGGGACTACAAGTGTGACTTGATTATATGGGAGAGTGAATGAGCTACACCTGTGTGTTTGTGTAGTGATTAAGGAGGGAGATAAAGGGACGACACGTGTGATTTGATTATCTGGGAGAGTAAATAAACTACACGTGTGTGTGTGTGTGTGTGTGTGTGTGTGTGTGTGTGTGTGTGTGTGTCCCTTGTGTGTTGTTAAAGAAGGGATGGTAAAGGGACTATGTATGTGTTGTTTATGAAGTGGGGCGGTGGAGGGTAAGTGTAATGGGACTATACTTGTGTGTATGTGTGAGGCGGTGAGCTGATTGTGAGGTGGGAGGCATATATACTATTGCTGTAATCCACCCACACCTTCCGGGAAGCAGCATCCGCTGGTGGCTGGCCGCCGCGCCCACACACACACAAGCAGCACCTGGGGCGGTCCTGGTGGTCCTTGTGGTTCTGGTGGTCAGCCTAACGACGCGGGAGGCTCTGATGGCCAGTCCACCACTTCCTGCACGTAATGCCCACACGCCGACTGAGTTCCAGCCAGCTTACCCGAATCTAGCTCCAGGCTCCCGGGTAATCCAACAACCAGCGTCCCCTGATCCAGGCGTCCTGGTCGATGTGTGGGTGGTGTGTGGGTGGTGTGTGGGCGGTGTGTGGGTGGTGTGTGGGTGGTGTGTGGGCGGTGTGTGGGCGGTGTGTGGGCAGTGTGTGGGCAGTGTGTGGGCAGTGTGTGCCCGGCCGTCAGTCTGCCTCTTGTTCCGTCTATGGCGCAGTTCGGGGGCGCGATGACCCACCCACCGAACCTCTCACACCAACTGATCCTACAGCGGCTGGAGCTGACACCCGACACTGACACACACTGACAAGATCCCGGTATGCGCGCTGCTCGCTGCTGATAGACACGCCGTGCTCGTGGCCGTGGCTGCCGTCACCCGGGGCGTGCTGTCACGGCGTGACTCCGGCGCTCACTGTGCGTGCTGAACCTGCTCGCGCCCAGTGCCGATGCTGGTTGCCGGGCGGGCGGGCGGGCGGGCGGGCCGGGGTAGGTGTAGGTGTAGATGAAGGTGTAGGTGTGGGTGTTATGGTAGCGCAGGGCGCGTCCGTAACCAGCAGCGCCCGCAGTGCCAGTAGACGCAGCCCCCCCTGTTGGCGATCCGTGAACGACAGGACGCGGTCGGTGTCTGCACGACGCGCCGTGCCCACTGAAGTCCCACCCAGCACACGGCGAGGTCACGTCACGCGAACCTTACACGTGAGCCATGTGTACGTTAGTCAACATGCCTGTTAGGGCTTGGGTTGGGCCCCCGTCTCCTCCCGGCCCCCGTCTACCAGCGCGCACCCTGCTGCAGAGCCCCCTTTCTCTGCCCTACCTCGCCCCGGGGCGCGGGGTGCTCAGTGGGAGGAGGGTGGGACGGAGGGTGGGACGGAGGGTTGTAGAGGCGCTACACCGGGCTGGCCGTGCAAGACGTGCGGCAGGCGACTGGCTCCAGAGACTGCCTCCAGACGACCTATGTGTGGGTGCCAGTCCGCACGAGTCCAACCCACATGCTACTTACTACATGGCAGGTCGCCGACTGCACACACACTGGCCATCTAAACCAGAGGCGCAGAGGGGGAGTCAATTCCCTATGCACAATGGCCGCTGCTCAGCCAATCATCGGCCGGCTAACAGTCGCCCGGCGGGGAGGGGGTGGGGGTGAGGGTGGGTGGGGGTGGAGGGGAAAGAGGCCTGCCATATATAGCACATCTTTTTTCTCCCCCCCCCCCTCCCTCCCTCCCCTTGTAAAGAGTCTTTAGTCTTCTCTTTTCTTTTAAATTATGATGGCTTTTTTCTCTCTGTAGGTGGCCGCAATGTTCTTAATTAGCGCGGGCCGGGGAGGCTATCATTAACGTAGTTCAATGGGGTCGTATAATATCTGTCCCATTTAAAGGCTATTGCCCGCATTAAAGAACTGCTGACGACAACAACCCCCGACCCCACCCCCACTCCCCCCGGCAACGCGGCCGGCAAAGAATCTAAGAGGGCAGTAATTGCTCTATGACTATGGGCGCTAAATAGGTCGGCGCGTTGGCCGAATGGTACAGTGCTCGCGTCTGGCGCGGGAGGTCGCGAGTTCAATTCTCCCCCTAGTCAAACAGAAGACATGAAAACTGGCACTTAGCCTTGGGGTGGTCTTTAAAAGGACATGACAAGGACCGATTGGTTACTTGAGAAGGATATTGAACAATGGTGCCAGTGCAATGGCATCTCAGTGGAATAACACTAAAAAAACACCGAAGCACGTAGTTACTTACAAGTCGGTACTCGTTCATATGTTGCTACGACGCAAAACCCCAATCACTTATTCAGTCCCAATCCAATTGGCCTCTGGCTGAAACAAGGACCACATGGTGGTGGTGGTGGTGGTGGTGGTGGTGGTGGTGGTGGTGGTGGTGGTGGTGGTGGTGCTACTGCTCCTCCTCCTCCTAAGACTAGGCCGTGGGAGAGGCAGAAAGAGGCAGACTTTGTTACAATGCTCTCCATCACCAGCCTCCTCACCTGCCTCGCCACCTCACCACTCTCCACACCACTCTCCAGAACACCACTCTCCACAACACTACTCTCCAGAACACCACTCTCCAATGGAGGAGCTGGAGATGGAAGTGGAGAGGTCGACGACGCAACGCTGGCGTCCCCCGCTCCAGCTCGCCATCTCCTGCCTCTGCGGGCAGCTCACGGGCGTCGTCCGCTGCCTCCGCCGCCTCCACCAGCACCGCTGCCATCGGCATGTCAAAGAGACGGAGGGCCAAGAAGAGCGACTGTTCTCTGTCGGTCTTCAAGGAGGGTCAAATGTTGGACTTCCTCGAGGAGAACCCCATCATTTGGAACATGAAGCTCACGGATTACCGCCGCTCAGACAGAAAGGCCAAGATGTGGGAGGACCAGGCGACACTTCTGGGGACCACAACAGTCCATCTCCAGAAGTGGTTCACTAACTCACTCACTCACTCACTCACACACAGAAAGGAACACACACACTGACACGTCTATAAAACCAGCATCCTCAAACTAGGGTTAACATGACGCAATGTAAGCGGTCTCCTGCTGCAAGACGAGGGGGAGGGGGATAATTCTGAATTATGTCAGTGGTCACGTGCCGTATGGTTAACGAGGTATAGTAATAAGCATCTGACGCGCATTGTGGGGAGGTGTCTGAAACCCTGCATCCCTCCCCACACCAATCACCGCCCCCGCCTCCACCCCGCAACCACCACCACAAGATCCATCCAAAGCTGACCCTCATACTTTATTGATTAATCGGCTCCATTCGTAGATGGGTGGGGAGTGGTGGGTGGTTGTGTGCAATTTATTTACGTGGTAGGTGCGCCTTCCCACAGACGCCTGGCCGGGCCCGCTGCATGAACCAGCCAACTAGATGCACTTGCACTTACTTCACTCGCTATGTACGTGATTTTTGTTGTTTTTTGTTTGTAAATATAGTTTATTCATTGAATAAAGTCTTTTGTCAGCGCCGTGGCACTGGTCTTCCAGCCATGTGACAATACAGTTATTTACAATATATGTACATGGGCTACCAGCAGCTAGCCCAAATCAGCTGAAACAACAATATCAAACATTCAAAGACTTACATATAGTATAGTTTGACAATTCACATACAAAAATGGCAGTTATATGTTGTATTCCTACACACTTGATACATACATGTGTATTGATTAGACCTTTACATTACGGAGTGGTTAGTTGCATAGTTTCCCTTCATAGGTTTGTATGCCTACTATGTTGTGAACTGCAACACAATCATGTTGGAGTCAACATTTTGAGATGGAGTGAGTGTTAGTAGAATGGTTTGTTTATTCTGTTAGATAGAGTGTGGTTAGCTTATAGGGGTATGCTTAAAAGGTTAATACCTCAGGTGTGTTTTTTGACTACATGAAGTAGTTTGAATAAGTAGGTTGTTAGTAATGATGGGATAAACAATGCTTGGAGGATTGTACGTTTCAGTCATTTAGTAGTCTAGTACAGACTTTATTAGTGTCTATGTTTATACAAAGACCCCATAATACCAAGACGGCTCACTCAGCCTGTACTGTGTAATCAAAATGATCAAACCCACCACTTGGTGCGCTGGCTGTTCCCCCGGCTAAACAGACGCTATATTATATGCACAAATGTATATATGAATGTGAAAGATGTGTGATGATGGTGACAAGGACAACGATGATGTGTGCCTGTTCATAGCAATTTCATATTGATGTGTATTCACGCTTACCCGTCTCATGCATGATATAACCGTATGTGTTTACATGTGAAACACCAACCAGCAGTTGGGTCGATCAAACCCACCACAAGGTGGCACCGAAAATTTACATCACATGGGAGAGATAGGGAGTGAGCCGTCCCAGTACCATAGGGCCCCCGGTCTATAGCAATACTACCAGACTGATACACATTTCCGAATTTGCTGGGCAAATAATTTGTACGGTGGATAACTTGGTTTGTTGGCAGCAGGTAAAGGAGCGTGTGGGGTGGTGGGAGGGGGTGGGGTGGCCATAGGTGCTTATAACACTTTAATAGATAGCTAATTAAATATGGCGACCTCATCACTTGGCCTGGAGAAGGGACTGATTGGCTTGGTGAATTCCGAATGTTTGTTGGGGCTATACATCCTAGCACCACCGGAGTGGCCGAATCGGTAGAATGCAGGCCTCCCGTGCGGGAGATCGGGAGTTTAGATCTCCGTTGAGTCAGTCGAGTTAAATCAAGGACATACAAAATTGATGCTTGTCACTTCCTGGCTTGGCACTCGGCATTAATAGGATAGGGCAAGGACTGGTTAGCTCGATGTCAGGTTATAGTGACTAAGTGGCATATCAGGTCATGGTGCTGACGGCCTGATTTCCCAGTGGGGCAGCACTATAAAGTCACCATGAGTGTGCACTGTCACAAGTCGGCACCCGTCCTGATATGACCTTAGATGTTGCCAGGACGTAAAACTCCAACAACCTACCAACCTTACATCCTAGCAAAATTTTAATCATTTCAGGACAGCCACTGACTTGCGACAATGTGTCCTCATAGCGACTTTATAGTGTTGGCCGACTGGGAGACCAGACCATCAGCGCCATAACCAGTACAATTATCCTACTACTGAGCAAACCAGCCTCAATTCTAAAATAAGAGTTCAATTTGCATTGTTATAGAAGCTCGATTTAAATATTGTGCAGCATCACTATGTAATATACATAGTTGACAGGGCAACACTATGTAACGGTTTAAATATTGTGCAGCATCACTATGTAATATACATAGTTGACAGGGCAGCACTATGTAACGGCAGAGTACATAATTAATATAGCTGTTATAATATAACCTGAAATAAATATACCAAGTGGAAATAGGTCGACCGATAATCAATAGGCCACAGGCTACACAGCACTAACCTCCAATAGGCTCAGTGCTAACACTACGTACCAGCATTAAATCAAATTGGGCATTAATCGGTAGTAGTTGAGATGAGGTGACCGGTGAACTAGAGCCGATTACAGACCGAACCGAGTCCTGGGTGTGCGCTGAAATTACGACTAGAGCCAACTCAAGTTGGTTGGTTTGCGTTTTATGTCCTGGCAATATATAAGGTCATATCAAAACGTGCACTGACTTGCGACAGTGTGCACTCATGGCGACCTTATAGTGCTGCCCCACTGGAAGACCAGGCCACCAGCACTATGACCTGATATCCCACCCAGTCACATTATCCTGACACAGAGCCAACCAGTCCTTTCCATATTCTAATAATGCTGAGTACATGGCTAGGAAGCGACAAGCATCAATTTTTAATTTATTGGTTTGACTGGACCAGGGTTAGAATTCCACGATCTATGGGATATGGACGCTCAACTCATTCGCTCATGCCGCCTCCTCCAACTCAAATTGAATCTAGCAATGAGGCGCTGTGTCAGATAGGAAAAATCATCAGAAGCACCACAGAAGCGCCGTATTCAAAATCAATCGGGTCAACTGGTTAGCTCAGTGTCAGGATCAGTGACTGAGTGGGATATCGAGCCATGGTGCCGGCAGTCTGATTTTCCAGTGGGGCAGCACTATAAAGTCGCCATGAGCGCGCACAGTCACAAGTCGGTACCCATCCCGATATGACCTTAAATGTTGCCAGGATGCAAAACTCCAACAACCAACCAACGCCAATCGGGTCAAACTGCAGTTGGCAGCCAGTGATTTGACCCATCTGATAAGATCCCAGTATCATCTGGTAGTTCTTTTTATCAACCTTATCGCCAACCACTGACCGCAGCTCACCCAGTTTATTCATTTCTATAAATGGGACACAAGTCCCGATTTATGTGTGACTCAATGAGATCTGTGTCTGGTCTGGAAACGTGACACGGCTATTGGAGTCGGCGACCCACTTTCACATGCACTCACTAATCATGTCAAATTATCTCCACACTCGTCCTGATGACCTTAGATGTTGCTAGGACGTAAAACGAGAACAAACACATCATCCGAACAGTCGTCCACTTGTGTTGCCAAAAAAAGTATTTTAAAAAGACAACCCACACAAAAACCCGCAGTAAGTGAACGATAATTAGGCTAATCACATATCTAGTCATGTATTTTGTTTGTTTTCCTTTTTACTATACATTACATGTTATGATTATAATTTAAACAGCGATACTACCCTAGGTTTTATCACTGCCACATATTCATGCCTGTATAACAATTGTAACCCGTGTAATTTCATATATATATATATATACATACATATATATATATACATATATATATATATCACTTGCATGTAAGAAAAAGAAAGTTGGTAAGTTGGCCGCCTTGCAACCTCAACACCAACAATTTATTTAATAAATTGAATACAACCCGACAGGAGGACCAAATTAAGCCCCATTCACACTAAGGCTTGCAACCACTTTGCACCCAAGAACCCAGTCACCGGCGACTGCTTTGCAACCAAAGAAATTGTCGCAAGGTGGTCAGTGCGGTAGCTGCAACCTCCTTGCAACCAAAATGGTCGCAAGGAGCTCAGGGACCATAGACGACCATTTTGCGACAAACCTCTTTGTGGTCACAAAGTGGTCGCCAGCAGTAGTGTGACTCTCACAAAAACATCCGCTATCACATTGGTGCCATCACCAGGATTCTGTACAATGATGTGAGGTGTAGAGTGTTGAACCATGTCGGTGTATATATTGTAAGCGCACTAACTGGATATTTGTAATTGTAAGAATAATACTAATTCCAGGGGGACGAATGTAGTGGTGCAGTTTGTTTGTTGTTTTACGTCCTAGCAACAGCTAAGGTCATATCAGGACGGGTACCGACTTGTGAGAGTGCGCACTCATGGCGACTTTATAGTGCTGTCCCACTGGGAAACCAGGCCGCCAGCACCATGACCTGATATCCCACTCAGTCACCATATCCTGACACTGAGCCAACCAGTCCCTGCCATACCCTATTAATGCCGAACGCCTGGCTAGGAAGTGACAAGTATAAATTGTTAAGTCATTGGTTTGACTCGACCAGGGTTCGAACCCACAACCCCACGATCTACCAGCACGGGAGACGGGCGCTCTAACTCATTCGGCCATCCCGTCTGGTGCACTGACTTCCTCAAGTGAAATGCCACATGCACAGGTAGGCATGGGTAGATTGATATCAGGGAGCCTAGATAGCATAATGGTTAGGATGCCAGGTACGCAATGACAGAAGTAATGGTTCGAATTCCACTCTAGGCACGTTGTTTCCATTTTAAAAGAAGAACAACAAAAACCACACAAGACACTACCTACCTAGCCTGCCATTTGGCATTACTGGATAAGGAAAGGAATGACAAAAATCCATTGTGCGCCACTGAAATTCCCACCACAAATGTAACAAAAACACACAAAGTACAACGCTTTCACGACAGGCCCCATCGGAAACCGCAATATATGAATCGATACCCACTCCAAAGCCCCGCGAGATTGAGGAGAACCCACATTTATTAAATTGTGCTTCCAACGAGACAGTAGGTTAACTTATTTTAGCACATCAATGATGACAAAACAAACCAAAAAAAAGGTAACACTGAGATAGCCTAGTTCGATATTAATTTTATGGGAATCTGGAAATTGTAATGGCTTTCACAACTAAGATATTATAATAAATAAGCAAGTAAATAAATAACGTGTTAAATAAATAAAAGATAAAATCATGTATTTAATTATTTAAGAGAAATGACTACAGGTCAGACATAAAACCACGAGTCATTGCCCATAGTTGGGAAACCGCCGATCGGTGTGGGAAATTCTCATCCCTGAATATACGACTAAAAAGTCGGGCCATTGCTCAAAAGCCAGGAAAGCGCCAGTCGACAGAAATTCTCATTCCTGACTCAAACAAACAGAAATTAGTGAGTGGGCGCAGTTTTGTACAAGGGCGCGGTTGCACCAGTGAGCGGTTTACAGTTTGTGGAGGGTGGGATGGGATTCATGCCAGTCTCTCTATATAATTGCAGCTTCAATGGCTTCAATCTTGCAATGACATTAAAGTTGCATAGGCCGATGGTTTTGAATTTCTCTATTTTTTTCTGAGATAAATATATGAGATCGATCACTAGTATCTACTTTACATTAGTTCAAAGTTACGTTTATTTTAAATGGTAAACTTTTGAGATATTTTGAGTGCAAACATGGAAAATTAGTTTTGGCAAGCTTGCCAAAACTGTTGACACCATAGACTTCTACAGTAACAGGTTCTATTAAATTGACTCAGTATTGCCTTCTACGCAGAAACAAATGCTTAATAAGTGCATCAGTATCTAAGTTAGATATGTAAAATCAAATCTAGATAATTGGTTTGGTTTTGAAAATTTGATATTTCATAGGTCTATGCAGCTTTAACCCTCCCGCATCCCCCCCCCCCCACACACACACACCAAGTGTGGGGCATTCCGGGCACACCCACCACGGAGCCATCCCCAGCCTGTACCGCATGGTTTTATTAGTAAACCCAGCTGTTGATGTCTAGATTGGTGATGGTGCATGCAGCTCGTTGAGTCTAACGAGGACAAAGCGCGGTGCCGTAGAGTAATTAGCATCATTCTTGGCCGCCTATTTTAAGATTCAATTCTTCCAGTTAGTAGCCCATTTTCCCAGAACGCCTCCTCAGAGATACCAAAGTTGGTGTCCAACCAGCTGGTAGCCAGGCGTATGCCATGCTAGGTGTGTGTGTGGGGGGGGGGGGGGTGTACTGACCGGTACACACCCACACATAAACACAACGCCATCCTACAGGGCAACCAATGGCACCGTCGCCGACTTTAAAATCAATGACGTAGGGACAGGGAAATAGTATTTTATTTGTAAAATAGTGATCGCGGGATGGGTGAGTAAAGCACACTTATACGCTCACCATTATACGCTCACCATTACACACTCACCATTACACACTCATCCGTACACACACACACACATGCACGAAGTAGTATTTTATTCATGCTATAATTAACATAATTTCAATGCAACTCATTTAATAAACAACAGTTTCACCATCAGAAACCACATACATATTGGTTCAACGTGACAGGAAATACTGGGTCTCTAGTGTAGGATATGGCTAGGAGCAACAACGTTCCCAGTCCTTGGTGTGCGAAAATAACTGGGTCACAGCTTCTGTCCTTCCACATCAAGAGTATCAGAAGACATGTATTGGTTGCAAGCCATCTTAGTCCAGTGCTTTCTCACATAGCAGATGGAATTGTAAAAGTAGAAATTGCAGACGCTGTTAGACCTGTCGGCACCATGGCACATGCAGCACTATTGAGCATAGTCTGTGTTGTAGAAAAAGTACAGGTCGCAGGTGAGCATGTAGACGGTGCTAGTGGCGTGCGTCGGCTCATTTCGGAACTACTGTAGTCGCAAGCCCTGCATACACACACACACACATTCTCGTTACACGCAGGCATTCAGTTGCTACCAGTTCATGCATGGTAAAATCTAGATAAAGGATTCACCCGGTACTTGTAGCACACGGGTGAAGGACAACGTAGTCTAAATACTGGAGAAAATAGGATTAGTATGGAACATGAACTAGAAACTGTGGCTCCAGTATCAAATGGCTACTTATATCGGCACAGATTTGGTGAAATGGGAGAGAATGCAAAAAGACAAGATGGCGGCCACAGAACGCCGTCGATTTCACTTTTAAATCTTATTAAACTAGATAATATATTATATTTTTCAACTCAAAGGTAGCGGGCTATCAATAAGATATATGTAAAGAATAATTGTTGCTTCTTAGATTGTAAAATTAGGCTCTCAATTCTTTGACCCGCATTTTCAACAGCTTTTACATAGGGTTGGTTTGCACCCCAACTGCAACAGTACGGGGTGAATCTTGTATATAGGTCAAATCCATCATACAAGGGGTTGTTTATTAGTTCTATACCCAACACATGGCTGGGTGGGGGTAACATTACACATATTCTTTCCATAATCATCGCCTAAAAGGGTGTTTTCAATCGCATCTATCACAGTGAACATCGGGAATATTTATTTCTATCTTCTGTTCTCTACATACACAGCACACAGAACACGCACACAGCACACACCTGTCGCTACGTGTCAATGACATAAACACCATTATAAACTTGCTTCACAAATCTGCCATAACAATATTCACTACAGGTGAAACCAACACATACAAAAATATTTTGTTAAAGGAGAGAAGAGAACAGAACAGAAAAAGCCTGCACCGAAGAAACACCGCCGACATCAAACAGTAGCTGAACAATGTCAAAAGTAATTGATCGCAGTACCTCAACAGTTCCTACTAATCCTGCCACGCTAAATTAGCGAAGCTGCTTCTAAGGCCATTAAGCGAACTGCTTCAAACAGTTGATATTTGTACCAGCACCACCAGGTAATTACTGACCTCGTTGCACTAAGCGCCCACTGTACACTCCCCCACCCCACACCGGCCACCCCCACCCCCACCCCCCACCCCTTCTACAAACCGTCTCAGGCGTATCGGCTCTTGTACAATTAGCCTCGTTATCATGCCACTATCTGCATCGGCTCCCTGATAAGTCCCCTGCACGCGCAAGTCCTATTTATGTTATCACTGGCCACCAGTGACGTTGCTGATTACGCTTTGATCTGTGCGCATTAATTAACATCACTCGTCTCTATTAACACAAGAGTCACGCTGCAGAAGCACAGATCCACTTTGTTGAGAGCAGATCCGCATCGCTAAGCGTAGACCCATTTTGTTGAGCGCAGATCCGCATCGCTAAGTGTAGATCCACTTTGTTACGCGCAGATCCGCTTCGTCATACACAGATCCCCATCACCAAGCGCAGATCCGCATCACTAAGCACAGATCCACATCACTAAGCACAGATCCGCATCATCATGCGTAGAACTGCATCGCCGTGAGCATATCCGCATCATTATGCGCAGATCCACATCGTTATAAGCAGACTGCACATTTTTGCACGCTTTTCTAAGTCAGGTTACCGTGTAAAGAATTTCTTGTGTACTAAATTAAACGCAACCTCGTCTATAAGATACACCGGCCTATCAGGATTTCAAACAAGCCATATTCATTAACATAAAAACAAAAACCAACTTCACACAATTTTAAATGCTCGCTATATAATTGGCATAACAATGTAAATTGTCTGTACATTGCTGAACAGAAGTCTTGGTTTTAGATTGGAAGTCTAAAAGCTAGGATTCCATATACGTGGTATGTGGTATACGGCATGTGAATGTGAACGAGGAATGCATCAACCATTCCATGTTTGTATTGGAAACGGAACATTCGGTTCACAATTGCACTGGATCGCTACATGGAGCGTTTGTTTGTTTGTTTGTTTGTTGTTGTTTTACATCCTAGCAACATCTAAGGTCATATCAGGATGGGTACCGACTTGTGACAGTGCGCACTCATGGCAACTTTATAGTGTTGCCCCACTGGGCAATCAGGCCGCCGGCACCATGACCCGATGTCCCACTCAGTCATATTATCCTGACACTGAGCTAACCAGTCCTTGCCCAATTCTAGTAATGCCGAGCGCCAGGCTATGAAGTGACAAGTACTAATTTTAAAGTCATTGGTTTGACTCGACCGGGAACCAAACTACCGACCTTCCACACGCGAGGCCCACGCTCTACCGATTAGGCTATCGCGCCCGGTGCTACTTGGAGCGAGATGTGCAAATGCAAACCGAGGGTGCCGTTTCCAATACAAACAACAAAAGGTTGTCACATACCTCTTATGCATTCGCATATATGGAATCCTAGCTTAGACTGATCTGTGTGTTCATAACAGTACGCGTAATTGACTGTGTAGTTCATTGTTTAATCCACACCTGTGCTAAACACATTCGCTAGTTGCCTGGTGATCTGGGCCCGTATGCTGGAGCGGTGTTAGCGAGCCAAACCGCGGTTAGGGCTGGATTTCTGGTTTAGCGCCAAAAAGTCACTATTCATGGAGCAGTGTTAGGCCTAACACCACGAGTTTAAAATCGGAGATTCTACCCCAACCCCATAGCAGGTTTACAGCGGTGTTAGTGTTAGGTTAGTGTCAGGATGGAGCCCAAATCTATTCAATGCTATCATATTTAACAGAATTAAATACGCAATAAGTGAAATTTCATCAAATTAACCCTAAAAATGAAGCAATATTAATGCTGCTGCCGCATTGGCGGTGATATTAATATTGTCGAATGGACGAATGTAAAGTAAACAAATCACCGACGTCGCTATCCATACTGTCATCGCCGCCGCATCGGCGGCAATATATTACACCCAAATCTCTTCAATGCTGTCATATTTAACAGAATTAATTACGCAATAAGTGAAATTTAATCAAATTAACCCTAAAGACGAAGAGATATTAACGCTGCCGCCGCATTGGCGGTGATATTAATATTGTCGAATCGACGAATGTAAAGTAAACAAATCGCCAATATCCATACTGTCGTCGCCGTCGCATCGGCGGCAATATATTAGGCCCAAATCTATTCAATGCTGTCATAGTTAACAGAATTAAATACGCAATAAGTGAAATTTCATCAAATTAACCCTAAAAACAAAGCGATATTAATGCTGCCGCCGCATTGTCGGTGATATTAATATTGTTGAATCGAGGGATTTCCCAAATCTATAAATAACTTCACGTTTAGCTGACACGAACCATTTAAGCGCCCATGCATACAGCGTGACATAGTTCTCGACGCCACCGATAACCGGTGGTAGCTACCCTGTGTTAGACGGTTAACACCACACGCCGCTAACACTGCTCCATGCATATCGGCCCTGGACATTAAAAGGGCAACTTTACTACATTAGAATTATTCATAATTGAATGTGATCATTCTTGGTTGTTATATCTTAAAACAATCTATTCGTTGCAAGTCATTTAGAGCCCACTCATGACTTTTCGTTATTACGTTATCCTGGTGTCACTGATGGGCTAAACCAATCCAAGCAGTGCAGTAGCTCTGTGCTGCCGCCTGGTGTTTGATAACAAAATCAAACTATAGGCTTGTCCCCTCACAGCCGCTACTTATTCCTGAGTATTGGGCTAGGCAAGTTATCGGAAATTTGCATATATACTAGCGGAACCTGAATTGTATTCCGACACATGTTCTCCAGCACAGGTTTGCATTAATTCTCAACTTATATAGCCACATATGTGTATGGAGAGTGACAGCCGAGCCGAAACGGGGTCAGTGAACTCACATTGCTACCAATAGTACTATGCGCCACCTGCGACAACACTGAGAACTACCGGAACCCCCGTCCTGATATGACCTTAGATGTTGCTAGGACGTAAAACAACAACAAACAAACAAACAACAACAAACAACAAACCGGAACTTGTTATGCACTACTGGTTGGTTGGATGTTGGATGTTGGAGTGTTACGTCCTGACAACATCTAAGGTCATATCAGGACGGGTACCGACTTGTACGCATTCATGGCGATTTTATAGTACTGGCCCACTGGGAGACCAGGCTGCCAGCAGCATGACCTAATATCCCACTCAATCACATTACCCTGACACTGAGCCAACCAGTCCTTGCCCTTTCCTAATAAAGCCGAGCGCCAGGCTAGGAAGCGACAAGGATACATTTTTAAGTCATTGGTTTGACTCGACCACCGTTCGAACCCTGTTATGTATTACTAGAAACTTCCATACAAATCCACTTTAAATCGCTCAACTGTATTCTTCTGGTATTTGAATGAACATGTTTTATGCCGGTCCGGTCAAAGCCACACCGCACTGAAAACTTTGGCTCAGAATAATGTACACTACCGTCATGTAATCGAAAATGCTCGATTCTAATTCAAGTTCATTACAAAATCATTAAAAACATCTAACTGGCATGAGGCAACATACAAATGAGCTCGTCACAGTAAATCTCTCCTCTTCATTGTATCATTAGCTTGTGTCATTGTATCATTAAACTCAGCTATATAACTCAGCCGTCAGCTCTTAACACTTAACAAAGAAATAATATATATATATATAACATTTTTAATAAGCCATAACTATAATTTTTACACACAAAACCAGCTGACCAATCACCTCCCGCATGAGCCAATCACCAGTCCCAATACACCAACCCGACATTGATGGAAAAAACCCAAAACTAAAACATTCAAATAGAATACACAGAAGAAGTTGAAAGCGCGCCACGTTGTTGCTGTACTCACAGTTTAGAGTGTGCGTGGGCAGGATTAGCTGACAATGTCCACAATGGTCATACTTACCTGAAAAGCACAAAGACACATACAATAAGTAATCGGAAACATAAGTGACTTCAAGTTGCTTAGTCCGATGGTTCCGAGTTTGTCACCTTTCTGAGATAAATATATTAAACTGATTGGTGTAATCTGCCTTACTTTAGTTTAAAGTAACTTTTATTTTACATGGCTAACTTTTGAGATATTTGCATTGTAAACAAGTCAAATTAGTTTTGGCAAGCATGCCAAAACTATGACACAATAGGCTTCTGCTGTAAAGATTTAAAAAAAATTAAACTACCTCAGTATTCCATTCCGTGTGACAATAAATGCTTAATAAGTGCATCACTATCTAATTTAGATATGATAATTCAAATCTAAATAATTATTTTGGAACCAACCGCCTAGCGGAAAGCCTAACCCCATCGCCCTACACATATATATACCCAGGTGTATATATTTTGAAATTATTTTGGTATTGACATTTTGATGCTTCATCGGACTTATGTAGCTTTAAAGTTGCATAATCTGATGGCTACGTTTCTACCACATTATTAGGTTGATCATTATATTCTACGTTTAATTTGAATTACCTATTATTTTAAAGGGATAAATTTGGCGATATTTGAAATAAAAAAATTATAAAGTAATTTGTGCGTGCACATTGACATGATGAAACACATAGGCCTTAGCAGTGACAGGTTCTATTAAATTGACTCGGTATTCCTTCTATGTGACAATGAATGTTTCACGAGTGCACCTTTATCTAAGTTGGAAATATAGGATCAAATTGTAGGTTAGTGTTTTGGTTTAGAAAGGTTGATGCTTTCATCGGATTATGCATCTTAAAAATAAGTGGCTACACAACATGAATGTAATACTGGAGATAACAAATGGAGAGCGTCCATCTGGCTAATGCATAAAATAATAATTTTCTCTTATCTGGGCTTATTTCCGGCATTGTAACTTATATAATCAGATTGACTTATATAGCTTGTCAACAGTTCTATTGTAAACACATCTGTACATGGAATCCAACAGTGGATTGTATATTACAATAGACAACTCAGCATCAGGACTAATGTTGTCTAACAGCAAGTGTTCTGTTATAGGAGGGACAGTTAAATTTGCATAGTCCGATGCCTCTGAGTTTCTGAGATAAATATATTGGGTTGATTGTTATAATCTACCTTATTTTAGTTTAAAGTAACTGCTACTTTAAATGGGTAACTTTTGAGATATTTGAAGTGCAAACATGTCTGATTAGTTTTGACCCGCATACCAAAAGTCTGTCAACATAGACTTCTGCAGTAATAATCTCTATTAAATTGACTCAGCGTTTCATTCTTTGTGGCGACAATTGTTTGATAAATGCACCAGTAGCTAAATTAGATAAATAGAATCAAATCTAGATAATACCTTTGGTTTTGTAAATTTTATGTTTTCATCGGACTATGCAAGGTTTAACTTGTTTGAGTCAAATAAGACAAAAACATCAGCGAGGAAGTTGAAAAAGGTTACAGTTGTACTCTGAATGTATAAACAGGCACATGAAGTATAAATAACAGCCAAAACGACGCTAAGGCCTAAAAAAAACTATCCTTCGAGTCAACAGTCCAGCACTAAAAATACAACATGGGAGGGAAACCATCTATATAATACCAATACTGCATTCTGGTGTATTAGTGATACACGTTGACAAAATACTCAGAAAGCCGGTGTTTATTTAGCAGAATCCAATGAAGAACACACTCTCTGCAACACACATCCCCACTGACCAGCTCCTTCTCCGGTTGGGGTGTCCACTGTGTCCAGCCCACTAGTTAGGAATGAACGAATAAGAATGATGTACTTCGATGTAAATAGTGTATATAAACTTCGATGTAAATAGTGTATATAAACTTCGATGTAAATAGTGTACTTTCAAGTGAAACAAGGCCTTATGAATCTCAACAATCAATCTCCTATTTTCGAATAGATTTGTCAAAACGTAAACTAGTGTGGCCTACAAAAGACTGCGTGCACCCACTGCTGCAATCACATAACATGCTCCCGTCCTGATATGACCTTAGATGTTGCAAGGACGTAAAACAACAACAAACAAACAAACAAAACATAACATGCAAATACTGCTATGAGAGGCGCAACCACTATAGCCGCCTGGAGACAGAAGAATTGTAGCAAGCCCTGTACACAGCCGCCACCTGGTGAGATGAACAAGAACCAAGCTCAGTCGCACACGGTACAGACCTATTCCCACCACCACCTCCCATTGATACTTCCCACATTCCTCCTACTGATACATCCACAACCCCCCCCCCCCCACACACACACACACAAACAAACCCTCCCACTAAAACCTCCGACAATCTTCACAGATACCTCCACAACCCTTCCCACATGAACCCAATCACCACAACCGGAGCCCTCTCACAGCACCATTCTGTTCAGCCACACAACTCTGCATCAACAACAGGAAGCAGAAATCATACTTCCGGTAATTCTTCGAACTAACCAATTTCCGTCCTGCATAGTGGCATTTTGTGAAGTTAATTGGTAAATATAAAAAATGGCGGAAATGCGTGGAACGGCGGAGATCTTTCATCCCTGATTATTAAAGCCAGTTTTTGCTGGTAAAACCTCCCCTTAAACAACATTCAATCTAATTTAAAATGTGAGTGAATAACAAAGTCGTATCAAAAACATCACTGCAAGACAACTGTATGAATTGTCACCAGGGCGCCTTCGGCTAATTCCCAGGCGGAAGTGAATAGGTTTTACAGTACCTACAGAAGCTTGCATGCACAAATCTCCCATGTGAAGATATGGAATTCAAGGCTATTTCAAGGCTATCTTTGATATGAATTCAAGACTTATTTTCATTTGGATTTAAGAGGGAAAAAACCAATGGGGAATGGCAATTTTGGACTAATTTAGATCAGTGGGGACAGTTGAATGAAATTCAAGGCTTTTCAAGACTAAAGACCGAAAATAGGTTTAAATTCAAGGCCTTGAAATGGGGTAGATGAAGTTCAAGAGTTTTCAAGACTTTGCAGTCCCCAAACAGATCCTATACTTGTTTCACCTGCACCACCCAACGCCACCCAACACCACCCGAGTTTCGATTTACCGGGGGATGTCTTCAAATAACTCTGCATCCAAGTGTCCTGACACTACAGGTGTCCTGTCGCTGGAGGAGACAAAAACAATGCATACATTGAGGGAAAAAGTCGTTTGGCAATGGGTTGGCGGAATACAAGGGTCTTCAGAAGACAGGTATTAGAGCAGTACCTGTCTTCAGCGACCCCAATAATAAGGGTGGGGGGTGGAGGGGGGAACAATCAATGTAAAAACGGTTTGTGTCTCATTTGACTGCCCCTCTGAAAACATGACACCTGCTCCGTTAGGACAATATTGGCCAGATTACTAACACATGTATTGTAAGACTAGTGCTCTGGCGCTGACAATGGATATTATTCAATGAATAAAATACATTTCAGTATTAATTTAAATATCAGAGGGTTGTCCTTTGAAGACAGGTAGTACAGTAGTGTAGTATCAAACCCATTTGTCTTGTGCAGCACTGTTAATTTATTAAAACAACATTTTTCCTCCCCAACCCGACCACTTATGTAGCGAGTGCCTTCAACACTTCCCGCCGACCCTAACCTCATCTTCATGTACCTGTGTAGAGAACGGTCCTATTTAAATCCCACCAACTTAACAGGTATGCGGTGTGTCCTTTTAAATAGGCTTGGCCAGTCACCATCACAAACTCAACAATCTGAGAATTCTGCTGATGGGCATAATGATAATTGTGGAGGACGGAGAGGGGAGTGGTGGAGAGGGTGGTAAGAGAAAGGACACGGTGAGTATTTGAAGCATTAATATGTTTTATTAGTCATGAAATTAGAACACCCACAAACATGGCGAGGTTATTAGTGGACGGCAGTGTGAATCATAACAACTGTATGAAGTGGAAGTTTCAATGGTAATGACAGTTTGAGTACATGGTCAGCATTGTCTCAGCGCCCAGTGACCTTTTCTCAGATACACAGCGTCACTAGTCACGCTACACCCGGTGAATGGACATGCCTCTGTGCCATGAGCAGTTCAATGGTAATGACAGTTTGAGTACATGGTCAGCATTGTCTCAGCGCCCAGTGACCTTTTCTCAGATACACAGCGTCACTAGTCACGCTACACCCGGTGAATGTACATGCCTCTGTGCCATGAGCAGTTCAACGGTAATGACAGTTTGAGTACATGGTCAGCATTGTCTCAGCGCCCAGTGACCTTTTTTCAGATACACAGCGTCACTAGTCACGCTACACCCGGTGAATGTACATGCCTCTGTGCCAGGAGCGGTTCAATGGTAGTTATAGTTTGAGTACATGAGCAGCATTGTCTCAGCGCCCAGTGACCTTTTTTCAGATACACAGCGTCACTAGTCACACTGCACCCGGTGAATGTACATGCCTCTGTGCCAGGAGCGGTTCAATGGTAGTTATAGTTTGAGTACATGAGCAGCATTGTCTCAGCGCCCAGTGACCAATTTTTAGATACACAGCATCACTAATCACACTGCACTCGGTGAATGTCCACGCCTCAGTGCCAGGAGCGGTTCTACGGTAGTTATAGTTTGAGTACATGGTCAGCATTGTCTCAGTGCCCAGTGACCAATTTTTAGATACACATCGTCACTAGTCACACTGCACTCGGTGAATGTCCACGCCTCTGTGCCAGGAGCGGTTCTACGGTAGTTATAGTTAGAGTACATGGTCAGCATTGTCTCAGTGCCCAGTGACCAATTTTTAGATATACAGCGTCACTAGTCACACTGCACTCGGTGAATGTCCACGCCTCTGTGCCAGGAGTGGTTCTATGGTAGCTATAGTTTGAGTACATGGTCAGCATTGTCTCAGTGCCCAGTGACCAATTTTTAGATATACAGCGTCACTAGTCACACTGCACTCGGTGAATGTCCACGCCTCTGTGCCAGGAGTGGTTCTATGGTAGCTATAGTTTGAGTACATGGTCAGCATTGTCTCAGCGTGCAGTGACCCCTTTTCACATAGTGTCACTAGTCACTCTGCACCCTGTGAATGTTCACGGCTTTGTACCAGGAGCGGTTCTACAGTAGTTAATGCACAATGCACACCTCCTTTTTCCAGGGATAGTTATGTCCAGGGCAAAGATGGCCTCGGTCATGAGGACACAGCGCTGCCAAGTGATGTGGACCTGTTGTAGCTTGTAGTGTGAACATGTGACCCATTACGCACTGTCAGAGCTATGGACTGCGTTCCGATCTTGTCTGCTTAAAACTATTTGCAAAACCTCCATTATAAACCATACTGCGTGTAGACAACTAACCAATACCGACATTTTTCAGTTAGTGTACATCGTACGGCGAAGGGTAAAGACGTTTCATAGAATAGCTTGTTTGTAATTGTGCTTGAATTCAGCTTATGGCAAATGTCTTACACAACAATTAATGTATTACTAAATAACTATTCAGCTTTGTGCAGGATCAAAATATTATCAATAATTTTATATTTTTACTTTAGAGTTGCATAGTCTGAGGCAACAACAAATCTATACCTTATATCAAAAGTTACTTCAAACAAAAGTATTGTAGATGAGCGATTAACTCAATGTGGTAGTAACTCAAAACTGTCAGATTATACAACTTTAAACTAAATCAAGTGTTGCAAGCACAGGATTGTCGATTATCAGCAAATCAGTTGCCATCAGACGGGATGGCCAATTGACTTAAGCATCCATCTCCCACTTTGGTAGGTCACAGCATTCAAACCCGTGGGATTCGAACCCTGGTCGAGTCAAACCAATGACGTAAAAAACAACAACAAATGTTGCTACCTACCTATCTATATCGCCTGGCTCTCGGCATTACTAGGATAGGGCGAGGATCAGTGGAATGAGGAAGACCAATTGTCCACAGTTGGAAATTCCCCATCTTAATCAACTATTGTAAACCCCGCCCCCCGCCCCCCCCAAAATGTCACCAGTGATGTTTTACAAAAGAAGATCCTGAACGGAAATAGGGGCATAGAACTACAATTATGTATATGCATGAAGGTTGTTTTTCATGGTGTGTGTCCTTTGTTTGTTTGTGTTTTCATAGGGTGTCTTCTTTTTTTTTGGTGGGGGGGGGGGGGCAGGAATTTACTCATGGCGAGTGTGACTAATACCCAGGAACATGGCCTGCAGGTAGACAGTAACGGTGGAGGTGGGCAGACAGGCAGGCAGCCAGCTAAGCTGGTGAAATGGCTAAACGATATTAACCAATCAGAGAGCAGTTAATAACACACAAAGCGACCCCATTTATCAAACCACTAACCCACCTAGTCGCGCTGTGTTTCTGGCTTTAGAAGTACAGTAAAACCTCTCTAAATCGACCGACCTTGGGACCGACTTTAAGTGGTCCATTTAGGGAGGTGGTCGGTTTACGGAGTTAGAATATGGTTACAATGGTATTGTTGGGACCCAAATAAAGCGATAGATATAGGGGAATGGTCAACATTTGGAGGTGGTTGGTTAGGGAGGTTTTACTGTATACTAGACCCGAAAATTACTTATATGAAGTGGTATCGTATACAACCTAAAGGCAGATTTAGTGCCATCTAGTTCACCTCCCCTACCCCCGACGGCTCTGTCCCGCCAATAGCAACACAATTCTGGCACTGCCAAAGGTTGTGTGATATTGGACGAGTTTCAACATGGTACACCGATTCTCATTGGCTCCCTTCACTCGCTACTCGACCAGGTGACAATGAGCACGTAGGACCGTGCCCAAGCAGTGTAATGCAGAGACCTAGTAGTCTGGTTCCAGGACCCTAACTCACTAATGGGCTCAACGTGCACCACTATACTGGAAGCCGCCTATACATGTAGCTGCACCGCTATATGAAATTCAGGTGCTTTCTCCACAGGCTATAAATAGAATAATTAATCCCATTGTCCCCGGCTTTCAAAGTACAATACATTGCATGTGTGTATTGGTAGGCTGGTTGGAGTTATACATCCTGGCAACATCTAAGGTCATGTCAGGACGGGTGTATTGGTGGTGCAGTACTGCAAGCTGCTACCCTTTGGTAAATCGAAGAAACATTTAAAATAAACATATTACATTATCCCTGGTATTACAGTGGAACCCCATCATAACGTGCCCCGATTTAATGTGAATTCTGATATATGTGGTGACTCATTGGACCCAGCATTCCTTAATTCACAATTCAAAGTCAATTCAGTAAACTGAACCCCGATTTAGAGTGACCATGCTGTTTTTGTGATGACATTTTATGGACCCCACCTACGCGTTATGACGGGGTTTCACCGTACTGCCATAGTTAATAGCTTAGTGAGGTACACAAAATATAGCTCCATAAGCTTACTTATTGCAATGCCATTTGGTGATTCAAGTTAATCTAGTTACTAATTTAACGAGGTAGTTCCTTCATAGATAGGCTGTCTGTCTCTGATATGACAAATGGTACTTGTTGTGGCACCTATAACACCATAGCCCATCAAATAATAACATGTTGACATGAGCCATAGGCCGCAGATATTTCGAACCCTGGGTTCAAACCTACGTGAGTGAAACCAATGACTTCAAAATGTATTCTTGTCACTACCTCACCTGGCACCCATCATTACTATTGTAGGACAAAGAAGTGGAATGAGGAAGATCAAATTGTCTGTAACTGAAATTGTCCCTGCTTAATCATCATCATCATCATGCTGTCGGTCGCAATGCGGCAAAGACTGCTTTCATTACTTGACTGCCGCTCTCCATTTAGCTCCCTGCTGTGAGAGTTGCATCCATGACATTTTATGAAAGCTGCCTGCAAAAGTGTTGAAGTGCTGCTGGCTTTTGCAAGTTACCAGCGGCACTCTCTCGGGGAGCAAATAGAGGTTTCACACCGGCAAGAAAATGTCAAGACAGGCGCAAAACTATTTGTCCCTGCAGTGGCTGATCGGGAGATGTTGGGAGTTCCATACATCAACCGCCCTTAGTGCTGCCACAGTGACATGGTTTTCTGTTTATGGTTTGCTCCCTTAGCCTTCGGTTCTGTCAAGAACCTGTACCACAAGGCAGTGGTTTACAACTCTGCAGGGCAGGGGCGTCAAACTCCCTGTGGTATTACTATACCTGCATACTGTAAGACTAGTGCTCTGGCGCTGACAAGGGATATTATTCAAGGAATAAAATACATTTTAGTATACACAAAATATCAGAGGGTTCTTCATTTCATATGCTTGTCGTCCATCAATATTCATCAAGGAGAACCTATTAAGCAATATGCACCTATTAATAAATGCTTAAAATTAAACAGTCTTTATGACATTCTCTATGGACGTCCAAGGCATAAAAATCATTCTGCACACAATGTCGTCCGTCTCTTAGTACAACACAGGGTGACCCACATCACACCAGAGTGTGTCCTGAGGGTAAATTGTTGGTAAATGAGTGTACCACTACTGGAACCCACCTAAAGCCCAAGTCACACCGTGGGTGGTTGGGGTTTTACATCCTTGCAACATTTGAGGTCAAAACATGATGGGCATCGAATTGATAGTGACTTCATAGTACTTAGTAGTCCTCGTTTGGATACCATTCTGTTGGAATGATCGAATATCCTACTTAGTCACATTATCCTAACGATCGGCCAACCAGTGCATGTCTTGAACTCTCACTCACTCCCCATTCTACACACAGCTGACCTCTGACCCACTCCACTTAACTCTACACACAGCTGACCTCTCACAGACTCCATGTCACATCTACACAAAGCTTATCTCTCACTCATTCCCCGTTAACTCTACACACAGCTGACCTCTCACACACTCCCTGCCACATCTACACACAGCTGACCTCTCACCCACTCCTGTTAACTCTACAGACAGCTGACCTCTCACCCACTCCCATTAACTCTACACAAGGCTGACCTCTCACCAACTCACTGTTAACTCTCAACACAGCTGACATCTCACCCACTCCCTGTTAACTCTACACACAGCTGACCTCTCACCAACTCCCTGTTAACTTTACATACAGCTGACCTCTCGCCAACTCCTGTTAACTCTAAACACAGCTGACCTCTCACCCACTCCCTGTTAACTCTACACACAGCTGACCTCTCACCCACTCCAGTTAACTCTACACACAGCTGACCTCTCACCCACTCCATGTTAACTCTACACACAGCTGACCTCTCACCCACTCCAGTTAACTCTACACACAGCTGACCTCTCACCAACTCACTGTTAACTCTACACACAGCATCACCATATTTCCATCATATTAAATAGTTGTTTGATTTACTTTGAAGAGCTTAAATCTGTAGGTTTTAATAATAATAATATATATAATACAGTGAAACCCCATTATAACACGACCACTGAAGTCAATAAACAGTCATCGCGAAAAAGCGAGTTCACGCTATATCGGGTTCAGTTGATTGAATTACGTTTGAATTAAAGAATGCTGGGTCCAATGAATCATCGTGATGTACCCAAACTCGCATTAAATCGGGATTTCACTGTACACTATATATAATATATATAATACAGTGAAACCTCTATAACCTACCACTTCTACAGATCAACCACTCCCCTATATCGACCGCTTTATTTGGGATCCAAACGATCGTCCATACAATACCATTGTATCAAATATTTTTAAACTCCCTAAACCGAACACCTCCCTAAATGGACCATTTAAAGACGGTCCCATGGTCGGTCGATTTAGAGAGGGTTTACATGTATTCAACCAAAATGTGTAACCCCACCCCACTCCAAAGAAATCTGTCCTTTGAATATAGATGATATATATTCACATTCACAAAGACAAAGTCGTGCGCACCGCTGTCCCCCCCCCACCCCCCCCCCCCACCCCCAGCCCCAAAACAACAGAAACTGTTTTGATGGTCGAGTTAGTGGTCAGAAAGGACTTGGTTTGTGCTCGTCAGGTAGGTGTTGAGGGTGACCCATGGAGCACCTAGTGAGGCTGCTTTGTACGTGTGCAGTACGTGCGTAGTCCGGCCTACCCCGGTGGAAATGTAGCCCCGTCCTGAGTGATCACCTACAACACGGAGGCACATCACTAAAACTTCACCCACCACCATGGCAAACAGTTGTGTTTTCAGACAGCCGTGATCAGACGGGATTGGCCGAATGAGTTGAGCATCCGTCTCCCGGCTTGGTAGATCCTGGGATTCAAAACCACAGGTTCGAACTCTCGTCGAGTGAAACCAATGACTTAAGCCAGACGCTCGGCATAAGTTTAGGACGAGGACTGGTTACCTCAGTGTCAGGACAATGTGACTGAGTGGGTAACCAGGTCATGGTGCTGGTGGCATCTCCCAGTGGGGGAGCACTATAAAGTTGCCATGAGTGTGCACTGTCAAAAGTCGGTACCATCCGGATATGACCTTAGATGTTACCAGAATGTAAAACTCCAACAACAAACCAACCACAGAGCCGCAGCTACTCTACTGATCGAGTCTCACTGCTAACACGTGTCACCTGAGACGTTATCACGAAAGGATGGTCACTGGGATAAGCAGGCTACCGGCATTGTGCTGAGTGTCTGCAGTAGTTATAGCAGGTAACCCTTGCCACCAGATATCCCATTCACAGCAAGCCTTTACATGTAAAACTGTGTGGTACAGATGTGCCCTTCGCCAGTAGTCGGCATTGGTGCTGTCTGACGCACCAGACACGATGGCCGAATCGGTAGAGCGCAGGCCTCCAGTGCGGAAAGTCGGGAGTTCAATTCCCGGCCGAGTCAAACCAATGACTTACAAAATAGATTTTTTAAATTGATATTTTTTTTTATTGAGGCTGTATTTATACTGTCCATAGCATATAAGCCCGGGTACACCTTTGATACTTGTCGTTTCCTAGCCAGGCGCTCGGCATTATTAGGACAGGGTAAGGACTGGTTGGCTCGGCATCAGGATAATGTGACTCAGTGGGATATCAGGTCATAGTGCTGGTGGCCTGGTCTCCCAGTGGGGCAGCCCTATAAAGTCGCCATGAGTGTGCACTGTCACAAATCGGTACCCGTTCTGATGGCTCGCATAAATAGCTACGTTACCTTAAATTAAACATCAAGATGTGGTCATACATATCCACCTTAAGATATTAGTGCATTCATTAAACATTAATTGCAGTGTGATGCTACTGTAACACTATGCTAGAAAATGGATTTTAATGTGCACACCAAATTTAAGTTGGCATGTTTATACTTCACCCCCAATTCACTTTTTGTGCTGAGGGGTCGTTGAACAAAGTTTTTACTTCAAATATCTGCAGAGTTTACTTTAAAAAATAAATTACTACACAATAAAGTACATTACGACGATCAACCATATATATTTATCTAATAGAAATGACAGAAACTCAAAAGCATCGACCTTGAAGCTCAGAAACCACAAACAGTGATTTTGTTGCCTTTTACCAGATATGAAGTGGAAGACACAGACAGCATAGTGACCACGAGTTTCATGTTTCTGAGAACCCCTCGTGAGTCAATATGGGCCAGTGTTAGCACTATGCTTCAAGACTCCAGCAGCGGCTACACTCATGCCACTACACTGGTGACGACGGTTAGTTTTCTAGGTGATGCAGTAGCAGCCGTTTGATCGGATCGTCACGTGTTATTGGCTCTTTGGAATCAAATACAAATGTTCAGAGTTACACTGGTTCCTCGTTAAAGTTGCATAATCCGATGGCTTTGACATTCACCTTTTTTCGTCTTCTTTATTTTTTTTTTTTTTAAATAAAGAGATTAAGTTGACAATTACAATCTAATTCACTTCATTTAAAAGAATTTAAATGGCCAACTTTAAAGATATTTGAAGAGAAAACATGCCAAATAAATTTGGGCGCAAATTAAAATTCTGACCACATAGGCTTTCACGGTAAAAAGTTCAATTAAATTGACTTGGTATTCCATTCTATACAACAAATGCTTAATAAATGCCCCAGTAATGCAGTAACCAAGTTGAATATGTGGGATAAAATTGCTTTCATTTTGTGGTGTTCTCTGTGGCGGAGTAATTAGAGTGTCTGACTTTTTTCTAGGTCGGACTCCTAATCTGAAGGTCAGTGGTTCGATTCCCTGTCCCCCCACCTCTGCCAATTTGGATTTCCACTGCTGTGTATAACTTACAGCGTCATCAAAGGCCAGTTGACCTCATACCATGTCTATGTGGTATGAGAGGTTAAAAATCACTTGGGTCGGTAAAAGTGTAGGCTTGGGCTTTCTATCAACAAACTGTCTAATGGTGAAAACTAGTCTATTCAGGCTTATCCATAATAGGCAGTATGAATCTTCAAGAGAGCGAGAGAGAGAAGTTTATGTTTTCACCAGGCTATGCAGCTTGAAGGACTGAAGCTATAGTTTACATGGCGGAAGATAGGAGTGGTCCCCCCCCCCCCCCCCCAGCACTACCCTTCATTACAGAACCTTTACTTTAAACTCACTTTGCACCTGTAACCACATACAGTATAACCCCGTTAAACCAAACTTGAAGGGATCCTAGAAAGTTGTTTGGATTAACCGAGCTTGGTTTAACAGGGTTCTACTGTACCTCCTGATAACCAAACTTGTTTGCGTTATTGCCATAAATTCTAATGTAGATTGCAGTGAAATTGTCCTAGAAAATATTTCACATGACGGAATTACTACTTATTGTTTCATAGTGTGTGTGTCCATGTGTATTCACCTCCACACACACACCCCTCCCACTCACCCCCAACATCCGCCGTGTAAGCTGGAGCTGCGACCTGGCGTGCTGGGTCACGGCTAGTCTTTGCTGAGGGACCAGTGTAACCCAGAACACACGTATCGCTTGTGCTTGTTAGCGGGTGATTCTGTCGGCCTTGCTTTGTGGATGTTCTAGGGCACCAAATAACAGAACCACGCAAGGTCTGGTGCACCACAAAGACTTGGTGGTTAATGTTAGTGTTACCCGATCTACCACGCGACAAGACACCATGGGTGGCGGATTCACGTACACACAGCTAACAGGGAAACCATATGTTTGTTCACTTGTTGTTGTTTTACGTCATAGCAACATCTAAGGTCATATCAGGACAGAAACTGACTGCTGACAGTGTGTGCTCATGGTGACTTTATAGTGCTGCCCCACTGGGATAGCAGGCTGCTGGCACCATGACCATGACCCGAAATCCCATCCTGTCACATTATCCTGATACTGAGCTAACCAGCCCTTGTCCTATCATATGCCGAGCACCAGGCTAGGTAGCGAGAAGTATCAATTTTATAAGTCATTGGTTTGACTCGACCAGAAATCGAACTCCCTACATTCCGCACGGGAAGCCTGGGCTCTACCGATTCGGCCACCATGTCCGATGGGAAACCACATATAGTCACACAAAAATAAAACCGTAGGAGTTGGCAGTGGTAGACACTAGATTGAACCCCGCTAACTCTCCTGAGGATCACAGTGTGCCTGTAAAATTGGCCCGAGTATATTGTATTTCCGCTGCTTGTCCCCAAGGAAATCTGTATATGCTGCAACCTAGAACATCGGACCGCAGCCACATGGCAGAAGGCGTGTGTTGGTATGGGGTGGTGGTGGTTAATAACATACACCACCATACATACAGGGAGTGACATTTTATCTTATGTAAACTAATTGCATGTACAGTTTCACTGCAGTCTCCAGGGAAATCTAACCATACTAAGTTGGCATATGGTTATAGGCGCAAAGTGACTTCAGAGAATAAATTCTAGAGTGATAGGCTGGGAGGGGGACCATCTCCACCGTCCGCCATGTAAGCTGAAACCGCGACCCGACGTGCTGGGTCGAAGCTTTAGTCCTTCTTGAGGGCCCAGTGAAACTAGGAAGACAAGTATGATTTTGTCACAAATGACACCTGGTGTAACGATTTCAATTTCCCCCCTTTTCAGATTCCCGGAGGGGGGGTGGGGGGAAATTAAAAACAGTTTTCAGATTCCTCCCCCTATTTTCAAATTCCCCCCTCCGGGAATTTAAAATTGTTTAAAAAACTTCAAAATACATTTTAAAATTCAGACCTATAATATTTTTTTCTTAGCCATCTTGGAGACTTTTTGTGTCATTTGGGGTGAAATATGTTTTGTTGTACTACTAATAATTTCCATTATGCTATTCTCTGTGTATTATTATATTTGTCATGACATTTTTTTTTTAATAATGAAAAATAACAAAAATAAAGACAATTCCCCAAAAATGGGATGAGGGAAAGTTAAAACGAGGGAGGGAACTTGAAAACGTTTACAAATTCCCCTGGGATGAATTTGAAAACGATTTCAAGTTACCGGGGAGGGGGAGACTTGAATCAGGGCTCAATTTGCAATCTTTACACTGGCCCGATTATATTTGATAAACATACATCGCCACCCCAAAAGCAGCATATCAAAATAAATCAATTTAAACACCCAAAGAAAACCCATTAGGTTTTGGTTTGTTGCCTCATTATGAATCAATGTGTGACTCACCACAGTTTCATGCAATTGTTTACACCTTTCCTAATAGAGAAATCGAAATGGACTTCAGAAAGCCAAAAATCATATGAAGTAGGGTCAACAAGTTAAGACCTAAATAAATATAGCAATAGGTAAAAAGCATAGTAATTGATCCTTGATCCGAATGGGGGACCTCCGACTTTTTAGTTCAAATTCCTGCCGTTCGCGTCTCCACTGAACTAGTGGGCCTATTCGGCACACTGTCAGACTGCAAACCCAATGGCTATGAGCAATCTTCATACAGAAGAAGTCAAATATCTCTAAAACCACATGACCTAGACACAAACCACTTGGTATACATATAGAAAACATACAACGAATACATTATATTAAATTTCTAAGGTTAGGGTTCTGTATTTCTATTAATTTTGAATAAAATAAACGTTTTGCACTGGGCGTACCGCCGAACTCAGTGCAGTGTCAATGGCCGTGAGCAATCTTCATACAGAAGAAGTCAAATATCTCTAAAACCACAAGACCTAGAGACAAACCGCTTGGTATACATATAGAAAACATACAACGAATAGATTATATTAAATTTCTAAGGTTAGGGTTCTGTATTTCTATTAATTTTGAATAAAATATACGTATTGCACTGCGCGGACACCGGCAAACTCAAAGCATTGTCAATGACCGTGTAGGCCCACTACTACCGATGCGCCACCAAGTGTCGGAAAATGAACTACGCCACATGTCCCCCATTGAGCTCCATGCACTAGTCATTCCATTCTACTAAGTGTATCAATCTGTACTACAAATAAAAGCCGCAATAACACCACACACAAATGGGTACCATTTGAAAAGAAAATAAGGCTGTTTTATTTGGTTTGACCACCGTAGATGGTCGTATATAGTATAGTTATACGAGTCTTACCTTGGTACAGATGATGGATAACTGTTGTTTTACCGAGGTATAAGCCTCGGATAGATGTGGGCTAGGGAGAGAGGTAAGCACGTCCGGTACCAGCAATCTTAACCTACTTATTGAGGATAAAAATGACTTTCAAACAATGGATACTATTACTTTACCGAAAAGGTACACCAACGGAATAGATGTGGCAGGGTGTGGCGGGAGGGCGCCTAGCCCACATCTATCGAGGCTTATACCTCGTAAAACAACAGTTATCCATCATCTGTACCAAGGTAAGACTCGTATAACTATACTATTTTACCTCGGTAAACAGCCTCAGGCTAGCCCCGGCTAGGGAGACCTTTACATAATTCATTTTTATCCTTAATATCATTCTTTCTTATTATTATAACATTCTAAATTTTTGTTCTCACCTATTCTTGTTAGTTGGCGAGAAGACGCTTTGCAACGCCGGTAGGCTTTTCTAGTCGTTTATTATAATGTTTTGCAAACGACTTAGCCGTCTTCCAGCCTGCATGCGCTAGTATTCTTTTCACAGAAATACCAAGCACCCGTGCCTTGGAGACCATGGCTCCTCTAGTTGAGTGGGAAGAGTATTTACTCGTATCCACTCCAGCCAATTTCAACACCGTAATTGTCCATCTGGCAAGTGTGATTGTCTCGTGCATACTCGCCTAATGTGCCTTTATTAAAGCACACTAATAGTTTGTTGTGATGCACGTAAATCCTTTAGTCTTGTATATATAAGCCCGTATGGCCGACACAAACACATAATTTCCGATCATTCGGGAAACAGTCCTAAGGGAACACGTTGATAAAGGGTCACCTAAACGTGATTCGATTTAAGTCAATTTTTCTAAATCAAACGTAGCTAGTTCCTTGTCTATTACTAATCCAGTTAACGGATAAAGCAACCAATCGTCCTGTCCTCTGAGTCCGGTTTACTAACATATAACAGGACCACGCGACCTTAAAACCTAACTGTTTTTATTATCTAACCACGAGTTTGTAGAGGCCAAGCCTCTGAAACAACTTTAAACTACTATAGAAACATCCCAAAACCGACTATACTTTGGTTTTTGGAGGATTCCTAATGAGCAATTGAACGAAGTAAATAACAAAGAACATAATGTTTATCCAACTGTATCGCCATCCAATCTATTGGGGTAATATATATTGATAAACCGCACACTCGCGCCGCATTAATATCGATCCAAAGGAAAGCCACCGTCATCCACTAGGGAGAACGAAAGAAGAAGACCCGAGCTACTTGTGAAATTCATTGGAATTGTTGGCTTAAACTTTCATTAACAAACAATGTACACCCCATAGTTTCTTTAAATAGGTTGTAATACATTTTGACAGATCCTGGGCCTCCAGGCATCCGATACTATCCAATCCTCAGTAATTCTGTCCAATCCAAATTGCTGTTAGCTGCTTCCTTAAGAAAAGGAATGCCAATAGGGGCGTCGTTGAGACACGTCGCCGTGAACCACTAGCGTGCCCGTGGTTGCGTCAGGATTCACGAGTTTTTCTTGGGAATCGTAAATGATCTTTTGCCAGTTGTGAAAACTGCTGGGCAGCCAAGGTGTTGCGTGTCCCAATCGGGCACCACCCTTCGAATATCGCATGTGTCCACTTTCCAAAGCCGGGCCGATTTTTCTCACTTACCTTCCGGCTGATAATTGCTAAAAATGGTGGAAAAAAGAAAAATTTAAAAATATTTATTTTATCCCAGGTATATAGCAAACGCATCTTACTTTTCCAAGCATCCGGTTCAGGATGCCCAAGGAAAACATAACAGGGTAACTTGTTTATTATTTCGTGATGCAACAACAAGTCAACTTCAGGTGTCCCCCATTTTTCTACAAACGAAGTTAAACAAAGGTGGTGAGAGAGGGACCACTCTAAATGGTCATGGGAAATTCTACTTGTTATAATCTGCCAAGTGTTATTTTGTGACCCTGGAATATGCGCTACAGAGTCAGCCAGACTTGTTGAGTTTGAGCCTGTGCCCAGTACCAAATCAGTTTAGATAACTGATTGCAAGACTTTGATTTGGTTTCCACCCATGTTACGAATATATGCCATGGCAGTAGTAAATTATCAGTTTTACGAATTCTAAACCTGTGATTAATTTATCTATTTACTAAACTACGTAAGCCCAGATAAATAGCACGCAATTCTAGAGCATTAATTAAGTCCCTGATTTTTCATCATCAAGCCATATCTAACTCCTTTTGGGACCCCATCTCGATCTGTTGTGACCCCATCTCGATGAGCTCCCCACACTTCTAACGTAAGCATCAGTAGTAATAACTGTATTAGGTTCCGCCATGCGGATTTGGATTTTGGATGAAACTTGCTATATGTTGCATTCCACCATCCAATATCCTGTATCCCTACTTGCGAAATAAACATCTTTCGCCTCAAAATTGCCTTTAGTTCGTGCCAACGCTAAATTTTTATCTATTTCTCAGCGACTTAATATGGGCCTATCCCATATAACACAGCAGGTGCAATATGATTGTTGTCATTATGCCAATAAATAAGAATCAGCATACACGGTCCTAATTTTAAGGCTTTGATAACTTAATAAGCCTGAGTTCTGCTGTAGTCATAAAACTTAATTAGTTTTTGGTTCTGTTTTAATCGACACTGTAAGGGACTGTGTTAGTCCGCCAGAATAAACCCTACTACATTTGAGTTGTTTTATGTTGGTTTAAACACTGACTTTTGTGCGATGTACATAAAACCCCAATTTAGTGAGTAATGCACAAATAAATCAAAATCTGCATTCAACACAATCCAATTTTGTTATCCAAAACAGCATACACACAAACCAATTTGTGTTTGCTGCTATAATAAAAGAATCATCTATGTATTGGAAAACATTTATGTGATCCCTTCCTCGCCATTACCGAGGAAAGGAAAACAGGTTTTAAGCAATTTAGTAAATAAACGAGGCGCACAAGCAAAGCCATTCGGCATGCAGGTAAACCATAGAGTTGGTTTATCCAAATAAATCGAGGAAATTTTCGGTCAGTGTTTCCATTTATGGGCAGCGTAAAAGATATGCATCTTGTAAATCAACACTAGCCATCCACGCATCTGGGTGTAAATCAGATCCGTCGACCGTATCTAGAGAGAAACATTTTAAAAATGTCGATATTTCCACCCTTTTAATTAAGGATTAGTTAAATCCAGGAGTCATTTCGAAACAATCACACTCCATTAAGTAGTTCGGTTCTCGGAGAAAATGTTTGAAATAAACTGTCCTGAACAGGTTGTGTCACTTTTTTTGTATAATTCCTTTCTTAAAGAAATTTATGTACCTGTTTAGTTTGTGCTATAGTTCAACTGGTTGAATGTTATTTGGAATACCCTCCTCGTTCAATGCTGGTTAATGTTATATGGGGAAAAAGGTATTCTACATTATGTACAGGAATAATGTGTGTAAAGGGAATGTGAACACCCCTAACTTATTTTATACAATTTCTTGGTCAGCTAGTAAATTTGTGAGCCATCTCAGAAAAATATGATTACTAATATTAACCAAGCCATCAAAAGTTGCCTTACAGTATTGTGTGTTTTTATTAGAGGCTGCAGGGGACTTGTTAAACGTTTGTGTTTTGGTTGGACCTTCTACTTGGACCCGCCCCTGGGGAAAGGTTCTCGACGGAGTTTGAAACCCATCGGCCTATTGGGCCGTGCGGGTGCTTGTCGGTCTCGCGGCCGGGCGAGCGCACCCCGGCCCCGAAACCCTTGAACCGAAGCGTTGAACTCGGACTGGTTCCACTCTGGTGAACCGTCCGTGGACGAAAATCCCCCTCGTGACTTTTTGAAACGAGGAGCTTCCTGTTTCTTCTTTGCCATCCACTGGTTTTGCCAACTCTTGGCTGCAGTCTCTACCTCTTTATAGTGGTTTTGTAGTTGACTGCCAAACATCTTGGTGTTCTCTATGGGTTTTCCCTCTTTATAGAGGTATTAGTAGTTGTACCCGCCAAACATCTTGGTGTTAGTCTAAGGTTTCCCTTTAATCGGCTCTGTAGCAGAGAAAGCGGTAAACTTCCTTCCCCTCATTATCGGTAACCTTCTTAGAGCGAGCCACTTCCTTGCCAGCATCTGTGCAAAACTGACTTGAAGACATTTTCATATCTTCGAAACGACGCAGGTAATTTAACCTCCGCCGCTACACACTGCAATGCCTTTGTTCCCAATTGGTTCTAGCCAAGACCGGGAGAACTTATATTCACTCTGCATCCCTATTAGCCACACGGAAACAATCAGCTGTTAGGGTAGCCAACACTGCCTTATGCACTGTGTGCAACACATCCACAAACTTCTTACAGGTCCATCCGTCTATATTGACATCCCGATCCATTTGCTTTAAATGATGGGAGTTGGGAAACACCCTTTAGGCCTGTTCACTCAACTCCTAAACTTGGAGATAAACCTCCGCCGGTTTTTTTTTTTAAAGTGCGGAAATGACAATTCACGGTCTCGCCGCATAGCGTAGTGGTTTTAAACCGCTTAGCCTTTGGCTTCTCCAACCTTCTTGCCCACTTCACACGTTCTCGCGCATAAGCGTAGTGGATTTAACCCCGCATATAGACACTTTGGCTTCTCCACTTCATTAGCCCTTTAGTGCCGATGTCCCGCATAGACTCCTGCATATCTACGTAGAAGTAGACTCAGTGGACGAATCAGAAGAAGAAATATATTCCTCTACCTCTTCTTCATTTTTGGACTTAGTTCTTTCCCGACTTTTTGCGAAGACCAGTCAATGCAGCCGCCCGCTCCTTTGGTGAATTCATCACTCCGATAAGAAATCACCTGTTTCTTCTTCTTCTCCGTTTAGGAGGATCGGAGGGAGGAGGAGCCTTCTTAAGCTCCAACCGCTTGAGGTCCTGTGGTCCACAAGAAAATCACTCATAGCGAATCCTCCTTGGACACTCGCCTACGCCGCTTTCCCGAGACAACGGACGATTTTGGAAGTCAAAGGATGGTGGTCTTTCCAACGCGTGGCAAAGCGAGCTCACCAATCTGGAGGCGCAGGCACATCAGCGCCACTGCGTCTCGTTCGGGTCGGAGAGGATATGCGCCCGGGGCGTGTCGACGGCCCTGCCGACAACACAGGTGAGGAGTCGTTATCCTTGCGCCCCGGGGCTGTGTCGACGCCCTGCCGACAACACAGTTCGGAGATCGTATCCCGTCCACTCCACTACTGAACCGCCCCCTCGGCTGCCTGCAGCAACCGCGCTTACTACTCCCGCTTCCGTTGGCCATCAGGGAACTGTACAACAAAGATTTTTGGTCAGTCCCTGGTATATTATATTTGTCACAACTATTGGTTGTTTCATCAACTCAATTAGGACATCGGGTGGTGTTAGAGAACGTGTTTTATACCGTTATAACACAGGGCGTAAATAAGCTAATATTGTGCTGTGGGATTGTGCGGTCAAAACCCAAATCTTTACGCGGGGGTCGGGACCAGTGTATCGGCCCCCCCAAGCCCTATCTGATCCGCACACTTCTCCACCCTGTGACTACTACGTCAACAAGTTGGAGAAAACGCTACCGACACTCGGCAGAAACGCCTGAAAATTTTTTGTCTAGGGTGATCTATAAAGCAACCCAGGAGCATCTACAACATTACTCTCTTTTAGAGTCGAGAGATTTTCCACATGAGATAGGGCCGAAACCCACCACACTACTCCTATAGTCACACGGTGGACCCGGGAGAATTGATCCACAGGAGATAGGCGAAACCCACATATCTACCCTAGTACACAAACACGGTGAACCCGTGTGTTGACAGAACCGCTAATGACCGTTTGGTTCCTTCGAGAAAACCTACTCGACGTGTTTCTATCCTTGGTTACGTGTTTATAACCAAATTAACTCGTCCAAAATGGGACCAAACGCAAGTCCTAAACTTTCCCATATTTGATGGCTCTAATGCATCAGAATTAGGCTAACCACAGTTTTTATTATACTTACTGCGTATTTGCTGGTATGTAGACTAATTTAGCCGGAGCATACCCAACGACACGTTTATCCAGTTCGTGAGTTGTATAAGCTAATTGCTGGTACCCGGACGTGCTTACTCTCTCCCCTATGCCTCGAGGCTAGCCTGAGGCTGTTTACCGGAGTAAAATATATATATATATATTTATATTTATATATATACTATATAATTTTTATAGTATATATATATATATATATATATATATATATATATATATCAATTTAGGATCTGGACCACTGAGTATAGAAACATACTTTTTACACAATGAAGCATATTGTTGCATAACGATTAAACAAAAACAAGTTGATCATGCAGAGATGGGAACGAGGGCTGAATAGTAAGAAAGGGGCCTGGGTGGGGCGGCAATGTGGGTGGGTGGGTGGCAGGAATGTGGGGGCGGGGGCGGGGGCAGGTGACATCCACCATGAACGGACAAGAAAGTATAGTCGGGCGACACTCTTGCTTAAACTATTAATCATCTGCTATATATGTAAACGCCCATGCTGATGCAGAAATCTATGTCGGGCATGGGTGGAGAGAATGTTATTATTAATGGGCAATTAACATTAACACAGTCTAAGCATTACATTCATGAGAATGACGGTGAGAAGGCACCGGGAGTAAAGGTAGACACTCACTGTTTGACCCTTGACCTTGAGGTATCCCTGCAATGTAGCAATAGTCGTGACCGTTAAGTGGCAGGTAAATGCAGCACATTCAACACAAGTGAAACAGACCGCAGAGTAGGCGGCACCATGCAGACAGCACACAATCAAGTGGGTTAATCCGCGACAGCACACTGCTGTCAATCCACGACAGCACACTGCTGTCACTCCACGACAGCACACTGCTATCAATCCATGACAACATACTGATGTCACTCCACGACAGCACACAGCTGTCAATCCGTGACAACACACTGCTGTCCATCGGTGACAACATACTGTCAATCCGTGACAGCACAATGCTGTCAATCCGTGACAGCACACTGCTGTCAATCCACGACAACACACTACTGTCACTCACGCCTCAGTCAGCACTACCTGCTTACGTGTCACTCAGCGCAAAGCGCATATGTACGGGCATATAAATTTTCTTAATTATTCCAAGTCATTTTTTATTGTTATAATATATATATTTGGAGCACAATGTCAGGTTAATGGATATTAAGAATAGAGGTAATAGAAGCACCAGCAATTGTGAGTTAAAAATATACATTGCAAAACTATCCATGCACATTAAACAAACACAAATGTGTGTGTTGCACAATTTATTATGCAAATATAAATAACGCTTAGATCACCATTATTAAAGTCAGTCATGATAGAATATATTACTCCACCAGTTAATGTTGTGTCTTTGAAATAGGAGTGACTATATATATATATATATATTTATATATATATATATATATATATGGGATATAATTTATTATATGAATATAAATGGATGGTACTGGCTATATAATAGTATTATGATGTATTAATCTGTATCTATCGTACTTGTGTATATGCGCGCGTGAAGTGAAAAGTGCATTCGCCGCAGGCGATTTGACAGAGGCACCGCCACCTGTCCACTTCCGGTTTCGGTTTGACGCGCGGATTCAACCATTCGCCAGCAAATTTTACTTTTGAACAGATGTGAACACCACTCCTCTCGACACTGTAATGGGTGACGATTAGGGAGCATGCCAAAGGTATACTGCAAGCTTTGCAGGGCTGCTCATAAACAAAACGATAATGAGGCGTGTGAAACGAACATGGCAGAGGTCAGCACTGTGAGGATGACGCGTCGGATGACCGTGGCGAAAATGTCGAAACCGTGTTCTATTGAGAAGATGGAAGATTTGTGCACGGAGATAGCTCGTTGTCGCGAGCAGAGAGAAGGCGAATCGCTAAGCAAGACATCGAGGAACTGGAGCTCAAACGGGAAGTTGCGGACCTGGAGGCCTAGGCAAGACTGGTGGCGCGAGAAGGGGGACTGGCGGCGAGGAGAGAGAGCGTGACCATGCGAGCTGACGACAGGCACATAAGCTCCAAGGATGGCGGGAATGCATGTAACGGCCGTGAAGACCGCTTGATGACAGCAGGTGTGGGGCAGGAGGAAGGACACTCAACTTACAAACGCTTCCGGGAGGGCGAGGCCAGATGACTGGAATGGGGGAGCTCATCAAGCGGGAGCGCTTCACAACTGTGAAGAAGTAAGTGGGGGTCTAAAGAAATACACAGAAGCCCGTAAGGACGCAAAGAAGATGTTGTTATAAACTGATACATACAACCATGAAGTGGGCTCTACAGTAACAAACGTCCGGGAGAATGTAAGGCCGTTCAACACTATACTTTATTTCAATCGCGCTATGCACATGAGTACACATGTGATAGGAGGGAGTGCGAGCGCATCGACCATCGTTGCCTCGAGCCACAGCCACACAAACCGACAGATAGCAGCCAGCCGCCAGAAGAGGGGTTGTTGTCCCTGGAATCGTAATGTGGGGTGTTCGTGTACGGACGCGGAGTTCTGCTTAGGCCATTACTGCTCGAAGTGTGGATCTAAGGCACAGAAAGGAGCCAGATGAAGGGAGTAACTCTTCGGTGAGTGCGATACAACCAGTGACACATGTCGTGAGCCGTCACATTGGTTTGACGACGGTGGAAACAGGAAGTGTGACCAGGAGGAAACCCCCTAGTGGGAACGTGGACATTTTGCATTATGTACATGACTTTGCTTTTTCTGATTGTGTGGTCATTCAATGCTATGACCAGGCTGCTGAGAAACCTATTGACTGATTTTTTGCAGAACTCGACTGCGGTAGAGTGCTAGAGCATTGTTGATATAATTTTTGACACTCCAGATTATTCTGTTACATGTCCATTGCAGTCTCGTACTAGTCATTTATTGCAGCACCCTAGTGTCGATCGGGTTGATTGTACCAATGAGTGTATTAATTGCACCAGTGATTGTATTAATTCAGGGATGAAAGTGCTCTCCGGGGAAAAAAGCGGAAATGCTGATATTCTCCCATAGGCTTAGCATTGTCAGGGAATCGCGGAAAATTCCCGGAAGTCGGTTTCATATATATTGGTATACGCTGAAAGTGATGCACAGTTTGAAGCATGTATTCATAGTGTACGCTGATAATGCTGCGATGCTTGGAGGATTTATTAATATTAGTAGTGTACGCTGATAGTGATGCGGCATCAGCACCAGATATTAGTATAGGCTGATGGTGCTGCGGGATTGAACAATCCCGGAAATCCGCGGAATCGTGGAGATCTTTCATCCCTGAAATTTAATTGTACCAATGATGATGTACTATCCCCCATCAGGCAGAGTTGATTTCATTCCGGGTTTAGACCAACGTAGCGGCTAGGGGCCAGGAGGAGGGGCCCCAGGTACGCGAACACATTGACGGTACCTGGCCTAGATCGGATTTTTAAGGTGAAGGTGATCACACACCCCAGATTAGCAAGGGCGCAAAATCAAGGAGCCCTGAAGTCGAGTCAGGCCTCAAGTGGGTCGAGGGTTTGTTTGTTTGTTTGTTGTTTTACGTCCTAGCAACATCTAAGGTCATATCAGGACAGGTACCGACTTGTGACTGCACACTCACGGCGACTTTATAGTGCTTCCCCACTGGAAGACCAGGCCACCAGCACCATGACCTGATATCCCACTCAGTTACATTATCCTGACACTGCGCCAACCAGTCCTTCCCCTATCCTAATAATGCCGAGCGCCAGACTAGGAAGCAACAAGTATACATTTTTAAGTCATTGGTTTGACTCGACCAAGTGGGTCGAGAGTACACATATAGATGAACACAGGTTGTAATCGGTAAAGGAGATCAGGAGATCGCTAGCAGTAAAGGTCAGGGAACAGCTGACTGGGCCCCAAGACAGGTTCATCGTAAGCGACGGTTGTGTTAAAGGCATATGCACTTGTTCACAGAATAGAAGGATGTGCTGCACAACTCAAACCATGGATGGTATTCGCAGAGGCTTTATATAGGGGCATTTCAATTTGTTTAATTATTCCAAGTCATTTTTGTTTACTATAATATATATCTGAAGCAGAATGTCAGGTTAATGGATATTAAGAATAGGGCGTCATAGAAGCACTGGCAAATGTGAGTTAAAAATACATATTGCAAAACTATCCATGCACACTAAACAAACAAAAAAGTGTGCGTTGTCCAATTTCTAATGCAAATATAAAGAACGCCTAGATCACCACTATTAATGGCCTTCATGAGAGAATATATTACACGACCATTTATTGTCGTCGTTTATACATATATATAGTTTAAAAACTTATACTAGAAGGCGCAGATTTTTCTAAATGCTACATCCGGCTAATTTCTCCCTACAAACTATGGCCTATTGTGGAGGGTTTACGGTGGTAGGAGAGAAAAGCTATTTTGGTACATGGCTATAGAAAGCTTAATCATAATGTAACACATGTACAATTAACCGGCTTGTACACGAGAACGCCGGCCAGCACAGGTGGAGGTTTGACGCTTGAACTGAGGCAGGTTGACCCCTGTGGGTGTGACTCCACAACACCGCCATTAGCATCCCAATCATCGACAACAGCACAACCCCTGGTGCTTGCAAAGGGAAGACTGCAAAGGGCAGATGGGCAGCGGAGCCTTCACTCTCCTGTATACAGTAAGTACATAGGTGTACAGCAAGCAGTAGGTGGAGCGGCTCTGTACCCAACATCACACCACCCCACCCACATTTTACAACCCAGGAAATGTAAGGAGTGGAGATGGGGAAGGGGAGTGGAGGAGGGGGAACGGGAAGGGAATGGGAGAGGGGAGAGGAGAGGAGAGGAGAGGAGAGGAGAGGAGAGGAGAGGAGAGGAGAGGAGAGGAGAGGAGAGGAGAGGAGAGGAGAGGAGAGGAGAGGAGAGAGCCACACCACCCACACCCACTCCCAACAGTCGGACCAACCTCTGGATCCTGACTGACCCCCGAGCGGCACGGAAGGTGGTATATGTGTGTGAGACGGAGTGACTGTGGGAACGCAGAGCCAGTATTTTGAACTGAGTCAGAGATGCTCCCCACACATAGACCGACCACCGAGCACTGAAACGTGCTCCTATTGACGCGTATACCAACAGTACTTTGGTTGAGTCATTGGGCATGTCTAATGAATATATAGTCAGTGCGTCTTAGTCCTATACGCGTTAAAATGGGGGAACTCACCATCCAACCATAATATCCCTAGAACAGCTTCCCGTCATTTTTATTCCTCTACAAATCTTACACATCTTACCAATTTGTATGAGAATTGCCACTTTTAACTGGTTAACCTCCTGATTACAGACCATATGCGCTAGCAGTGCTTCATGCATGACCATTTGTGGCTTACAGCCCTGTAAGATAGCCGTGCAGGACCGTTTGAAGAGTCCAATAACATTTGTGGAAGAATTGCCCGGTTTAACTGCCAACATTTCTCTGCCTTACTGGATGCTATCCGGTTCAGCCTGCCCACACCACAACTCCGCTCGACCTTTACGCTGCCCATAATGAACCTGCCTCCACCTGGGTGTAAATGGCCAACGGGACCGAGCTAGTTTCAGCCTTACTTGTTCATTACGTTTGAACCAGGCTGGAGCGGAGTGGCCCCTGGATATTCCTTGTGGGACCGCACCACAGCTTGTCATGCACAAATACAGCAGGTTGTCGAAGTAGTTG
The DNA here is from genome assembly GCA_030323885.1 of Branchipolynoe longqiensis. Lineage (NCBI taxonomy): Eukaryota > Metazoa > Annelida > Polychaeta > Phyllodocida > Polynoidae > Branchipolynoe > Branchipolynoe longqiensis. The sequence continues at coordinate 187,400,143 of CM059186.1, read as the reverse complement.
TGGGCTGGGGGAGAAAGTCATAGCGATTGCAACAAGGTCACCTAAATATTAGGCATGAAAAAAGAATGCACACATAAAAACAGACATGTGACTTCATTTCACCTTGTAAAACATATGGTGCTGAATAAAGCCTAGGCGATTCATGTCTGTAATATTATGTATAGAGTATCCGGAGGACAGCTTGGCTCAGCATCAGTCCCCATGGCCCGGTATCTCAACGAGGCAACACCATAAAGGCAAGATGAGCGTGTACTGTTACAAGTCAGTACCGGTTCTGATTAGTAGAACCAAAAAGGCAGAAAGAAAGACAGAAAGAAAGACAGAAAGAAAGAAAGAAAGAAAGAAAGAAAGAAAGAAAGAAAGAAAGAAAGAAAGAAAGAAAGAAAGAAAGAATTCAGACTATTTTGATGTGACAACCACGTCCAGAAGACATCAATCACGTGACCGACTGCTGGTGTTTCAGATATAAAGACAATCTCTGAGGCGACTTAAAGTTACAAGCTTCAAAATGTAAGGCAACTTTATTTCTGGCATTGCTGGTCAGCACATAACAGTGTCAGAACAACGGGGTCACGAGGTCACCTACCGAGTCTGCTCAAACATTCCAAAAATAACTTTCAAGGTTACGCCCCCAGCCATTCTCACTCACTACTCAGGTACAATTGTTTAACACAATTCGCCATGAGGTCTCCCCATGCCCTAACACACAAAGATAAGAAATTAAAGCTGCATAATCCGATGAAAGCATCACATTTTCAAAACCAAAACACTTACGTAGATTTGATCCGACATACCCACCCGTGCACTTATTAAGCATTTGTTGCTGCATAAAAGGGCGCACTAAGCCAAGTTACTACTGAAGACATGTCAGAATTTAAACGTGCTTGCCAAAATTAATTTGGCGTATTTTCGCTTCAAATACCTCCAAAGTTAGCCATTTAAAATAAATGTTACTTACAATAATAATCATTCTAATGCAGAAACTCAAAACCATTGGACTATTCAACTTTAAGAATACACGATCACTCGCAAACTACCTCTCACAAGAGACCCTTCCCACAGACCCCCCCCCCCCCCCCCGCATCTCGGAAGTAGTCTCGCGGGCTGCACTGGGTAGCGTCCTGGCGTTGTTGATACTCACGGTGTTCCATACGGTGGCGCTGTGACGGTGGCGGGGCCAGGCCGGTCCCCGGGCCACCACACGGGTTGGCAGCAGTCTCCTCCTCCCTTCGGGCTGCCGGCCCCGACCCCTTCACCCGCGGCCAGCGCGACGACCCCCGGCAGGTCAAACGGCCAAACCCAGTGCATCATGCACGACGGGCCCCACGGCACGGCGCCGTAACACCGGCACAGCACCAGCTCGTCGTCGGGGGCCTCCCCGACCTGCCCTGCCGCCAAGGGCTTCTTCCGGGGCAGCTTGGTGAGCCGGGACAGCAGCTTGTGGAAGAACATCGCGTGTGTGTGTGTGTGTGTGTGTGTGTGTGTGTGTGTGTGTGTGTGTGTGTGTGTGTGTGTGTGTGTGTGTGTGTGTGTGTGTGTGTGTGTGTGTGTGTGTGTGTGTGTGTGTGTGTCGTGTGTGTGTGACTGTACGTGTATGTGTCGTATGTATGTATGTGTGTGTGTGTGTGTGTATGTATGTCTGTCTGTCTGTCTGTCTGTGTCTGTATGTGTGTATGTCTGTCTGTCTGTCTGTATGTATGTATGTATGTATGTATGTATGTATGTATGTATGTATGTATGTATGTATGTATGTATGTATGTATGTATGTATGTATGTATGTATGTATGTATGTATGTATGTATGTATGTATGTATGTGATGCTCCTGACTGGTAACGATGGTGACCTGCGTGTGTAATGTCAGCCTCTCTCAGCACACAAGCGTGCGTGTGCTGCTGTTAATACTGAGCATCGAGTCTGAATCATGATGTTTAACTCAGCTCCCTGCGTACTTGACAACTTACAACAATCGGCAAGTGGTCCTACATAGACGGTTCACAACAACTCCTCCCAAAGGCAGTGACAAGTGTCAGCCGGTCTGTCAGTACCTACTGTCAGTCAGCCGGACGGCCAGTCTGCCAATCAGACGGCGTGGGTTATGTCCGGTCAAACTGCAACCCATACCTGGCTCAGGGGAGGGGTGTGACGGTGTGACGGTGTGACGGTGGGGTGTGCGCCGCCGAGCTGCCTGATCCTGATCCTGACCCCAGCAGGTCCCGGTATGAGACCGCACCGGCCGCCTGCCCCCACCCCCTTCCGGCCCGTCGTACCCGCCAGCCCTGGGCCCCTCTCGAGCAGCTCGCCCGGTTATTTTTGATCAGTCACCTCACGTGCCCCGTCCATCACCACACCCTTGGGTTGTGCCGAGAGGTTGCACAGCACTACCTGGCGGACGACCTGTGGAACTCGATAATCCTTAACCTACTTATTAGTGTTGTTATCTTTAGGCGCTACCTTTGAGTTCCAATTGGAATGTGGTGTGTGCTTCAAAGACATGTCTGTGTCGCTGTGTCGCTGTGCCGCTGTGTCTGAGTAGTCGGTCGGTCGTTGGAGTTTTTTGTTTGCTTGTTGTTTCACGTCCTGGCAACATCTAAGGACGGGTACCGACTTGTGATTGTGTGTGTGATTGTGTGAGATTGTGTGTGTGTGTGTGTGTGTGTGGTGTGTGTGTGTGTGTGTGTGATATGTATATATATAAACCGTCCTAGTGCAGGGTGAGCAGCTCCCTGCCCCCCACGAGGTGCTTTGTTTCACGTCCTGGCAACATCTAAGGACGGGTACCGACTTGTGATTGTGTGTGTGTGTATGTGTGTGTGTGTGTGTATGTGTGTGTATGTATGTGTGTGTGTGTATGTGTGTGTGTGTTATGTATATATATATGTAAACCGTCCTAGTGTAGGGTGAGCAGCTCCCTGCCCCCCACGAGGTGCTCTCTGTGATAGTGCTCCGTGCACCAAGTCCCGGACCAGTGTGGCGTATACACCTAGGCGCTCCTGGGCGGCAGGCCAGCAAACAAGCGGTGGCCGGCGAGCTAACTGACCAACTAACCAACTAATTAACCAACGTTAACAAGCAACACTTATTTTCACCGCCAGTTGGTGATGTGTGGTTGTTTGTACTCGAGCCAGTTGCATGATCAGAGATGCCGACATGTTTGAGAAATAAATAAGGAAATCATTGTAACAAGAACAAAAAGTGGAATTCATCCATTAAATCCCCCATGGTAAATAAACAGGGATACCTGTTCCCAGCTCTCCTTTCATTTATATAATAAAGAGATTTGTCCACACACATTTCACACTCCAAGCTCCACCCACAGTTCACACTCCTAGCTCCATCCATAGTTCACACTCCTAGCTCCACCCACAGTACACACTCCTAACCCCACCCACAGTTCACACTCCTAACTCCACCCATGGTTCACACTTCTAGCTCCACCTACAGCTCACATGCCTAACCGCACCCACAGCTCATACGCCTAACCCCACCCACAGTTCACACTCCTAGCTCCACCTACAGCTCACATGCCTAACCGCACCCACAGCTCGTATGCCTAGCCCCACCCACAGTTCACACTCCTAGCTCCACCCACAGCTCATATGCCTCGCCCCACCCACAGTTCACACTCCTAGCTCCACCCACAGCTCATACGCCTCGCCCCACCCACAGTTCACGCTCCTAGCTCCACCAAAAGCTCCACTCATAGCCGCAAACCCGATCTTGCTGTATCTACCGCAATGGTCACCCCTGCCCCTGTCAAGTTTAGAGAGCCAAAACATTGGAAATTGTGCTCAGGCTTACTCACCATTTTCCAACATCGTATTACAAGATGGTGGATTCGCCGTTAAAAGAAGAAAAGACATGGCCTAAGCCTCCAGTACATTGTTACATAAACTTCCGCCTACTTCCGCATCGCAAGTCTCAGCCACGTGACCTAGATAGCAGGGAGAAGCTCATCTAACTAGATTCATTCAGAGATACTAATTCAACTATGACAACATAATATTTCTATTCCGCAGTTCTATTCAGGGGTGAAAGTGGTGTCCACAAAAATCGTGGGAAATCAAGCTTTGTTTATTACACCGCCGGCGAATTTCCGTGAAAACATAGATTTTCGCCCATAGGATTGGATTAGCACTGTCATGGAATCACGGAAAAATACTAGCAGTCAGTCTTCACCTATCCTTGTTGTAACTATTATCGACCAGACCTAACACTTTCTTGTTTGGGTTTTATGTTCTAGCAACATCTAGTCATATAAGAACAGGATTCGAACTAATCACATGTCATATACAGGGATGAAAGTGGTCTCCGGGAAAAAAAGCGGAAATGCTGATATTCTCCCATAGGTTTAGCATTGTCAGGGAATCGCGGAAAATTCCCGGAAGTTGGGTATCATATATATTGGTATACGCTGATAGTGCTGCGCCGTTTGAAGCATGTATTAGTAATATACGCTGATAGTGCTGCGGCATCTGCACTACATATTAGTATATGCTGATGGTGCTGCAGCGTAAAACAGTAGAGCCTATATATGTTAATCGTGCTGCGGGATTGAAAAATCACGGAAATCTGTGAAATCGCAGAGATCTTTCATCCCTGCATATAGATCCTGATTCTTGCCATTTTGTTTAACATTAATCAGTGAATATCAAAAATCGCGGAAATCGTATCAATACAGCATCACCATTAACATTAGTACTGCCATTTCTTTTCATGGCCTAGAAGCTCTATAGATGGTTATGATTCTGTAGGTTTTATATATCTTTTTATTTAGAATGCCTTTGAAGCATTAGACTGCTTGAAAATTATCAATTTAATCGAAGCGGTGCTCCACTGATTTTTTGTGTATATAGAAAACATATGTTTGCTCTGTTTTGCCAAAGCAGAGATTTCACTTTATACCAATCAACAAATGGAAGGGCGAACACAGATTCAAATCAAAGTTGGACATGGCAAATTATCAAAGCCCTTAACATTTTCAATTGATAAAAAAACAGTGATAGTCACTGGTTGATGACATAAATAAAATACATTTACAAATATTTCCAAAAACGCAAAAGAATCCTTTGCGTATCTAACTGAAAAATAGTAACATGTTGACGAGTATTGTTTGTTCGTTGGGGCATTATGTCCTAGTAACATCATAGATCGTACCAGGACAGCTACCAACTTCTGACAGCGTGCACCCGTTATGACTTCATAGTGCTACCCACGAGGTGGAAAAGCCACTGGCACCATCCCCCAATATCCCACTCAGTCACATTATCCTGATTCTGAGCAAACCAGTCCTTGACCTATCCTAATAATACCCAGCGCCTGGCTAGGTGCTGATGAGTATTAATTTTGTAAGTCATTCGCTTGAGTCAGTCACACAGACCTGCTTACACCACATTTCCTATTTAGGTATTCCAGTGAAAAGAATTGTGTACTTTCCAAGTTGTTTTTTTTGCATACACAATTTTAATGATGGGTGTCTGTGCACTCTGGCTATAAAACTGTGTACAAAATACACAAAACTATATTCCATTTCCCTTATACCAATTACCTGTCAAATATCTTTAGCAACCATAGCTATATTTATTCACGAGTATGGACAAAAGAAAATCACCATTGTACCAACAATCTCACACTTAACAACAACAAAGTCGTTAACACTGCAAATTGTGGCTGAGCGATGGCAAAACTACTCAGAGTGGACTAAAGCAGGGATGCATTTTTATCACAACTTAAAAACGGAAAGTAAAAACTAGTAATGCCGCGCAAAGCATATGATAATATTCATATCCATCTACTATGCGCCTCCTCTAAATCAGGATTTACCCTAAGATTCGGGAAAGTAATATTTGCAGATGACACCACAATGTACATACAAAATTACAAACTGCATGTAGCAAACTAAACTTAACATAGAACCTAATGGTCTTCGGAAAACCAACAAACATTAAATAGCCCCAAAAAACATGCAGTATTTGCAACAGCCACGACGCTAATGCAATTACAAGAACATGTCAACCAAGATAAGAAACCATGTGAAAATATAAATACCTAGGTCTAACTCTTGACATGATACTTGTCAGGATAGGGAAACAGCAACTAAACAAAATTAAAAGCAGCATTGCCATGAACAGCATAGCACAGCTAAACAAATTCTGGAAAATGAATAATTATAATTTAAACACATCAAAATATACAAAACCAAATCTTGCTAATACTAGTCACTACAAAGTGAATATCATACCTATTTCCTGCCAACGCATTAAAAAATATATATTGATACCCAGGTACAAATAAAAGCATACATCAACATTAAGAAGACAACTATTAATACCAATCTACAAAAGAAATATTAATCTAAAGATTAAATTTAGGTCTATTTAAGTGTATTATTTGTATAACTATATACAACATGTAATGAAACTATCATGTTAAACCCATAATAGTTTCCACGTAGAAGCAGAAGTGCGAGAATAACAATACAAATATAACTCCGCTTAATAAAAACAGTTTTAATACATTCATTGATTAGGCGGAATAAATTTTAACCACAGGCAATTGGTGTGTTTCATTCCACTGCCCCATGCCATATTCTAGTAATGCCGAGCATCAGGGTTAGGTAGCGGTACATATAAATTGTTGGTTATTGCTTTGACATGGCCAGGTTTTGCACCACACGACTTCGAATCCCACGACCTGCACACTGGAAGCGGGCGCTCAACTCACTCAGCCATCTCGTCTGGTTCTCACACGCACGCGCACAGTAAAAGGAAAAGAAAAACAAAGAAACGCCTGGAATTAAAAATCTAAATTTAGAAAATTTCCGAAGGGTAGCCTATCTGTTGCACTGGCGAAATGAGCTACTCTGGAAGCACCTCCAAGATCTGCATTTCAGTCTGCAAGCGCACCCCACCCACACCCACACAGTGCAGAGATGACTGGTGCTGTGGGGTGTGCTTAACTCATTACCCCGGTTAGTTATAGTGCGGCGTGGGAGGATGCCGTTTATAAACACAAACACCACAGCCGGGCGTAGCGGTGAGGGGAGCGCCGGAGGGGAGGTAACTAAGTAAACTGGTGCAATATCGCCCTATCATGCCACAGCTCGCAGAGTAACATCGGGCCCCACCGAGCTCGTCTTGAGCTGCTCCCATCAGCCACATGCTGCTCGCCCGGTGCCCTAATTGCTTCCAAATGGTGCTCCTGTGCGTGGCTTCCTGCTCTACGGTACTTCACCAGCCCCCGGCAGGTTAACTATGGCCGGGGTCTCCCCGCACAGACCCCCGCCCCGCAGCACCACCAACCACAGGCAAACATGGCCCTCGTCTTCCACCTTTCCCAACCCCCGACCAACAGTAGACAAGTCGGGCCTAGACTCCCACCCGTTCTAAACCAGAGACAGATTGAACCTAGCTTCACACAAGCAAACTCCTCAATGACTCCTAGGCAACTAGTTAGGCCTCTACCCTAAGTCTGACCGTACTTTCACTTAATTAATGCCCACAACCCCAAGACAAGCAGGGCACTAGTCTCAAGTGTCAAATTCAACAAACTCCCATTCTCTCAGTTATAGTTTGTTGTTTTGTTTGTTTGTTGTTGTTTTACGTCCTAGCAACATCTAAGGTCATATCAGGACGGGTACCGACTTGTCACAGTGCGCGCTCATGGCGACTTTATAGTGCTCTCACTGGGAAACCAGGCTGCCGGCACCATGACCTGGTATCCCACTCAGTCACATTATCCTGACACTGAGCACACCAGTCCTTGCCCTGTCCTAATAATGCCGAGCACCTGGCTAGGAAGTGACAAGCACCAATTTTCAAGTCATTGGTTTGACTCGACCAAGGTTCGACCCCACGATCTACCAGCACGGGAGACGGACGCTCCAACTCATTCGGCCATCCAGTCTGGTCTCTCAGTTATATCAGTCCCAGCCCCATTACAGGTAGGATCTAACATCCAACCAGCATAAGTGTCTAGTAGGTAGGACACTTCACAAGTATGGCTCCGGTTACACGTAGACAGGCAGATTAGATAGGTGACCGATAGCTAAGGTAGTAAGGACCGAGTCTAATAGACCAACCTCAACTCACATACAGGGTGGTACCATTCAGGCACACTGAACACGGGGCAAACAAACTCTCGGCAAGTAAGGCGTCCAAACTAGGAGTAGACTCCTAGGGCAAGTAAGACCCAGCCATCACTGCCCATCATCGAATCGGCAGAGCGTAGGTATCCCGTGCGGCAGATCGGGAGTTCAATTCCCGGTCGAGTCAAACCAATGACGTACAAAATTGATACTTGTCGCTTCCTAGCTTGGTGCTCGCCATTAATAGGATATGGCAAGGACTGGTTAGCTCAGTGCCAGGATAATGTGACTGAGTGGGATATCCTGATTTCCCAGTGGTGCAGCACTATAAAACCATCATGAGTGCGCACTGCACCAAGTCGGTACATGTCCTGATATGACTTTAGATGTTGTCAGGACATAAAACTCCCATCCATCCCAGTATTGTCCATGTCTAGTTTAGTTGTGAGCACGTCCCACTCGAAGTCTCACCCCACTTCACCGTCCAGCCGTCACATATATATCCTAAATAACTTCAGTTGAACACCGAAACCAGGATCAACCAGCACTCCAGTAATAAATAAACAGCTTCATTACCGAATCCAGGGTCAACAACGGCACCAGGGCAACCATTCGACACATCAACCATATATGCAAATCATGACTACCTCCTCTCTTCGATAGCTAGCATTTCTTCCGAGATCATGCTTCACTTGATTAACAACATAGACCTGAGAAACTCTTAAAGCGCCCTAGACCAATAAATCCATCAAATTTTCAAAACCAAAACAATTATCTAAATTTGATTCTATATATTTAACTCGTACCAGTGCACTTATTAAACATTTGTCGTCACAAAAGGGAATACTGAGGCAATTGAATAAAACATGTTACTTTAGAATGTTATGGTGTCAAGTTTTGGCATACATGCCAAAATTGATTTTGGATGGTTACACTTCAAATATCTCAAAAGTTAGCCATTTAAAATAAAAGCTAGTTCAAGCTAAAGTAAGGTATGTTATAACGATCAACCTAGTGTATTTATCTTGGAAAATGTCAGAATCTCAAAACCATCAGACTATGCAACTTTAAACAAATTTTATTTTTTTAAATAATCCTTGTAGCAGTGAGTAGCCTCACCGGCTCTACCACACCCACGTAGTCACTGGGAACTGCAACAAAACCTACTCATGAGTAGCTGCATAAAGCACTACAGCAGCCCGGGTCAGACCCGATGTGGCCCCGAGTAAGTAGTGGCCTGGCCGGCCACATGTGGTCAACAAACTAAAATACACGCAATAAAGCCGCATAGCAACATGTGTTATTACAACCACTAGTAGGTCCAAGCACCAATGGTTAACTCGGTGTGCTATGTTTGTTTGTTGTTGTTTTACGTCCTAGCAACATCTAAGGTCATATCAGGATGGGTACCGACCTATGACAGTACACTCATGGCAATTTTATAGTGCTGCCACACTGGGAAATCAGGCCACCGGCACCATGACCCAACATCCCACTCAGTCACATTATCCTGACACCGAGCTAACCAGCCCTTGCCCTATCCTAATAATGCCAGCACCAGGCTAGGAAGCGACAAGTATCAATTTTTAAGTCATTGGTTTGACTCGACCGGGAGCCGAACTCGCGAACTCCCGATCTTCCGGACACGAGGCCTGTGCTCTACCGATTCGGCCACCACGCCCGGTCGGCGTGCTCTGTAAGCAGGCTGGTTGGGCACTGCGGTGGTGTCTGTGTTAAACGGCACACACACAGCGCCACAAATACATGGATATTGATTTTCCTCAGGTGAACAATGAGTAATACTTCACTACGGCGCCATTGTCACTGGGTCCGCTTATAGACAGATATGTATAATAGCTGTAATCTATTGCCGCTGTGAAATAAGACCAATAATATGGACACAATAGTCGCACCAGCGCTGTGTTTTGTTTGTTTGTTGTTGTTTTACGTCCTAGCAATATCTACGGTCATATCAGGACGGGTACCGACTTGTGACAGTGCGCACTCATGGCGACTTTATAGTGCTGTCCCACTGGGAAACCAGGCCACCGGCACCATGACCTGGTATCCCACTCAGTCACATTATCCTGACACTGAGCACACCAGTCCTTACCCTGTCCTAATAATGCTGAGCGCCTGGCTAGGACGCGACAAGTATCAATTTTTAAGTCATCGGTTTGACTCGACCAGGGTTCGAACCCACGACCTACCAACACGGGAGACTGACGCTCTAACTCATTCGGCGACCCCGTCTGGTCCCAGCGTTGTGTAGTAGCTTGCCTAGTATTCTTCACCTTAGGAAACTTACTGCTTGAGGAGCCGTCCAAAGTTGTCAACATTTTCATGGTAGTACATAGATAAAAGATTCACCCGGTACTTGTAGTACACGGGTGAACGACAACGTAGTGTAAATACGGGCGAAAATAGCTTTAGTATGGAACCTGAACTAGAAACTGTGGCTCCAGTATCAAATGGCTACTTATATCGGCACAGATTTGGTGAAATGGGAGAGAATGCAAAAAGACATGATGGCTGCCGCAGAATGCCGTCGATTTCACTTTTAAATCTTATTAAACTAGATATTATATTATATTTTTCAACTCAAAGGTAGCGGGCTATCAATAAGACATATGTAAAGAATAATTGTTGCTTCTTAGATTGTGAAATTAGGCTCTCAATTCATTGACCAGTTTTTTCGACAGCTTTTACATAGGATTGGTTTGCACCCCTACTGCAGCAGTACGGGGTGAATCTTGTATCTAGGTAGTACAAAGAGTACCACTTTTTCAGACCTCCCCCCCCCCCCCACCCCACTCCAACAACATGTTACTGCAGCCCCAGACAGGGTGGCCGAATGAGTTCATCGACCACATTGCATTTTGGACGGTCATGAAATTCGAAGGAAGACTAATTCCCCATGGTTGAAAATTCCCCTGCTTAATCAACTAATGTACCCCCCCCCCCCCCACCAAAATAAAATAACTTGCCAAAATATCAACATTTTATTAAACGATAAAAGTCATACTCACTCCCCTTCCGGGTTTACGCTTTGTACGACCGTGAAATGTTGGTGTGACCCCAAGAAACAAATGTTGCTCGATAAATAAATAGTATCCACATTAGAAGCACCCTTTATGAACTATAAAGAATAGTAAGTGACCAGATCTGGAAGCAGCTTCAATGTGCTAAATCACATCTGATTGGCCCCCAACTAAGGTCCTAGATTGCAACACTTATAGCACACTTTCAATACCTTACGTGAGAGTGTACTGTCTGGAGTACCACCACCGGGCCTTCTACTGTAACAATGACTAGTTAACAACAATGACTAGTTAACAACATGGTGCTAGATGAAGTGCACCGCCTGGGGTCCTACGTCAAAGGTTTGTGGTCTACGCCTTTTACTAACAATCTGACGCACTTCAATGATACATGGATAAGTAAATCCAATTTTAAAAAAAGAAGAAATATAAACATTTTGATACCGTTAAAATACACAATATACAAATGTGCAGTGTAATTATCTCATTGTAGATAGAAGTATGCAACAACCATGGTTTTGTCAGCATCACCTCCTGCTAATAGTAATATGCAATAAGTAGGATTAAATAAATTGATTCTGTGGGGAAATTGTCTGTAAAATGCTTGTGAACTCCGCCCTATGTAACCGCGGAATGCTAGGTCTGTGAGGTCTGTGAATCGCTAGTCACTCGCATCTGCTCTTGTTGTTATCATTGTTGGATGGGGTTTTGCGTCCTGGAAACATCAACGGTCATATTAGGGCGGGTACCAACTTGTGAGAGTGCACACTCAAGGCGATTTTATAGTACTTCCCCACTGGCAAACCAGACCGTGGGTTCCATGACCCGATTTCCCACTCAGTCACATTATCCTGATACTGAGCTAACCAGTCCTTGCCATAGCCTAGTAATGCCGAGTGCCAGACTAAGAAGCGACAACCAATTCACTAACCACTTTTCACCAAAGATTAATCCATACTACCATACCGGCAACTAAATACAGCTACTACCCATCATTCAATAAATTAATGCGGTCAACAACTGTAGTTAAAGGGCCAGATATAGGTCGCTGAGACACTACTCGTACTCCGACAAATGCTCTCCAAGCATACGTTTGCCAGTTTTCAGTTTATGCAACTACATATGTGGGGGGAGAGTGCTGACATTGGTTGCTTATGTTGTGGTTTATTTAGTCCAGCAGCACTCACACTTTTAGACAACCATATAGAGAACAAAATGTTAGAAATTGTAATCTAAAATGATAAATATAAAGTTCAAATGTTTATTTATCATAACCAGCTACTTTTTGTATGAATAATTGATTTAAATCATGTAGATTAATAGACTTCAAAACTTGAATTGAGAGCTTTCTATGGCTGCCATCTTGGTGGTTGCTATGGCTTCCCCTGTATGTGGGAACCCCTCTCGGTCATGTGATGAGGGAATCCCACCTATGATGTCATTCATACATCACATACCTCAACTCTCCTCCCACATGTTCAGTGGCATGAACTGAACAAACTAAGCAAAGGTATGTTTGGAGAGCTTTTGATGCTGGATTCGTTTGTATCTGGGTGAGGTATATCCGGCGACTTTAACACCTCACCCCACTCAACCTACACATCAAACAACTCCACACAGACACTAACAATGAGTACCACTACTAATAACTCTACACGTACATCCTAATCATTTCAACCAAATCATCCCACACACCACATAGCATTTTACCAAAAATCCAGACTGTCCTATACTAATGCACACTGAAGGCTTGCTGCTACAAACTAGATAGATCGCAACCACATATGCCAAGTACACACCTACCGTTTACGATTCGCGCACTAAAACTCGTGACTCGACCCGACCCGCTTAAAACTGAAAATGGGCCGATTCATTTTTGGAATCGCGAATCGCAATCGTAAGGAAGCAGTTTTAGCCCTAAAAGTGAGTTTTAAGTCGTGAATCGCAATCGGTAGGTGTGCTAGGGGAGTGCACACCTCACGACTTTTGGGGAGTTTTTGATCGTATATGGTGGGTGGGTGCGGAAAAACAGTAGGTGTGTACCTAGCATTAGTTAGCTAAATTTGGATTATACCTACACCCAGACGATACTGACATAACCCTGTCTAGAAAATTAACTTACACACTACCTACATTAAATGCATACACTGACTAGATATACACCAAACTCTTAATTAGCTGAATGTAATAACAAAATTGTATTATCTTAAAACTGTTCTTGTAATTAAATAGTGTAACTGATTGAAGTTAAGCATGACTGGAAGACCAGTGCATCTGTGCTGAAAGAAACAACTGTATTCAGATTGTAACATAGCAGTGAATATAGGGAGACTGCTCACTAACAGGTAGTTTGCCTTTTATAAGTGGTTACAGCACATGTTTGGACCGTCCTACTCGTCCTATCTCTTCGTTAGGACTGGCCTACCCAGCAACTGTATAAGGCGTGTTGTCACACTCTCAGCACTCTACTGCCAGACATCGAGGCGTCAACATCTCCATGTCAGTTAGGCATGAAACCTGATCTGGCTAGTTACAGCTTATGGGATGGATTCAACTTGCTGAGCTTCTACAGTATTGACCAATGGCCGTGAGGAGGATTGGTGACTGTGGTGTCTGCCTTTTCCCACATCACTGCTGCTTAGCCTGACATGTACAACCACCATCAACTGAGACTCTATACCTGTATGGTTGGCAACAGCTCACAGACAATGGATCATCTATATCTATCAACTCCTCAAGGCAACTGAGACATAGAATAAGCACCAAGAGGACTGAGTGTATCTATCATCCATATGGACTACACAGACAGTTGTGAGTGTAATATCATACCATTGAGAATTCATATGTAACTGTACACTTTGTAATTGAGAATATATATTATAAGTACATATTTGTGTATCGTTATTTGTCTTCTTTACTAAGAATAGAAGATGCTCCAAAATCGATTTTCTCCTCACTATATTAGCTAGTCTATAAGATTAGGCATTAGTTAATATATGTGACAAGATGAATAAAAATGATTATTAACTAAATTAAAAATTAAATAATGTTGGCAGGTCATTAGCGCATAGTTAATGCATGTCTAAATGAAACACCGAACCTAACAACTTAGAAAAGTGAAGGATGGAACGATGCCGGGTGTGTCACCCAGATGTGCATATACTACAAGTATACTACTAACACAAAGCGCACAGATATATAATCTCTATTAGCATGGATGAAAGTGGGTCCCCGGCAAAAATCGCTTAAATCGGGCAGCTTCCGACAGAACCAAGCATGGTTACTATACCAACAGCGAATTTCCGCGAAAATGCGGATCCCCCCACCCCCCATAGGATTAGCATTGTCAGGGAAACGCGGAAACTTCCCGAAAGTCAGGTTTTATCCACTACTCTCCTAGCACCATTACATTGACCAGTCAGTACAGACTATCAATCATCCTTGAAGAGCACTCCACTGTCCTTGTGACTGTATTATCAATCATTTATCTGTCCTAGCAACATCTAAGGTCATACAAGAATGGGATTTAAACTAACCAATTCGTGTCATATATATTGGTATTTTGTGAAGTTAATGGGAAAATATATTAAAAAGCCGCGGAAATCCGCGAAACCGCGCAAATCTTTCATCCCTGTATTACTATCTATTTTAAGGTGCCCTTTTCGTATTTGCCATTTGCCGGGGCTAGAATTGGGAGGATTCCCACACCTGTTTCCATTAACAAATAGCCCATGTGCTTGCACGTTCCCTGAGCGTGCTAAAAACCGCAGTCAACACTGACGTGGCCAGCTCTATTCTGGCAACAGTCAGAGGGTGGTACCAGAGGCACTGGGCACTTTTAGCAAGGCACACTCCATTGAAACCTCTCGCTGTTTACCTTCACTCAAAGCATCACCATTAAAGTTGCATAGACCAATTAAGAAACAAAAAGCCTCCCCATGTTTGCTACAGTATCCAACTTGAATTGTGGTGAATTCATTAAAGGGGCATAGTCCGGTGGTTTTGAGCTTCTGTCATTTTTCTGAGATAAATAAATTAGGTTGATTGTTATCTACCTTACTTTAGTTTGAAGTAACTTTTATTTTAAAGGGCTAACTTTTTAGATCTTTGAATGGAGGTTGGTTGTTGGAGATTTAAATCCTGGCAACATATAAGGTCATATCAGGACGGGTACCGACTTTTTACAGTGTGCACTCATGGTAACTTTATAGTGCTGTCCCACTGGGAAATCAGGCCACCAGCACAATGACCCAATATCCCACTCAGTCACATTATCCTACACTGAGCTAACCAGTAACCCTATCATAGTAATGCTGGGCGTCAGGCTAGGAAACAACAAGTATCAATTTTATGTCATTGGTTTGACTCGACAGGGAACCAAACTCAAATCTCCTACACGCGAGGCCCACCACACCCAGTGAGATATTTAAGTTGAATATGGTGGATCAAACCTAGATGTTTGTCGTTTTGAAAATGTGATGCTTTCATCGACCATGCAGCCTTATACTTATAGATCCCAGAATGTGGTAGATAATGTGAATTCAGTGCTGAAGACGTGCACTTTGCTATTCTGCGCCCGCCCCGCCCTTCCCCCGCTAACCGTGCCTAACGAGCCTTTGCCAGCCATATGCTTAGTGACCAGCTGGATTGGGGCCGTGCGGACCAAATCCTGGCACTTCGCCACCTCACACACAACCGCAGAGGCATGCCCGCCAGACACCCACCCAACAAACACGGGGAAACACTGGAGACCGAGCGTGAGGAGACACACAAAGCCAGAGATCAGCAGTGCGTGACCATCTTACCAGTATGTTGGACTGACAAAAAGATGTGAGCCCGGTAGGTGTAGGGCCGCTTGCACCGTCGACATTTGTTCACTCGGGAGGTGTCTGGCGGGCATTATAGTGGGGCACCCATGGCACAACTGTCCCGCTGGCTTATTTCGGTGTTATTTGGCAGTAAAGTTACAGGTGAAAACACACATCATACGCAACCCTCCAGCAACATCCAATGTGTGGGTGGGGTGGGGAGAATTATCAATGAAGCTGAATTTTTTTTATTTAAAAAAAAAATAATGTGTATCCATAAATGGGTTCTTCTTCAGTGCTGGTCCTAAAAAGTGGGAATCGGACGTCAAAACTGAAATATGTTACAGCCTATCCCAATTAGGCTTGTGTTCCACATACACCCAATTTTAAGGAACAATTTGGTAAAAAAGCAGTTTGGACCCCGACTTGCCCCGACTGCAAGTAAGGGTTGCTTCGAACATGACCAAGTGGAGAACGTCACGCATGATTCGGTGTGACACAAAAACCCTCATGTAATATTTAGAACAAGACCCTTATTATTTCCTAGTTGGGTTTTGAACAGTAGTCACTAGGAGTAACTAAGTGCAATTTTATGAGTGTTCGTGCACTTGAGAGTAGAACAGAGAACATACGAAATTGTGATACTGAAACATGTGTGACATGGAAAGGAAACGTTGTTTCTTCATGATGAAACAAATACCAGAGGATGAAAAAGTATTTATGCATATTACTTATTAGTTTTTGATGCAGTGGACATATTTCAAAGTAATCTTGGAACACTTCCCTAACTTCTGATGTTCTTGAAATTCTAACACATGTTTCATGTAACATGTAATGCATGTTTAATGTGACACTCAATAATGACTTGGATTAGAAACTGTTAATATGATGCAAAAAAAAAGTATTTGTTCAGGGCATTATTTGCACACATTACATGTATGCAAGTATTTCATTTGAGTGTTATAAACTTTCTTATGTAAAAAAATATATTGTGATGACTTAGAGGATGAAGATGACAACAGGTGAACGCGTGTTTCTTCTTCATCGATGTGTGACACACCACAGCAATAGCATCATAGCACAACATCCTGTTTATGACTTGACACCACATCATCAGTAGGTGTGTAGATACCCACGGTATATTTGACAATCGTGGTGAGAAGAGATTCGATCCATTGTTGGATTTTGTATAGCGACATAAATATTCGCGATAATGCGTGCTTCACCCATGACACAAAGTTTTTATTCCACTTTTAATGCATTTTAGGAAATAATATGATAATTTTTGTGTTCAGAACTAGGCATCTATGATGCTATGGTTTTTATACAGGCAGGGTTTTTCCTGGTTTGCATGGTTGGATATTGTGAAAATTGAAGATGAACGCATGCTTCATGATGTGGCACCTTGTGAAACATGTGTTATGCTCACTTTCAAGCATCGTTGTTTTACACAGAGACACTCAACCGTCCTAAAATTATCTTTCTGACATTTTTGCATGTTACAACTTTGCAAATAAACTAGCTATGTTTGAATAGTTTGGGTCTGCTATGAAGTAGTTTCCAACACAAGCAGTAGAGTATCACCGTTCCCATTTTTTAGTGACATATTGGCTTGACAAATGAATCCATTTTTGCAATAAAAAATAAACCAAACATGTTGTCCCCACTAAATTGGTCTCATTGCTTCTTTGAAGTATAATGAAAGGAATTGTCTTCATTTGGTATTAAAAGGAGAATTACTTTAGAAGAAAACAGTTACAATGTGAGGAACCAACCAATTAGGACCAGCACTGAAGAAGAACCCAAATACAGGTTATTTTTTGTTAACCTGCACACAGTAGAAGTAGGAACTTTTATGAGACGAACCCTAGTGTCCGATGGTGTGGGTGTGGTTTTGTGTGTGTATTCTGAGAGTGAAGACTATAGAAAGGGTGGGTGTGGAGAAAAATATCCAGGTGCTGCATATTCTAGTGTCAGGGTAGCCGGCTAACGAGAACGAGGCAAATTTCAAACATGGTTATCAAAATCACGAAAGCACCAAATCCAGCACGAGGTGGTCACACATAAATTCGAACCAATAATTTGCCAGGTTTGATGTAAAAAATTTAAAACTTATTTGTAGTATCTGACAAAAATGGAGATTAAAATTTGTACTAGAAATAATAAGGTAAAGAAATAATTATGTGATTTGCCTTCAGCAGACAGGCAGCCTCAAACATCAGGATTTAATTATTTTTTAAACCAAAAAAAAATGTGTGCAAAATTAAGGAAAAATATTGACTAAGTAAAAAAAAAACCCACAAAAAACACAACTCAAGGACCAATGGGCCGATTGTATTTGTAATCAGAATGATGAGATCTTTCTAACTGTACCATTTGCAAATTAACTTCACGAAAAGAACAAATCAGTTTGGTCTACCTATATATACATGACAAATCCCTCTCAGAGTTACAGCAGGTTTCTGACCGCGAAACAAAGCACGGCAAATACGACACCATTCGCCCTACTGAAATTCCCCATCAAGATTCCTTTGCCACACGAGGGAAGATATTCATATGTCCAGGTAACAAGCAGCGTTAGGTCACTCCAACCCACACTGGCAAGGAAGTACCCATCAGTGAAGACTGCAACAAACTGGCGACTCACCATTCGTATCCTATTACCACCATGTCCAGGAATTTTAAAACATCTGAATTTCTACTTTCTACAAAGTAGTTGTGTATGTGTTATTAAATCAAAGGAAGTAGTTTGAGTTTGTTTTGATTTGATCAAAATAGGGTGGACATGTTTTTTTAACCTACATACAGTATTTTTTTTAACCTCCACAGTTCCTATTGTTACTGTGTTAAAAATATGTCTGTATTTATGGATAATGGGAACTGGAAGTCGCCGGGGGAAGGTGAAAGGAGACCTGGAATGTTATTCATTCAGTCTCATCATACAGACCTTTTTTGTGAACCCAACTGGAGGGCACCCAATCCCAGATTTTTCTGGTTGGATTTACATACTTCATAAAAATGCCCTAACATGAGGGCGGTCGGAATCGGCTAAACAACGAAAAATTGTCGTCGTCTTTGTCATTCTTCCTAAATGTACGGCTAAGTTTTCAAACTATTTTGACAAATCAAATTCTAGGACCTTCCATTGCAAAATTACCGAACGTTTTAAAGACGTTTATTAAATTTAAGTGCCCTGAAACAAGGGTGTATTCATAGTCAATTTATTGTTTAAAATGTGATGTGTAAACAAGCATGAAAATAACAACGAACATATGCATAGATATAATATAAAAAATAAGAGGCACAATAATCACTTTAAATAGAAAACATCAGGGATTAATGAATAAAAAAACATGCACATGTCACCCCAGGTATTCATGATTAACAACTATTATAGTAGGTATCCCCAAGTGAAATTTTGTACGTGTTTGGAGTTTGATATAAATGATTCCATCTGTTAGTATATGCAATTCGAAACACAATGATACTTCATTTGTCAAAATCGGTCAAGTATTAAGGCAAATACGGCCTTTTTAAATTTTACTAACCCTACTTGAAATCGGTCACGCTGCAAAGTCTAAAAGATAGCATTTTTGATGGTCTCCAAAATTTAAAGGGATCACCCAGCTTGCTTCACAAGGCAGAGGCTAAGAGTCCCTGGTCTGTACACAGTGTATATACAGTTACAGGGGCATGGGGTGGCTAGTTAAAAAAATATAGACCTTCAAACTTGGTAAAAAATAGCATTTTCCTTGAATTCACCATTTGTGAAATTAGGCCCCAGAGCACTTTTTCGAGTGCGCTGGTGGTAAAAATTGCCACCCAAATTGATTCTTTTTTAATTATCCTGGGCCTATGGGGTAGTGCTAGTAACTCTATTTTTTTTCAAGGCCCCAAACCATGGGGAACAATTAAAATAAATAGGCTGAAAACACCCGAGAGCCAGTTTTGGCAAGTGATAAAATTTGGTGAAAAATCTGGCTTTTTGGAAAAGTTTGAAAAATCACAGAACAAAAACTGTACAATGGAATTGGATGAAATTTGCAGGTGCTATTCATCTTTATCAGATACTTCAATACATCCATAACAACATACATTACAAAACAGTTAAATATTTTATAAGTGAGGAGAAAGAATGCACATTTTACCAAAATCATGAAAAATGTTGAGTTTGAAAAATCGCAGGAAAAAAACCCTTCAACAGAATTGCATGAAACTTTCATGTATCCTTCTTCTTTATCAGTTTAGTTGATTAGTGCCCCCTTTTTACTAACACTATTTAGGCTTTTGTATTTTTACAAATTTTGCAAAATAATTTTATATCTCCTGTGGGTTCCGCACCAATGACTCTGACATCTCACTCTTGACTTCAATCACCTGACCTATGAAGAATTCTTCATCATAAGCCACAGCAACCCACACACCTTGGTTTGAAAATTTGAAATCTATATCAACTTCAGTGTTGCTCTCTGCATCAGAATCACCCACCCATTCCATGTCGTTCGAGCAGACATCATCTAGATTTATTCCCTCACTTTTTTCACTGACACTATTTGATTCACCAGAATCACTGTCACTGCTTAGCCTTTTTCTTTTATTTGGGCGAGAGGTGGAGCTTGAGTTAGGAGTAAGTTCTACTAGATGAGTGGGCACAGGCAGACCAGACTTCTCAGACAAAAAACACATGAAATCATCTTTCAATTTGTCTATAGTTTTGGAACCAACAACTAATCTTGGATCCTTGTGGCCAAGTACCTTAGTGCAGTAGCCCAATTCAGCATGGAGAATTGCTTTCATGTCTTTCTTCAATCTTACACCAGACAAAACATTGAGAACATCTTTTATTTCTGCTGTCATGAATTTGTAAAACATCTTCTAGATTTTTTTTACCAGGGAGTTGAAGTGAACCATTTTTTCCCCAAGATTCAGCCATTTTCAACAGGTTATCTGCATGCAGTTGGGGTACCTAGTAATAAGTACTACTACCACATAGGTATCCCAAGTGATTTTAAAAAACAGGTTTGAGCTTGATTTAATGGATTTCACTTGTTAGGATATTGAATTTGAAAGAACATGACATTTCATTTGTCAAAATTGATCCAATATTAAGGAAGATATGGATGTTTTTAGGTTGTTACTCTATCAGTCCTGTTCAAAGCTAAAAAGCTGAAAAAAAATTATAGCTCCCAAAATTAAAACTAGGGAAATGAGCAGTGGAAATGAGGAAGACCAGTTCTCCTGCTTAAACTACTAATGTACCCAAAAACAAATTTTAAAACAATTTTTTTAAGTTTAAAAAAATAAAAAAATACCCCCCATTTTTAGTCATTAAATCGCCGTGCGCATGAGCGCCATAGGTTCGCATGAGCGCTGATAATTATGATTGGACAGGAAATTAAATTCTCTTTAATTCAATACCAACTTTTAATGGTTTTAAAATTATATTTTCAGTAGAAAATAGCACTTAAAATGGAAATTTTTGTAACTTCAAATTTCAATCATTTTTTTTTGCATTTTCTCTAAAATTAAAACATATACAGTTTTATATGAATGGAAAGCTCGGAATCTCACCTATCTAGGGGTATTAGTACCTTTTTCCTGGGTACTTTGATCAACAAATGGCGTTGTTGCACAAATTGGATGTACACTAGCTAATTCTACTAGGGATACCATGACACATCTCCACCTGGGAATTTACATGGTTTGAGAGTGAAAAATGGGAGTTGATGGTAGTTTTTATTTAGCTATATCAGGCTTATTTATTTGAATAATAAAATGAATCCAAGACCAGGTTAAAGGTAAGAGAACAAAGGTTGTTTCTGCTGTAATACATTTGTAAAAATCCTTTGTGGTTTGTTTTGCCAAGGTGTTGAAGTGGAGCATTTTTTGACTGAATTTGGCATATTCAACAAGTAATCAGCCTGGGTTTGGGGTACCTAATTATAGGCCTTAAAATAATAGTCAGTATTTTCCAGGATTTGCCCAGCCGGAAATCCTGAATTAACTAATTCTATGACTTTCCATGTTTTCAAGGACCCGTACGAACCATGCTGTTTAATCAGCAGGTGGTTGTTAGTAAACTTAGATTGACTGTTGTCATATTAGAATGTAGACGCGGTTGCCATGAAAGAATTTTTTTTTTTTAAACAGTTCCCCTCCCCGTATGGTGCAGAACCAGGGTTATACATACATCTACATATGGATCGTTCTCTGAAGATGGGTGCCACATATTTGTTGTCCATGTTACGATGGGCATAATTAATTCATATTTTTTTATACAAGTTGAATAATTATTGTTGCTTCGGTGTGTTAAAGTTGCATGATCCAATGAAATATATATTTTTCGAAACGTACATACTTATCTACATTTGATTTATTATACCCAACTTAGATATTGATGCATAAATTAGTAGTTTGGGAGTAGTTGATTAGTAGGTCATAGTGATCAATTTGATATATTTATCTAAAAAAATAATACAAAAATTCAAACGCGATCGGACTATACAACTGTAAGTATGTTAGAAATACTATATGTATTTAATCTATCCCACCAAATGTATCAACATTATGGTTATATGATTTTGCGCTAATGTGCAAATTTACGTCAAAATTGACATAAACTTTCCCCACAACTTTGTTGTGAAATAGCTTTACTTTTTTTTTAACTGACATATCTGGCTTCCATGTCACAAGATGGCCAAATGAGTTAGAGCGTCCGTTTCCCATGTTGGTATATCGCGGGTTCGAACCCTGGTCGAGTCAAACCAATGACTTAAAAATTGATACTTGTTGCTTCCTAGCCTGGCACTCGGCATTATTAGGATAGGGCAAGGACTGGTCGGCTCAGTGTCAGGATAATGTTACTGAGTGGGATATCAGGTCATGGTGCTGGCGGCCTGGTCTTCCAGTGGGGCAGCACTATAAAGTCGACATGAGTGCACACTGTCACAAGTCGGTACCCGTCCTGAAATGACCGTAGATGTTGCTAGGACGTAAAACAACAAACAATCCATGTCACAAAAGTAGTAGTACCCAGTTCAGAGAACGAACCCCATATATAAATAGTCAATCGCCATTACTTGGTTTGAATTTTGTGACTCCATAACTGAATCCCAAGACAGAATGAGATACTCTATTAATAATTAAAATGTTAATAAGATTTTATTTTAGAGTGACCCTCCCCACCCCTAAAGAACGAAACAAAAACCACGCAGTTAACTCATATGTTTATATAACAAATCACAGCCACAACAGAGATGACCAATGATCACATCAACTGGTCTGGCGTTAGAAAACCCAACTTAAATATTGTACAATCCGAACAAAAACTATGTGGGTTTGTTTTGTTTTATAGTTTTGTTTACCCAGAAAAAAAGATAGCTTAAACGACACCCACCATCACCCCTAAATAAAATTATATATTGTCTGCACATTTTGAGGTTGCCGATATGATTTTGAACCGTATTAACCTGACATGATACAATAAATGTTAAAGACACTCTCCATGTCTTGAATCCTAATAATAGAAATATTTGAATTAGGTTAGTAATCTAGATCCTAGAATTTTGCACGCGTCACTTTGATCTAGAGCAATGCCTTTCGCTTGGCCAAATAAGACAGTTTTGTCATGACACATTTCAAAACATCCTATCATTGTTCAGACACATTATCTATTCATATCTAGGATCAACCCTGAAAATCTGCCTCAGACAAGCTGCACCCCCCCCCCCCCACCTATGACATACACAAAAGAACCAAAGTAAAATTGCTAGAAAATAGGAGAATAATTCATCTGAAAATGTTAGCATACAGCTATAGTCAAAACAACAAACTCCTAACAAGACCACAAAGGGCTACTAGAGCAAATAATGCGCCACTACTAAAGCAGACCAGACGCCAAGGTGTGGAATGCCCAAACAGTAAAGGAACAACAAATTCCTGACCTAAAAACATACAAAAAATATCTGAGCAAAATAAGGCTAGGAAACCCCTGCACTGCAAAGGGGCATGTGATATGTCACGGCCCACCAGCGGGATGCCCAATGGAAGGTAACCATGCCAAAAGTAGCCAGATAGCACACCACACAAGCCTATGATATGTAAATAGGAGTAGGCTAGTCTAGTAGTTAAGAGTAGAAAAAATAAAACACATATATGCCAAGAAAATCTAAAAGAATTAACATAGTCATAGACTACTAACCAGACCAACCATCTATCTGCTACTGAAATGCAGGCAATCAAATACCTTATCAGCAGCTACTGTGTGATAAGATAACACCAACACTACAGGGGCAGTATGCATGGAGGGGTGTTAGCCACCCAAAACGAGCTTATGGCGGGATTTCTGGTTTAGCGCAGAAAGGTTGGTATGCATGAAGCAGTGTTAACCCTAACACCGCACGTTTAAAGTCGAAGAATGTAAACCTGCCCCCTAGCAGGTTTACAGCGGTGTTAGTGTTAGGTTAGTGTCAGGATGGACACCAAACTATTTAATGCTATCATATTTAACAGAATTACATACGCAATAAGTGAAATTTTATCAATTTAACCCTAAATCCGAAGCCAGATTAACGCTGATGCTGTAGCAGCGGCGATATTAATATTTTCGAATCGACGAATGTAAAGTAAACAAATCGCCACCGCCGCAGCGACGTCGATATCCATACTGTCGACGTCAAGTAAAAATGGCCGCCGCCGTCGCATCGGCGGGAATTTCTTACGGCCAAATCTATTAAATGCTGTCATATTTAACAGAATTACATATGCAATAAGTGAAATCTTATAAGTTTAACCCTAAATTCGAACCGATATTAATGTAGCCGCAGCACTGGCGGCGTTATTCATATTGTCAAATCGAGGGATTTCCCAAATCTATAAATACATTCATGTTTAGCTAACACTCACCGTTTAAGCGCCCATGCATACGGCTTGACATAGTTCTCTACAACGCCGATAACCGGAGATAGGTACCCGGAGTTAGAGGTATAACACCACACGCCGCTAACACCGCTCCATGCATACGGGCCCAGCTGGCCAGCATTGAAACCAAGCCTGAATACCCACGCTTATATGCTATGGACAGTATAAATACAGCCTCAATAAAATTAAATCAATTTAAACAATTTTTAAGTACCACGGCTCAGAGCAACCTTATGACCAAATATATTAACCACAACGAGAACAATCGCAGGTAATTACTGCGCAATATGAAAATAAGCATGTGGTCATCCCGTATAGAAAAGGACTTTAATCCACTGATTCATGCAGCAGCTCAGAATAAAGATTTTACGCAAACAAAGTTGGGAGTCGAAATTAACATAAGATAATGGTAAAGATTCAACATTAAACACATAAGACTAATATTTTTTAAATAATTAAAGAACAGCACAAGAAATATGATGGAGGATGCATACAATAGGAACGGTTGCTTAAACTGAATAGATTTTCTTATTCTGGGATAAATTCAGTTTAACCAAAAAAAGTCAATTAACTTGAATGAAACGCATCAAAATTGCAGTATTTCCAAATCAGAAAAACGCGTCATAAGCCTCAAAAGCAAAGAGGTTTAGGATTTTTTGCAATGAGCATTAGCGGTGTTACTATACTTCTTAACATGCTGCTTTTTTCCAATAAATGCAGGACTGGAAATAACATTCAAATAAAGTATAGTCAATTTTTAATTTGACGTAATTTAGCTTGTGAGTATGGCATTCATGAGTGCGAATGACATCACGCATATTCATGGTATAACAATCCAATTGACAATCAGATCACTTGGTTTGCAATACTAATTTACACGCGATAATGTTTTATTTCGATCTCTATAGTATTACTATCAAAAATGGTTAAACATTTTGAAAATCGAAAGAGACGATTGCACATGAACGTACCTAAAGCTTCTTACGATTCGTAAGCCAGTTTGTAACGCGCAAATCGATGCATTCGATCCATACGAGAGAAACGACAGGATCATGGTACTCGGCAACAAGTTATGACGCACTAGATACACGTCTCAGCTTTTTTCTGGCAAGGGGAAGAATAATGACACTGCCAGTGTCACTGGCGTAGCGTTTGAACAGGGAACGCATGACATGTGGCGATAATAAGGGCATCGAACGATATCGAAAAAACGAACGCAACGGTGCTAGTCAGCATGAAATTGCCTCTTATGTGCAACGCAGGCGCTATATGTGGACGTTTTTGTATTGAACTAGATGTAAGGGATGTAAAGCAATGTGTTAAAGATGTCAGTTGGTGATAATTCGTTAAATAACGAGCAGCTGGCAACTAGATGAAATGACAGCAGTCAGCCGTCAACAGCAAAGCCGTTTCGTAGCAAAGCTTCGAACTGACCCACATATATGTACGAATGATGTCATCGGACCTATTGCCCATTTTTCCCGAATTCCTTACATAGGAAAGCAGACATAATTATGAAGAAGCCAATAAGTGTAACATATGTCCTAGTTCAATCCACACCGGTGACTACACATGTGTATTCGACGAAGAAAGGATTGGTTACTTACACTGAACGCCTCTTGTCATCAACTTTCAAACGTTGTTTTGGCTTGGATCGTTTCTTCCGCGCCTGGATCGCAAGGACTGAAATGGTAGAATTTCAAGTATAAGTTCCTGACTTTCCAGCCACATCTAACAGGCATGGATAATTGATATCCCTTCAAACTGTACATACCTTTCCTAGAAACTTGAGAACTCATCCTCAAACTTAACTTTCTTCGCACCCAACCGGACGCATGCGCACTGGCGGAAATGTGGAGGATGATGGGAAGTGTTGCACCTAGCTTGCCCTTTGCTTTGGTAGCAAAAATAGGAAAGTGGCGCCTAAACTCAGTCGCCCTGACCATAGGGCCTACGTATCTGAAAATAAAAGTTTTGACTCTCCATTGACTGCTATATAATGCCTACTATTAAATGTTGATGCGCTTATCCATTATCATATTTGGATATCCACTCCCCATTGTTATTAAAAAGGGAAAATAACTAGTAACTTATATATGTGACAATGTGTGAGTGTGTGTGTGTGCTTGTGCGCGTGCGTGCGGATGGATGTTGGAGTTTTCCGTCCTGGGAACATCTAAGGTTATATCAGGATAAATACCGACTTGTGACAGTGCGCACTCATGGCAACTTTATAGTTCTGCCTCACTGGGAAATCAGGCCACTGTGGCCTGATATCCCACTCAGTCACATTATCCTGACACGGAGCTAACCAGTCCTTGCCCTATCCTATTAATGCCGAGCACCAGGCTATGAAGCAACAAGTATCAATTTGATATGGCATTGCTTTGACTCAACCGGGAACCAAACTCCCGACCTTCCGCAAGCGAGGCCCGCATTCTACCGCTTCGGACACTGCGCCCGGTGAAACGATTTCAAGTTCCCCCCTTCCCAAGTTCCCCCCCGGGAATCTGAAAACGTTTTTAACTTCCCTCCGGGGAAATTAAAAACGTTTTCAGATTCCGGGGGGGGGGAACTTAAAAACAGTTTTCAGATTCCTCCCCCTATTTTCAAATTCCCCCCTCCGGGAATTTAAAATTGTTTAAAAAACTTTTAAAAAACGTTTTAAATTTCAGACCTATAATATTTTTTTCTTAACCATCTTGGAGACTTTTTGTGTCATTTGTGGTTAAATATGTTTTATTGTACTAGTAATAATTTCCATTATGCTATTCTCTGTATATTATAATATTTGTCATGAAAAATAACAAAAAATAACAAAAATAAAGAAAATTCCCCAAAAATGGGGGGGGGGGAGGGAAAGTTAAAACGAAGGAGGGAATTTGAAAACGTTTTCAAATTCCCCTGGGAGGAATTTGAAAACGTTTTCAAGTTCCCAGGGGGGAACTTGAATATGGGGGGAATTTGAAATCTTTACACCGGTGCATGTGTATGTGCACATGCGGTGTTTACCAGGTACTCGCTTGACTGTGTTAATATCAAGTCCTCATTTGGTTGAGTGTTTGTCAAGTCCCCACTTGTATTGGGAAATTTCATATGTGAAAATATTAAAATTAAAAATTTTTAAATATTGGTTTTGAAAATGCCTACTTCAAGAATAATAAAACTGACATTAGAAAACCTCTCCATGCCTCCCTTCTACTAGTCCCCAGTTGGCAGTAAAATTTCACATGGTACCCAAAACCGGTGTGTATGTGTGTGTGTGTGTGTGTGTGTGGGTTGGGTGTGTGTGTGTGTTTGATTTCTACCAGTAACAAATCTAAATTTGAACATCTACTGATAGAGTTGCCAATCTTACCAGTAGACATCAAAATGTAGGCCTGTTTTTTACAGTAAATTTATCAGATACATTTCTACTGATAGTAGGTACCGGCAGCGAAATTAAAAAATATGCCTGTGATCCAATATTTGTATTCCTTCCTGTAGATGTTGAAATTAGAAACCCAGTTCCAAAAACAGTTGGGTTATATATAGTATTGTTCTGGAGATAATAATTTGTTAAGATTAAATATATAAAAATGTATTAATTTTGAATTAAAGGTGGAACTTTGACCAAATATAATAAAAAGTGGAAGGATGTGAGGGGCCTTCTGCTAACCAATTTCCATTGTCCATATATAAAGGAATTTAAATTGTCAATTGGTAAATTAGTGATAGGATTGTGGGGCCCACCCAGGGCCCAGCTGGGAATGCTGGCTAGGTAACCGGGACGTTTCTTGAGACGTTTCTCTCGCTATACACTTGGTGGCAGCACCCGTTCCCGGTCCAAGTCAGCCATCATGGTTGGATAGAAGGATGCATGTGTGTGTGTGTGTGTGTTGGTGGTGTAGATGTGTGGTGGGGGTGTATGTGTGTGGTGGGGGTTTAGGGATGTGGTGGGGGTGTAGGTGTGGTGGGGGTTTAGGGGTGTGGTGGGGGTTTAGGGATGTGGTGGGGTGTAAGGGGTACTGGGGGTATAGGTGTGTCATGGCGTATAGGGGGTATAGGTGTGTGTGGTTGGGGTTTAGGGCTGTGGTGGGGTGTAGGTGTGTGGTGGGGTGTAGGTGTGTGGTGGGGTGTAGGTGTATGATGAGGGTTTAGGGGTGTGGTGGGGGTGTATGTGTGTGGTGGGGATGTAGGTGTGTGGTGGGGATGTAGGTGTGTGGTGGGGGTGTAGGTGTGTGGTGGGGGTGAAGGTGTGTGGTGGGGGTGTAGGTGTGTGGTGGGGGTTTAGGTGTGTGGTGGGGGTTTAGGGATGTAGGTACTCTAGGTGTGTAGGTACTGGGGGTATATGTGTGTGTCATGGGGGTATAGGTGTGTGTGGTCGGGGTTTAGGGCTGTGGTGGGGGTATAGGTGTGTGGTGGGGGGGGGGGGGGGGGGGGGTTAGCCTTAGGGATGCGAAAGATTGTGAGGTGCCAGTCTGCAAGACACCCCTACACCTCCACCACAAACCACATACACCCCCACCACACACACCGTCAACCCCCACCACGCACACCTACACCCCCACCACATCCCTACACCCCCACCACATCCCTAAGCCCCCACTACACCCCTACATCCCACCACACCCACCCCGCCATAGTCACCACACACCCCTACCACACATCCCTAAATCCCATACACCCCCACAACACACACCAAAATCCTCACCACACCCCTACACCTTCACAACACATGCACCACACAAACATCCACCCCCAACACACACACCATACACACCTACACCCCAACCACACCATACCCACTCACCACACACCCCCACCACACACCCCTTAATCCACACACACACACCACACACCAAACTCCTCACCACACTCCTACACCTCCACCACACAAACATACGCCCCCACCAGACACCCTCAACCCCCATTACATCCCCTCAATCCCCTCTTATTTACACACACTTGATAGTAGAAGGAACTGCTTCCATCCAATCACAGCAAACTGAAAGGTCCCCATTGGTCCAATCAGCTGTTCCTATCTTGGGAGGGGGAGGGGATTATTTTTGTATTGCTGAAGGGGGTGGGGTACTTCTATTTATCTATTCATGGCTTGGTTTTGTGTGTGTGTGGGGGGGGGGGGTTATTTCCTACCTCTATTCAGCGGCTGGCTTGGTTTGGGGGGGGGGGGGGGGTGGGGGGCATGGGGGTGGGGAGCTTTACATTTTGTAATTATTTGTTTCATATATCTTGGGGAGGGTTTTGTTTTTGTAGGGGGGGGGTAATTCTTGTTTATTTTTGTTTCTATCTCGGGAAGGGGAGGGTATTTTTGTATCTCTGCTATTTCCTACTGCAGGAGGGGGGGATTATTTAATTATGGGGGGTACTTTTTTTTTTTATATTTTGACTATCTCGGGAACACAATTCACCACACTCGTGCAAACAAGACACACGGGAGAATTTATATTTCATATTTTTTAATAAGACTGAACAAATGCTAAATAGTTCACATATATTGAACTCCCAAGAGCATCTTTAAGACCCCCCCCCCTCTCAGAGATACAAAAATAATTATTAAAATAATCCCCTCCCCATCCCGAGATAGGAACAAAAATAAACAAGAATTACCCCCCCCCCTCTCAGAGATCAAAAAGAATCAACGCCCCCTTCTCAGATCAAAATGAATGATTAAAATAATCCCCTCCCCCTCCCGATATAGGAACAAAAATAAACAAGAATTTCCCCCCCATCTCAGAGATACAAAAATAATTATTAAAATAATCCCCTCCCACGATAGGAACAAAAATAAACAAGAATTATCCCCCTCTCAGAGAAACAAAAATAATTATTAAAATAATCCCCTCCCCCTCCCGCGATAGGAACACAAATAAACAAGAATTACCACCCCTCTCAGAGAAACAAAAATAATTATTAAAATAATCTCCTCCCCCTCACAAGATAGTAAAATAAAAAAGATGGAAGTAGCCCTCCCCGAGATATATATGAACCAATAATTAAAAGAATGTAAAAGCCCCCCCCCCCCCGCCCCCCCCCCCCCCAAAAGAAACCAAGCCAACCGCTGTGTGAATAGAGGTATAGGAAATAACCCCCCCCCCCCCAAATAAAACCAAGCCATGAATAGATAAATAAAAGTAGCCCCAACCCACCTCAGTGAGATAAAAGAAATCACCCCCCCCCCTTCTGAGATACAAAAAGAATTATTAGAACCAGATAGGAACAAAAATAAAAGTGAATTACCCCTCCCCTCTCAGAGATACAAAAATAATTATTAAAATAATCCCCTCCCCCTCCCGAGATAGGAAAACAAGAAAAAAAGAACTACCCCCCTCTCATAGATACAAAAATAATTATTAAAATAATCTCCTCCCCCTTCACGAGATAGTAAAAAGAAGGAAGATGAAGTATGCCCCCCTTGGCTAGATATATGAAACAATAATTAAAAGAATGTAAAAGCCCACCCCCCCCAAAACCAAGCCATCAATAGATAAATAAAAGTACCCCTCTACCTCAGCGATACAAAAAGAATCACCCCCCCCCCCCTTCTCAGAGACAAAAATAATTATTAAAATAATACCCCCTCCCGAAATTGGAAAAAACCCCACAAGAATTACCCCCTCACCCAGACATACACAAATTATTATTAAAATAATCCCCTCCCCCTCCCGAGATAGTAAAAGAATCTCCCCCCCCCCCCCCCATCTCAGATACAAAAAGAATTATTGAAATAATCCCCTCCCCCTCCCGAGATAGGAACAAACATAAACAAGAAATACCCCCGCCCTCTCAGAGATACAAACAATTATTAAAATAATCCCCTCCCCCCCCCCCCCTTCCCCTCCCGAGATAGGAACAAAAATAAACAAGAATTACCACCCACCTCTCAGAGATACAAAATAATAAATAAAATAATCTCCTCCCCGTCATGAGATAGTCCCCTCCCCGAGATATATGAAACAATAATTAAAAGAATGTAAAAGCCCACCCCCCCCAAAAAAAACAAGCCAGCCCTGTGTGAATAGAGGTAGGAAATAACCCCCCTGCCGCAAAACCAAGCCATGAATAGATAAATAAAAGTATCCCCCCACCTCAGCGATACAAAAAGAATCACCCCCCATTCTCAGATACAAGAATAATTATTAAAATAATCCCCTCCCGCTCCTGAGATAGGAACAAAAATAAACAAGAATGACCTTCCCCCCTCTCAGAGATACAAAAATAGTTATTAAAATAATCTCCTCCGCTTCGCGAGATAGTAAAAACAAAAAAAGTACCCCCCTCTCTGAGATATATGAAACAATAATTAAAAGAATGTAAAAGGCCCCCCCCCCCCCCCACCAAAAAACACCAAGCCAGCCGCTCTGTGAATAGAGGTAGGAAACAACCCCCCCTCCCCAAACCATGACATGAATAGATAAATAAAGGTATCCCCCCTCCCCACCTCATCGATACAAGAAACAACAGCGTAGAGCTGAAACTGATGGAGACCCCAAACCGCAACATTGTGTAGTTTGAAAGCGTCCATCGAATTTGGCGCATGCACACCGCATCCATGCATGCGCAGAAGCAACAGCGTAGAACTGAAACCGATGGAGACCCCAAACTGCAAAACCGGTGTTGCAGTTTCCGTGGCACACCAGTTTGCGAGGGACACATCGCTTCTGTGCATGCGTCAGAATCGAACAGCATCGTCACAAACCTTATAAATTTAATATAATATTTTTGGTAAAGATGTTTTCTATATGTGTACCAAGCGATTTGTTTCTAGGTGGTGTGGTTTTGGAGATAATTAATTTTTTTGTATGAAGATTGCTCATGACCATTGGCAATGCCTTGTGTTTGATGGTACGCGCAGTGCAAAACATTAGTTTTATTCAAAATTAATAGAAGTGCAGAAGCCTAACCTTATCAATTTAATATAATCTATTCATTGAATATGTTTTCTATATGTGTTCCAAGTGGGTTGCTTCTAGGTGGTGTAATTTGAGGGATATTTAACTTTTTCTGTATGAAGATTTGCTCACGGCCATTGGTCGTAATGGTCTTCTTCACCACGCCTTCACGCCTCCATGCCTCGCCCCACGGACCTACCACCCAGCCATGCCCGCCACTGCATGAGGTCGGGGCCGCCCCGCCGGCCGCCGAGGCGCCCGTCGGGGGAGGAGCGCCTCCACTGCCTCACCCGATGCCGCCTCCGCGACCTCGTCCACGCCCAGCCTCCAGTCAGAGGCCACCTCGTGGGCGTCCTCAGTGGACACCAGGATGGACGCTCAAACCCAGGCTATGGAGTGCCTCACCTCGCTCGTGGAGGCGATGGCAGTCGTGCCTCACCGGACACCCGCCCCGGCCCCGCCTCCAGCCTCAGCATACGACCGCCTCGCCGACATCATCCAGGAGCTGGCCCAGGGAGGCCCGCCCGCGGCGGCCCGCCTCCTTCCCGCCCCTGCGACCTCGCCTCACGACGTCCACTCGCTATACCGGCGGTACACGAGGCACGGAGTCTACCCCACCCAGCAGGCCGCCCCCGACCACACACTCGCCTCCGCCGCCAAGGCGGTGCGGGATATCCTCGACTCCGCCGAGGCGCAGAACACTACCCGGCGAAGAGGTATTCCAGAGGGATACATCTTCCCACGCGACCTCATCGAGAGGGGGCCGGATGGGAAGGCACTAAAAAGGGGCGAGGTGTCCATGGAGGAATACAACCTCGCCCTCCGGATGCTGGAGTCTCACCCAGCCTTCCCCTCCGACTCCATCCCCGGCCTCCTGCACCACAACCTCACGGTACAGCGAGACTGTGTCACCCATCCGTGGCCGACCGTCCGACGATACTCGGAGACCATATTCGCCTTGGTCGCGGACAGCCGGCCCACGGACGGCTGGCACGACCCAGTCGCCATCAACGCGGTGCGGCTGGACGTGATAACCTCTCCCGCGACTGCACCAGGGAGCTCCCGAGCTGCCGCCCCCCCGCGCCGCATCCTCCCGCCCGGCCGCCCCCCAGACCCGACCAACCAACTCCGACCCGCGCACCCCATACACCCGAGAGGCATATGGCATCCCCTGCCCCGCATGGAACCGGGACCCCGCCTCATGCGACCTCGCCCCAGCCGGCGAGGTGCACGGGGACCAGGACGCCAGGAGGAGGCACGCCTGCGCATATTGCGCCAACGTGCGCCGTATCCTCACCGTCCACAGTGAGGCGGTGTGCTTCACAAAGCGCACCCGGGAGCGCGCCTCAGCCGCCCCCGCGATCACCTCGCCGGATTTTTAGTCCGGCGGCGGCAACCCACCCCCCGGGCCCCGCCTCCCTCCAGCCCGGCCAACATCCCGCCTCCCCACACACACGCCACCGCCCAGAAGGCGACATTACACACGCCACCCGCCGAGCACCCAATCCCCTACCTAGGCGACCGGAATTCGCCCGCCGAGCAGCTCGCCACCGTCCCGACCATAACAACCACCACCCTGTCCACACCAACCGCCCTCCTCTCATCTCGCCGCCACCCCCGGCTTGCCGAGCAGCTCACAACCCTCCCAGCCGCACCCGGCCCCACAACCACCAACCTGTCCGCGTTAACCGCCCTCCTCTCATATCCCCGCCACCCCCCGCTGGCCGCGGCGCTCGCCACACACGCCACAGCCCTCACATCTCAGCCGCCCTCCCCCCCCCTCTACCCCCGATAGGCTCTCCGCCATCTCTCACATCTCTGCCGCCCCTCACATCTCTGCCGCTCACATATCTGCCGCTGCCAGCACCGCCCCTCACATCTCTGCTGCTCACATCTCTGCCGCCACCAGCACCGCTGACGGCCGCCCCCGCCCCCGCCCCGGCGACACTGCCTACCCCCATGAATTTGACCTCCCCCTCTCCCGTCCCTGCTGCACCTCCTCCCCCGCTCCCCCCCTCCCCCCCCACTCCCCCCCCCCCCCCCCCCCCCCCCCCCCCCACCCCCCCCCCCCCCACCCCCCCCCCACCACCCTCCCGCCCCCTGCCCCCCCAACGACCTCGGCGAGCCCCTCGCCGAGGTAGTCAACCCAGATTTCCAGGACACCCTCCCCGCCGCCCCCTCCTGTGGCCCCACCCCTTGTGGCCCCACCCTCCTCTCCATATGGCCCCACCTATCAGGCACCGCCTGGAGCCGCCACCCCACCTTCTCCCGGGCCTACCAGACCCTCCGTGCTGCGGGCCTTCCCAATTTTTTGGCTGCCCGCATCCCCCTCCCCTCAGGCCACCACATCTTCACCTGGCGAAGCCGCCCCTGGGAGCACCCCGACAAAGACCTAGTCGACCTACTGGAGTTTGGCTTCCCCGCAAATTATTCAGCCAGCACCCCTCCCCGCCCCACCTACACCAACCACCGTGAAGCCCCGGCGCATCCGACTCTTCATAACCACCGAGCTGGCCCACGGCGCCCTTGCAGGCCCCTTCCTCGCCCCTCCCTTCACCCCCTGGGCCCAGGTCTCGCCCATGATGACCCGCCCCAAATCCGACCCAGGTAAGAGGCGGGTCATGGTTGACCTGTCCTACCCTCCTGGGGGCAGCGTTAACGCCGGTATACCCCGCTGCGAGTACCTGGGTAGGCCCCACGCCTACAGGCTCCCCTCCGTGGCCGACGTGGGCCGCCGCCTCATCGGAGAGGGCACCGACGCCTACACCTGGACCGCGGACATATCCAGGGCATACCGCCAGCTCCGGGCAGACCCCCTCTCATGCCCCTTATATGGGATCGCCTTTGAGGGTGCCGCTCCTCGGGCGCCGCCTGCGTGAGGGTGACTGCTGCGGTGGCCTGGATCCTCCGGCGCGAGGGCTTCCACGCCCTCGTCTACGTCGATGACTTTGTCGGGTGTGAACTCACCTACCTGAGGGCCCGCCAGGCCTTCGACAGCTTCATCGCCCTCGTCGGCACAAGGAAAGTGCCACCCCCCGGCGGTGTGGGTCTCCTGGCTGGGCTTCGCCATAGATAGCGAAGCCATGACGATCCGCATCGCCCCCGACAAGGTCGACGAGCTAGTCGCCGACTGCGAGGCCCGAGTCGCCCAGCCCACCCTCGGGCGCCAGGAGCTGCAAAGCATCCTCGGCCGCCTCAACCACGTTGGCAGCTGCGTTCTTCCCACGAGGAAATTCATGGCCCGCCTCCTCGCGGCCCCACGCAGCTGTCACGGGTTCGCCACCATCACCCTCGGGGACGACGCCCTTCGGGACCTCACATGGTTCGCGGCCTATGGGCGCACCTCCAACGGCCTCCACCTCCTCCACGCGCCAGGGACCCGGAGGATCGTCATAGAGTGTGACTCCTGCCTCACCGGGGATGGAGCCTACTCCTCCTCACGCTGCTACGCCCGAGGGTACTCCGAGGCCTTTCGGGCCCGCTTCCCGAGCATCCACGAGCTGGAGGCGGTCAACCTGGTTGTCGCGCTCCGCGCCCTTCTCCCAGCTGATGTCGCGGGGGCCAACATTGTCATGAATACGGACATGGCCTCCGCCGCCTCCCTCGACTCGGGACGGGCCCGGGACCCCACCCTCGGGACATGCACCCGGGAGCTCTGGCTCATGGCCGCCGAGGGCTGCATCGAGCTCACCATCATCCACAAGCCCGGGGCCGACCTCGTCCTCGCCGACGCCCTCAGCCGCGCTCACCTCCCTGGACACTGGACGGGCGTGGCCCGAGACGAGGTCGCCCGCCTCGGACTTGTGCACACTTACCCCAGCCACGACGAGTTCCCATATAACCCGGGCCTCTAACTACAGGATAGCACGCCTCCGAGGTCGCCGCCATCGACGGGCTGCGCGTCGCCGCCCTCGCCCCCTCCACCGTCGTTGACAGGGCCGGGGTTACGTCGAGTTCGCCTCGGGCCACCACTGGGACCCTCTGGCCCCGATGCCCTTCGATGTCGCCACCTACACTGCCTCACTGTACGCCCACCCCGTCGCACCCGCCTCTGTCTGGTACGCCCTCTCCGGGGCACGGCTGGAGGGGGTCGGGGGCGATCCCGCCGCGTTCGGCTCAGGCCTCGCGCGAGACATCAGTCGTGGGGGCGAGCGGGCCTTCGGGCACGTCGCCCGGCCTGCCCCTCTGCTGAGGCCCGCCTCCCTCGCGGCCATCGCCCACCACCTCGCCCTCGCCGGGCCCTCGGGCGTCGTCCCTCGGGCCGCCCTGCTCCTCGGGTACTATGGGATGTTACGGGAGTCCAGCCTCCTCTCTCCCAGCCCCGAGGTGTGGGACGGCCCCCACACCATCACACGTGCCGACGTCGCCCCCGCCCCCGGGGTACTGCGCGTTACCCTGTGGAGCTCAAAGACCATCGCGCTGCCCTCGGGGGCGGTGGCCCTCTTCATCCCTGCTTCCCCGGGCCACCCTCTCTGCCCCGTGGCGGCCTGGGCCGCCTCCGTCGCCCTCGTGCCTGCCTCCCCCGCCTCCCCCGCCTTCATACTGCCCTCGGGCCGCCCCCTCGACCCTCGGACACTGACTGCCATCCTGCGAGGCGCCCTCATGGCCCTCGGGGTGCCCGCGCCCGATGGATACACCCTCCACAGCCTCCGCCCGGGGGCGGCCCAGGCATGCCAAAGCGCCGGCGTCCCCCTCGGGGATATAATGGAGCAGGGCACCTGGACCTCGGATGCGGTTCACGCATACATCCCCCACATCAGTGCCTCGGGCGCACCTCGAGCCCTCTCCTCTGTTTTGGTGGAGGGCTCCTCGGGGCGCCTCCCTCCCACTTGACTTTATTGCTTATTGACTTTTTATCATCATTCACATTGCTCTATTGATTGTACCTCCTTATTGACCTTGATTGATTCTTATTGATGATTACCCTTGATGACATTATTATCCTTACTTAACATTGCTGCACTGACCTTCTTTGAATAAAGTGCTTTTATTCCAACTCCTGCCTTTTTCTCCTCCTTCGTCACGTATCGACAATGCATTTGAATGTATGTGTCCCTCGCAAACTGGTTTGCCGCAAAAACTGCAACACCGGCATGGGATCATAGTCCTCACATTTTCTTTTCTATTTCTTTTCTTCTTCTGCCTTCTTTTCACCCTCACTCTTTTCGGGGTCGGAGTTGGTGGTGTTTGGGAATATGCCCACTAGAGACAATAACTACATCATCAAATCCAAATCATAGTTTTCCTTCTGTATTGAAGAGCCTGCCTGAACACATTGCTTAAGGCCCAGTCACACCTTACCGGACTGGGGAACCGGACGAGAACCGGACACTGTCTGGTACATGTCCGGTACCCATCGGGCATTGTCCGGTGGTGTCCGGTGTGAAAGTATGATGTCTGAACACTTTGACTTCTGGATACTGAATGGTTTATTCACGGCCTATGGCACGCTTAACCCGCCGGCTAAACTTTCCATGACGTCATCTCATTTGCATAACTCTTTGTCTCAACCTCTGCATTTCATTAACATATATTAACCACACACCTATACGTCTATTACGCATATATCACATCCCCCCTTCAAAGTATTTCTGAAACATGAAATATTTCAAAATAACATTGACGATTACACCAAACACCAGTCAAACAAATGCACAATAACATATATGCGTACTTAACTTAACGCAAGTCCTTGCCAATGTCTGAGCGCCCAATGCACTGAAGTACTTAACTGTCCGGCCGTAAAGCCTGACGTCATAAAGTGTCCATCATATATCATAAAGCAACGCACATATCTGAAAATAAAACTTAATCCTACATGCACAGGCTATACGTGTACACACTCAATCTACACTGACCTACTACAGGTCTAACCTGCTTACCGGCCTTATCAGCCGACCCGACCTACTTAGATTAGCCGCACTGTTTACATTCGGCACTGACGCTGACCCAGTTTGCGTCTGCATGACGGGTTCAGGTCGCCCCCCCACAGGCGCCCTGATAATCTGAACCCGGTTACGATACAACATGTTACCTGACTCATCCAAAATTTGATATTCTCTCCCAGAAACACCTGTTCGTCCCAAAATAACCCCTTTTTTCCATTCCCCAGCATGATTTTTGTACTTTATATTATCCCCGATTTTCATAGGCTTATGCGGCTTACCACACTACCGGTCATGAAACGCTTTCTGACTTCGCTGCAGTTTAGCTGTCTGTCTTTCCTTCGGATTTTGTGTTTCGGGCACCAAAATTTCCTCCGCCATAGGCAACCTGCCCCTCAACCGTCTGCTCATGAGCAGCTGAGCCGGAGACGCATTCAGGACGGGCAACGGAGTATTACGATAATTTAGCAAAGCTAACTGAAAATCAGACCCAGTTCTCTCGCACTTCTTTAACATGTCCTTGACTGTCTGCACAAACCTTTCTACCTGCCCGTTGCTATGAGGATACTGAGGACTGGAATACACGGATTTGAACCCATAGTGTAGTGCAAACTCCCTATACTCATGACTCTTAAACTGGGGACCGTTGTCCGAAACGACCTGACTAGGAATACCGTGTCTTGCAAAATTGTCTTTCAATGCTTCAATAACAGTGACAGACGACGTATCGCCCAATGTCACCTCAGGATACTTCGTGTAGTAATCCACAGTTATCAGGTAATTCTTATGATTTAACTCAAATAAATCAGCACCAACTTTTTCCTATGGCTGACAGGCGATCGGGTGACTGATCAAGGGCTCATTATGCAAATTTTCCCGGTTGTTTTGGCAAGTGTCACACCGACTGACCTTATCTTCAATTTGCTTATTCATGTTCGGCCAAAACATACAGTCACGCGCTAACTGCTTGGACTTGGTCACCCCTAGGTGTGTCTCATGTAAAGCCTCTATCATTTCACCACGAAGACCCGGAGGAACCACCACCCGATTGCCATTCATTACAAGATTGTTTTCTATCGTTAACTCATGTTTGTACGGGATGTACTGTCTCAGACACGGTGGTGTCTGTATGCGTGTAGTGTCCCACCCATCTTCAATGCGTGAAATTAACATGGACATGGACACATCTTTTTCATATTCATTTACAATCTTACTCAACAGACTCGATGACTGCATATCCACTGCGGCAATGCAGAACGTGTCATCGAACAGGCTATCCTGACCTACTTTGACGCTATGCGCCCTGGACAACGTGTCTGCAAAAAACATCAAAGAACCCTTCACATGACATAACTGAATGTTGTAATTTTGCAATCGCATCCGCATCCTCTGCATTTTAGCCGAAAGTTTATGTATTGGTTTCTGCATTATCGCCAACAACGGCTTGTGGTCCGTTTGAATTTTAACCTCTTTGCCAAAGATATACTCATGAAACCGTTGACATCCGAAACATATGGCAAGCATTTCTTTTTCTATCGTGGCATAACCACACTGCGCTGAGTTGAGTGCACGAGATGCGAGTGCGATCGGCTTATCATCTTGCATTAATGCAGCACCTAAACCTGACTGACAAGCATCTACCTGAATCACAATGGGCTTCTTAACATTGTAATATGACAACACAGGAGCAGTTCTTAACTTCTCCTTCAACTTATCAAACGCGCCCTGCTGTTCGGCTTGCCAGTGCCACACCACGTCCTTTGCGAGGAGCGTGCGTAGTGGTTTGGCTATCTCGGACATGTTGGGTATAAACTTGTGTACATATCCAACCATGCCCAGGAACCTTTGGACGCCTTGTTTGTCACGCAGCTCTGGCATGTCAACTATTGCTTGTATTCTGTCTGGATCAGGCTTCACACCCTGCTGGGTAAGTTGATGACCTACATATTTTACTGTTGTTTTACATAGCAAAGATTTAGCATCATTTAACTTCAGATTAACCGACCTAGCTCGATCCAACATGGCTCGGATCCGCTCGTTGTGTTCCTCAACCGTTGACCCATATACCAAAATATCGTCCGTGACTATCCCAATACCGGGTATATCGCCCATGACACGGTGCATTTCCTGAATAAAAATGTCACCGGCGGTTTTGATACCAAAAGGCAAACGGGACTACCTATACCGGGCCCACAGAGTATTGAACGTGCACAAACGTGAACTTTCGTTATCTAATTCTATCTGCCAATACCCGGTCTTTGCATCTAGAACTGAAAAATACTTTGCATCTGCCGTTTTGGCAATAATTTCATCAATCGTTATAGTAGGGAAAGGCCCTCTCTTTATCGCCTTGTTCAACTTAGTCGGATCCAGACAAATCCCAATCTTGTTTTGTTTTTTGACAATAGTTATAGAATTAACCCACTCGGTAGGTTCATCTTGTTCAACTATAACACCTAACTCAACCATGCGATCAAGCTCACTGCGTACCTTGCCCTGAATGGCAAACGGAATCCGTCTAGACGGATCAATGACAGGTTGAACAGATTATCAACATGAATGACAGCATTTGCCTTAATCAACCCCAAACCCTGAAATACATCTTTGTATTTGCTTACCAGCTTCTCCGCCCCAGCGCTGGCACTGTTCGTCGGCCCGGAAATGTTCGTCAGCACGGGAATGTTTGTCGGCTCGGAAATGTTTGTCGGCGTAGTGCAGTGCACCTCATCCACCCGCACCAGCAGGTTCAATGTCACACAAGCCTGCTTGCCCAAAATAGGCTGGCAATCCGGTACCACTTGGAACTTGAGCGCTCTGTCGTTGACGTCTAGCAGTGCCTCCCCGTCAGGCGTGATCCGGTGACCGGAGAACGTCACCAACGAACACCTGGTTTTCATCAGCCGCCCCGGAGCAACCCTGTCGAAGACGTACCTCGGCAGCACGTTCGCCTCCGAACCGGTGTCGAGCTTGAACTTGACAGGACAACCGTTCACCCGAACGATCGCATGCCACAGCTCGGCATCCTGACCAGCACCGCGGTCGACGGCCCCGATGAAGAGATCCGTTGCCAGGACGTTGACTTCCGCCAGATCCGGGTCTTGCTCAGCATTATGAGGGTCGGGCTCTTCCATGGTAAGCTTGTTGACCCTGCCCAGCCTGCTCCTGCAGACCTTACCGAAGTGCCCGATCTTCTTACAGGCTACACAAGCCTTTCCTTTCGCTGGGCAGACTCCCCGGCGGTGTTCATATCCACAGTTCTGGCAGCGGATCTTGAACTCTCCAGCCCTGCCGGTATTCCAAGATGGCGATTTCCAAGATGGCGTCACCGATGACCGAACCACCGGTGCACCGGTACACACATTAGCATAGTTCCGTATGAAATCAATTTCTTTACTTTCAATGTCTGACTTGGTGTCCTCCAACAGCGCAGAGCTAAACTCACTCATCTCACATATATCGACACATTTTCCCAATGTTAACTCCGTAGTCTGCAGCAGTTTGTTCCTTAAATTCACATTCTTTACGCCAGCCACAATGCGATCGCGCAATAGCGATTCTTCCACCGTACCATACTCACAATCCTTCACTTTGTCTCTCAATGCCGTTATATATGTAGCCATATTTTCTGTTGCCTGATTATGTGAGTTAAACTTATATCGTGTGATAATGATACTGCATTTACCGACACAATAAACCCTAAACGCCTCCGTATCTTGATCAGCGAGAGCGATATCCATATTGGCGAAGACATTTTGCGCCTCCTTGCCGGCTACGTGAAGAAAGATGCAGCATTGCACTCGTTCTGTCTTCAATACGACACCTGCGGCAATAGCGTAAATATCATATGCTCTGATCCATGTTTTCCAGTTCGATCTCGCATTGTGGCTGAGGACAAGCTGACCAGGAGGCCGTAAACCCGGCAACATATTAGCGGGCGGCATTCTTCCTCATCTGACACCATGTGAAAGTACGACGTCTGAACACTTTGACTTCTGGATACTGGATGGTTTATTCATGGCCTATGGCACGTTTAACCCGCCGGCTAAACTTTCCATGATGTCATCTCATTTGCATAAC
Organism: Branchipolynoe longqiensis; assembly: GCA_030323885.1. NCBI lineage: Eukaryota > Metazoa > Annelida > Polychaeta > Phyllodocida > Polynoidae > Branchipolynoe > Branchipolynoe longqiensis. The sequence goes on along the minus strand of CM059186.1, from coordinate 187,357,436 downwards.
TCTTTGTCTCAACCTCTGCATCTCATTAACATATATTAACCACACACCTGTACGTCTATTACACATATATCACATCCGGTACAAGTTTTGAACATGCACAAAACCTCTACCGGACACCACCGGACTGACATGTCCGGTTGGTGTCCGGTTTTGTCCGGTTCATGTCCGGTACCCATCTGTACGTGTCCGGTACCCATCCGTTGGTGTCCGGTACCCATCCGTTGGTGTCCGGTACCCATCAGTTGGTTTCCGGCACCCATCCGTTGGTGTCCAATTTGCTTCCGGAATTGTCTGGTGGCGAGAACGTCAATAAAATATATATATACTGTAGTAGTCGGCACTGACCTAACCACATAGACAGGTAGGCGTGGGTACTGTGTTGATATCAGGGAGCCTAGGTGGTGTAATGGTTAGCACACTGGCCCGGAATGCAAAGAGATGTGCGTTCGGGTCCTGTTCTATGCGCAATATTTCCCATTTTCATCACCCCCCACGACAACACCAAGAAAATCCAAAAAATACAGTCCGGTACGTGTCCGGTTGATGTTCGGTCCGTCCGGTTCTCGTCTGGTTCTCGTCCTGTACTCTTCCGGTACATGTACGGTACATGGACGGTACTTGTCCGGTTGAACCAATTACGCTCCATTTCGATACATTTCGTGTACTGGAGAGCACCGGACTAGACAATTCTTTGTCCGGTGGTGTCATGTACTCAGTCCGGTAAGGTGTGACAGGCGATTAAGGTATCGGAGGTGTGAAGGCAAGGGCCAACGAGCGGGAAGGTCAACTACCTCGTTTACTCGCTTGGGGCGCTATGAGTCTTAAATTGGTTCCAGCAGCCAAGCGTGCCGTGTTGGTGTCGTATGTGACGTGGCAGGGATTATCTAGAAGTAAATATACTAGTACTGTCACTGCTCACCTCAGGTTTAACACGGAATATCTCGTACTGTGCACATTCAGCGCTGGAGTGTTTGGTATAATAACGCGGTGCACAGACATCGACAAGCTCTTTTGTGCTAACACGTGCTTAGATTCTGTGCTAAGTCTAAGATTAAAGAAAAATGCCAGATCCACAGGCACAGCATAGTCGGTCCTTCATTACGCTCTGCTTAGGGCTAAATGTGACATTTTCCATTCTTATCGTTCTTCTGAACAAGTGGGTATTTACACATTATGGATTCCCAAATATGACAATGACATGTTTGCATTTTGTATTCACGGCGATTGGACTACTAATATGCCAACTGTGTGGAGTGTTTCAGGTCAAGTCATTGCCTCTTCTCAAAATGCTCCCATTATCGTTCACCTTCTGTGGCTTTGTTGTTTTCACGAATCTATCTTTGCAAAGCAACACAGTTGGAACATACCAACTCGCAAAGACGATGACAACACCCTGCATCATTTTTATCCAAACGTATTTCTACGCACGGACATTCACCATCCCAATTAAACTAACTTTGGTAAGTTAGCACTGTAGAGAGTGTCACTGAGTTTGAGTGTAGTTACTAAGACTTTTAAGCCGTGTTCACACGGGGAATGTAAATCGATTCATAGAAACCGATTTGCCTAGTTCGACGCACATTTCCCGTGTGAGCGGGCGGGTGAGTCGGATTACGCCTGATTACGCCTGAATTGATTCCTGTGATGCGCATCCTGTAAACCACCTCTCGAGGTAGTTTACGTGAGGCGATTTCTGTGATTCGATTTATTTTGCCCGTGTGGACGCACTGAGGCGGATTAAGCACCTCACACGCATGCACAGTCGACACCTCAGTTTGTTGACTTTCCGGTCGATCAAAAGCGCATATTATATAATTTAGTCTATTAAACCGCTAGCTGTGCACAGATATTTTTTTAATCATTTATTTTTAGGGTTTCACTGCCCAGCAGAAGTTTTGACTGTTCCAAACCAATACGATTCATTAAATACATATCTAGGTCGAATCCACTGTCTCGTGGTGGCGCTGGTCAGACGGGACTTGCTCATGCGCAGATATCGACTTCCAGCTCAAGTAGTCCCCGTGTGAACGGGCAGCTAATTCGACTCCTGCTATCCGCCTTGGCTGAATCGCTTTAGAATTTGCTGGTGTGAACACGGCTTTAGTCTAAGTTAGTAAGTTACTATTAATACAAACTACAAGTTGGGTAGATCCGCTAAAATTTCAAAACACAACAAACAGTATAAATTTAAGCTCTAAGTAAATTTAAGACTAAGTGGCTTAGTTACTACTCTCTAGCTAAGATTTAATTTGAATGTTGTACAGTTGAGGTTAAACTCTTGCAATTTGAATTTACCAAAATTAATCCGAAACACCAGGCCCAGGGGTGGGAAGCAATTTCTGAAGCCCCATCTCACCCACCCCCAGTTTTAGATGCACAGTCTCAGGCTCAGCATCCATATATATTTTTTTTAAATGGACGCAGCACATCGGCGGTGTGAATAGTGGCATGTGATGTCCTTATTTGCACAGCGGTGGTGTGAATAAGGACACCATGTTAGCATGTACCACTATTCACACAGCGGCTCTGTGACTTAGTCGGGTAGATCTATGAAAAATTACCACCCTACCCCCCAAAAATTGCTAGAAAACGTTTTTCAACTGTTTTTGATAGTACTGGATGTGGAGAATATCATACTAAAAATCTACCTGAGGCAGAAGTGTCAGTGTCAAAGTTCCCTCCTCCCCTCCCTGACCCCCCTCTAGTCAGGTTCTAGTACCCATCGTGGCCACTAGCTCCCCCCTCCCTCCGCGGCTAATCACGTGCTTTGATTGGTTGTAGCCAAGTGACCCAGCTGGGTGAGACTGAGAGTGCAGAGAAGGGAGAGTTAAACATAGGTATTTCCATTTTTTAGAGTAGTACATACAGGAAATATATTCGTTGTAATGTAAAACATTTGTTAGTACAATTTCATTGCATAATTTAATCAGAAACATATAGGAGTAAAACCTTTTTTGATGTTGAATGTAAAAGGGAGTGAACCAACAGTGGTTTGAAAACCCAACTTCAGCCTAACCACTAGATTACCGAGGCAACATTTAGTTTCTTGTTTCAGTTCAGGCTATTTGTGTATACAACATCATATATACTAGTGCATATATATATGTATGCATTAGACTTAGTATATATTCCCAAATTGGGAGACTTGGCAGGCATGCTTCCCCCCTCCCTCTAGTCGGGTGCCAGTACCCATCGTGGCTGCTAGGCCATCCCCCCCACGGCGAATCAGGCGCTTTGATTGGTTGACTGCTGCTGTGTGAATAAGGAAACCACGTAGCGCTATTCGCACCGCCGCTGTTCCAATAACTAGACCCCCAAAAAATTCACCCCGTACTGCAGTAGCCTGAGTAGAGGCAGAGGTGAATCTTGTTATCTACAGCACCCCCGATGAATGCCTGAAGGCTTTAAACTGGAAATGCCTCTTTCCGATGGCACATCCCTCAGTCTCAGAATGGCCACATGTCTTGGGCAGTGAGTGTACTTTCGAGGAATATTTTCTGGTAAAAGTGCACATATATTATTACACAATCTCCAAGCAATGGCTTATAAGGGGATGGGGCATACATATATATACTTTTTATTTCACGCTGCTTTCATACCTACTGAAATAGCAGGGTAACTAGATAAAATATTCAGGAGAGGGTGACTATTTTGGAGGGGCTCTGGGAGTAACTACTCAGTAACAAATATTTTAATACAAGTTGGTTGTGAATAATGGGGGCCAAGATAGCTCCTTCCCCCAAGTTTATAGCCGTGTTCACATGGGCGGTGTAAATCGATTCGTAGAAATCGACTTGTAATAGTTTGGGTTACATTTCGCGTGTGAACGCGCGGCTGAGTCGGATTAGGGCTGAATCGATTTGTGTGATCCACATATTGTAAACCACTTGTAGAGGTAGTGTACGTGAATCGATTTCTGTGAACCGATTTATTTTGCCCGTGTGAACGCACTGAGGCGGATTAAGGACGTCACACGCATGCACAGTCGAGACCTTAGTTTGTTGACTTTCCGGTCGATCAAAAGTGCATATTATATAATTTGGTCTATGAACCAGATAGAGGTGCACAGATGTTTTTTTCATCATTTATTTATAGGTTTTCACTGCCCATCAGAAGTTTTTACTGTTCCAAAACAATATGATTCAGTCTATACATATCTAGGTCAAACCCACACTCTCTCGTGCCGACGTCGACTAACCAAAACTGGCACTGGTTAGTCTGGACTTGCTCATGCGCAGATATCCACTTCTGCCTTAAACCGACTGCGAAACACTTTCAAACTAAATCGATTCACATGATTCGCCTTGTCTAAATCGCTTTACATTTTGCCCGTGTGAACACGGCTTTTTTCTCTTTGTGGTCCTGAAAGTTTCTTATGAACCCCTTCCCCTACTCCTCCATCCTTTCCGATTCGCTCTATTTTGTGGTACTTATCTAGAGCACACAGTAGTATATAACTAATCTATGGCTAATATACTTAATGAAGCCATTACATCGATGATTTGTATCTTTGAGGGAACTTAGTTGAATTATTGCTCATTTCAAGTATCGATACTCTTTACAATTGACTGCGTGCCCATGTTGAACTGTATTGTGTTTGCATCCCTGCTTTTATTCAATAAATTGACTCGTTCGATGCTGTGTATGTCTCTTGTCTCATCTAACTATATGATCTTGTTACACAAGCCATCTATGCGAATATGAAAATGTCAACTCCCCGCATTGCCTCATGTCGGTGCAGAGTGATGCGAAAGGTATGTTCTGAAATTGAGACATGCCCTATTGAATTATTGATTAATTATCCTTTTATGTCGTGTCGGCTGCGACTGCCATTTTCATGAATGTTCATTTTGACACCTTTCAGCTTCCCATCTGCATCGGTGTGTTTTTCAACTCGTATTATGACATTAAATTCAACCGCCTGGGAATTATATTTGCTACGGTCGGCGTCCTGGTTACATCACTTTATCAAGTGGTAAGTTGAAGTAGATTAATTAACATCTAGTAATAATGACAATCCAAAAATGATCTAATGTAGGTTAGTAGTTAGTAAAGATCCAGGAACTTTCATCCTCTTTAATAATAATAGACATCAGAATGAAAGAGAGAGATATCGATTTAGTGTTTGAGCTGTATGCTCAGGGTAAGTCGGAGACTCCACCATCAATAATGTTTTAACCAAAGCCAAAGGAAGAAAGTACAGATTTCTATATTCTTACTTTTCCAATTAATATGTTAAAATGTACAAACCATGAGACCCTTCCTGTCGGTCATTCCAAGAGTCTAAAGCTAGGATTCCTTACACACGGTATGCGGTATGCGAATCCGAATGTGGCAAAGAATCGAAAAGCATCTAAGTCAATGGGGGTGATTCCTTACACGCGGTATGCGGCATACGGCATGCGAATACTGAATCGGTCCATGTACCGATCGGTGCGGCATGCGAATGCTGCTGCGGTTGCCATAGAGAACAGTGGTGAGGAAACCTGACACTGTGTGTGGGTGTGTGTGTGGGTGTGGGTGAAAGGACCTATCCCGTAATCACGCCGCATGCCGCATACCGTGTGTAAGAAATCCTAGCTTTAGATTCTTACATGGCTAGCTTTAACAGCGGGATGGAATGCTGCTCCTTTACTCATAATGGGTCTGAAGACCCTATGGCACTAGCGCCCATGCCTATACATTTAAATACCTGATTTCATTTTTGATTGTACCTGTGCGGTGTTATTTTACTCGATTGTGTAATCCAAAATAAAGCCATTCTAATTCCCTTAGCTATCTCATGTACCCTTCTTCAGCATTGTAGATGCACTTATATATGATTCAAATGTTTCTCTGCTTTATACCTCACAACAAAATCTGCTTTTAATATTAAAGTTGCCCAGTCCGATAAAAACATCAAATTTTGAAAACCAAAACCATTATGTAGATTTGATTCTACACAACTAGCTTAGACACTAATGCACTTATTAAGCATTTGCCACCACATAGAAGGGCATAGTGAGGCGATTTAATAGAACCTGTTACTGCAGAAGCAGATGGTGTCAGAGCTTTGGGTGTGCTTGCAAAAATTACTTCAAACTAAAGTAACGTAGATTATAACGATAAACCTAATATATTTATCTCAGAAAGTGATGGAAACTCAAAACCATCAGACTATGAAACTTGAATATTCCGTCCTGGTATGACCGTCAATGTTGCTAGGGCGGAAGACCCCAACATACAAAGACAATATTTAATATTTGATTTGTCATGGTTGCAGTGGGTGGCAGAGAAGCAGAAGGAGTTCCAGGTCAACTCGATGCAGTTGCTGTACTACCAGGCACCACTGTCAGCCACCATACTCCTCTTCGTCGTCCCCTTCTTTGAACCGGTCACTGGCCCACACGGTATCCTATCACCATGGCCGCCGCAAGCTATCGTACGTAATCAAATGTGTTCCCGTCAATTAAGTAAAATAAAAAATAAAAGTTGGTGATCGTCATTTTGATCACACTAATCAGGGTCGGGTGGGCAGTTTTTATTTTAATAAAAAAAGTCTTTTTCAATATTAAAAAACCAAATTGGATCATCCTAGACTGATAAAAGGATTACATGTCATTCAATCACGAACATATATTTTCAGTCAAACCATGAACACCATGCTCATTTAGAAATTTATTATATCATACAGTTATAGTCCGATACATTTTTAGCAGTTAATAATTCAAAGAAATCAAGGGAGGGCATTTTTTCAGGCATGGGTGGGGACGATCAGCAATTTAATTTTTGTTATTTACCTTTATATACATTTTTTTCTTCTCATCGCTGAGGCATTGCTCTTCTTTAACCACTTATGGGTGTGACAGTTTCAATTGCTAGATTGATATTAGGATATATTTTACTGAGTCATAATTGAATGTAATTGTTATTTGCTATTTGATTTATAGTAATCTTCTCTTTGATATGTCTCTCTATTCATCCTTTACAAAAAGAAATGCATTTGAATATAACCAGTTTACATCTCTTTAAGACATATTTTTCTGGTGTCTGTTGATCAGTACTAAGATTTAAAAAAATCCTTACATGCAAATATGATTTTAGAATTTGGCCTTTTAAACTGAAAAAAAAAGTTGCTTTATGCTGCGGCGATGTAATAATTTCTACTTATTTGGTGCCATGAATGTACCTTTTTTTCCTGACATGGTGTTTATTCTATTATCCTGGTTCATGTGTGGCTGCTCCTGTTTTGACGACAGGTGATGGTCTGCCTTACGGGTGTAGTTGCCTTCCTCGTCAACCTCTCCATATTCTGGGTCATTGGCAACACATCACCACTCACGTATCCTTATTTTAACACAAACCGTCACAAGTGACCGGACACAGTGACCCAGTCAATAGAATGCAAGCCTCCCATGTGGAACCTCAGGCGTTTGAATCCCGGTGGAGTCAAACCAATGACGTACAAAATTGATACTTGTCGCTACCTAGTCTGGCACTCGGCATTACTAGGATAGGGCAAGGACTGGTTAGCTCAGTATCAGGATAATGTGACTGGGTGGGATATCAGGTCATGATGCCATTAGCATGGTCTCCCAGTGGGGCAGCATTATTAACTCTCCATGAGTGCACACTATCACAAGTTGGTACCCGTCCTGATATGACCACGGATGTTGCTAAGATGTAAAACCCCAACAAACAAACAAGCCTTTACAAGTGTGGGTACATAAACTCTTGATTCATTATATATCAATAGACATTATCTCATTATACAGGCTACTGAAGGACAGTGGTTACGCTAACTAGCTCTAGGGTTTGTGGCAAATATGTCCCATCCAGGATTTCCCCAATATCTTTTTTATTTGTCCCGAACTTACATTTCCCTGGCTGCGAGCACTAACTCATCGCTTAGTAGATACCAGCGGGAGACTGGATAATTGTTAAAAATTAGCAAAACACGACAATTTCACTAACACACATAGAATTACCTTGAGGAAAATATAAATGTGATTTTTAGAGTACGCCCACGGTATTCGTCAAGTATTCCATTCTGACAAAATGATCAAATAGCTCTATTGCTCTGCGTGACCCAGTCAGTATTCACTAGGGAGCCTCGTGACTGATCAATAGCAAGCAGTCTGACTATCCCCATCGTGGTGATGAGCCCCAGTCAACATCCCCCAAAGGACATAGGCACAAAAAGGGCACCACAGATTGTGCCCACCGAGGTTCATTGGTGCAGCATCCATGTCCAATAACAGAATCCAGTACAGTGTTTATTACAACAAAAAAAGTAAACCAGTCGCGATGGCTAAATGAGTTGAGCGTCCGCCTTCTGTTCTGGTATGTTATAGGATTCGAACTCCTGTGTTCGAACCCTGGCCGAGTCAAACCAACCAATGACTTAAAAATTGATACTTGGTGCTACCTAGCCTGGCGCTTGACATTGCTAGGATAGGGCAAGGAACATTGTAATGAGGAAGACCAATTATCAGTCATTGAAATTTCCCTTGCTTAATCAATGAATCTACAACAAAAACGTTGCTGGTTTGTCACCTTAACGACGCTCAGATACAACATGATTGGACACATGAAGTTCTGTCTGACCCTTCTTGGCGGTTACTTCATTTTCCACGACAACATGTCATTACTTCAACTCGGAGGAGTCGGCCTAGCATTTTCAGGTAAGTTGGCCATGTTTGTTATTTAGCCTGTCTGCTTGTTAAAATCCTTTAGTTTGATTTACTTACCAATTGACAGCACAACACTCACGCCTCTATATTTGATTCTAAGCGAAATAAAGCAATAATTAGAACCTTGAATGGTGGAGAATGTAGATGTTCCGTGGCCATATTCGATGGTATTTCACAACCATGGGTCCTTTCCAATTTCTGGTAATCAGTCCTGTGATAAAAGTGGTGTGTGATATTAAATCCCGCGTTTTATCATGATCAGTTATATGTTGTAATGATTCAGAGCTTTAAACTTGTACCTAATCAAGGATTTAAAAGAGCCTTTTAATTTTGTAGTAAATGTGTTATTGTGTAATATAGGATTTAAAACTGACGTTAACATTTACCTCAACCTCGCCAAGGTTGAGGTAATTATTAAATAATTATTTTATTTTGCAGCCATGCTAGACTATTAATATTATTAATAGGTGCTGTTAATTGTATTTGCAATTTGATTAACTATACTTTTTGCAGTCTAATGAGCCACCATATGGAAAGTAGTGCTTTCAGGCCAATTAATGCTGACATTGTACGTTTATGTTTTGTACCAAGCATTGCAATCGTCTTGATGGGTGAAGGTTACCAACTGGGTTCTGTGGACTTCAAGTGGAATTTATTTAACAAAAGAACCTATGACCTAGCTACTGTAAAGGTTGATATATTTGTATATATATTTGTCTAAACAGCGAAGCATAAACTAGGAGGTAGGTGCTTTATCAATGAGAAAACTATATTACACCAAGTAATAGGTGACTAATTGTCGGTTGTTGGTCCTACAAGCAACCTTGGAACGAAGCATTCCTGGTCAAGTGAATTTGTTAATCACAAATCACGGTAGGCATTTAGTGTGTACAGCTTGTCGCAAGTGATGGATTGCATACTGTAGCCATGTGATGTGGTGTGTTACATTGCTTGGCAACAAGTTGTGCCAAGCCATGTGACGTGGCATGTTACATTGCTTGGCAACAAGTTGTGCCACGTTCGACGCACATTTTTCACTGATTAGTCACCCAGTGTAACTTGCGTCAGGCATTTAGCCACACATTTTTGTTCCACTTTTTAAATTTTCATACACATTTGTATGTGTCATTGGAATAGACATCTATCTGTGTCATCAGAATGGACATTTGTGTGTCATCAGAATGGACATTTGTTTGTGTCATCAGAATATCTATCTATCTGTGTCAGCAGAATGGACATTTGTCTGTGTCATCAGAATGGACATTTGTCTGTGTCATCAGAATGGACATTCGTCTGTCATCAGAATAAGCATTTGTCTGTGTCATCAGATTGAACATCTATTTGGGTCATCAGAATGGTTTTTGTTGTGAATTTGAGGTATTATTCCCATTCTCGACCTAGAAAATGTCATTTACTTACTTCATGTTTATTCATGAAATTGGGAATGCGGAGTCTAATATTTGACTTGCAGTTAGCTTTCTGGTAGTGCTCGGTCTATGAAGAACTGTCAGCTTTCTCGTGGAAATCCTCGAAAAGGAAGAAGTCTTATGTCCTTGGGTGGTGTTAGCAGTGTGTCATTTGGATTAGGCTGTGAAGTAACAAGGTGGGGTTATTGCCTTCTCCAGCATTTGACAATTGTTTGACAATTGTTGCTGTTTTAATCATAGCTGTTGTGCTATATTTAGTTGCAATTGTGTTGCAGAATGATTCCCTCCCCCCCATGGTAACTAGAGAAATACACGAAGCAATATTATAATACTTAGATGTATGTACCGTACCGTATCTAACTAACCATATCTTGGAGACAGTAGAGGATTTCTGCGGTGATGGCTCAAATAGATTCATAGTTGATTGTTTAGGCAGGTCATTAACGAAAAATAACTCGTGAATTGAAAAGGGTTGAACTAAATAGCTCTATTTATGGAAGAAAAGGACAAACTACTGAGTATCAAACACTGTCCATGCAGAGTTTGTGATTGCTAGTTCAATGGATGTTGCTAAAAAAAACACAATATCTCTGTTGTTCTGCAATGTCACCCAATATTTGAAATGACTTAAAAAATTGATAATACTTGTCGCTATCAAGTCTGGTACTCAGCATTACTCGGATAAGGCAAGGAGCAATGGAATAAGGAAGACGAGTTGTCTACGATTGAAATTCCCCATGCTTAATCAACAGATTTAATGAAACTTTGCTTGTTTAATAAATTCTCCATTCAAAAGTAACATGTAAAAGTGAATAGATATGTGAAGGATATATATATATATCTGGTCATTTACTTTACTCAGTCTCCCGACACCTTTTTTAATGCATTGTTCAGCAGCCTGTCTCAGGATCAGGGCTGGAGGATTAACTAAGATGTCAGGAATTCTGAGCTGCTGGTGTGAACAGGACAGTGGTTTTGCCATAATGGTTCTATAGGTATTAACTTCATAATGGTAGTGAAAGATCCCCACATATATAGCCATGCTTGTTGTATGTGGGAAGGTAAGGGACATGTTATGAAATGAGTAGACAAATGTTAAGTATAGTTGGATGAGTAGATGTGAATTGAGTGTAATCCTATTTTGCATTATTTTGTTATGACTGTTTCGTGTTGGGGTTCCTTTGGCCATCTGGCTGATGCAGCTCTGTTGCTGTCTTTCAGGCTCGGCAGCCTACAGTTTATTATTCCGGAGAGAGAGGCGCCTCTATCCTTATCTCAGTAGGAAGTCCAAGCCTAAGGAGCGCACAAGCTGACTAGTAGGCAAAGTGCACATGGTCTGATGCACCATCCCTTAGGTTCTTCTCGTCACATTCCTCCAGGGACCAGACGGAATGGCCAAATGAGTTGAGCGTCCGTCTCCCGTTTTGGTAGATCGTGGGGTTCGAACCCTAGTCGAGTCAAACCAATGACTTAAAAAATTGATACTTGTCGCTTCCTAGCCATGTGCTCGGCTTTATTAGCATAGGACAAGGATGGTTTGGCTCAGTGTCAGGATAATGTGACTGAGTGGGATATCAGGTTATGGTGCTGGCTGTCTGGTCTCTGAGAGGGGCAGCACTATAAAGTCGCCATGAGCGCGCACTGTCACAAGTCGGTACCCGTCCTGATATGACCTTAGATGTTGCCAGGACATAAAACTCCAACAACCAACCAACCGTTCCTCCAGTGCTTGAACTTAATCACACATAGCCTCTGCATATGTTGTAAGAGGTGGCCAAATTGGTGCTCCTTATGCCTAACTGTAATCGTTACAACCGTTTGATGAGATGATCGGATGGCAATTGTATGTTGCTGCAGTCCTAGTTTAGTTGGATCTTTTTGGAGTTCCACTGTTATGCTCAGGCTGGTCCAATCATGTACCACATTGAATCAGACACCAAAGTCTGTTGAGGATTTATTCCAGAGGCATGCCAGACCACATTTGAGCAAATCTAGTTATTGAAATATATATGTGGATAGTGATAAACCGTTTATCGCGTGTAATAAGCTCTGTAGTGTATACAGTAAAACCTCTCTAAATCGACCGACCATGGGACTGACTTTAAATGGTCTATCTCGGGAAGTGGTCGGTTTAGGGAGCTTTTTTTATCGTTACAATGGTATTGTATGGGCGATCGTTTGGGACCCAAATAAAGCGATCGATATAGGGGAGTGGCCAATCTGTGGCGATGGTCAGTTAGAGAGGTTTTACTGTAGTTTTGAGATATAGTTTACCTCACTACCATATGCTAAGCCGAGATAGTTGGAGTGTGAGACAGATAGAGACAAACACTGCTGGTCAAAGTGTCAGTTCTGAATGTTCCAGATTAAACTAAATATTTGTGCGCCTATGTGCATGCATACACTATCTAATTCTGCTTCGGCCTAGTCAGGAATCAGGCTATGTCTTGTGCGATTGGGCTAATTAAGGCGGTACATTGCACCGGGCTGCTTTTAATGTGATTCTGGCATTTCTTGTCTTGTCTGCAAAGGGACGTGTGTCATTTAAGGGCAGTCAAGCTTTTTATTCATCATTCAGAAGTCTTGATTAGTGGTTGGTGAGATGTGCTAGGAGGACAATGAATTGTGTTGGCTCTCACTTTTACGAGGCAAATTTTTTGTTGCAGTGATTGCATTATAATGAGTTTGAAGATACTCAAGGATGAGATCATTAAGTAGAGCTTAATGATCTATGTAAATACTTTTGATCCACGCGAAATTTGTTAAATTAGTTAAACTCGCAAATTAGGTTTGCTTGTGAAAGGCAATACTATTTTTGAAGAGATGACAAATTAGCAAGAGTGAAGCTCATTAAAAGTCTTTACATTCCCAGATTGTTGTTGTTTTCCTTGTTTTAACGAGAAAGTAGAGATAATATTAACTTATAGCAGGCAGTATCGTTATTCACTCGAACTTAACACGAATTAACAGTGCGGTAGGAGGTATCCAGCTGATACCACACAACAGGGGGGGGGGGCTGGTCAATAATTGGCTTACTGATGAGCAAACTATGAAATATTATGCGTTACGCCCTGAGGAAAGAATAATAGTCCCCCATTTTATGCACATGGTTCTGGTGTTGTTAATGTTGCATAGTCCGATGGTTTTGAGTTTCTGTCATTTTTTTTTTTAGATGAAAATATTAAATTGATTGTTATAATCTACCTCCCTTTAGTTTGAAGTACCGTTTATTCTAAATGGCTAAGTTTTGAGATATTTGGAATGCAATATTACAACACCATAAGCTTCAGTAATAACAGGTTCTATTAAATTGCCTCAGTATCCCCTTCTATGTGGCAACAAATGCTTAATAAAGGATCAATATTTCAGTTAGCTATGTACAATCAAGTCTAGACGATTGTTTTGGTTTTGAAAATTTGATGCTTCATCAGACTATGCAGCTTTAATTGTGAATGCCTAATGCCTTATGTCTATACCTACTTATACCGCCTCTTTAATTTATGCGCCCTAAACTTCATATGGGAATAATGTTTATGTTTCAGGTGTATTGGCCTACAGTTACCATACGATGGTAAAACAATCAACGGTAGTTGTTTTCCTATACCATAACTTAATGTGTTTGATTTCTGTTGTTGCTTGCTTGCTTATGGGGGGGTTCGTGACCTAGCAGTCACTGGCTGCAGGACTGCAGCATTGTTTAAACGGCGCCATTAAAACGGCCTGTTTTTTTGGTGTTTTTTTCCTCCTTCTTTCTTCCAGCTTTTCTACTTGTGGGGTTGCTGGGGGGGCTCTGCGTGGCGTCGGTGGGGTGGTGCGGTGGCATGGCAGGTGGCAACACGTTCTTGGGGCCCACGGTCCTGTACCTCGACCGGAGAGCAAAGCAGGATCCAGTGTCATTGGCAACAGGGCCAGAGGCGTCGCATTGGTCCTCCAGGCCCCTGTCACAGGGTGGGTGATTCAGGGCCAACAGAGCAGGAACGGGGTATGGTTGGTGGGTGTGACTTGGCGTCCGCTCCATCACCCACTCCATCGGTGATCGATGCGGGAACCGACATTGTGGGTGAAGGGGTCAAGGCTGTCACACCCGGTGTATCCGGGACCGGATGGGGCTCCTGGTTTGGGTGCAGTGTCTGGGACCTCATGGGGCTCTGTGTGTGTGGTTTTTAGTGGGTTGTGGTTTTTTTTAATGTGTGGTTTTTTGTTGTGGTTTTTGTGGTCCTGACTTAGCCCTGGCTCTCGGCCTGGGGAGGGGGTGTTGTGTTGAGCCCTGGCGGGGTGTGAGCCCTGGCGGGGTTAGTTGCCTCCCGTTTATTTTAGCTTTGGATTTGTTTTGATTCCACATAGGGCTCCTCACGGGGCTCCCCGATGGGGCCTCACAGGGCCACCTGCTGGGACCTCACAGGGCTTCCCGATGGGACCTCACGGGGCTCACTGATGGGACCTCACAGGGTTCCCTGAAGGGACCTCACGGGGCTCCCCGGTGGGACCTCACGGGGTTCCCTGATGGGACTTCACGGGGCTCCCCGATGATGGTTGCTAATCACCATTGTTACTGTCTGGTTCAGAGTCGTCAGCGATGGGTTCAGGGCCGTGATGATCTCGAAGAGGATGGCCAGCGCGGCTCGGTTGTCAGACAAGTTGTGTGGTGGGCCGAGGAAGTCTCGAATGGCGGTCCTGTCAAAGCCCACACATGATGCCAGGATGTGGGTGACGTTGAGGATTTGGTCACTGCAGGGACATCGTTGCAATGCAGGGGTGTTGATGAACTGCCTGTATCCAGTCCTGAAGCAAGTGACCGCCTCTTGCACAGAAGCAGAGAGGTTTTTTGGGACTGGTAGCCGCTCCCTGACATTTTCGTGCCAGGCCCAACTGATAGAGTATGGGTTCCTGATGGTGTCGCGGTGGAGGGAGGCCTCCCACAGGGCTTTGGTGGTTCTAGTGCAGGTGGCTTTGAGTTTGGACAGGGAGTGGCCTATGATGAGGCGATCTCAGGGTGGCCTGGTCATTACCAGAAAGTCCTATGTGAGAGGGAACCCAGACCATCACTGTGTTGAGGGGAGCTTCATGCCTGGTGGTGATGGTGTTCTGCATCAAGGTGGCCAGAGAGTGGCTAGCTCTGTGGTCCTTGATCTTGCGGACTGCGTTGAGCGAGTCGATGACTACTATGCAGCTGCAGTGTCGCAGGTGGGTCAGTGCATGGTAGATGGCGCTGAGCTCTGTATCGAGGGTGGAGGAGTAGTCCGTGACCCTGATAAGGCATCTAGCCTGCCCATCTGGTAGGAAGTGTCCAGCCCCGGCTCGGCCTGTGTCAGGGTTGAGCGAGACATTGGTGTAAACCGTGGTGGCTTGAGGGAAGTCCTCTTTGGCCCGGGCGATGGTTTCCTGTGCCAAGGTTTTGAGGACTATGGTCGGGTAGTTGTTTTTGCTTGAGCAGAGGCTGGTGAGCCTGACCTCTATGGGCACGGAGTACCAGGGAGGTCTAACCTGGAAGTCAGGGGCATTAGCGAGTGCCAGCCCATGGGATGTTTCAGGGTGCGGATGCCCGTCTTCGTTCCCCAGGAGAGGTCGAGGCACCTCCTTGGACCGTTTTGTACTGCGCTGCAGTAGAAGGTGGAATAGCCTATAGTCAGAGCTTGGCAGAGGTGGTTTGCCAGCAGCTGTTGTCCGCGTAGGTGGAGTGGTGGGTGGTTGGCCTCAAGGAGGAGGATCTCAACTCTGGTTGTCCTGTGAGCTCGGGTGATGAGTCGAGCTGCCTGGTATTGGACTCTTTCCAGGGTGCTACTGCGAGGGAGGCGGGCCCTACGGTTGTCTCTGCAGTAGCCAATCCAGGAAACGGTGTTGGCTGCATAATCATAACCGCATGGCCTGTTTGTAGAAGAGACTGAGCACTTCGGTTGGGGCTCCCCAGTTGAACCCAGAGATTCTAGTCATTAGAAGAAGTCCCTTGTTCATTCTGGAGGCCAGTTGCTTCACAAATGGTCTCATGGTGAGTTTGTGCTCAAGCCTGACTCTGAGGTAGTCGAAGGTGTCCACCCATTCGATGTCCAGATCTGCTATTCGGAGTGGGTACGGAGGCTGATCAGTGAACATCATCATGGCTTTGGTTTTGTTTGAAGATATTTTGAACCCCAGATCACGGCAGGTGAGGAGGGACAAGTCCCTGGTGCATGAGCAGACTACAGTGATGTCGTCTGCATAGCACAGGATGTTGATCGCTCAGTAATGCCTGTTTTCAGTTAGCTTATGAGGGCAGCGACTACAGTATTAAAGAGGAAGGGGCTGAGGACAGCTCCCTGAGGGACACCATTTTTTAGATGGTTGAGGGGAGAGGTGCTGCCCTGGAAGCGGACACTGGCTCGCCTGTCTCGTAGGTAGTTCTTAACGAACACCAGAGGCTTCCCGGTGACTCCCAGCTCAACAATGGAGGCAAGGACAACGTTGTGGTCGACCAGCTTGAAGGCCTTCTCGAGTTTGAGGAATATGACATTCGCGCCACTGGCGTATGCTATCTCCTCGAGGAGGGTGAGGACGGCATGCTGCGTGCCACATCCGCCTCGGAACCCGACCAATTCTTCGGGGAAGCCGCTGAGCGGGTCGCTGGAGAAGGTTTTGAGCCGGCCCAGCACAATTCTCTCTACTACTTCCCGAGGGATTGCAGCAGTGAGATCGGCAGTGTGAACAATGAACGCGTCCTTCCACGATTGCAATATGATCGCTCATGTGTAGACCGAGTTTAGGAGGGGGAGCAGTGTTTCCCTGTTGTGTGTGGAGAGGCGGGTTCACAGTGTGGTTGGTACACCATCTGCTCCGGGGGCTGTTATACTCCGTAGGGGGTTGAGGCCCTTTTCGAGCTCGGTCTTGGTGAGGGGGCGGTCAAAGTCGTGGGCGGAAGGGAGGTCTATGGCATTGTTGATGATGTCCACTCGCCAGGGGGGCATCTCTGGTGATGGTTTGTAGGTGTGTGTTTGGTAAGCAGAGTTGTAGGTCTGTTTTTTTTATGAAGGTGGTAAGTTGGTTTGTGGCTGTTTGTAGGGGTGCACGGGGGCTGGTCCCCTGTAGGTTTTTTAGCTTTTGCCAGAGGCGTGTGAGGGAGGTATGCCATGAAATTTTGGTGCACCAGAGTTTCCACATTCTGTCATTTTCGGATGTGATGAGCTCGTTCAACCATTCGGTGGCTATGTTTACTAATTTTTCAGTGCCTGGGTTGGGGTTGGAACGGAGCTTGCGGAGGAGTTTGTTTTTGTCGCGTTTGGCTCTCCTGATGGCGGGAGAGTTTGTGGTGCCGGGGAGTCGGCGGTTTGTTGTCTGTTGGATGGTGGCCTCCATGGCGTTGCGGACGAGTATGGTGAACTCATCGCAGGTGTTGGGAGGATTGGTGTGTGTGAGATGTTGTAAGTGTCGGTTGAAGGCTTCCCAATGAGCTCCGTCCAGGTTGAATCTGGCCGGGGTTTGTGGGGGGGGGATGTTGGGTGCGTTTGTGCGTAGGAGCACGGCATAGTGGTCTGAGTACAGGTCAGTCAGTTCCCACGAGGCTCTGGCCTCGAGTTGTGTGTCTAGGATGCAGAGGTCAATGGACGTGCCGCTGTGATGAGTGGGTGAGCCATTATTCATTAGGGTGTGATTCGCTGAGTCAAGGACCTCAGTATCTGTGTTGTTGCATCCCCAGATGGTGTGGTGGGTATTGAAGTCTCCCATGATTATTTGCTGTGTTGCTGTGTGCTTGGAGGATAGGGTCGAGTGTGTATTGGGTGTTGCAGGGATTGTATATGTTGAAGGAGTCTATTGTGCTTGTGGCCAGTTTGAGGCATATACGCAACGTGTTGGCATTGGGGCTGGCTCTGGAGTTTACTATTTTGGTGGTGTGGATGTGGTTGTTGACTCAGGTGGTGGTGCCTCCCTTTGGTCTGCCCCCGATTAGTGATTATACTGCGGGGATGTGGTAAGTGGTGTAGCCTTTGATGCGTGGTGGATCTCTATCTTCCATGTTTTCTGGAGCATAGCCACATGTATGCAGTCGGTTTTTAATTTGTTGATGAGGGGTGTCAGTTTTGTTCATAGGCCTGCACATTTCCAGGAGAAGACTGTGAGGTTGGAGGAGTTTGTTGGAGGTGGTCTGGGGTGTGTGGCAGTTGGTGTTGTGGTTGTTACATTGTGTATCCATGTTGGTGGCTCAGGGTGTTGCGGTTGGTTGGTGGTGTGGTGGTTGTTACGTTGTGGCATGAGTGCTGTGGTGCGGGGGAAACCAATGAACATATGGATTATGGAACCCAGTGGGTCACTGGTTGTTCCTGAGGGAGACAGTCTTCAATTGCCTGAAGTATGTCATGTGTGTGGGTGTTGGTGTGGGAGTGCGTGGGCGGGTGCGGGAGTGTGTGTGGTTTTGGGTGTGGGTGTGGGTGAGGTTTGGGTGCAGGCATCGCACTTGTGGTGGTGTTGACCTGGCTGGGGATTTGTGTGGTGATGGATCGTGTGTGTGGGTGGAGGGAGAGGAGGGGTGGGTGTGGGGTTGGGTTATGAGTGCGGGTTTATGGCTGGAGTAGGGGAAGTTGGTGGGGGGAGATGTGGGTTGGGGGTTGTCGGGTGTGTGGTAGGGGGAAGGGTGGGGTTGGGCTGGCCGGTTTGGGGTGGATTTTTTTTGGGGGGGTCGGGTGTGAGCCTGCTCCAGAGCTGCACTTCTCTGGGAAGTGGGGTTCTTGGTGTGGTCACCCCCTGCATGATGTACACCTGGCATTCAGCATGTACCCCTCCGCGAGGTGGCCTGGTAGCGCACAGTTTGCACAAATTACGTCTGTGGCACTACACTTGCGTTTGTAGTGGCCATACCTCTGGCACTGGGTGCAGTAGGTGGGCCGCTTGTGAGGGGTTGCCACCCGAAGGTGGCCTAGCGGGCCGAATTCAAGCTTGGCGGAAGTTGGAGGTGGTGTGGATATTTACGCGGTGCGTAGGTTTGCCACCTTTGGGGGTGATGCGGGAGGCACATATGATCCTGTGTTGTCCAACTAGGTCGGAGGGGTTGGCTAGGGGGTGGAGCCTGGTTACCACCTAGTGGTGGGTCTTCGCCCTGCCTCTGATCTCGGCGAATTTGGGAGTTGCACGGAGTCTCTCAAGAAACTCCGGCGTCTGGACGGCACTGACCATATGGTCAGGGTATTTGTCCAGTGACAGGGTGTCAGTGCCAGTGGTTCTGTCCCCCTGGAAAAGGGCCCTCAGGGTCTCCTGTAGAGGAAGAGCGCAAGGAAAGACTTGGGGCGGCAGGCGTCAGGGTGGAACTCAGTGGGGGCAGGGTTGGGGGTGGTGGTGGTGGAGGCTGCAGGGGGTCCACAGGTTGGGTTTTCCCCTTTCCCCTTTCCTTTGCCCTTCCCAGTGGGTTGTTGGGCATTGGGTTTGGTGGGGACTGTGTGGTGTGTGTGGGGGAGGGTGGGGGGGGGGGGGTGATGGAAGAGACCCTACATCAATGTCAGACTCATCATCTGAGCTGGATGATGAGTGTGTATCTTCTCCTGCAGATGGTCAGGAGGAGGGCCGTTTGTGTAGGTGTGATCAGCACCTGGTTTGGGGCCCTGAGGAGCGTTGTTTGGTGTTTCTGTAGGTCAGGTCTCCTTCCGGGGGGTGGTGTGGGGGTGGTGTGTGTGTGGGGGGGGGGCCCTGGTAGTGGCCCGGGTGCGAACCCCAGAGGGGTTGCAGGGGGGGGGGGGGGGCCAGTGAAGTGGTGGTCCACCGGTGGCGGGGGGGGGGGGGCGACTGGGGCGCCAGTAAGATTCCCGGCCCAAGCGGGTCAGAGGGGGGGGGGGGGGGGGGCGAGGCGATGGGGGTGATTGGAGAAGGGGTGGGATAACCGTCCCGTGGGCAAATAATATCGACCCTGTGGTGGCGATCGTGGGGGGGGGGGGGGAATGGGGTAGTGCGTGGGATATGGTGGGATCAATCAGCGATCAGGTGGGATATGTGGTTGTTTAGCAATTAGGAGGTTAACTGCCAGCTAAGATTCAACCAAGTGTCAGTCGTAAGAAGGGGAAGTGCACTAACACATACATACACAGGGTAGGTTCAACAACCATACAGCGCAAAGCTTGTACAGGATCATGATCACGGCACCAGTGTCGGGGGGTGATGAAAATGGGAAATATTGCGCCTAGAGCAGGACTCGAACCCACCTCTCTTTGCATTCCGGGCCAGTGTGCTAACCATTACACCACCTATGTCCCCTGATATCACCACACTACCCACGCCTACCTGTCTATGTGGTTACTTGCCTGAGAGGTCAGTGCAGACCACTACACTCGGAATATTTGATCTTATCCTCCACACTGTCATCTGCAATTTGGCTGTATGAGAATACAAAGGCTGATCTATTTCACCAATTTTGTTCTTGAGCTGCGGATATGATTGCTATCTAGCGACAAAGCTTGCCATGTAACTTACACGGTGCAAGTGACGTGTAGTAAGTTTGCGTAGTACATAAGGTCAACAGCTATCTTTCTATAATTAGGAATCCTTGTGTTGAAGTTGCGCGTCTTATTAAAGTTGCATAGTCCGATGAAAATATCAAATTTCCAAAACCAAGACAGTGATCTAGATTTGATTTTACATATCTGACTTAGATACTGGTGCACTTATCAAACATTTGTCACCACATGGAGTGGAATACCGAGCCAATTTATTGAACTTGTTACTGCAAATATCTCAAAAGTTAGCCATCTAAAATAAAAGTTACTTCAAATTAAATTATGGTAGATTATAACAATCAGCCTAATATATTTATCTTAGAAAAATGACAGAAACTCAAAATCATCGGACTATGCAACTTTTAGTGCCATTTAAACAAGGGTATGGGATAATGTTTGCTTACTGTGCAACTTCATATGACATCTTTTTCTAAGAGCGAAGAATACCAGTCTGCAACCTCTCCCCTCCCCCTCTGAAAAGAGTGCCAGGACAGCACCAAACTACGTCGTGATTTCAAATGTCTATAGTTATTCAGGCATGGGGCATGTGCCTGCTGCTATTACCTTGTGGGAAATGTTCACTCTCCTCCCATTGACACGGTTTGGGAAATTAAATTGTTTCAGTGATCTGAACCTTGCCACTTAGGTAACTGATTCGGAAGGAGAACACAACACGCAGTAGAGGTTTGGGTGGTGGTCTTTAATCCACGAGAGGTAAATAAGTACAGGTGAGTAGTAGAATAGAAAACCCCCATAGAAATCCCTATGGGAAGGTGATTACAAAAACAGGGTTCTCTCGTGAGAGGTATAGAGAGTTGGGGACTTAGCTCTTTGGGAGGAGGGAGAAACTGGAGTGGGACTTGAAGGGTAGACGTGCCTACCATACAATTTTGCATATTTTCTACACAGCTTTAAGCCGAAATATGCCAATTGATCGGGCATAAGATAATCCGACATACCTACACACAATCAAAGGCCAACACTAGCCTGAATTCCTATCAAAGACAGCCTTGAAATAGCCTATTTGGGGTAATTAGTCTTGAAAAGCCTTGAATTCCATTAAACTGTCCCCACTGATCTAAATTAGTCCGAAATCGCCATTCGGCATAAGGTAATCCGGCATACATACACACAATAAAACGCCAATACTCGCTTGAATTCCTATATAAAAAAACAGCCTTGAAAAGCCTTAAATTAGCTTTGAATTCCATATCTTCGAGATGTGTGCGTACCCTGCATGTGTTACCAACACGACCACGTTGAAAACCGGCACAGTCAGTATGAAGTCTATGTTTGAATATTAGGAATGTGGATCCTTAATGTTGTTTGATCTTTGTTCATCTTCAGGAGTGATTCTCTACACGCACCTGAAAATGGCGGAACAGGAAAAGGATAAGGTGACACCTGTCTTACCGACCTGCCAAGAGGAACTCTCCGAGGACACGAAGCAGCTCATCAAGTGAGGCACTCACTGCTGGAACCCAGATACTCTTGCCGATATATACGTGTATTTATGTATATATACAAATTATATATTTTAAATAGAGGTAGAGTAAAACCTCTCTCAATCGACCGACCATGGGACCAACTTTAAATGGTCCATTTAGGGAGGTGATCGGTTTAGGGAGTTTCTTTTAATCATTACAACAAGGGTATTGTATGAGCGATTGTTTGGGACCCAAATAAAGCAATCGATATAGGGGAGTGGTCGATCTGTGGAGGTGGTCGGTTAGAGCGGTTTACCCGTATTCTTCTTTGATTCGTAATTACAACAAACGCCGAAGCCTTGGTTGGGTATAATAATGAACACACACACCACCGATATAGTTGGTAGTTCACGTGTGCAACTTCCTATACTAGTTTATGGACAAGTATACCTATGTGTTCATTGGAATACAGCCTATATGATTTCACGGGAATGATCTTTTCCAGTAATGTGTTGTTACTGTGCTGGAAAAACAATATAACCGAAATTTCGGTTCCCATACGTTTTTGGTTCTCATCACCTGTTTCATGGAAACAACAAATCTTCGTTATCGATGTGTTCCCATGAGCCCTGGGCACAGAACCCCAAAATGTTACTCCTATATGTTGGGAATATATTCATATTTCTGGTTAAATTAGTGCATAGCCGTATCACTGCCACATGTGACGTAATTAGCGAATGGCTATCTGTTTGTTGTTGTTTTACGTCCTAGAAACATGTACGGTCATATCGGGATGGGTACTGACTTGTGACAGTGCACACTCGTGGCAACTTTACAGTGCTGCCCCACTGGGATACCAGGCTGCCAGCACCATCCCACTCAGTCGCATTATCCTGACACTGAGCCAACCAGTCCTTGCCCTATCCTAATAATGCCGAGCGCCAGGGTAGGAAGCAACAAGTATCAATTTTGAAGTCATTGGTTTGACTCGACCAGGGTTCGAACCCACGATCCTATGGTCTACCAACACAGGAGACGGACGCTCTAACTCATTCGGCTATCCCGTCTGGTTAATGGCTATTTAGTGCTTATTCATGTCGTGCGGACAAAATTGGGCAAGAAAAATCCAACTGTCTGTCAAAACAGATTTGATTTGATTAATATATCAAATTCTTTATCATTGCAGTCTATTAAATATTGTAGAGATCTATCAATTCGTAAAATTTTGAATTGAATAGAATAGAATTGAAAGCCTACAAATCTTTAGCATTATACATCAAATCACAAATGCATTGAACTTGATTATAACACAAGGACACAACTGTCTTATTTTATAAATGATTGTTTTAAATAATATATTTGCTCTTGCTCCTCCCGAGATTTACGGTTTTTAATTTGATTAAACTGCTACCATGTGATTTAATATAATTTTTATAACTCAAGGCTCCCCACTATATAAAACATATATAGTGGGGAGAACGTCACGTTCGATATAGGAACATTAGGAATGTTATTTTTATAACTTGATCCACCCCTGCCACCCCCCATCTAAAGCTGACCCCGTGTATATTTGTATAACTTGACACGACCCCCCCCCCCCTTCCCCAACACGCACCTCAAGCTGACCGTGTATATTTCACAAGCTCTTACCTGTGTATATATCATTCACACGCGCACTCATAACGCCTTTCACATTTATATATATTGCCACGAACAATGCCTTTGTTGCTGATTCCTTTATATTTCCACATGGAGAGTCTGTTTATAACGTGTACATTTCAGCCATAGTAAGCATTGCATGGATCAATGTATAAACCTGTGTTAATTTCACATAGTTAATTGCCTTGAATCATAGAAAACCAGGAAACATTTTGTTCAGTATCGTGTTGCGAACCACGATGCAAGTTATGTAGATCGCTCATCAATCTCCAAATTGATTAGCAATTGTTGCTAATCAAAATTTTCAAAACAAAAGGTTCCCTGTGTGTATACGTTACACGAGAAACATTTTGTTCGCTATCGTGTCATGAATCGGGATACAAGTTATGTAGATCGCTAATCAATTTCCAAATTGATTAGCAATTGTTGCTAATCAAAGTTCTCAAAACAAAATGCTCCCTGAAAACCCACTGTGTGTGACATATACACCCTTGTTGGTGTGTGCAGTTAAGATATGGGAGATGGGGGGGGGGGGGGGAGGGGCGCGTGGGTTCAGTACTTTCATACAAACCAGATCATCTGTCAACTCTCCCCAGCTGTTGGTTTTATGAAAAGTCCGCTAAATGTGCGCACCTTGAGGTCGGTCAATTTACTTTCGACAGTCAGTGGTAGTTACAATCGGATTTTATCGGCACAGTTGACGCCAGGCATGAGTTCTGTGCTCCTAATTATTAATTTTATGTTGGTGGCTGGCTGTACATTAAATCGGCCTCTGTCCTGTGTATAATGTGAATTGTCCTGTAGATTCTGGTTGATAAAACTGAAATAGTTGACCTCAGACAGCTACAAGAGATCGACCAGTCTATTTGGTTATGCCATTGGAGACACCATTTGCATTACACCTCTACAGTAGGACACCGCCTGAATTTATTCAGGCATTTTAAAATTTGTTATATACAACTAAACTAGAACCATTATAATTGAGCGGTTTCCATCACCACTCAGTTATATTTAAACTTTGTTCATGGCCTGCAAGAAATGGTATCAGTACATGGATTTGTTGATGAAGGTGTAAAGTGTGCTGGATTGTATTGCTAGCATTTATTGTATTTACCATCAGATTTTTGCTCTCTGTAATTCCCATACAGAGTAGATACTGTTACCTATCCAGTTGTCGTGGATTTGAGGATTTTAAGGAGGGAAGACAGGAAGTGGGTAGTTTTAATTCAACAGGGATTATTATTTTAGCGGCAT
The DNA here is from genome assembly GCA_030323885.1 of Branchipolynoe longqiensis. Classification (NCBI taxonomy): domain Eukaryota; kingdom Metazoa; phylum Annelida; class Polychaeta; order Phyllodocida; family Polynoidae; genus Branchipolynoe; species Branchipolynoe longqiensis. The sequence goes on along the minus strand of CM059186.1, from coordinate 187,332,552 downwards.
TTATTTTATGCTAATTTCATGTTATGTGGTTTCATTTATTATCCTTCTTCCCAGTGTTTTTGCTGCTTGTTTTCATGTGTTTATATTTCCAAGGCTATGCAATGGCATATTGTCTGTTAAAACTGTTGTCCTTGTCATTTGACGGGATGCATTGTTACTAATACACGATTTGTTGTTACTAATACACGATTTCCGTGACGTATGCGCATAGCGTAATCCAGACTGGACTTGTGGGTCACAGAGTTTGTGGAGAGGCAATTGAGGCTCTGTTAACACTGGCTTCATATTGAGCAACTGACAGAGTCTTTTTGGCACAATTATAGCTGTATCCTATTGATTGATTGATTGATAAGCTTGATTGTCAGTGTAAAACAACACAGTGACACTGTCGACCCACATGAGTCATTGCCTGTCACCAGGTGTCGTACTAGTCTCGGAAATCGTGTATTGTTTGTGTGTGTGTGTGTGTGTGTGTGTGTGTGTGTGTGTGTGTGTGTGAGTGAGTGAGTGAGTGAGTGAGTGAGTGAGTGAGTGAGTAAAGAATGTATTGTTATAACTGGTCATATTGTTAAATATAAGAACCAATATTTGAAGTTTATAAGTGAGGTGGATAAAATGGATGATATCTAACTAATCCATTTAAAACATATTTGGGGATGTACAACGAGTGTATATTGCAGTGGCAGGGTTGCCAATTTTTACGGTTTCGCTGTAAGGTGTACAATATTTATGTCCTCATCATCATCTTACGTCGATCTTCCAGTTTTTCATTTAGTAATATTATATAAATCTTACAGATTATTGTGTCCAAAATGCAGCACAGAGCATCTAAGATTTAAACAATTTTCTGGGTGTACCCCCCCTCCCCCCATTAATTACATCCCTTAAGATCTTTCGGTTTTCCATTTTCCAATGAAGGTAACCATGCAATAGGCCTGTATACTTTCCCTCGCCCTCCCCGACAAATTCTATCAACATTTTATCATAGAAAATGACGGTGGTTTATGCCCTTTTGCTAGGTTCTTCGGGCTAGTGTGCAAAGAATGCATTAGACACTAGTTATTGAAATAGACCCACTACTTCAACTCGCATTAGCTAGTCTAAGTGCTTTCCAACGTTTAGGCAGCCAACAATATATATATGTATTAGATTTGTCAAGTAGTGCTGATTTATGTATATTGTCTAAACCACTTTACAGCTCTTCCTATTGAAATCTCATACGTATAATATGAAAAAAAATTATTTGCGAGAGAGAAAAGAGCTGATGCTAAATTGTATAGGCAGAACTTGTACCAGTGTATCTGTTTCAAGGAATTGCAATGGAAATAAATAAATAAATGAATGTATTTTCGGTGGTTCTAATATAATGAAATGCTCATTGCGATGTTATATTTTGGAGAGGTACTTTTATTTGGATAGGTGGGACCGATGAAATCATAAGTGGTGTTCTCTGTGGTGGAGTGGTTAGAGTGTCTGACTTTTTTCTAAGTCGGACTCCTAATCTGAAGGTCAGTGGTTCGATTCCCTGTACCCTCCCACCTCTGCCAATTTGGATTTCCACCGCTGTGTATAACTTACAGCGTCATCAAAGGCCAGTTGCTCTCATACCATGTCTATGTGGTGTGGGAGTTTAAAAATCCCTTGGGTCGATAAAAGTGTAGGCTCGGGCTTTCTATCAACAATCTGTCTAATGGTGAAAACAAGCCTATTCAGGCTTATCCATGATAGGCAGTATAAATCTTCAAGAGAAAAAGACTCATGAAATCTCATGACACCAAATTCATATTTATTGGTTTGAATTTGTACACAATGTCATTCTTCAAAATGATCGACAACAGATCTCATGTTTTTGTCGATGGTGATAGAGCCGGTTTCTGTCATCTGATTTTGTGGTCATTGTCTGATATTCCTTTTTATAGTCCTTGAGTAATAAAGGCCCTCTGCAGTGTATAATTCCAGTCCTTTCTCAGCAGATAAGATTTTGTGACAAACCAGGAAAGCATCAGATCTGATGTATGTCTGTGTAATAATTAGGACCATTGTATTATTTGCGAATTTATTGTATAGACGAGGAACTAGCTATGCCTTTATATATTGCCAGTCATAAGGATTTATTTAAATTACAAAAATATATTTTTGGATAGGTGGAAGTTTCCGACCCCATTTATAGACATCGATGTACGAGGACCGGTTTGTAGCAGTCCAGTTATTATGTTTGTTTCAAATGTATATTTAATATTATTGAATTTAGAAGGGTTTTGTTTTGAATTATAAGCCATTGCACTATGTACCTACTCTTGCTTAGGAAGCGGCGGATGCATTATAACTATTAACATAAATGGGTGCCATTATAGGGGTGAATTATATTCCTACAAGTGAATGATAACTACATGTATATGAATAATAAATACTGTCTCTCAGAGAGCTACTCTGACCTACTGTGTCCGTGTACAATGATGTCATTCCGGTATACCAACAGTGGTGTCCACCTAGATAAAAGATTCACCCTGTACTTGTAGTACACGGGTGAACGACAACGTAGTGTAAATATGAGTGAAAATAGCTTTAGTATGGAACAGGAACTAGAAACTGTGGTTCCAGGATCAGATGGCTACATATCTTGGCACAGAGTTGGTGAAATGGGAGAGAATGCAAAAAGACAAGATGGCGGCCATAGAATGCCGTCGATTTCACTTTTAAATCTTATTAAACCAGATGTTTCATTATATTTTTCAACTCAAAGGTAGCGGGAAAATATGAAGACATGTACAAAGAATAAATGTTGCTTCTTAGATTGTGAAATTAGGCTCTAATTTCATTAACGCGCTTTTTCGACCGTTTTTATATAGGGCTGGTCTTCACCCGTGTACTGCGAGTACCGGGTGAATCCTTTATCTAGTGTCCACCCAGCCACTAGTCAGACCCCTGACCACGCTACGGTAGGGATGTGCAGGACACTGCGGTGTTACACGCAGATAACAGATTCACCTCGTACTTGCAGTAGGGGTGAAAATCAAACCCATTAGAAAAAGTGGCCAACAGCTGGGTAAAAGAAATCAGCCCATAAATTCTTAATTTAAGAAGCCAAATATGTTCATCATATATATCTTAATATTTACCCGGTACTTTTGAGTTGAAAAATATAATAAAACATGTAGTTTAATGGACTTTAAAAGTGATATCAACAGCATTCTGTGATCGCCATCTTTTCCTTTTGTATTCTCTCCAATTTCACCAACTGTGCCAATATAAATATTATAAGTGGCCATTAGATATTGGAACCAACAATTCCACATTAAAGCAATTTTTCACCTGTATTTAGACTACTCCCCTATATCGACTATAACTTTCAGTTATCAGGGTTCACATAATCTTGAAAATGCCTTGATATTGTTAAATTTGGAAAGACCCTGAAAAGGCCATGACAAAATGCCTTGAAAATTCCTTTTGCCAAAATAAGTGCATGAACATGAATTCTATGAAAACCTATTTAATAAACCAGCTTATATTATTCCCAATCCTTGATATAATGGCTCAAAAATATGTGCATTAACTGTCAGGGCAAACCATAATATTAAATATCATTTTGGCCTCTTCTCAGTCAGTTGATTTATATTATATATTCGGGTCACTTAATTTTATTGCAGTTGATCATAGGAACGAGAGTAGCACCACAAACAACCTCAAGACACCAGACAGCTGCTGCCACTTTTATTTGTCATGATTTCAGTTCAATTCCACAATTTTCCTTTAGATGATGCCAGGACGTAAAACTCCAACAAACAATTTTCATTTGCTTTGGTTGAATCTTATGCTACCACATAATTTTAATTCACAATTTTTAGAAGCACTGCCTTATAGAATCATTAAAAAAAGTTGTAACCCGGGTTATGGTGGTGTTATTATTTTAGTTATTTTGAATTCAAAATTTTGAAACATATACAGTGTCCTATTCTCTGTTTGTGGGCCCAGCCTCCTTGGTTCAGGAATTTCAACTACTAATTTTAAAACAAAAACATGTAGGACTTGTACTGGTAGCTACATGTGGCAATACAGGCTGACACTACAGGTACCAGCACAAATTTCCCCTGATGTTCCCAGCTAAGCCGTAGGTCATTAGGGTCGGATCATTTTTCCACTGTCCGTTTTTTTTTATAGGTATACCTCGGGGTGTTCTATTTGAAATTCCGACGACTGGGAAGATCAGAATGGTCCGGACCATCATAATCGATTACGGCGTCAGTGTCATCTTCAAATTAAGCTGTCAACATGTTACAGTACCTATTCCATTGATCAACAAAAGTCATATTCCATTTGCAGTACATGATGCTTTATGTGAATTGGAATATTAGTTTTGAGAATGAATCAGCATTATCCAATTTGCATCATGACCATTCTCTTAAAATCTTACTCTTACATCATATTTTAACTTAATTCTCCAGCAAAAATGATGCAGTGACATAATCAAAAGTATTGTTGGTCAAAGCGGATCTTATATATATGTTAATGCAGTTCTAAAAATTGACATGTTCTATGCACACTTCCATAACGACATTGTTTTGATTGTCAGCTTTGACACCGGAGAAAAAAATGCTTATTGACAGAGGCAACAGGTACACGCAGCAAGAGAGGGAAGGAGGCCCCTAAGAGACCTCAGCCCTACTTACAAACAGCAGACGGGGCAGGCCCCTCAGATACCTCAGCCTAATAAGCAAGTATAATAGTTAAGTAAGTAAGCCGGTGTCGCAGTTTCAGCGCCCTGCCAGTTTCAGCTGACTGCATACACTCAAACTCAAGGCATTGTCAATGGTCGTTAGCAATCTTCATACAGAAATTACAGAATAAGTGAAATATCTCTAAAACCACACCACCTATTAACAAATCGCTTAGTACACATATAGAAAACATCTTTACCAAAAAGATTATATTAAATTTATAAGGTTAGGGTTCTTGATTTCTATTCATTTTGAATAAAACTAATGTTTTGCACTGCGCGTACCGTCAAACTCAAGGCATTGTCAATGGTTGTGAGCAATCTTCATACAGAAAATACAGCAATAGTGAAATATCTCTAAAACGACACCACCTAGAAACAAATCGCTTGGTACACATATAGAAAACATCTTGACCAAAAACATTATATTAAATTCATAAGGTTAGTGACGATGCTGTCAGATTTTGATGCATGCGCATGAAACTGACAGTCAGCTCAAACTGGCAGGGCGTTCAAACTGGGACACCGGCCTTATATACTTATAAAAGGGACGGTGTGCAGACCCTCAGCATGCGGCGGCCAGAGATGAGCAACGCTGAGACGTGAAAGCTAGAGGTGTCAGAGCCCATGCCAAATCAACTGCAATGCAGTGCATTACAACCAATAGCAGAAAATGCATGCGTCTCTGTGCCTGGCCTTTGAAAGGGCCACAGTGGCGGCATCCGTGAACCAAAGGCTAGAAACCAAGCTATTTGAAGTGCAGCTTAATTCTTATTAAAACCCTGCCTTATCACAGCAATGCTCCTCCCCTTCTTAAGCTGTGTTTACATGGGAGATTTAAAACGCCACATATGAAACGCCTTGCCTAGATCGACTCACATTTGCCGTGTAGACGCGGTTCTGTGGCGTTTTAGGGCTGAATCGCTTCATATGAAACGCCTCATCTATACCACCTCGGGAGGTGGTTTATTTGAAGCGATTCAGCTGGTTCCCGGGCGGCGATAGTATAAAATAGTAGGGCTTGCCAGCAACAGATGGAGCAGTAACTAATCGCTTGTACCCGGCAGTGTTAGGGCCCAATTAGGCCGAAATCTATTAAATGCGATCATATTTAACAGAATTACATCCTCAAATAATGAAATTTAATTAAATTAACCTTAAATTCCAAGCGATATTACCGTAGCAGCAACATCGGCGTCGAATCACCAAGTGTAAACAAAACAAACAGCAGTGCTAGCCGGCTACAGGCGCCTGCTGATTCCCGGCGTCGACACACTTTTCAACTCCGCCGTGTAAACATCTGTCTGAAACGCTTCATATAAATCGCCTTGTCTAGAACGTTTCACAATTCCCCGTGTAAACACGGCTTTAGAGTACAAAGAAGTGGACTAGAACTTATCACCACTAAAATACTTAAAAGAAAGATTAAAGCTAATACCATTACCTCAAGTCGAACAAACTAAGCCTCACAGATAAATGGAAAAATGCACTCATTACTTTGATATTGTAGTAGTCCAGACATGAGCTGCACTAGCATACGGTGGCAGCAAGGACTACTCCGTCACTGTCGCAGTCCACAGCGATAGGTGGCGGTATGGTAGCCACCGGGCAGCGCCGTGACAGGGCTGCAACCTACTGCGTGCGGCTAGTGTAACCTCCCTCGGAAGTTGACGTGGGACCTGGCAGGGCAGAGGCGGGGCACTTGAATGGTGGACACCGCAGTGAGCGGAGATTGAAGACGAAAGAAGCAAAAGTACTTGTTCTCCTGCTTGCTTGGGGGGTCTACAGCGTGAGGGTCAAGTTCCGGGCAGCCGAGAAAAGGCCCCATCACAATATCATAGGCGCACACAGGATTTTAATTTGCTTAACAGAAAATCCAATTTACATTAGCGGATTTTGAAACGCCCAACCACTGGAAAACAGGGAAATGGATTCTTATCACCCTCAAAGCATTTGGAAAAATAAATAAAAAATCCATGGACAATTTGTCATTTAGTATTCCACTTTGACTATTCTTAAGCCAACAATTAATAATAATAATAATAATAATATAATAATAATAATAATGATTAAAACGCTACATGTACAATAAAAATGAAAAGCAATCCAAAATACATCATTTTTACATAAATAGACATTCTGGACATAAATAGACTGCTGTCCTCGGGCACAACTGGCAAGCGACACACAAAGGTTGTGGGACCATACGATCATGGGGTGAATTACTAGATTGTCACACACAATGAGAACTATATGTAGTTCTCCCAAGGGTTATTTCAAAATTAGCTAAAGCTGCACAATTCGATGAAACCATGAAATTTTCGGAACACAAATCTTGCCTACATTTGATCCTACGTATCCAACATCGATACTGGTGCACTCATTAAATATTTATTATTACAGGGAAAGTACAACAATTCAATAGAACCTGTCACTGCTGAAGTCTATAATGTCCACCATTTTGGTGCGCATACAGAAACTAATTTGGCATGTTTTCACTTGAAATATATCTAATTTTAATTTTTGTGAAAAAAACCCACTACCTAACACCATATTAAAGTCGCCGGCTATACCTCACCCAGATACAAACGAATCCAGCATCAAAAGCTCCCCAAACATAGCTTTGCTTAGTTTGTTCAGTTCATGCCACTGAACATGTGAGAGGAGAGTTGAGGTCTGTGAACAGGGAACACATGCTTTTCTGCTCAAGGGGGAACCTTCCCCTGAATGTATTGGGTGTCAGTCCCCACTGACACTCAAACACATTTTTCTAAGTTGCGTTGATTTTTTGGCCCTGCGCCAACAGTTCTACACTGCAGACAGTATGCATGACCTTTTTACTAAGGTAAAACAGGAAAACATTTTAGCCTTTTTGAGGGCAGCTGGACTGTACCACCTCATATAGTTTACTAAATGGATTCTATCAATTATTAATAAAACTTTTCTTTTTCTATGGGAATTTGTTTCCCTTGACCACAAATATATGATTGTGAGCTTTCTAATTTAATTAGTGTCTATTGGCACATAATTGATTGTCTGCTTTTACATGTAAAAGCGATCTCCCATAGACTTAGCACTGTCAGGGATTCGCGGAAAAATACCGGAAGTCAGTTTTCAACTAACCTTGTTGTGACTGTATTATCGCCCATACCTGACTCGCTCTTGTTTGGGTTTGATGTTATAGCAACATCTAAGGTCATTTAAAAATGTGATTCGAGCTCCCCCAAGTGTTGTCATATACATATAATTTTTTTTAATGTTTAAAGTTAATCGGTAAATATAAATAATCGCGGAAATCCGCATAACCAGGGAGATCTTTCATCCCTGGTGATGTACGAAAGACATCATAGGTGGGATTCCCTCATCACATGACCTAGAGGTGTTCCCCACACACAGGAGAAGCCATGGCAACCACCAAGATGGCAGCCACAGAAAGCTCTCAATTAAACTTTTAAAGTCTATTAATCCACATGATTTAATCAATTAATCACACAAAAAGTAGCTGGTTATGATAAAAAAATATTTGAACTTCATATTTATCATTTTAGATTGCAATTTCTAACATTTCTTTCTCTATATGGTTGTCTAAAAGTGTCAGTGCTGCTGGACTAAATAAAACACAACAGAAGCAACCAATGTCAGCACTCTCCCCCCAGATATGTAGTTGCATAAACTGAAAACTGGCAAACATATGCTTGGAGAGCATTTGTCGGAGTACTTGTAGTGTCTAAGCGACCTATATCTGGTCCCTTTAAAGTGGATTTTAATAACCAATCTAATATATTTATTTAAAAAAATATATATATATATAGAATCCCCCCCCCCCCCGGCCGCCATCAAAACCAACGAATTGTGCAACTTTAATATATCCATCATGCATTGATGCTCAATTTTACACTGGTCCCGTATTCGTCTGTCATCTCTTTTATGGTCATTGTGTCTGGATGCAAGTTCCTGGTATTTTCATATTTATCATTATCATGTGGAACTTTTAGAATTGTCCACCTCCCAACATTGTTGGCAGCGCTTAATTTAAGGGAAGGTTATCATCTTCTGTGTGATATAGAAGCCATTAGGTTCTCGCTCATTAGACATGTCACACAGGTGGATGTTATCGATAGGCTGCGTTCCGAAGTGACTTCCGGCCAGTGATGAGTACAGACGCTGGTCCAGATACAGCGTGTGCAGCACCTCGCGCCCAACCTGTCGCTTCAGCTTCACAAGGGTCATGTGCGGGGTAAAATCAAACACATCTCTGATCTCGATCCCTTTTGCTACTATTGATGTTCGCAAGTGCTCAACAAACTCGTAGAACTGATCAGAAGCCGTAACCTTTGCATAGAGAACGCTGTTGAAGAAGTTCCCGATGTCAGTTAAGTCAACCGAAAGGTTCTGAGGCTGCCATTTTCCCATCAGTTCCTCCTTGAGACCTTGTAGGATATTGGCGGCATGGTTGACCTGGTCCGGAGTGTCCAGACCGAGACAGGCCAAAGTGATGTGGATCCTCTCAGAGGGAATGATGCAATCCGCGTAGCTTGGCTCCAGGTCTAGGATTACCTCGTTGGTTTTTGCTACTGCTGCCACGACATCGGGGTTTGTGATTCTTAAGCACACAAAGTGTGTCGGTCGCTTCTTTGGTCCCCAGTAGGAACTGTCTCCAGGTTTCCACCCTGCCTCTTGCTCTGGCTCAACTGGTCCTTGTTGTTCCTGGAAACCGGTGTCGATTGTTATGCCATCATCATCATCATCATCATCATCATCATCGCTGTCTTCACCCGAATCCTTAACTGTAGTCCCATCAAGAGTAGCCACAGGGTGGGGATGTTCCTCATTATACGCTGCGATGACCTCATCAATAGTCTTTCCACCGGTCGAACCGAACACATCATCCAGTCGCTTATTCTTGTCCCACACCGCAACGCCCTTAAACTTAAAGTACTGGATTCTGTGCTTGGGAATTGCAAGAGTATTGTAGTCGACAGACGCCACATCTTCCCATGAGAACATAGCAAACCTCTTCTCAATGACCCCAAGCATGCGGTCCAGATACCCAATAACGAAGTCTCCAGAATCCAAACTCTCGTCCCATTGGATCCGTGACACCACGTCAATGGCAGTCTTCATTGAAGACAGCTTTTTGTCCTTGGTTTCATTGGCGATCTGTTCCTCCTGCTGCTTTTTGCGGCGTGACTTTGGGCTTCTCTTCTTCTTCCGCCTTTCTCCCCTCACAGAGTCTGGCGTGTCATGGAGCAGAAGCGTGGGCTGCTCAGCCAGCCATCCCTGCGCGGCCGTCATCACCTTCTGAACCAGTGGCTCCCCCTGGTGCTGGACGGCGTAAGCTTGAAGGTGGGCAGTGAGTGCGTTCACATCCTCAGCTTGCATATTCTTGCTTTTCACAATCACGTGGGCGGCCGATGTTGGATAGGACACTGTAAAGGTGAAAGGTGATCCTAGTTATTAATGTAAAGAGACGTAATTGTAGCATGGTTTATCACAAACTGCTCCCCCACAGTTTTTCCCCTTTTCCTAATAGGCGAAGGTTCAAATATGTTCTTTCCTTGAATTGAATAGCATTGATGTACTAGTCTGCCAATTATTTATACTAGTATTATTACTACTACTGTTATTACTACTACATAATATTTAACCAATCAAAATCCCTCTCATACCTTTATTTAAAATTCGTTAACATTTCATCAGATGCTACACAGCTTAACGAATCCTCCTCCAAGTAAGATAACAACTTTTAAAAAGATGGAAAGTTTATATCTCTAAGGAAGGATAGTGATAAACGATTAAATTAAATTACTTTCAAGTTGGAATTTGATGTGGACATCCAGATGGCATTTCAGCTTGATGTCCAACACATGTGCAAAGTCCCCAATCTGTGTGATCACTCGGCAGTCATCGCCATAATCGGCCTTTATTTGCTGCACCTCCCGAGATTGGGATTCACTTTCTCCACTGTCGGATGACGCCATGATTCTACAGGATGCAGTCTTATACTGAAGACTCAACACTTTACAATCGACGTTTTCTGAAAAAGGTATGTGAAAAGAATATTACATAGTATTGCCAGTAACTACATGGCTATATACACGTGCTAATATACACTTTGAGTGTGGATGTTTACATCAGAGATCTCCTTACACATGCACATTGCCTGGTTCGCAGAAGTAACCAGGAAGATTGGCTAGTAGTAGCTAGGTTATAATTAGGGTTCTGGGGGTTGTTATTCATTCAGTGCATTTGCCAGCTTACCAGCCTGTCAAAAATCAATTTTCCCCATATCTGGTGTAAATAAATATATAGAGAAACTTTATTTGAAATTCACCGGCATGTTTACATTTCTTTCCTGTATTTGGTCTGTGTATAGAGGGAGGAGAACAACGGAGAACAACGTGGATGGACAACATCACTGAGTGGACAGCAATGAGCTATGCGGAATGCGTGAGAGGAACGAATGACAGGAAGAGATGGAGGTCCATTGCAGCCAACCTTCTTCGAGAAGACGGCACCCATTGATGATGATGATTATCACAGATCGCTTGCTTCTGTATTATTGTAAGGGTTCTGTGGGTTTTATCTATGCATTTCTTTTCAATGCTTTGGAAGCACTGTATAGGTGCACACGGTGACAAACACATAGTGTGCTGAGATCCAGTGCATCTGTCAGTTTACCAAATTGAATGTTGTGAAAATGATGAATTCAATTGAAATAGTGCTCTACTGATTTCTATACAAAGCAACAGGAGTCTGCTCTGTTTTACTAACCAGACCATTCCAAAAGTACAAGTCACGTGACAGTGATAGAGCAGGTCAACATGTATATCACATGAAGTTCTTTGTTATGCTTCTCTATGTCTAGTTACAAATTAAATATCAATGGAAAAATAAGCTGCGAGAATGGATGAATATTGCAATTTCTATCTGCTAACACTTCTAACAATACCCATGTTACACGTCGACATGATTTTTCATATGTGTAGGCACACATAATATATTTGATGGGCAGTGATTTCATATGAGCATTATGTTGTCTACAGTTCAAAATCATGCTTACAATTATTTTATTTATTGCACATGTATTGAGTTATTTTGTAGACTGTCATGGACCTGTAAACTGCCATGCTTCTTGCCATATCCTAGTAATGCCGAACACCTGTCTAGCTGGTGACAATTAATACATTTTTAAGTCATTGATTTGAATCAACCCGGGTTCGAAGCTGGTGAAGCGGTAGATACAAGATTCACCCCGTATTGCTGCAGTAGGGGTGCAAACCAACCCTATGTGTAAAGATCAACCATCACTCTCTGGCATGTGTGTTGTTATGATTTATTTAAGACAAGATGGCCTCCAACCACCAGAAATAGTTCTGGTGGCTAACACTAGTTGCATATCTGGACATCTTCCCCCTCATAGAACAATCTGACTCTACACATCCATTTAGTTCTGAACACGACGTAGAACTGAAAGATAGAGATAATGTGACAGTTTACCGTCAAAAGTATATGTATATAGAGAGATATAACAAAGATGACATTTGTTATCTACAGATTTAACCTGTCTACCGGTCTAGTGATTCTTGAGGATCGCCTGATCTCCTTGGTGACTGGTGTTCTGACTACTTCCCCCCTGACCGGACTAGTTGCTTCTGGATCCTGATCCTGTGGACCTTCACCCACTGCCTCACTTGTGACCTCCTCTGAGCTTTCAGTAGGGGAATTGCTAGGAGCGGTCTGACTAGGCAGATCACTGTCCCTGACCCCCTTCAGTTCAAACCTTTCATTAACTTTCAAGAGGTGACGCCTGTTGCGTCTTATGATGTTACCCTCTTCCGTCTGAATCTTGTATGACCTGGGTCCCACCTGCTCACTGACCCGGGCCGTCGAATCCCAATGAGTACCTCTTACTCTGACTACATCACTTTGACTCAGTGGGGGTAGGTCTTTGGCTGTCTCATTGTACTTTTCTACTTGTGTTTGTTTTATCTCTTCCTTTCTGCTCCCCTTTTCAACACCCTTGTATCTCTTATCCAGTCATGGTATTTTCCCGTTTAGCTTACGCCCCATTAACATCTCCCCCGGTGACATGCCTATCTCTCTGGGGGCCATTCTATAGTTTAGAAGGGCCAGGTAGGGATCCACCCCACTCTCTTTCGTCTTATTTAGTAGGGACTTTATTATTCCTACTCCCCTCTCTGCCTGCCCGTTTGATTGTGGATATCTGGGACTTGATGTTCTATGTTCAAATTGATAGGTCTTTGAGAACTTCTTGAATAACTCAGAGCTGAACTGTGGACCGTTGTCACTAACCACTCTTCTGGGTATACCATGTCTGGCAAACATACTTTTTAAGTGTGTGATGACTGTATCAGAGGTCGTTGAGCTCAGCATGGCTATTTCGGGATAGTTGGAATAATAATCTATGCATAGTAGATAATCCTTTCCCCCCCAGTGAAATATATCCATGCCAACTTTTTCCCACGGTCCCCACTTTATTCTATCTTCTTCCCTGCTGTGCGTTTCTTTGGCCTGTGCCGGCCTGTACATCTGACAGGCCCCACACTTTTGAACACTCCCTTCTATGTCATTATTGATGGTAGGCCAGTATATAGCCTCCCTTACCATCCTTTTCTGTTTTTCTATGCCTAAATGGCCCTCATGCAATCTACTTAGCATTTCTCCTCGCATACTAACTGGTATCACTATCCGGTCCCCTTTTAGGATAATTCCATTTATCAGGCATAGTTCCTCTCGGAATGGTGCATAAGCTGGACAGTCCCCATTGTTCCACCCACTTAACATGCAGGTCTTTACCGCGGTAAGGATGTCATCCTTACATGTTTCTACCGCTATTTTATCTAGCTGTGCCTGGGTGGCTGAGACTGAATTATATATCATGTCTACCTGGGCTTCGACTTCTGTAGCTACTTTTATATCTTTCTCTGACCTAGCCCTGCTGGCATTTGCTCGGGACAGGGTATCTGCAAGGTAAAGGTATTTTCCAGGGGTCCACCCCAGTACATAGCGATATTTTTGCAATTTTAACATGAGTCTTTGTATGCGGGGAGAGATGTCATTCAAAGGTTTGTTTGAGAGGGGTATTAGTGGTTTATGGTCGGTCTCCAACTCCACTTTGTCCAATCCATATATATAACAGTGACATTTTTCACAACAATATGCAAGCCCCAGACACTCTTTTTCTATTTGAGCATATCTTTGTTCACACTCCGTCAAGGATCTGGCCCCATAAGCCACTGGCTTCCAATCCTGGTCATGGCACTGAAGCAAAACCGCCCCCAACCCATCCTTAGACGCATCGGTTGATACCTTGGTGGGAAGCCTTGGATCATAGTATGCCATGACAGGCTTGGATGCCAATGTGGACTTCAGATCTTTCCATTCGGCCTCATGCTCAGGACCCCAGAATCACATAATTTTCTTGCACAGTAATGCCCTGAGATGAACACATTTGTTGGCGAGATATGGGATGTACTTCCCCACATAATTGATTGAGCCTAATGCTCTCTGAACATCTTCTTTACAGGTTGGTGTTTCCATGTTTACAATTGCTTCAATCATATCTGAGGATGGGCTAATCCCCTTGTCATACAATGTCTCCCCTAAAAATGTTATTTGTGTTTTGTTAAGCTGACATTTTTCCCAGTTCATGTTTAGTCCATACTGCTTTATTCTTTGTTTCACAGCTGACAGTCTTTCGTTGTGCACTTTTTCACTGGCACCCCACACAAGAATGTCGTCCATGAATACCCTCACGCCCTCCAGGTCCCCAAACATTTGTTCCATGTACCTATGAAACACTTCAGGCGCAGAACAAAGTCCATATGGTAGCCTGTCATAGGCATATCTTCCGAATGGCGTATTAAAGGTGGTGAGGGCCTTGGACTCATCTGACAGCTTTATCTGCCAGAACGCTTGCGATGCGTCAAGTTTACTAAATACCTGAGCTCCATTGATCTCCGCAAAGATCTCCTCCCTTGTAGGCAGCTGGTAGTGTTCGCGATGTATGGCCGCATTCAGATCTTTTGGATCTAGACAGATCCTGAGTCCGCCATTTGGTTTCTTTACCACTACCATGTCACTCACCCAGTCTGTAGGACTCTCTCTCTTGTGGATCACACCTATTCTCTCCATTCTACTCAGTTCCTGTTTCAGTTGATCCCTTAATGCTACAGGGACACGCCTGGCTGGCCTGATCACTGGTCGGGCATTTTCCTTTGTCAATATGTTATATACAAAGGGAATGGATGACAATTGACCCTGTGTGTCTGGCACTGTGTACTGTTTGACATCCTCCACTAACTGACTGTCCACTCGTCCTTGTATGACATTGACACGTTTCACCAGGCCGAGTCTCTCACAGGCTGCTGCACCAAGAAGACTAGGGCCATTTTCAACAATTACAAACATTACTGGAGATAACTCGATATTATATTATCTGTCTGCTCCCCCTGGAGCAGACAGATAATATAACCAGACGGGACATCTTTACAGTTACTCGCAGCACAGACGAGCCCCTCACCTTTATTTCAGCATTGTTATAATCGGTCAGGCGCACATTTGCTTGTTTCAGTTTGGGTCTGTCTCTCAGTTTCCTGTACTCACAGGCATTCAGGAGATTAGCACCAGCTCCCGTATCTAACTTGACCTGAATTAACAAGTCGCCAACCTCTAACATATGGACCCACTGACAGTCTTTGTTAACACATACCTTATTGACACTTGCCCCTATACTCCCGATAAACACGTCTTGGTCTGAGCCATACTCTCCTTCCTCTGCCTGTTTGCTGTTGATCACGTTCACTTTAGTGTGACACAAACGTGTGTAGTGACCTCTGAAGCCACATTTTCCACACCTCTCTCTGAATGCTGGGCACTGTCTTACTTTATGTCTGGTCGCGCACCGCTTACAGTTGAATTCGCCATTGCCGCTCTCACCATGAGGTCCCGCTGTGGCTTCCGCTCCGAGCAACTTGCTGTCACTCCAGGCTCCTTTGTTCCTACTGTCACTGCTGCATCGGTTGCTGTCATACCTCGCTCTGACAGCACCTACCGGCTCCGTCTCCACTGGGTTGATGACTTTCATGAGCGCTTTTGTGGTCTCGGCCGCTTTGCACATGATTATCGCCGAATCCAACGTTAACCCCGAGTCTCTCAGCATTTTCTCTTGCAATCTTTTGTCTCTGATGCCGACCACTAGTTTGTCCCTGATCAGTGACTCTAATAGATCCCCGTACTCGCACGTGGCTGCCTTTAGCCTGAGGTCGGTCACATACGCATCAATCATCTCTCCTTCTTCCTGCTCCTTTGTGTTGAACACAAACCTCTCATATATGAGGTTCTTCTTGGGCAGACAGTAAGCATCAAACTTTTGTACAACCAACTTGTAGTCCATATTATTCTCCTCTGGAATTTCCACATCGCCCTCCTTTCTGGCTGGTGCATATTTGAACGTACGATACACTGCCTGTGCCTCCGCTCCGGCAACTGTTAGCAGTAGAGCTACTTTTCTTGCTCCCTCCGGCACATTTATCGCCACCGCATACCATTCAAATTGTTCCTTAAATCTTTCCCATTTCTCCGCCACATTCCCATCTTTCATATGAAAAACTTCAGGTGGCTTTAATGATTCCATTGTCCGCTAATTCCTTTTCACTCCTGGCACCATGTAAAGATCAACCATCACTCTCTGGCATGTGTGTTGTTATGATTTATTTAAGACAAGATGGCCTCCAACCACCAGAAGTAGTTCTGGTGGCTAACACTAGTTGCGTATCTGGACACTATGTAAAAGCTGTCGAAAATGGGGGTCAAAGAATTGAGAGCCTAATTTCACAATCTAAGAAGCAACAATTATTCTTTACATATGTCTTATTGATAGCCCGCTACCTTTGAGTTGAAAAATATAATATAATATCTAGTTTAATAAGATTTAAAAGTGAAATCGATGGCATTCTGCGGTCGCCATCTTGTCTTTTTGCATTGTCGCCCATTTCACCAACTCTGTGCCTATATGGGTAGCCATTTGATACTGGAGCCACAGTTTCTAGGTCATGTTCCATACTAAACCTATTTTCGCCTGTATTTACACTACGTTGTCGTTCACCCATGTACTACGAAGTACCGGGTGAATCATTTATCTCGGGAAGCGGGTGCTCAACTCATTTGGCAATCTCGTCTGGTTAGTTCAAATTCTGTTCTGGTAGCTAACATTTTCTTTTTAATATAGGCCTAATTGTTAAAATATTTAAAAGAAATGTTTCCAGAGGGACAAAAGTATTAATAATAAATCAATATGGGTACCAAATTTGATGAATTCTATCACTGCAATTGAAAATAACAATAAGGCAAATATTCAAAGGCTATCGGATTGTACAACTTTAACATGGCAAAGTCATGTGGTTATTTTCATAATCCAGCTCTCTGGGACTTTTTCTATACGAGAGGATTGTTTTAGCAGCCCTGTCACAGAGACAGTTAGTTACTCCCTAGTATTATAGTCCTGTTGAACAATTAGATAAAAGATTCACTCTGACAGTACTACATTAGTCTGAGTCAGAGGTGAATATTTTATATCTACTAAACAAACCCATTAGAAAAAGTGTCGGAAGACTCTGGGTAGGTATATAAAATATAGCTGGGGGTGCAGTGATGCCAATGGCCGGCCTGACTGGCCCATAGCTGTGACTCGGTGTGGCGGTTTAAAATCTCAGTGGCGGTTTAAATTCTCGCTTGGGGTTCTTTGCATGCGCCAATAGGTTATGCGCATGCGTGTATCTGATTAACACGACCCGGGCGACTCGAGTCACCCGAGTTGCTAGAAATTCCAATAGAACAACGCGAGTGGAGTTGACAAAAACACGTCCCTTGTGCAAAAGTTTAACCCACCTCTTGGCTGGGGTTGGCTAGGAGCGATGACGTCACATTTCTGCGTAAAAAGGTTGCTAGGGTCACCCATGTTTAGTAATCGAATACGCTGAAATGCTGTTAAATTTTTACGCATGCGCAGAACCCCAAGTGTAGAATCTAAACACATCGGCTCAAGCCCCATCTGTCTACAACTAGGTACCCTCCAATCCGCCCGCGGCGCCACTATCGCTGAACCAATCTGACAGGTACAACTTTTTGCAACCTCATCGGTGGCAGAGTGCATTGCAAAAAATACACTTCACCCGATGCACATGCTCAATACCATGGGTTTTACCTCCTATTTTGAAACACCATTGGATAGAGCAACGATAGATACTATTTTAATTTTTGTGGGACGTTTGAAAGGCATTTTAATATGCTTTTTAAGTCTTCCGAGGTGAAATTCAATGGAAAGGAGTTAATGAATGCAATTTTAACCTCCATAATGTGAATCCTTACCATTTTTCCTTCCTAGAAATGTTCACACAATAAGTAGCCTATAACATGGCTCCCTTTATTGTAGGGACTTGGAAAACCATTAAAGTCACACTGTCACTTTTTGAGCATTCCGTTTTTCGTCACGCACAGAAATGCGGATTTCAGATATTAGCTCTGTTCAAAATAGGATATGAATGGTACCATTTTGAAGCACACTAATTTTGACAGATTCTAGTTTTTGTCTGATCAAAATCCAACAAGAATTGACAGATAGGCCCCATCTCAGCTTTCTGAACTTTAAAGTTACCGGTATACCTTGCCAGGAAAACAAATAAATTCGGAATAGTTCTAATTCATGCCACAGGGTGGTGATTGTTTAGTACTGAACTTTTCCACTTGGTGGTGTCGAGTGACCTAGATTGCTCATGTGACAGCTGTTGTGAAAATGGCTGGGTGAGTGGACAGAAGGGAGGGTGATACTGAGGTATTTTCAATTTTCTTTAGAGTAGTTCAAACAGGAAATATATTTGCTTTAAAGTTGCATAGCCATAGTCCAATGGTTTTGAGTTTCTCTCATTTTCTGAGATAAACATATCAGATTGTTCATTATAATCTACCTTACTTTAGTTTGAAGTAACTTTTTTTTTAAATCGCTAACTTTTGAGATATTTGAAATGGAAACATGCTAAATTAATTTTGGCAAGCTTGCCAAAATTCTAAACCCATAGGTTTCTGCAGTAACAGGTTCTATTAACTGACTCAGTATTCCCTTATATGTGATGACAAATGTTTAATAAGTGCACCAGCATCTAAGATAGATATGTAGAATCAAATCTAGATAATTGTTTCGGTTTTGAAAATTGTATGTTTTCATCAGACTATGCAGCTTTAATATAAGATATATGTTAGTACAATTTACATTGCATAATTCAATGAGAAACACATATAGATGAAAAGCGTTTTTTTGTTGTTGAATCTATAAAGGTTTTGGACTGTATGGGGTTTGAACCCACAAGACCAAACAGCTTCAGATTACAAGTTGAACACCTTATCCACTAGGCCACAGGGAGCACACATAGTTATTTGTCTCAGTTCAAGCTATTTGTTTATAGGACATCATATATACAAGGTGTATGTGTGTATGTATATGGGTCGTTCTCAGAAGTTGTGTACCAATAGTGTGACATCAGTACCAGAAAATCAAAATGCTGCCAAAGTCCTATAAGCAAGTTTCCTCAATGTGTATGTCCTTTTGCATCTGAATAATTGAAAATAAACATATTCTGGCATTTTTAAGTAGGTCAAATGATGCTCACACCCAATAAATAGCAGTATAGCATGGAAACCAATCTGACTCCAAAATCAAATATTTTCCACACAAAACTTGACATTTTTAGGACATTTCACATGCCACTTGCTTTATAAACAGTAGTAATAATAATTTGAAACCTCATTGCTATGGTTTTGTCTTATTTGTGAATATTAAAGAGAAAAGCAAGAAAATATTAGCAGAGTAACAGATTAGCAGAGTAACAAAGTGGAAACAACAATTTTACACAAATGTTCGGCTCAAATTTCAATGTTTAGGGGCAATTTCAGGATTTATCTTTTACTATACCATAACTGGGTCCATGCATAGTGTCAAATGGTGAAAATAATTCCTGTACTGTATCTGTACTCAGTGTTTGATACAGAGTTTCATAGTACTTGCAAGTGGAAACGAAATGTTACGATGTTAATGACTCCAGAAAATGTTAACTATTTCATAATTTAACATTTTTTTTTAGAAATAAATGTCTTCAACTTAATGAAGACATTGTATATGACCATTTGAAGTGAAATGAGCTGTTGTTCAGAGGTTTTCATTAAGTTTGTGACACTTTATTTTCAATGCTGTTGACAATGTCACAAATTAGTGATGTAATTTTCTATGTATTTAGCTACATCCATCCCAATAAGATACATAATACACAATATTAACATTTACTTTTGATCTAAACTATCTCCCACATTATTTGGCTAACTGATGAAATCTAAATATTGACACTCCAATAAAGGGTTTCTTTGAAATATGCATTTCTAGTAGACTACCTCAAGTGGTACACAGTTTCTGAGAACGACCCATATATGTTTTGTGCGCATCCGTTTGAAATTTGTCAGTTACACTGTATATAAAAAGAAAACTTTTTGTTGTTATTGAATGTAAAAAGGAGTGAACGATATGGACTATTAGCTAATGCAGCAGCCATTCCATTGTAGCCAGATCAGCTGGGCCTGAGCATTAATAGTTCAATGGGATCCACTGCAAATACGCAGGTTTCCAGTTTTAATGCTATGATGGGAGCAGCAGTTCGTCATAGGTGAGTGTAGAAACTGATATGGTTCTACTATCCCAGGCCTATATATATATTAGTATTGGCAGATCAATATACATATATTTTTGGTCCATATATATATATATATATATATATATATATACATACCTTATATATATGTTGTTTATATGTGACATATATACTATTACTAGTGCATATATAAAATGCATTTACTGTGTGGGCATTGTATGATGCACTCCCAACACATTCATTTTATATACGCCTAGTATATATATACATCATACATATGATATACATCAATCCAGCAATCTTTACCTACTTATTCAGGATAAAAATGACTTTAAACTTCAATGGATACTTCAATGTTTTCGTCTTGGCACAAGCAAACATGCTAGTCGTGGCAGGGTTGGGTGGGAGGGTTGGGTGGGATGGCCCTAGCCCACGACTAGCCGAGGCTTGTACCTCGGGAAAACAACAGTTATCCATCATCTGTACCCAGGTATGATTCGTATAACTATAGTATTTTACCTCAGTACTAAGCCTCAGGCTACTCGTAGCCGAGGGAGACTTTACGTAACTCATTTTTATCCTTAATCCATTTCAATTCAGTATACCTTTGTATTAAACAGTGTTTATATTAAACAGATATACTTTCCAAAAAATCTCACCTGTCATGTTAACTGGTGAGTAAGCGTGTCGCTGGGCCACTTGACTTCTCTAGTCGTTTGTTGTAATGTTTTGCAAATGATCTAGCTGTCTTCCAGCCTGCATGCGCTAGGATTCTCGTAACAGAAATCCCTAGCTGCCGCTCCTCTTGTCGATGGGAAGCGTATCTTCCAGTATTGACACCTGCCTCCTTAATCACTTTAACGGTCCATCTAGCGAGTGTGTCTCTCGAGATCGCCTTGTGTGGTCTAATAAAGCTCACCAAAAGCTGTCTATAATTTCGTAATCCTTTTGTCTTGGATATATAAGCCCGAATGGCTGACACTACACAAAGACGTCGATCCTCCGGGAAGCTATTCACATGCACCGTGGACAGTGGGTACCCTGTGCGGTTTGATTTTAATAACTGATCTAAATCAAACGTTGTCTCCTTTCGACCAATCTCCCATCCGTCTAGGGATAACACTACAATTGTTTGTCCCCTATGTCCTGTGACTAGCAGTAATAAAACTACTAACTTAAATCCCATCTCTTAATATCTAAGTGATAATTACTCGGCCAAGACTTGAACAGCTTAAAGGTTATCGATACATGCCAAAATCTATTATATTTTGGCCTAGTTGGATTTCTTTCGTAAACCGACCTTAAGAACCAGTGTATCCCCTGGTGTTTACCAATCGTTTGTCCATCTACTCTTGGTAAGATAATAGACAATGCACATCTGGCTGCATTAGTTGCACCAAAACCTAACCCTTCATCCTCTAGCATTCGAAAAAATCTTACTACTTGACCTATTGTAGGCCTTAAGGGCTTAACTTTCATAAGCAAGCAATGAAGTCCCCACTTCCTTAAATAACTAGTATATAATTTTACTGTTCCTTTCCTCCAGGCATGTGAGACGAGCCTTCGCTGGGTAATTTTGTCTAGACCAATTGTTCTAAATGTTTATTCAAAAAAGGAATGCCAGTCGGAGTGTCGTTGACATGTCTCCGTGAGTTGTTAGCGGGCCTTGATGTCGTAAGTTTCTCCGTGCTCTTGGAAATCTGAGACTGTCTCTCACTCCCAATGCTACTGCCGCCAGCCATGGCTGTGTGTCCCACTCGGGCACGATTAGGATTGCATGTGTGCGATCCATTCTTATCTTCCTGGTTACTCTGCTGATAATGCTGAATGGTGGGAATATGTAATAGAATTTGTCATTCCAATCCAAGGAAAACGTATCCTCTTGCCAAGCATTTGGCTTTGGGTGCCACGGTACATATCTAGCTGTCCTGTAGTTGTTTCATGATGCAAAAAAAATCTATCTGTGGTGTGCCCCACTTAATGCAAATTTGTTTAAATATGTTGTCACTCAACGACCATTCCACTTGATCATGAAAATGGCGGCTTTTCTTGTCTGCTAAGGTGTTCTGACTACCTGGGATATGCGCCACCGTTAGCCATATCTCATGCTGCTGAGCGCAAGAACAGCTCAATTTTTCTACTTTGTTGCAAGGTTTGGACCTAGTCCCTCCCATGTTATGAATGTATGCCATCACCTAACCAAAGTCCTACAGTTCCCTGACGATCTCTATGAGCACCCCCATCCTTCTAATGACGCATCTGTCGTAATAATAGTGTTGGGATCACCCATTCTAATGGGATTGGGAGAAGAATAAATGTTGGCATAACACCATTGAATATCATCTAAGCCTCCTGTTGACAAAGTCATCTTTCCCTCAAAATTGCCTTTTGTACGAGCTAATGCCCAATTCTTGTCTATTACTAGTGACTTAATATGAGCTTTCCCATATAGGATAGCTGGGGCAAAGGCTATCATTATTCCTATTTTGCTACTTTGTTGCAAGGTTTGGATCTAGTCCCTCCCATGTTACGAATGTAAGCCA
Source organism: Branchipolynoe longqiensis (assembly GCA_030323885.1). Classification (NCBI taxonomy): domain Eukaryota; kingdom Metazoa; phylum Annelida; class Polychaeta; order Phyllodocida; family Polynoidae; genus Branchipolynoe; species Branchipolynoe longqiensis. Next base: position 187,309,579 of record CM059186.1, on the reverse strand, counting down.
TCGATGTAGTGTTATCTGTCAACACTCTAACATGAAACTTGGGGATACGCACTAAGCTACACAACCCTAAATAAACTGCACTAAGTTCTAACACATTAATATGATCTGCAATTTCATCATCTAACCAACGTCCTCCAGTTGCCTGACGATCTCTATGAGCACCACATCTTTCTAATGACACATCTGTCATAACAATAGTGTTAGGTTCACCCATTCTAATGGGATTGGGAGAAGAATCAATGTTGGCATACCACTGTCATGGGGGTGATGAAAATGGGAAATATTGCGCCTAGAGCGGGACTCGAACCCACATCTCTTTGCATTCCGGGCCAGTGTGCTAACCATTACACCACCTAGGCTCCCTGATATCAATACACTCCCCACGCCTACCTGTCTATGCAGCTCCTTGCCTGAGAGGTCAGTGCAGACCACTACACTCGTCCCCCTGGAATTGTAAGTCTTGTAATGCTTACAATTACATACATACAGGCAATGCACTAACACATACATACACAGGGTAGGTTCAACAACCATACAGCACAAAGCTTGTACAGGATCCTGATCACGGCAACCAGTGTCGTGGGGGTGATGAAAATGGGAAATATTGCGCCTAGAGCGGGACTCGAACCCACATCTCTTTGCATTCCGGGCCAGTGTGCTAACCATTACACCACCTAGGCTCCCTGATATCAGTACACTCCCCACGCCTACCTGTCTATGCAGCTCCTTGCCTGAGAGGTCAGTGCAGACCACTACACCACCATTGAATATCGTCTAAGCCTCTTGTTGAAATAGTCATCTTTCTCTCAAAATTGCCTTTTGTATGCGCTAATGCCCAATTCTTGTCTATTTCTAGCAATGTAATATGAGCTTTCCCATCATTATTCCTATTAATACTGCGACCTGCCAAATGGTCTGCTGTGGTGAAAAACTTCTCTAGTTTTTATTGTTATTGAAACGGTCATATCTTCTGTGTTTAACAGGAAACCCAAACATTTTAAAACTTTGGTTAGAGTAAAAACTGATTTCTTGTCATGAATGTAAAATCGCAATTTAGTGAACATTTCACACAAATCATCAACTGCTCTTTGACAGTCTGCCTTTGATTTTGCCATTATGAATGAATCGTCAATATATGGGAACATAATATTCATGAAAAAATGTTTCAACAGCTTAGTAAATAAGCGAGGGGCACAAGCTAAGCCATTAGGCATACAGGTGAACTCATATAGTTGATCATTCCCAAACAAAACAGAGGAATTTCCTATCTGATTTGTCAATAGGTAGCATATAATACACATCTTTCAGATCCGCACTAGCAAGCCAGGACCCTTTCATGACCAAATCCCTAGTCGTTTCGAGGGAAAACCTCTTAAAATGTTTATATGTAACCAATTTGTTTAGCCTTGTCAATCCAGAATCATGCGGAATTCCCCATTTGGCCTGGGTCGTGAAAATATATTTGAAATATTCGCCTTCCTCATGAACAGCAGTCTCTATTCTTCTCTGACAAAATTCCAACACCTTTTTTTTCCTGAAGATTTATACTGCCTATCATGGATAAGTCTGAATGGACTTGTTTTCACCATTAGACAGTTTGTCGAGATAGAAAGCCCGAGTCTACACTTTTACCGACCCAAGGGATTTTTAACCTCCCACACCACATAGACATGGTATGAGAGCAACTGGCCTTTGATGACGCTGTAAGTTATACACAGCGGTGGAAATCCAAATTGGCAGAAGTGGGGGCATGGGGAATCGAACCACCGACCTTCAGATTAGGAGTCCAACCTAAAAAAAAGTCAGACACTCTAACCACTCCGCCACAGAGAACACCACAAACACCTGTTTATCTAATGCCCCTCTCTCGTTTACATCAAAATGATATGGAAAAGGAATTGTTTCCTGTAAAGGGTGTTGTGTAAAGGGAATGCGTATTCATTGCACTATACTCAGAATAGTAAAATTATCCGTAATTTGCCACTCATCTAAACAATTAGTTATATTTCCTGCCTGGAAAATGCTTACAGGTGTTTCCGTGGGCACCGGAGTTTGCGTTGCAACCTCTACTTGTTCCCTGGGCGGGGGAACGGCTTCTGGGGAGTAAATTCCCTCCTGAAGGGACGAGTCCCTTCGTTCCAGCTGAAGGACTGGCCCTGTCCTCCACCCCTGGGCTGGAAGGCATAGCCCAAGCCCGACCGACTGCCTCTGCCGGTGCGACGGTTGCGAAAATCCTGTGGCCCACTCCTGAACCATGCATTGTTGGTGTCACTTGCCACCTCTTTACCGGCATTGGTACATACCGCATAAAGACGTATTCGAAATGTCTGTACGAGAGGAAGTTGCTGGCGGCTGTCCGCATGGCAATCCCCCCGTCGATACGTCGGGCCAACAACGAGAACTTGTTCTCAGCCTGCATACGGTTTGCAACAAGCGCAATCGCTGTCAAGGCTCCCATTCCAAGTCATCTGACTCAGGGACTGCCCTCCTTGTTCTCCTCCGAAATCTACCTGGGAGCATCTGCTCCAGCTTCATGAGCCACTCCTCCAGCCCAGCAGGGCTGGCGTCTGGCCCACTTTCCTCCCCGACACCGGGTGTACCGGGGAGGCTTGAACCGTCGCCACTGGTGATGAGTCCTCATCATCAGATATGGGAGCCTCGGGCTTACTGCGCATTGTAGCCATCAGAAACCTGTAACGATCAAATGAAAGTTAGAGTGTGCTCAACCAAATGTCACAACAGTTTAAGAAACCCCAGTTTGTGCATTCACTGGTGTTGGAGAATGTATTTACACCGTTCCAACACAGGCGTGAGAAAAGATTTCTCGTGTGAGTGTCGTAGGATTATGGTTCAAAACCAAAAAAGGGGTAGGGACCAGTGTATCGGTAGCCTCCCACACTCTCCATCCCGTACCCTTCTCCCACCTGTGGATAATTATGCCAACAAGTTGGAGAAAATGCTACAAAATTCGGAGGTATGCCTTAGTAACACAACATGGGGAATCTTCTCAGAAACCCAGGAACAAGTCCCAACGAGTCCCTTCATTCCAGTTAAAGGACTGGCCCTGTCCTCTGCCCCTGGGCTGGAAGGCATAGCCCAAGCCCGACCGACTGCCTCTGCCGGTGTGACGGTTGCAAAAGTCCTGTGGTCCACTCCTGAACCATGCAATGTTGGTGTCACTTGCCACCTCTTTACCGGCATTGGTACATACCGCATAAAGACGTATTCGAAATGTATGTACGAGAGGAAGTTGCTGGCGGCTGTCCGCATGGCAATCCCCCCGTCGATACGTCGGGCCAACAACGAGAACTTGTTCTCAGACATACACAATCACAGACCTTGTATATATGACGTTGTATATATAAATAGCCGGATCTGAGACAAGTACTTAACTATGTGTGCTCTCTGTGGCCTAGTGGTTAAGGTGTTGAACTTGTAATCTGAAGTTGTTCAGTGTTGTGGGTTCAAACCCCATATCGTTCACTGCTTTTTACATTCAACAACAAAAAAACATTTTCCTTCTATATGTGTTTCTGATTGAATTATGCAATGTATGTACATACATATACATAAATATAAAAATATAAACATACATACATACATGTATGTATACAGACATACATCTTGTATATAGGACGTCGTATATACAAATAGCCTGAACTGAGACAGCCAATTATATGTGGCCTAGTGGTTAGGGTGTTGAACTTGTAATCTGAAGTTGTTGTCCCTACCAATAGGGATCCAGCATTCCTCGTCCCGATGGATACCATGGTGGTCTGCCCACCACCACAAGGTGCATGGCCCCATGGCCACCACCAACCTTGACCTTTTAAAGTGGCCAGTTAAACCTCGTTACGACAGGAACCGTACTCCGACAAATGCTCTACAAGCACAACCTTGTTTAGTTTTTATGTTTATAGAACCAAATATGTGTGGGGAGAGTAGTGGACCCACTTCAGCACCAGAAGTGGGTCAGTGCTGAGCTCATGGGGGAGGGGGGGGGGGGGGTTCTGAGGCTGGGACTAGCTGGCAGCTGTTGCTTTAAAAATGGCTGGGTGAGTGGAGAGAAGGGAGAGTAAAACTGGGGTATTTTCAATTTTCATCAGAGTAGTTCAAACAGGAAATATATTTGTGTAATGTAAAATATATGTTAGTACAATTACATTGCATAATTCAATGAGAAACACATATAGATGAAAAATGACATCTGGTATATATGATGTCCTATACACAAAGAGCCTGAACTGAGACTAGTAATGATGTGTGGTCTCTGTGGCCTCGTGGTTAGAGTGTTGAACTTGTAATCTGAAGTTGTTTGGTTGTGTGGGTTCAAACCCCATACAGTCCAAAATGTTTTTACATTCAATAACAAAAAAAGGTTTTTCATCTATATGTGTTTCTCATTGAATTATGCAATGCAATTGTACTAACATATATTTTACATTAAAGCAAAAATATTTCCTGTTTGAACTACTTTAAAGAAAATTGAAAATACCTCAGTTTTACCCTCCCTTCTCTCCACTGACCCAGCCATTTTCACAACAACAGCTGTCACATGACCAATCTAGGTCACTCTACACTACCAAGTGGAAAAGTTCAGTACTAAGCATGCGCCACCCTGTGGCACAAATCTGATCTAGGTCACTGTACACCACCAAGTGGAAAGGTTCAGTACTAAGCATGCACCACCCTGTGGCACAAATCTGAACTATTCCGAGTTTGTTTGTTTTCCCGACTAGGTATAGCTCGCCACTTTAAGTGTGGTGATCCTTATCCCAGCAGAGGGGGTAGCCCCTGAGTGCAATCACACCCAGACCTGCCAGCACCACTATGTCTATTTACATCCCACTCTGGCACCACATATTCGTTTAGATCTACGCTGATGGTGCTGCGGGATTGATCTTTCATCCCTGATATATATATATATACATACATGCGCCTGGTCATGTACACCGATCAGTAGTAGAACATTTGCATTCCCCCCTATGGCTATGCCGAATATCAGAATATTTTACGGCGGGCACTTTTCCATTATGACATCTTGCTATTTAGCAGACCTATTTATCACTCCTTAAAGGGACCAGATATAGGTCGCTTAGACACTACCCGTACTCCGACAAATGCTCTCCAAGCATACGTTTGCCAGTTTTCAGTTTATGCAACTACATATGTGGGGGGAGAGTGCTAACATTGGTTGCTTCTGTTGTGTTTTATCTAGTCCAGCAACACTGAAACTTTTAGACAACCATATAGAGAAATTCTTTTTAGAAATTGCAATCTAAAATGATAAATATAAAGTTCAAATGTTTATTTATCATAACCAGCTACTTTTTGTGTGAATAATTGATTAAATCATGTAGATTAATAGACTTTAAAAGTTTAATTGAGAGCTTTCTGTGGCTGCCATCTTGAGCCGTGTTTACACGGAGAATTGTGAAACGATCTAGACAAGCGATTCATATGAAGCGTCTTAGATGAGTGTTTACATGGCGGAGTTTGAAAGTGTGTCAGCGCCGGGAACAAGCAGGCGCCTGTAGCTGGTATGCACTGCTATTTTGTTTAGTTTACACACGTCGATTCGACGCAGATGTAGCTGCTATGCTAATATCGCTTGGAATTTAAGGTTAATTTAATTAAATTTCATTATTTGAATCTAATTCTGTTAAATATGATCGCATTCACTAGATTTCGGCGTAATCGGGCCCTAACACTGCCGGGAACCAGCGATTAGTTCCTGCTCTCCCTGTTCCCGGCACGCACTACTATTTTATACTATCGCCGCCCGGGAACAAGCTGAATCGCTTCAAATAAACCACCTCCCTAGGTGGTATAGATGAGGCGTTTCATATGAAGCGATTCAGCCCTAAAACGCCACAGAACTGCGTCTACACGGCAAATGTGAGTCGATCTAGGCAAGGCGTTTTATATGTGGCGTTTTAAATCGCCCGTATAAACAGGGCTTTGGTGGTTGCCATGGCTTCCCCTGTGTGTGGGGAATCCCTCTAGGTCATGTGATGAGGGAATCCCACCTATGATATCATTCATACATACAGACCTCAACTCTCCTCTCACATGTTCAGTGGCATGAACTGAACAAACTAAGCAAAGGTATGTTTGGAGAGCTTTTGATGCTGGATTCGTTTGTATCTGGGTGAGGTATAGCCGGCGACTTGAATAAGCCACTTCGCTAGTGCATTAACTAAGCTAATACAAAAGATCTGAAATTCAACAACTTTCAAATCCATAGCCCTATACCTTGCTCAAATTTTGGAATATTAAAAAAATTAAAAAAAACATATTGCTTTTGATTCATTGGAGCTTCCAGTGAAATTGTATTTTGAATGTTTGGACCCATTTGCTTTCCAATGATATATTTGCTATAGATATAGGATTGTAAGATCTCAAACGATGGCCCTTCGATATTTCGAAAATGTGATCATGAAGCAGCAAATAAAAATGTGGAAGCCAATAAGTCTGATAAGATAAAATAACATAGACATAGTTACATGATAACATACCTCTGGATCAACCCTTGCCTTGGCAGTTGGGCTGATGGCACGTTTTGCCTGTCCGGATGATCGTGGAAAACCTTGTGCTGCCAGCTGCCTTACAAGAAAAAACCGAACACCTTCCCTGAATTCGACAAATTAACGTGGGCAACTACTGCTGGCCTCTTCCATATATTCGCTCACACGCAAGACAAGTTACAGCGGGGCAAGAATTTTTGCAGACGGTGGTGCAATCCACCCTGGGAATCCGTGTGCTATTTCTGGACCACGGAACTCCGGTTGTTGCAATCGCCGTCGCAGCTAAAAATAGAATGCATGGGATATCCCAGCGCATGCGCGAAGCAAGTCACAAGGCCCACAACTAAGAAAACATGGAGAAGATTTTGGAACGACAAGCAGATGATTTGTAAGTCGTTTCTATGTGTTTGATAGTTTGGTTGACTTTATTATTAGGTGAATAAATGAAAATATGCTTCTGTTTATTTCACGTATAAAAAATACAGTGTGCTGTCCCATTTAATCAGTTACTCCCACATACACTGATACAGCCCTGTCAGGGCCCCTGATCACCTGACTACACTTGTCTTGTCACAGACTTGTGTAAGTTGTGCCTTGACTAGTCACTACCCACTATTATAGGCACATGCATAACAATTTAGAATTCTTTTTTTAATTATCTGACTAGTCTAAAATTAAAGAGCTTAATTTACAGATAAAAACACTTCTCAGTTTTAACAAAAGAATTCACTATGGAAAAAGTTATTGCGATTTTAAGTTGTAAATAAGGATGGGTTTTTGTACTGTCATTATATTTATAGTAAGGCAAGTGAAGTAAATAAGGGACCAATTAGAAAATAACAACCATGATCACATGGCGTTTATTTTGTAAATACAACATATCAGCCTTCTGGTCACATGACCATGATCGGCACATACCGCTGACGATCCGGCCCAAACTATGTAACCAGCAACACTTTTGGCCGTTCAAAACACACGGGCGATAGGTCCAATTTGGTTTGAACCATGATTATATGATTTAGAAATGTGTAAATTACACAGCTATACTAGTTTTACCTACTGCTATTGCCATTTACTTAGCTTTTCTGATGATGCAAAACTTCAGATCCTCAAAAAAAGTGTTCAGAATCAATTGCCAGGAGTAGGTATGTCAGATTCCGCTAGGGGCGCGTCGGAAACAGCGTCATTGGTAAAATGTTCCTGCATTTTTTCCTTTCCGGCCTTGATTAATCACTTTCGCATAGGAATATTTTCCTGAATTTTATATCACTGGAAAGAACATGAACTAATCTCACCGAATATATACATTAAAATACCAACATCAAAATACTTAGAGCCTAGAAAGCTGTGACAATGTGGCAACGGTCACAGTTTATTATAATGGTTGATTGATTGATTGGTGGTTGCTTTACGCCGTGTCGGCAGCATAGGCCATATTCACGGCGAGAAATGTTTGTTTTTTGTTCAAACCATCGCTTTTACATGTAAAAGCAGACAATAGACACTCATTAAATTAGAAAGCTCACAATCATATATTGGTGAAGCAGGACTAAATTGAACAATTAAGCCAACATTTCTCCTGAAATTGCAGATCCATGTTGACATTCCAATTCGGGAAACATATTTTGACAGGTTCTTTGATATTTTACTGGCCATAGCTACATGCATGGGCAAGGCAGGATTTCCACTAGACTTCCATCCAAATCCCCACTCCCCATTAATTTACCGCTGGTTCGATTATAACGATTTTGTTGGCATGGATAAAGGTAGATAAAAGATTCACCCGGTACTTGTAGTACACGGGTGAATACCAACCCTATTTAAATACGGTCTAAACTAGCGTTAGTATGGAACAACAAGTAGAATGCCTGGCACCAGTGTCAAATGGTTACTTATATCAACACAGAGTTGGTGAATGAGAGAGAATGCAAAAAGACAAGATGGCGGCCGCAGAACGCCGTCGATTTCACTTTTAAATCTGATTACACTAGATATTATATTATATTATATTTTTCAACTCAAAGGTAGCGGGCTAATAATAAGACGTATATAAAGAATAAATGTTGCTTCTTAGATTGTGAAATTAGGCTCTCAGTTCTTTGACCCGCATTTTAGACAGCTTTTATATAGGGTTGGTTTGCACCCCTACTGCAGCAGTACGGGGTGAATCTTGTATCTAGGATAAAGGTAACTAATGTAGCAATAGGATGCAACAACAAATTTTAAGATTGCTTCAATACGACAAAAGTTATAGCCATGTAACTTGCGATTAAGTGCTGAGAACTGCGCTTGCCCCCCACAATCGCCGCCCTCAGATAGGTCGCGGAACTCCCTAATAGTGGCGTGGCAGTGCCACTGTGGAGTAAAGATCTATAAAAGTTTTATACTTAGGAAAAAAATTAAAGAAAAATCAGATGAACTAGTGCTAGGCTAACTAAACACTAGTAATAGTAATAGATAAAAGATTCATTCCTACCCAGAGTAGCCTACTCTGCCTGTCTCTAGGTAAGGGTTAATCTTTTATCTAATCACTAATAAACTTGAAATTATCTCGATCGATGCTAAATAGCAACATTGGCCTAGACCAAAATCATGATAATTTACCCGAAAATAGTTACTCCCACAGCGCCATTCCTGAAACAGAAAGGGTGAATATTTGATCCAACCCAAAGCATGATATATTTCTCTGGGTAGGGGTGAATCGTCTATCTAATCTATACGAAATAGCAACATTGGTCTAGACCATAATCATAATAAATAACTTCTTTTTTTTAAAGTCACTTCCACTACGCCGTTCCTAACACAGGAAGGGTGAATCTTTTTATCCAACCCAAAACATGATATATTTCGGCGAATCTACGAACAAAAGAAACTCGAAAGAAATATTGTATGTCTAATGTATTTCATATGTTTGTTTTTAATATGAATCCAAGTTAACCAATATTAAGATCGTTGAAATCATTGTTACTACAGGTTTAATACTTGACCGGTTTCAACCATCCTGGGTTAGAGTTAAGCTTAACCTACTGTATGTACGTGGTGAATTTTTTATCTAAGGCTAACCATAACCCTATAAATTAGAGTCTAATGCCACCATATATGAATTGTGTTATCAATATATAAAAGTCATGTATTGTTAGTTTCATTACCTTAATTGTTTATGGCATTTTAATCAAGTGTGACTTTTACTATGACTATTTTCCCTAACCAAAATTGTGTTTTTCTCTCAGTGACGCCCCCCCCCCCTCCAATCCCCCATGGCCATGTAGTCTGTTTCATTCTTTCAACACCTTTACCTATCAAGTATCATGTACATGCACCTATTCTGATCTTAGACCACTTATTCTCAAGTATATCAAATCAAAATGGCAATGTGAATGGAACGAGAATCAGAACAAGTTGCATAGCATAACCCCAATCATCGAAGAGAGCTACAGAGTTGCACTGAGTGTCAGCGGGACCAAGTGGTCCTTACTCACTGCCGCATCGGCCACTCTTAGCTGAGTCGTGTATTTTTACTGAAGGAAGAACCATCCCCAAATGCATTCTACTTGAATTGTGTAAATTTCAAGGCCATGCACCAACAACGTTTTAATGTAAATATCAAACAAGACCTCTGTACTAATGTAAAGCATGAACAAATTTTAGAGTTCTTAAGAAAAATTAGATGGTTATTGTGAAAGTACAACGTCTGAACACTTTGACTTCTGGATACTGAATGGTTTATTCACGTCCATGGCTCGCTGAACCGGCAGCTAAACTTTCCATGACGTCATCTCATTTACATACTCCTTTGTCTCACTCCCCGTCTAGAACCTCATGCATCTCATTAGCATATATTTCCCATGTATCTGTACATCTATTACACATATATCACAGTTATCACCTCCTGTGATTTTAGCTATGTTTTGTAGGTTAAATTTTGATGTCATTTGACAGAAACTTAACTACTTCAAAAGTGCATCCGAGCTCGTTTTTGCACTCATTTACTATAAATCTGATCTCGTGGCTAGCAATTACACTACAATATCAACAGTTTTATTGTACACTTTGGGTGGGGTAATGAAAAATGTACGTTTTGTTCGCTTGTGAAAATGTTGATAATTATGAAGGATTCCTAAATATTATTTTCTTTTATGTTGGCAGAATCACCTACCCAGGTGTGACTGGGGTACTATGTTCAGACAACCAGGGACTAACCCTTACAGGTAAGTTCAGCTTCACTAGCACTAACACTGGTGTACATGCATCCTCTGTGTAATATTATAAACCAATGAGGTTGCCATCTGCATTAATTTAAGGCTTCTCCACAGCAGGATGCCATCTGAATTTGTGTACCCATGCAGCAGCACACCACATAGCACCATGTTTACAAAAACATTATTTTAAATATGAATTAACGTTGGCAATTAAAAATTGGCAATTATGGAAAAGAAAGTGCACATTTCATGTTGTTAAAATAGACTCACTCATAGTGTATATCCACTATTTATTAGATTAGCGGATTAAGCCTAGGGGCCAGGCAGCATACAATGCTTTAATTGAGTGGACTAAAGCTCAGCCTACGGATCTGGGTAGCTCAGCCTATGGGCCCGGGTGGCTCAGTCTAGGGGCCCGGGTGGTTGAGTAGATTTATAAAATATTGGTGTCAAAATGGTGTTTGTCTCTGACAATTTCTTGAGTGTTATTTAATCTGGTGACCAGCTTTATCTTTGAACCATACGTTAATATTTCATGCTCTGTGGAGCAGAGATCCAAATCGGTTTATAAATATCTAAATTTGAACCTATATAGTCTTTAAACAAAAACAAAATCAATATATTCTTTAGGTAAGCGGGAAATTTCAATTGTGTCCAAGCAGTCTTAGTTAGATGAATGGTTATAGAAGTTTGTTTTAAGCGGATCATTATTAAGCACAAGAAGCTCTCCGTTTAGTTCACGTATTTTACATCCATTTCATTCATAGGAAGAATGTAATGTTGTTTAACAGTAAAAACCCAAAACAATTGTCAAACCTTGCTAAATTTGTCAAAAGAAATAATGTCCTTGTTCTAGTCTATATATTCTTATTTAATTTGTTTATATCTATAATTACAGGCTCTTATGTAGTAGTTTCTATTTGATTTACATTCTGTTGTTATATTGTTGCGTGAGGGGTCGACAGAGTCAAAATGAAATCATTGTCATTTACCTCTTTTGGTTTCAGTGCGGGGGAATGCGCAGATCACGTCAGCAGGCCTCATCTCCAACCTGGCCCAGCAGGCTCGCATGCTGCACCCCGACATGCCCAGTACGCCGGTCATCTGCATCGAGTCCGACCAGGGGTGGGTACACGCACTCTTTCTGTTTTTCTGTGACAGAGATAATTCATAGCATGGCGAATGCAACTGCAGCACTGCCATTTAGCGGATTTCGAATTTACTATGTGTCCAGGGCAACAAATGTCAACGTCATACCCATCATATTGATTAGTTCCTCACTTCTCAGTCAATCTTCATTTCTTTGGCTGTCGGTGTTTATTGACACTGGAACACATTTCTTTAGAATGTAGAGATTTTGCATTGCACAGAGAACTCTTTTATGAAACGCAAAATGTGCGAAATGTGAAAGGTGCAGTAATCATTGAATTTCTGAAAACAACTGAACTGTGATTTTACCTAAGGTTTTGTACTTACACAAACTTTTCTCTTGTATAAACACATTTTGTTAAGCCATTGAAACCTTTAAATATTTTTAGCCTATTGTCTTGGCCCTCTCTGTTGGGTGATATAGTTGAGATAATTTTTAAAAAAACACTCAAAATAAAAATGTGACCATGTCTGCCGACATGATGTAAAGCCCCCAAGAGTCACTCACTCACTCACTCAAGGATGTGAGGGGCGTTCTGCTAACCAATTTTCATTGTACATATATAAGGGAATATAAATTGACAATTGCTAAATCAATTAGTAAAGCAGACTTTTAATAAGACAATGTCAAAGGATGCAATTCATAACAAAGAAATCATTCTGATGTGGCCAAATAACAATTTTCAAAGCATGATATTTTCTTGGAAAACTGCAACAAGACTGAATAAATGCAAAATAGTTCACCTGTTCATAACAGTGTAACACCCTATTTTCTTTCAGAGCTCTATAATCAGAGAATCAAAAGATATTTGCATCCTAAGATGTCAAAAAGTGTAATTGTTTGCATGTAAACAGTATCTGTAAGTGAAATCTTTACAAGCATGTGAATATTGATGAAAAAAACACCATTCCTGGACTTTTACAGGCCACTACTGGTACCTACTATAACAGAAGTCTTCTTGGTCCTCAGATTTTATTTATATAAACCAGTTGGGGCGCTGACAAACCACACTGGTAGAATTGCAACTGCTTTTTCCCTTCTTCATCTCACCTTCGTCAACAATATTCTGTGGTATTCTACTAGAGACCAGCTTACTATCTGACTAAAGATGCACTGCTGATATGTTGGAAGGTTGCCAACAATCCGATATCCACGTCGGTGATATTGTGCCTTTGTTCATGCTATGTGCTGTGTTATTTCCATTTGTTAGCGGCTTACCAAAGCGCCGTCCTCATTTCACCTTCATATTGTTTTAATGTGGGGCGTTGACCTACCAGAACGGCTCCAACCTAAGCAATGTGATGTGTGGGGAGAATATCCACGCTTTCGCGGAAATTCGCCACCAGTCGTCCTTCTTTTAATAATAATAATAATAATAATAATACTTATGAGGATAACAATGCTATTATTATTGGAGCAACATTATTTACAGATAACCTCACCATAGATTGGGTTGCGGTGAGTTTATTTAACCACAAACATGTAGGAAGATCACTGTATGGCTTCCCCAAGGGGTGATCTTTTAGCCGAGTAACCAATTTCCGCTTTTTCTGCCGGACGCCACTTTTATCCCTGGATACTAGAATATGCCTCCATCCTCCTCGGTTGTCCGTCGAATAAATGCGTTTATTCTGCTCTTTTCCTCAACAGAAACGTGTTGATCAAGTCTGAGGGGCAAGTAACGATGTCCGTGTACAAGGTGGCAAGCTAACGGACTGTATGACGTCACTGATGTCGTGACCCGACGTAGATTCCACACTGTCATCAAATGTATATAAAGATACTTGAAGACATACGATTGCTATTGGAGTAAATATTTAATTCATAAGATGATATAATCAACTGGATTACATTTGAATTTTGTGTAGATTATGTTCAAATAGTTATACATATATAGTGATCGTAAAGGCATTTGAATCGTGGGTGAGTAGGTGGCGCCACATGGAGAGCTGAGGTTGTATCGGTAGATGACCTAATGGATAGAGGTAACCAGCCGATGACTTGGTGGCTGGGGAATAGATGGGATCTTCCGGCTTATTATACTCATATAATGGGTTCAGTATCCTCAATATTCTGATCGTCAATTTACGAGTTAATTGAAGTTTCATGCCTTCATTTGCATTTTATCGCATTCTTTTAAACACAATTATAACGGTGCAATTCCCAAGCAGTTGTTGCCAATATAGGGTTTGAGTCTTCGAGGCCGCTATGGTTAATTAACTGAGATAAAAGTTATTGATACACATTTTATTAGCCTTAAGGACTGAAATCCCCTATAGGTATGGTAACGCGTTTATTGAATTGCTTTAATTTACATTAGGCATTATGATCAGTATAAACCTAATTTAAATGTCGTTAAAGGGACCAGCTATAGCTCGCTGGGACACTGCCCTACTCCGACAAATGCTCTCCAAGCACAACTTTGTTTAGTTTTTATGTTTAAATGAACCAAGTATGTGTGGGGAGAGTAGGGGATCCACTTCACCACCAGAAGTGGGTCAGTTCTGAGGCTGGGAATAGCTGGCAGCTGTTGTTTTAAAAATGGCTGGGTGAGTGGAGATAAGGGAGAGTAAAACTGGGGTATTTTCAATCTTCTTTAGAGTAGTTCAATCAGGAAATATATTTGTGTAATGTAAAATATATGTTAGTACAATTACAATGCATAATTCAATGAGAAACAGAAAAAATGAAAAACGTTTTTTTTTGTTGATGAATGTAAAAAGTGTTCTGCTGTGGATGGGGTTTGAACCCACACCACCAAACAACTTCAGATTACAAGTTCAACACTTTAACCACTAGGCCACAGAGACCCCACATAATTAGTAGTCTCACTTCAGGGTATTTGTGTATAGGACATCACATATAAAAGGTTTGTACGTAGGTACGTACGTACGCACACATATATTTACATGTATTTACGCATGTATGTATGTATACAGACAAACATACGTATGTACATACATACATATGTACGTACGTATGTATGTACATATGCACATATGTATGTACGTATGTATGTACGTATGTATGTATGTATGTACATGTGTATGCATGTATGTATGTATGTACATATGTACGTACATACGTATGTATGTACGTACGTATGTACGTACATATGTATGTGCGTACATACGTACGTACGTTTTTTGTGTGTTGTTTTACATCCTAGCAACATCTAAGGTCATATCAGGACAGGTACCGACTTGTGACAGTGCGCGCGCATGGCAACTCTATAGTGCTGCCCCACTGGAATACCATGCCACCAGTACCATGACCTGATATCCCACTCAGTCACATTATCATGACACTGAGCCAATGACTGTAAAATTGATACTTGTTGCATCCTAGTCTGGCGCTTGGCATTATTAGGATAGGACAAGGACTGGTTGGCTCAGTGTCAGGACAATGTGACTGAGTGGGATATCAGGTCATGATGCTGGTGGCCTGGTATTCCAGTGGGGCACGATAAAGTTGCCATTAGTGCGCACTGTCACAAGTCGGTACCTGTCCTGATATGACCTTAGATGGTGCTAGCATGTAAAACAACAACAAACAAAACAAACACATACACACACACGTTTTATATGTGATGTCTTCTACACAAATAGCCTGAACTGAGGGTAGTAATTATGTGTGGTCTCTGTGGCCTAGTGTTTAGGGTGTAGGACTTGTGATTAGAAGTTGTTTGGTTGTGTGGGTTCAAACCCCCTCCACAGCAGGACTTTTTTTATATTCAACAACAAAAAAACTTTTTCATCTATATCTGTTTCTCATTGAATTATGCAATGTAATTGTACTAACATATATTTCACATTACACAAATATATTTCCTCACGGTTAGGGTTCTGGATTTCTATTAATTTTGAAAAAAACTAACGTTTCGCACTGCGCGTTCCAGCAAACTCAATGCCAATTACCCTCATCTAGGTCACTCTCCTGTACACCACCAAGTGGAAAGGTTCAGTACTAAGCATGCACCACCCCTGTGGCACACATCTGAACTATTTCCGAGTTCGTTTGTTTTCCACGCGGCGGATAGCTGGCCGCTTTAATCAAATAACCAAACAGCAAAATACCAAAAGTGATATCTGCCTCAGCCAGTCCGATATAAGATTTATCGGGCCGAACATTCATTGTATACGATATAACGATGGAGAATTGTATTAAAATATAAATACAGATGGTAGTACTTATCGATTTTTTCGATGTGTACTGGAGTTATTTTATTGTGTCACACCAACTCCTGGACAGTAGTCTACATGTCTAATATTGGATACAAAAGACCAGACCATCTAAGCACTTGTTAAAGTCACTGGGAAATGACCTTTCACAAAGTACTAGCAATAGCCTGAAAAAAACAATATGGGTATTCTAATTTCCGCCGGTCCCTCAGGATGGACTGAAGGTAGGCTGAGTCGTAGCTTCAACTTACACACGGAAAGTTGGGGTTGGTGCCCCTCTCAACCCTGTTTCAACTATATACCATATAGTTATTTACTCTGAACCTGTAACAATGCGACCGGACGCACTGGCTGAATCGGGAAGAGCGGTGGCTTCCCGTGCAGAATGTTAGGAATAGGGGGTGGGGGTGGGGGTGGGGGGTTCTAATTTCGGTTGAGTCAAACCAATGACTTAAAAAATTGATACTTGTCACTATCTAGCCTGGCACTCTGTATTAATATGATAGGGCATGGATTGGTTAGCTAATTATCGGGATAATGTCACTGAGTGGGATATTGGATCATAGTGCCGGTTGCCTAGTCTTCCAGTGGGGCAGCACTATAAAGTCACCGTAAATGTGTACCGTCACAAGTCAGTCCCGTCCTGATATTACCTTAGATATTGCTAGGATGAAAAACCGAAATGAACAGACTCACTATATGCTCCTGAAGTCGGGTTTGGTTTATGCCATACATTTGTTTCTAATGCAGATTGCATAGCTGCCAACATTTGAAAATGGGAAAGAGGACTATAGCCCATATGTATATTTCAATAAGCATTTAGGCACTTGCTTATGTATACACTCTCCTGAAAACTGGCAAGAAGTGTCACATGGAGAGTTAAAATTTAATATTTTAATTTTTTACATTTTTTGGTTGCAAATGAAAGCTGGAAATCTCCCCTTTACATCTATGGAAAATATAAATTGATGAGATAAAAAATAAAGGTGTAGTCCATGAATAAGATATCTCTTATGGCAGTATAACATGTGTGTCACACGTGTAACACATGTTTAGGACACCACACAGTCTGCTTAATAAATATCTAATCAGAATTAAATAATATCATACTTAGAAGCATATTAATCATGGCATAATATACAGAAATATCTAGTGCTTATATTGATAAAAAAAAAAGTAATTCCCAGCCATGCTTTATTCACTGAATAATTAGTGTACAATATTTGTGTGTCATCCAGACACCACGGTTACACGTGTGACGGAAATTTGTAATGTTATTTCTGAAGACTAAATTTTTATTTTTTTTAAATTTAAGCATGCATACATGTTAATAGATACTTCCTCTTTGATTTGGGAACTGTTTTGTTTGATATATCAATGCAATA
This sequence comes from Branchipolynoe longqiensis, assembly GCA_030323885.1. Taxonomy (NCBI): domain Eukaryota; kingdom Metazoa; phylum Annelida; class Polychaeta; order Phyllodocida; family Polynoidae; genus Branchipolynoe; species Branchipolynoe longqiensis. The sequence continues at coordinate 187,292,137 of CM059186.1, read as the reverse complement.
CAAGATGTTAATAAGGATTCAACCACGTCCCATATGTCATGTTACAAATGGCTGACTGTAAAATGATTTTTTTTTTGTACAAAAACAGTTCATAACTAAAAAGACCAAAGTTGCACACAGTTTTATTTTATTTCCCTTATTTCTTTCATCAAATCAGAACATGAATATGAAAAGTATAAGGAAAAAAATAAGTAGGAAGGTTTTTATTGATGTTTTAAAATCCCATCTCATGCTGACCAGTTTTCAGGAGAGTGACCCATATGTGTATATATGTTATGCACACATATATATAGATTAAAAATATATATACAGTAAATCCTCTCTATACCGACCCTTCCACAGATCGACCACTCCCCTACATCGATCGCTTTATTTAGGTCCCAACAAAACCATTGTAAGGATATTCTAACTCTCTAAACCGACCACCTCCCTAAATGGACCACTTAAAGTCGGTCCCTTGGTCGGTCGATTTAGAGAGGTTTTACTGTACATATATAAGCGTGGAAAAAGACGGATTTTCCGTAATGTTTCAGAGTACGGGCGGAATCGTAATGATTCTGCAGAAATCGTAATGGTTGGCAGCTCTGAGATTGCAGTGAAATTGACCAAGCAATTATCTTACCTTAAATAAAATGCCACTTTATGTATGTGGGTTCCCCACATCCTTCAACTTTTACTTGAGTAAGAACCGGACACGGTGGCCGATTCGGTAGAGCGCAGGCTTCCCATGCGGAAGGTCCGGAGTTCGAATCCCAGCCAATTCAAGGCAATGACTTATGACAGGCGCTCGGCATTAATAGAGTAGAACAAGGACTGCTTTGCACAGTATCAGGATAATGTGCCTGTGTGGGTCATGGTGCCGAAGCCAAAGGTCTGGTCTCCCAGTGGGGCAACACTATAAAGTCACCATGAGTGCGCACTATCCCAGTCGGTACCCGTTCTGATATGACCTTAGATGTTGCAAGGACGTAAAACAACAACAAACACACTTCGGTAAGCTGAAGCTCGGACCTGGCGAGCTAGGTCGCATCTTCAGTCGTTCCTGAAGGGTCAGTGAAACTCAGAATACCCGTATTAAAGTATGCCTTTCTACATTTGTCACGTGATTCATGACCCTTTCTCATTCCACAATTTGTTTGGCGTCGTGCCTACTATCTACGATGCGGATTATGTGCAAACATCGCAGAGATAAAGGGTTGTGGAGTTGATAATCGGCACTGAGTAGATACGCGTGCTTGATGGTGTGTTGAGTGGGTACATTGCCAGGTGATATGTGGCAGCTCCCGTAATCTTAATCACACAATGAGGTAACCGACATCGGATATGAACCCAAGTGTGCCACCATTCGAACCACATCCCTAGTGGGAGGTAGTAACTGTGATGGTCAGTTTTGTACTCCCAACACATACCTTCTGGTAATGTGTGTGCAGTCGGTGTTATTTAAATGGCACAATACTCTAAATGCTGTGTTTGGTGTTGTACATAATTCCTTTTAAATGTACACGTTAATTAGAGGGTTGCATTTGGTCATTTCTATTTAAGAACGGAGTGATTGTTAAGCTTAAATCAAACATGATTAAATAAATAAGTAAAAATCTACAAGAAACCCATAGAAATTATCCGCAGTTTTTTAAGAAACTACTAACAAATAATGTAATTTAGAAAAACAGATGATATTTAAATGGACTAACACAAAGTATAATTAAAACAAAGCTGCATTTTAGACTGTAATCTACAAACAGTTACAAGCCATAAACAGGAAGCAAGAAAACCTAAATTATTACTAAAACAAAATTCAAAGGATTTAAATCAAATTGGATTAGTGCTGCCCAGCGGTGAAAACAAGTGTTAAACTTATCCATTATGAACAGGGTAAAGGCCCTGTCACATTACGGCGTATGGCAGGAGCGTATTGAAAACCTACGTCAAAAATGGGGAAAAACTGTGCGGGACGACGTATCGTGACCTTTGGTGACCTCTCGGCTGTTTTTGAGTGTATGCGTAACCTATGAGGAGCGTATGAGAGCGCACTGTGACATTTGTTGACGGTTTTGATTGACATGTGGAGCGTATGAGGAGCGTATGTGAAGTGTATGCGAGACCTATGTTATCTCTCCTCGGCCCGCCACCTGGTGGCTCCTGGGTATATAGTGCGTCGCCTTTATATGCCGAGACCATAGGTCGGGGATACGCTGCCATACGCTACTAATACGCTTTGCATACGCTCCCATATGCAACACGTAGGTTCTGCGTATGCTTCATATGCCAGAGATACGCCCGTGACACAAGTTGAGCGTACGAGGAGCATATGCTGGCATATGAGAAGTGTATGAGTAGCGTATGAACCATACGCTCCCGTAGGTCGAGATTTTTTGAGCATGCACAAAAAAAATTGGACGGACGGACGGACGGGGAGAAAGCGTATGGCAGCATACAACGGCGTAAGGAGGCATAGCATACACATAGCGTATGCGTAGCATATGGCGGTGTATGCCGACATATATGACGTAACGCGCCTATGCCGCCGTACGCTCCCGCAAAAAAAACCTAATGTGACAGCCCCTTTAATAAAATCATCACACAAAAAAAGAAACAAACTGCATGGTGATATCTATCTCCTGCTACTTCTAACATCCCAGCCATTTCTCTTTCGGCCTATCACTCTTCCAGCAACAGTAAACATGGTTACAGTTGACATTCCCACAATGATACTAGGACCCAGTCTATATGACATCGTAAGACAAAGGCACCTGTCAAAAACACTAAATGTATTCTCATGAAGATATTCAATGCAAGGTGGCATGACATGTGTTGCATTCTTGCTACACTAAAAGTATATGGAACATATTAAATAACTAATTCATCCAGATATATATATTTTTTAAACATAAAAAATACAAAACACTTCATTACAATAGAAACGAAGCACGATACCCAAGATAAAACATTACCACACCTTTGAATGATTATGAATTTGAAGCCATTTATTTACACCTAATGATCTGTTTTTTAGCCACAGAATATGTATATTTTTACTCACACATTAGTTAGTGGTTGATCCTTCCATGAGCACATGAATGATTGTCCAACCCATCTTCAAACACCAGCTAAATATAACATTTTTTAAGACGTGAATTCCTTTTTAAAGATAGCAACATTTAATTGTATAAAAATTACGTCACAAAATATGACGGGATATTTAACCTTGAACGTTGGATAAAAATACTATTGTATATGCAAGGAACAAACATAATTAACCTCTAATTTGTTTCTTTTAAACAAAGCACACAAAAAACTAAAATGAGACAGAAAGAATATGCTGTTACATACATGGCATGAGTATATAGCCCCGTTCACACTGGCGAGTTAAAACGATTCATTTAAATCGACTTGTATAGTTCGATTCACATTTGCCGTGTGGACGCTACGCTAAAGCGATTTATGTGTGAATCGCTTCATCTAGTTCACTGCAAGTAAACCACCTCGCTAGGTAGTATAAATGGAGCGATTTAGGTTAAATCGGCATAAGTGGCATGTGTGGACGGTCGCGGTTTAGATGACGCGGATTAAGGACGTCACACGCATGCGCACTGATAGATAGATTTGTTGATTTCCGGTTTGTCGCAAAGTGTCTTAGCAGAACAACATTCACATCTTCGTCATGTCTACCCACGAATCACGGCGTGAAAACTGGGACGACGTGGAAATAAGGATGCTGCTAGAGGTATGGGGGGACGCCAGAATTCAGTCTGAATTGGAACACTCGGGGCGCAACATACACATCTACCGCCGAATCGCCGGCAAGTTGGCGCGGCTTTGTGGGGACGATAGACCTGAACGAGACGCTAATTCCTGCCGCTCCAAAATAAAAAGCTTAGCTCAAGCATACAAAAAGTGTCGTGATCACAACAAGTAAGTGTTTTATTACAGTGTTGTCCCAAATTACTGGTGAGAAAATTAACTAGAAGATTAACCGCAGTACACCGGTGAAGACCAGGCGTATACAAAAACATGAGTACAATTTTGTAAAATTCACTCTGCCTATAGTGGTTGCACTATTGTGGGGGACGAGATTTGTACATAATAACTTGTGATGTGATAATTTTGTCTGATTACATTACTTGGGTAGCATGGCAATCTACTGGTTGTCACTACACTAGATCATCATTCCCGCATTCGCTTAAAACTTCAGTCATACCAACACAGACATAATGCCATTCAGTTTGGCCCTGCGCGCAATGGAAGACTGTAATGTTATTCGTAATAACTAAAAGTTATGCAATATTTTACTGACACTTGTCCTATACGAGGATTATGTAATACTACCTGAAATAAATACACAACTGTCCACAATGTTTATTTATAAAATGTATTTATTCAGTTCCTCCTCATTTTCAGTCGCAGTGGCCGGGATGTGCATACGTTCCGGTATTACGACGCATTAGATCAGATCTTGGGCACAAGGCCGACTGCCGCCCCACTGAATTACGTCGACACAGCGGTGAGGGGAAGCCAACAAGGTAACAGCAAAGCTTAAATAACGTTTGTACAATTTAAAGTAGGCTCACACATGTGCTGATACGTGAGTTCAACAAAACAATGGATGTTCTTATATGTAACATGTAAGGCATATCTGGTCAGTGATAAATATACCTTGATTCCCTGTAAAGATTTCTTCATACTGCTATGCTTAGGGTGTCACAGGATAAACAGGGTTGCATTCCATAAGGTTTCCGCAATTCTTGTTGTTATTCCTAAATCATGTAACATGCACACTTGCCTCAAGACAAGTCTTGACTTGAGGCTGGGTCCTCAATTAATTTGTAGTTGTGACAATATGGTAACGTAAATGATGTTATCCTTCACATTACTCGTATATGTATGCACGAGAGTTGACAACTCAGTGGAACTACATTGGGAAATACACTCTATTCATTTTTAACGCTCATGTAATGTGTAAACACCCGTGTTGTATACCATCCTCGGAGGCTCGGTGCATTACTTCCCATCTGTGACGAGAATCCCATATTCTATTTTAATGGCCCCTTGGTGCTGGTTCCAAACATAATTAATGAGAGTGTTTACATACTCCTCTAGATAAAAGCTCCAACATTGTGGCGAACTGAGTTCGAACTGTAGGTATGGGGTGAATTCGTAATCTTATACCAGTACTCCTAAAATGTAAAACAATTCTCTCCCAGCCACATTTATTCACAGACAGTGCATAGTTCTGGGCCATGTATTTTTCTACTAGCCTTATATAATGTTCATAACTGATGACACTTGGTTGTTATGTGTTTCCCAGATTCACTGTACTTTTTTCAATCCTGCATTTATATGTGTTGCCCCCACAGCATGCTTAAGTTAAGTATATCATTCAGAATGTTCTATTGCAGAGGACGTTGCAGTTGAAGATCCTAATGAGGTCATAGTGGGCACGGATGTTGAAGGCCAGGAGGTGGGCGACGTCGAGGTGGAGTTCGAGGTGGAGGTGGAGACCGAAACCCCCTTACGGCCACCGACTCCCCCTCCACAGGTCGCGGGTGGCAGCCAAACCCAGCAGCCGACCCAGCAAGCGGCACACCAAGGTAATGGTTATTCTTATCTAACCATTGTATGGTGACGTAACGTAACAAGGCAAACAACAGGGCGTTTTCTTTCGTAGGATGATAAATGCTTACGGCAATATAACTACTATTATCGACACTGGTTAGACTACTCCGACTGTGCATTGTATACATTGCGTTGGTAACATTCTCGATACGTTAGTTTTTTTTATACACTTCACAGATACATATTACAACATATCACATAACTGGACCATATTCATGCTATGTCGCTTTACTGTCCCACCGCATAAAACTGCTTACAGGATGGCAACTATTGAGGTAGAATCCCGCCAAACATCCTCGAAATGGAAGTGTAGACTGTATTATTGTTGTTATGATATTGTCAAACATCATGACATGTAACAAGGTAGGCTAAGTAAGTTATCCAGTTGCCCTCTTTATATTTCAGCCACACGCAAACGCAAAGGGGTGGGAAGAAATGAAAGGTTTATGGATAACCTCATATCGAAATTTGTGACGAGTCAGAGGGAAGCGGCGACTCGGTTCCAGGAGATGGAGGAAAAGCGCCTAACGATCGCCGCCGAGGTGGAGGAGAGGCGGCATGAGCGCGAAATAGCCTCCGCCCAGGCACAGAGAGAACATGACGAAAGGATGATGGGGATGCTGATGTCCACGCAGCAGCCTCCCCCCCCGCCTCCCCCTCAGCATTTCCACTATTGACGGAGTAACTCGGCTCACGATTTCCCCTGACTATAGTTTTCATGATTAGTAGTTATCGTAGTACTGATATTTAGAACTAAAAAACCCATAGCTTTCTACATCTTTATTTACATATCTAAATTTGTTTCAAATTTGGTTTACATTGCACCCATTGCATACCGGCCCCATCACTTTCAATGGTGAAAACATTCCTTCCATGGATATATAACTATTTTATCGGATGTTGTTAATAAAAAAATTACAAAATATTTAAAACCTGTGTTTTCTGTCATATTACTTATCCACTGAAATATCTTGCGAACGCTTCGCGTATAGCAGTAGCGTCGCCATCAATTTCCCCATCATTGGCGATGTGTTGTGGTTGGTTGTGTGCCCCCGCTTCCCACTCCTCATCGAACACCTCTCTATGTAACTCACAAACATTGTTCAAAGTAAAACACGCCAGAATCACTGTGGTGACGTCTTCAGTGGCTACGTCTGTACGGCGGAGGAGAATCCTCCATCTGGCTTTACAGCGCCCGAATGTGTTTTCAATGGTCATTCTTGCACGAGATAGTCTATAGTTGAAAAGAGTCTGCTCTCTGCTCAGTCTTCCCGTGTCACAGTAGGGTTTCATAAGCCAGGGACGCAGAGGGTAGGCGGGGTCCCCTAGGAGGACGACAGGGACGCTATTGTTCCCTATCTGCAATGGCCTATTGGGGAAGAGGACACCAGCTTCACCTTGGGCAAACACTGAAGAGTTTGCCAATACTCGCGCGTCATGTACCCTACCTGGCCAACCGGCTGCGATGTTCGTGACCTGGTATTCATGGTCACAGACTACTTGAGCAACTATTGAATAGTATCCTTTCCGATTGTGATAGTCGGTGTGATGGCGGCGCGGCGCAATGATGGGTATATGGGTCCCATCGATGACCCCTCCGCAGTTGGGAAACCCAAATTTAGACTGATACCCCGCAATTATTTCCGTTAGTCTGTCCCCAACTGGCATTTTAATATATCTGGGCAGGATTACCTCCGCGATGACAGCACACGTTTCGCTGAAGATTTCGCAACACGTTGATTTGGCTATACCGAACAGATGGCCGACGCCTCTGAACCCTGAGCCGGTTGCCAGTAACCACAGTGTGACAGCCACACGCACTTCAACGGGAATGCATCTGAAAGTAGTCCCGATATCACCATAAGGTTCACCCAGTAACCTTCTGATTATAGCACCAAGATATTACATTGAGTTGAGACCACAAAACACAATGATAGTAAAGTTCAAAGCGTTTATACTGGATTACTTTGTCAGTAATACGTAATTCCGACAGAGGCAGCCTGCGAGTGAGGTTGGAGAACGGGGAATTTACGCACTACATAAAACAGTACACACACAATATTATACAGGAATACTTTGTCAGTAGTAATTAATTCCGACTGAGTAAGCCTAATCCACATGCACCATAGTTTTCATTGACTTTAATGTGTTAAGGGTTTTCTCCACCTAGATGTAAAGTGGACAGAAGCAAAAAGAATAACAACATGGCATTGAGCTGTACCTTCGCATTTGGGTATCCACACGCGCTAGATGCACTCGCAGTTGCTCCACCAGATGCTCAAATGTCTCCTTGCGCATGCGAAAGTTTGTCACCCAATCTTGTTCGCGGAAGGTGACATTAACAATATGGGCCCACCAGTGGCTTGACCTGTAAAAAAGGTTATAGTTGAGAAGAAATTGGTAAACATTTTGACCCTACACATATTGGTGACATCCCCTAAATATGGGATATATCTATTTTGACTGTTATTCAAGGCCTATCTTCTATTTTGAATCCACCCATTACTATACAATTATATGCACACTTTTGTGATTTGTCGCTTCCCATTGATATTATTGATCTTATAAGATGCAAACTGTGGCCACCTAGTTAAGAACATTTTCGACCTGGCAGTTTCATTCAAATGAATACATTGGTCAGGTACTAACACATTTAAATGTCGAACCTAACCAAGATCTATTCTATAGGAGGTGGCGTTAGAGTTGAAATAAAGTCAAATTGAATGTCCAGCTACACATAAAACGTTCAGGGATTTGCATATTGAAAACAGGTTGTAGATATTTGCTCCAACGCATGAGCATAGGATTTTTGCCCGGCCCTGTGCAAGGATGTTGGTACACCCCTCTGATATCAGAGGTTTAGGCTTACAAAATTGAAGATAACATATGTTACGGTACTGCCTACCTTTCCCTTGTCCAGAGAAGTCGCTCTGGGCTAGCGCTGAGGGACAGAACAGTCAGGAGTTGTAGGATAAACGCTCTGCGCTCATCTTCTTGCATCTGTATGAATCGTGCCATTCTGGTGCGGGAAGCCTCCAGAATCCGTGAGAAATTGTCTCTTGCACTGACTACCCTCCTCCGCATTGCGGTTCGACGGCGAGAAGTTAGAAACATGAACATTCCTGTCGATACGAAGTCTCCCATTGTTGTTGTTTTGCCAGTAGTCGCTAATGACACACATAAGTCCACTTCCGCCTTAAAACGGCGTACGTACTGCGCGTGTGGACGCTACACGCTTTCTAAATCGCTGTGTGTGGACACGCCACTAGTTCGCCTCATCTAGTTCGCCTTATCTAGTTCGGCCTAAAGTTGTGCTGTGTGAACGGGGCTTATGACAATGATGTAGGGAACTTTACATTCAAACACGACACTTAACTTATAATTTATAAACAACGAACATATTCACTTAGAAACGACGTTTATCCTATACATTGACATCCAAAATCACTCTAACAAGCCAAATACAACCAACCACCTCCAGTACTCAAATGTTACATTTTCTGTACTCTATGATTGATGCTCACAAATAACCCACCTCATAGCATATATATTATGCCCTATTTGACTTAAAGTCGCCAGCTATCCGCCGGGTGGAAAACAAACGAACTCGATTTGAAATTCTGAAGCGACTGAAAACTCCCCAAAACACCAGCGGCCTGTCGTGGCTTCTGCGCATGCGCGGACTTTCGCATGTTGCGGCGATCACTGCTATTTGTTTACATTACATTCGTTGATTCGAAAATATAACTATTAATATCGCCGCCAATGCGGCGGTAGCCTTAATAACGCTTCGAATTTAGGGTTAATTTAATGAAATTTCATTATTTTAGTATGTAATTCTGTTAAATATGATCGCATTCAATAGATTTCGGCGTAATCGGTCCCTAACACTGCCGGGCACAAGCTGAGAACCAGCGAATCTTGTTACTGTGTGAGCCTGTTGCCGGCACAATTTCAGCCAATCACAGCGGCGATTTGTATATTCGGGCGTAATCGATTATTCAACTCGGGTCACTCGAGCCACTGTTTTGTTTACACTCGGCGATTCGACGTTGATCGAGCTGCTACGTTAATATCGCTTGGAATTTAAGGTTAATTTAATTAAATTTCATTATTTTAGTATGTAATTCTGTTAAATATGATCGCATTCAATAGATTTCGGCGTAAAACATTGCCGCTGGCGTTATGCTTCTGCGCATGCGCGGATTTTCGCACGTTGCGGCGATCACTGCTATTTGTTTTGTTTACACTCGGCGATTCGACGTTGATCGAGCTGCTACGTTAATATCGCTTGGAATTTAAGGTTAATTTAATTAAATTTCATTATTTTAGTATGTAATTCTGTTTAATATGATCGCATTCAATAGATTTCGGCGTAATCGGTGCCTAACACTGCCAGGCACAAGCTGAGAACCAGCGAATCTTGTTACTGTGTGAGCCTGTTGCCGGCACAATTTCAGCCAATCACAGCGCAGCTTTTGCATTGCAAATGGCCGCCGCCTATGGGGGCGGCCATTTTGGAGACAACCAACTGGCTTTGCAGTTCAGATTAGCACTGCCCTGGTCCCCTACTCTCCCCACACATACTTGGTTCAATTAAACATAAAAACTAAACAAGGTTGTGCTTGGAGAGCATTTGTCGGAGTACGTTCCAGTCGCCAGCGACCTATATCTGGTCCCTTTAATACCTAATCTTAAGGTTGGAAAGTGCGTCATCGCTAGAACCAAAGATTATGAGGAAATCAACCAAATGTGAGGGGCCAGAGAAGGGTGGAGGTGAGTGGCACAGAGATGGGAGTCTCAGTGAGGTGCAAGGCCTAGGCTACATCTTGTGCTACCACTGTACCAGCCTTATCCTGACCTTAGGGTTAAAAACACCAAACCCGTTGTCACCCAATGATGATTGGTGCACGTGATCTGACGTGCGCACAGATTATTGGCGCGCGCCAACTGGTTTGTACTGGTTGGATCGTGTATTTACCGCCCTCACCAAACTGTGAACTGATAAACTAACGATTTAGATTAAAGAAACAAGGAGTGGTGGTTGACTATGTATTCTACTCTGCGTATAACTTCACTGTGGCTCCAGGTTCTACTGCATATCTTTGTTAACTTGGCGCATATCTCTATCAGCTTGAACCCTCGCTATCTGCAGACGACTGATTGACGCGAAAACATTGCTACGCATGTGGAGACTAAAGCTACAGACTGTTTCTTTTTGTCTACTCATGTCCGCATTGGTCAAAAAGAAGACAAATTACGATTACAAATATAAATAACTAAACCCTGGTGACGTTTTTTGTTTGTTACGTCACTATATTGCTGAGCAAAATCTAATGCCAACGGTGGCGGGCAGAAGGGTGTGAGTTACTAATTAGTCTCTGTTAGATAAAAATATTCACCCCTCCCCAATGGTGTACTTAGTTTGTGAGGGTAAACGGCATTCACTATTTCAAATAAATCCAAACACGCGTTCTCTCACTTCTGATTTTTAGTGCCAGAGCTGCTGGAATAACTTGGGGGGGGGGGGGGCGGAGGACGAGGGTCTGTTTTTTCTCTACCTAAATCATGATTATATATCGTATCGGTTCGGCCAATGGGTATTAATTAATGCTACTCCCCAATGCTAATGCATTTATCTAAGAACGTTGCTCAGGACTATGGGACTATGAAACTTTTATGATGACTAGTTGCAAATTTCAAATATCCATATTAAGCATGATGAAAATTATATAAAACATAGCTAATCTATTCAGTATACATAGCCAACTATATAACCACCCTTTCATTGACCGGGCGCGGTGGCCTAATCAATAAGAGCGCAAGCTTTCCGTACGGAAAGTAGGGAGTTCGAATGCCACCAATGATTAACAAAACGAATACTTGGTCCTCAGCATTACTAGGACAGGACAAATAGTAGTTAGCTAAGGATCAAGATAATGTGACTGAGTGGGATGTTGGGTCATGATGCCAGAGGCCTCGTTTCCCAGTTGGGCAGCACTATTGTGAATATAAAGTTGCTGTAAGTCCGCACTGTTACAAGTCGATGTGCGCTCAGATATGACTTGATGTTGCTAGGACATAAACTTAATCAAACAAACATTTGCTATCATGTACAACTCATTAACATATTCAAAGTAACATACTTGAACCAGACGAAATTACCAAATGAGTTGAGTGCTCGATCCCCCCCCCCCCTCTCCCCCGTTTTGATAGGTCATGGGATTCGAACCTCCTAGTTTGAACCCTGGTCAAATCAAATCAGTGACTTAAAGTCGCCAGCTATCCGCCGCGTGGAAAACAAACGAACTCGGAATAGTTCAGATTTGTGCCACTTGGGGCGAATGGTAGACAGGAAGTGTGAACACTTATTTGTCTTATTAATATCGCCGCCAATGTGGTGTTAATATCAGTTCGATTTTAGGGTTAATTTCATGAAATTTCACTTATTGCATGTAATTCTGTTAAATATGATAGTGGTATTGTCAAATAGCGGTGCTCGCCGGTAACAGGCTCAGCAAATCCTTCTGATCTTGTTGCTGGCGAGAACCGCAATTTCAGCCAATCACAGCGCAGCTTTTGCATTGCAAATGGCCGCCGCCTATGGGGGCGGCCATTTTGAAGACAACAAACTGCCTTTGCAGTTCAGACTAGCAGTGCCCTGGCCCCATACTCTCCCCACACATACTTGGTTCATTTAAACATAAAAACTAAACAAGATTGTGCTTGGAGAGCATTTGTCGGAGTACGAGCAGTGTCCCAGCGAGCTATAGCTGGTCCCTTTAAAATTAGCACTTGTCACATCCCCTGGCATTCAACATTACTAGGACTCGGGAGATAGGGCAATGCATAGAGGAATAAGGGAGACCAATTATCCGTGGTTGGAATTCCCCGACATAATCAATTAATGTAAAAAAAGAAAAAGAGAAAAAAAGTAATTCATACAGTATTTAGATAACAACGGATAGCAATGATATTATTGATTCATATTTACCCTCATACTGAGATGCTACCTTAAGTAATCGATCGTTGGCGATGCATCAATTGATGTGGATATGTCATATCAACCATTGGATCCTTATCAGTCTCTGCGACGCATTGAATGTATGTGATATGTTTACGTGTTGGACACGGAGCCTACCTGATGTCAACATACGCACGTGGTTCATTCAAGCCTGAAGTTTTGCAGAACCAAATAGTCCCTTATTAATTAAGGGTGCTGTACCTAGTTTCAAGCAAAGGCAACACTATGGAAGCTATCTATCAACATATATACCGATCTGTAGTGAACTATTGCAGATCGTCTGTCTAACCAATGAGAAATTATCAATCTATTTATTAAATATTACGTCTATGGCGTAGTAATTCCTTCGCCGGAAGGCGGATGTATTCGGGCGCTACACATACACGTGGATTCACTCGCCGAGGCCGGCTGTCATTTAATATCCTGCCGAGATGTTTCGAGCATTCCAATTTGCGAGGCGATTTTCAACAACACGAGTAAGTATGCCGATTCAAAGTATACTTTGGCTTTGCTGTGAACTGAAGTGGAGCATGATGAGTGGCTTTATAGCCGTCCACGATGGTGATGAGGCTCTCGTCTGGAGATCCATCCCCTACCTACTCGCTGTCGGCTCATACACCGCCAGCCTTGCCGCAAAGCGCCGACTTGAAATATGACCTGAACTAAAATTACCCTCACGGAGCTGGCAATCGTGCAACCACACCAGTCACCATGGGTCAGGTGTGTTTCATGCGCCTTCTTAGATGGGATCGTAATTCCGAGGTGTATTTATTAGCTGCGTATGTACTGTAACTGTAAGTCACTAAGTGTAACTTTGTGCCTTTTCTTTTGGCCTGTCACTGGCGATTAGGTACCTCAGCTAAAATTTCAAAACGCAACAAACAGTATACCTTTAAGATCTTTCAACAGATCTTGCTGAGACACACTCAAATCTGTTGTAATTTTGAAAATATCTTAATAGGGGAGAAAGTTATGGCATTTCTAATGTCGGCGTAATTGTTAAATTTAGTCTGAATTCACCATTATAATAAACTGTGACCCATGCCACATTGTTACAGCTTTGTAGGCTCTAAGTATTTTGATTTTGGTATTTTTATGTGTATTTTCGGTGAGATTAGGTCATCTTCTTTCCAGTGATATAAATTTTATGAAAATATTGCAATGCAAAAGTACTTTAATCAAGGCCGGAATCGTGAAAATGTAGGAACATTTTACTATAGACATGGTGGTAAAGGGGCTGTCACATTAGGGTTTTTTGCGGGAGCGTACGGCGGCGTAGGCGCGTTACGTCATATACGTCGGGATAGGCCGTCATATGCTATGCATACGCTATGCATAGGCCGTCATGTGCCGTCGTACGCCGCCATACGCTTTCTCCATTCCGTCCGTCCAAATTATTTTGTGCATGCTAAAAAAATCTCGACCTACGGGAGCATATGGTTCATACGCTTCTCATACGCCGACATATGCTCCTTGTACGCCGGTGTATGCTCCTCGTATGCTAGGGGTACACTGGCGTATGCTACGCATACGCTCAACTTGCATCACCGGCGTATCTCTAGCGTATGTAGTGTATGCATAACCTACGTGTTACGTATTCGAGCGTACTCCTAGCGTATCCAAAGCGTATGCCATAGGTCTCGACATCAATCTGAGCTGGGTTAACGGACATGTTTGGACCGTCCTACATGTTTGCACTGTCCCATTTCTTCATATTTCTCATGGAGACCTAACAGGTCCGCTGTTTATTAATGCTGCAGTTCTGCAGCCAGTGACCGCTAGGTCACAAACCCCCTTAGTGGGTGTGTGTTTGTACATGTTTGCACCATCCCATTTATTCATATTTCATATGGAGACTGCTTCCTAACAGGTAGTTGCTTTTGATAGTGGTTGGAGCACATGTTTGGACCGTCCTACATGTTTGCACAGTCCCATTTCTTCATATATCATATATGGAGACTGCTTCCTAACAGGTAGTCGCTTTTGATAGTGGTTGGAGCACATGTTTGGACCGTCCTACTCTGGATGCCACACAAATATTGAACACTAATTATTCAGTTTATTTAAGATAAGATACGCTTTGCATACGCTAATCATAGGTTCTGCTTAGGTTACGCATACGCTACTCATATGGTACTCGTACGCTACTTGTATGCTCCACGTGCCAATCAAAACTGTCAAAAAATGTCACAGCACGCTCCTCATAGGTTCCACATACGCTCAAAACCACCCGAGGTCACCAAAGGTCATCATAGGCCGGCACCCGCAGGACTTATATAGGTTTTCAATACGCTCCCGCCATACAACGTAATGTGACAGGGCCTTAACCGACGCCCCCCTAATGGAGATCTGATTGTCATATTTGTTGCTTCAGTGAGCCATCTGTCTCAATGCAGTTTCATAGTTTAGACAAGACATAAAACCGTTCGAATAAAAACATTAATATGTTAAATCGACATTTAATTAAATTAATGTATGGTGGCATATGACAGACAGAAAACATTGATATGTTTCCCGGTGTATTCCACATTTTTAGGAGGGGTGGGGTAAAGTGTTTATTCATCTGAATATGACATTTGTCAGTGCTAGAGCACCATCTTACAATTGGAAATTGAAAGTCTATATAATCTAAGTTTGATCGGTGCTGTATTAAGGGAGTATAATGTACAACACCAGTCACTGGTTCATGCAAATGGCAATGTCAGCGCCACAGCACTGGTCTTCCGGCCATCTTACAATTGAAAATTGACAGTCTATATAGTCTAAGTTTGATGTGTGATGTATTAGTTACGGCACGATCTCTGAATGTAATGTACGAATGACATCATCCATGAGATTCACTTATCACATGACCAATTATGGTTCCCCGTAGAGAGGGGAACACTTGTATACCTTGATACAGGTTGCACCTGCACACAAGCCATTATGGACACTGACATCAGACTTTCCCTCTACATATTCAGCTACACAAACTGAAAAGATGTGCTCGGAGAGTATTTGTCGGAGTACAGTTCCAGACTCATCAGCCTAAACTGGGTCCATCAACAGTTTAAGAACGGAACAACTATCCTGTAGCATCAAATTTCAAAGCACTACCTGTGTGGAGGTTTATCTGATGCCAGGGGGTACCTTGTTGGGCCTGACACCGATGACTTGTGGTTGGCTACCATGCCTTTCCTACCTTTGTCTAACTCGAGATGGGTGGCAGGGGCGTAGCTAGACCGTTAACGATGTATAGGCCTGCTCCTAATTTCGGCAGAGGGTTTAGGGGCCGCTTAAGCTTAACAATATAAGTATGCATGGCAAATTTAGTTGCTTTCTCATTCGTTATTATATACATGTTCATATTTAAAGGCTTACCGTTACAAAATTCGTGACATGAAAATTAACTCTTGAATTAATGTGTATTTGAGTGCTCTGTTCAAAGTGACCCATAGCGATCCAATATTGTAGAATACAACACAGTCTAGTTTATTAATACTATTTTTATTGAATAGACTCAATTTCACCTTCCTTATTGGTCGGATATTGTATTCATCCAGACCTAGAAGTCCCAGTTCTAAGACAGTGGAGAATATGGAGAAAAATGGTTACAATGTCATATGTGGTGCCCCAACGACACTTGTGATTAAGGGATTAATGATGATGCTTAGGATTTTCAAGTGGTACACAGATGGAGTAAAACGTTTTAGGAATAAAGCAATATTAGAATAAAACGCGATGGAATCAAACACTATAAGACGTGCTATGCAGCTGCGTATCTGTGTATACATATGAAAAAGCTAGTACCTCCACAGGAAAAGTAACTTTACTACTTACTCAATCACTCACTCACAAAACTGCGATATGCGTGAACCTCAGCTGGCATCTACAAGACTAATTCAAACCTACACCCGATACAAGATTTGGGGGTGCCGTATTAAACATTCACAAAAGTTCACTTGGTGCACCTAACATATGAACACATTTTAATTGTTAAATAACTTGGGGCCAGGTAGATAAAAGATTCACCCCGTACTGACAGTACAGGGGTGAAAACCAACCCATTAGAAAAGCTGGCGTAGAATTTTGTCATGCTGGGGAAATTAATTGAGTGAATAATGTCTTAATTTAAGAAGCAATATTTATTATTTATGTATGTTTTTATATTTCCCTGCTACCTTTGAGTTGAAAAATGTAATAATACATGCAGTTTAATAGACTTTAAAAGTGAAATCGGTGGCGTTCTATGGCCGCCATCTTGTCTTTTTGCATTCTCTCCCATTTCACCAACTCTGTGCCGATATAAGTAACCATTTGACACTGGTGCCAGGCATTCTACTTCCTGTTCCATACTAAAGCTATTTTCGCCCGTATTTAGACAACGTTGTCGTTCACCCCTGTACTGTAAGTACGGGGTGAATCTTTTTTATCTAGGGGCCAGGTAGCTATCTAACCTGTGGTAGGATGGTTGCAAGTCTACTACTGTCTGGCTATCATGAATTGCGCACTCGTGCCAGACGCGGTAGAAACTCCCCACTGAGTGGGTGGGCATCAAAGACAATGTACAATAAGATGCGCCACATAGCGCTTTCCCCTGAAATACAGCAAACAAGGTAATTGGACAGACCTGTTCCCTGTCAGTTTGTTGTACCATTGAAGCAAGGGGACAGGTTCCCTAACCCACCCTGACTGCTGTACCACCAAATACTGTACAACAATTATAGTGTATTATCTCCTAATGTTAATAATGAAAACAATATTATAGTATTGTAAAGTTCAAACATACTGTAAGCACTTTAATCTGTGCCATACATAAATAAAATTTGTGATTATGTCTGAGTAATAAACCTACTACTATACCTAATAAAAGACAATGCACCTTGCTTGACGTTGGGTGGCAGCACTGCATGATTATTTAAGAATTTCCTATACGAAAGCACTGAGTGGCGTATCTTCTCATACATTATCTTTGGTGGGAATTTAGCTACTGGTGTTTTAATGACTGTTTAGGTTTCACCACAGCAGGTAATGCACAAAGAGTTACATTAGTGTTAGTAATCTGGATACTACAGAATTACTGGATACTACAGTATTACAGAAGTTGTAATATAACAGTAGTTGCAATGGCTAGCTCTGGTGATGGTGGTAAATACTTCACCCTCATTGGTTATTCCATTGAGGCAAACTAACCAGATCTAATTACCATTCACTGATTCAGTTGCTAGTCGCCCATGTTATCAAGCAGTTTGCCCCATGACAGCTAGGCATTGGGGTGGAGAGGAATTTCCCACCCTTATAATGTAGGGATGAAGGATCTTCGCGGAATTTGGTGATTTTTTATATTTAGCGATTAACGTAAAACAACATTTAAAAAAATGGGATGTATATGAAAACAGTTGGGTAGTTCGAATCATATTCTTATATGACCTTAGATGTTGCTAGAATATAAAGCCTAAACAGCGGATTATTTTCGACCACTTAAACGACTGTTTCCTGCAACAATTTATTCAGGAACCAACCAGGTTCCGAGGAAATGAAACCCTTTGGACTGGGTCATTTCCAATAAGGATAATCTTATAGATGACATCAGGATAGGTGCCCCGATCGGAAAGAGTGACCATGCTGTCATATCCTTCAAAATTGATGTTGAAACAGAAAATGAGACCATCCCACTAAGAAGTAAGATACTCATATTATAGAGGGGATTACATTGCCATGAGTAATGATATCATGTCCCAAGACTTGCTAAATAAATTTAAGGAAACAAATGTGCAAGAGTGCTGGGACCTGTTTCAAAATGTGTTATCAGGTGCTATCAAAAGGCACGTACCACTAAGAAAATTCACAACCAGGAAACAACCTCTTTGGTACTCCAGGGATATTACCACTGCCAGAAAAGTGAAAAACAAAGCATGGAATGTCTACTTCAATAATAAGACATTGGAAAATTGGGAAAAAATACACTATCGCTAGGAATGCCGCACATGACATTATCAGTGGACACAAAGAGACTTGAGGACAAAATTGTCCAAGACATTAAAAATAACCCAACAAATTTCTGGAGTTATGCTTCACATAAATAAAAAAAATAGCTGAACTACTCAATGAGTTCTTAGTCAGTGTGTTTACCAATGAAAATACGGATAACTATCCCACCCTCTCCAGATTCAGGAGTCACAGAATTCATCAGTGACGTTGATATAACAGACGGTAAAGTAGAAAAATTAATATAAAACTAAATGTCTCCAAGGCACCTGGGCCAGATGGGATCCATGCAAAAATCATCAAAGAGTGTTCTGAGCAAATTGGACCTATTTTGACATTGCTATTCCGTAAAAGCCTATTTGAAAGGAAAATACCCACACAATGGAAAGATGCTGATGTCAAACCCCTGCATAAAAAGGGACCAAAATGCCTGGCATCAAATTATAGACCTGTGAGTTTAACCCCCCTATGCTGTAAAATGCTAGAAAGAATAATCCGAGATCGTGTCGTAGAACACTTGGATAAACTAGGATTGATATCTCCAGACCAACACGGATTCACTGGAGGCAAATCTTGCCTGACACAACTACTAGAAGTGATGGAAATTTGTACTGACTGGCTGGATCATGGCCTGGCATGGGACACCATCTATCTGGACTTCTCCAAAGCCTTTGATAGTGTGCCTCACAAAAGACTTAAACAAAATCAAAGCTCTGGGAATATCCAGATCAATTTCTGAATGGATACAGGACTTCCTGTCTGAGAGAAAGCAAAGGGTAGTCGTAGGTAATAAAAAATCTTCCTTTAAGAATGTCACCTCAGGAATACCTCAGGGAAGTGTGCTGGGACCAATATTATTTATAATATTTATAAATGACCTGCCAGGCAGTGTCTCATCAAACCTAAAAATATTTGCGGATGACACAAAAGTCTTTCGAGCCATAAAAGATGTAAGAGATAAAAATCTCTTGCAGGAGGATATTCTGAAACTCGCACAATGGTCCGAGAAATGGCAATTAAATTATTCATTAAGGGAATAAATAATCCTCATTATGCCTATAATATCAAGAACACAGCTATGAAAAAGACTTGGGCGTAACCTTCGACTCCCAACTCTCCTTTCAGAAACACATGAGGACTATCATCTAAAATGCTAACCAGAGAGTAGGAATAATTAAAAGAACTTTCGCCTCAACAAGAACAATTTTCTCATTCTATTTAAGTCTCTTGTTAGGCCAATTTTGGAATACTGTCCACAAATTTGGAGCCCAATTTTTCGGAAAGATATTGTGGAGATGGAAAATGTTCAGAGACGTGCAACAAAATTAGTTGCAGTTATAAAGGACTCACCCTATGAACAACGGCTAAGAGAATTGAAACTTCCTACCCTTTCCTACAGAAGGAAAAGAAGTGACATAATTGAAGTATTTAAAATTATGAAAGGTTTTGATAAAATAGATATGAACCAATTTTTCACCTTGAATAAAAGAGAAGGCAGTTGCGGCCATACTCTCAAACTAGTAAAACCCAGAGCCATTTCAAAGTTAAGGCAACGCAGTTTCTCAAACAGGATCATAAATATATGGAACAGTCTCCCACAAAATGTTATTGATGCCCAGTCACTAAATTCATTCAAGAACAGATTAGAAAAAGCATGGGCTGATGATCCAGGGAAATTTGACCCCTTACTCACCATATGCTACTAATTATTCCTTGTGTTGCATATTTACTTGCACTCAAGCAAAAATGAGAGACAAATAAGTGTTCACACTTCCTGTCTACCATTCGCTATTTCGAATGACTTTGGTATGGACAGTAATACAGTCATAACAAGGCTAATTGAAACCTCGCTTTTTTCCCTCGATTCCGTGACTGCTAATCCTATGAGCGAAAATCCATGTTTTCGCGGAAATTCGCCATTGGTGTAATGTTCTCAGCTTGATTTCCAGGCTTTTTTCTGGACACCACTTTCATCCCTGATAATGGGTCTAAGCGGCGATGATATTGCACTTCCCATGGGCTTTTAAATCTGATTAGTCTGTGCTTGACATCATATTATATATATATCTCCGTTTACTTTAGAAATACTTATGTAGTCCTCTTTATATTCATTCCACGTGTTTATGAATATGCAGTATTTCTTATTGGATAGGAAATAATATATACTCATTTTTCTAGTTATTGATGTTCAATTTCTTTAAATATACAGGCAAACTAATATGTTATCATTTGTCTACTTCTTGCCGTTTAATTTCTTTAAATAGTCATGCAAACTA
Organism: Branchipolynoe longqiensis; assembly: GCA_030323885.1. Classification (NCBI taxonomy): domain Eukaryota; kingdom Metazoa; phylum Annelida; class Polychaeta; order Phyllodocida; family Polynoidae; genus Branchipolynoe; species Branchipolynoe longqiensis. Next base: position 187,271,257 of record CM059186.1, on the reverse strand, counting down.
CATGTTATGAAAAAGTTCAAATGTGATCTCAATCTACACAAATGATAACAGGGCAGTTTTATATACAGCAACACTAGTTGTGGTTGCAATATTACGTGAGCCACCAAAGTCAGTCACTTATAAATAAAACGTCTACTGCCGCTTGTAGACCACTCAATGGTCGAATTGGTAGAGCACAGGCCTCCTGTGCGAGAGATGGGGATTTCGATTCCCGGTCGAGTCAAACCAACCACATACAAAATTGTTGCTTGTCGCTTCCTAGCTTGGTGCTCAGCATTAATAGGACAGGGCAAGGACTGGTTAGCTCAGTATCAGGATAAGGTAACTGAGTGGGATATCAGTTTGTAAAGGCTAAGGCTCGAATATGTGGCTGTGTAGGCAGGCTATGCTGAAATCAATACAGACAAAGAGAAAGGAAGAGTATAAAGTGTAAAGAAGAAGAGAGAGTCCAGACCTCTGGTTTATTATTTATATGGTTACATGGGTTCATTGTAGAGTATCACCCCACCCCTTTCCCCCAATGGGAAACAACCACCCCATGGTTGCCAGTGGTGTCTGTCCACCACCACAAGTTGTATGGCCCCATGGCCACCACCAACCTTGACCTTTGAGTGTGGTGATCCCTATCCCAGCAGAGGGGGCAGGCCCTGAGTGCACTCACACCCAGACCTGCCAGCCCCACTGTCTATTTGGGTTGTTCTCAGAAGTTGTGTACAAATACTGTGACATCAGTACCACACAATCAGAATGCTGTCAAAGTCCTATATACAAGCTTCCTCAATGTGTATATCCTTTTGCATCTGAATAATTGAAAATAAACATATTCTGACATTTTTAAGTAGGTCAAATGATGCTCACACCTAGTAAATAGCAGTATAGCATAGAAACCAATCTGACTCCAAAATCAGATATTTTCCACACAAAGCTTGTCATTTTAAAGACATTTCACATGCGACTTGCTTTATAAACAGTAATAATAATTTGAAACCTCATTGCTATGGCTTTTGTCTTATTTGTGATGATTAAAGAGAAAGCAGGAAAATATTAGCACGGTAACAGTTCAAGTGGAATGAACAATTTTACACAAATGTTCAGCTCAAATTTCAATGTTTAGGGGCAATTTCAGGATTTATCTTTTAATATGCCATAACTGGGTCCATGCATAGAGTGTCAAATGGTGAAAATAGTTCCTGTACTGTATCTGTACTCAGTGTTTGATACAGAGTTTCATAGTACTTGCAAGTGGAAACAAAATGTTATGATGTTACTGGCTCCAGAAAAGACTAACTACTTCATCATTTTTATAATTAAAAAAAGAAAATGTCTTCAACTTAATGAAGACATTGTATATGACCATTTGAAGTGAAATGTGGTGTTGTTCAGAGGTTTTCATTAAGTTTGTGACACTCTATTTTCAATGCTGTTGACAATGTCACAAATTAGTGATGTAATTTTCTATTTATTTCGCTACATCCATCCCAATAAGATACATAATACACAATACTTACATTTACTTTTGATCTAAAATATCTCCCACATTATTGGGCTAAATGATAAAATCTAAATATTGACACTCCAATAATGGGTTTCTTTGAAATATGCATTTCAAGTAGACTACCTCAAGTGGTACACAGTTTCTGAGAACGACCCATTTACATCCCACTCAGGCAGCACCAACCCGTACACATACACATACATGCGCCTGGTCACGTACACTGAACAGTAGTCAAACATTTGCATTCCCCCCTATGCCGAATATCGGAATATTTTACATGGTGATGATGCTGGTAGCCAGTTTTCCTAGTGGGGCAGCACTATTAATTGCCATGAGTGTGCACTATCACAAGTCGGTCGGTACCTGTCCTGATATATGACCTTAGATGTTGCGGAAAATTCCAACAACCAACCAACCTGATTAGATCTGGTGTGCATGCATCAGAGAATGTTGTGAGTTGGCAAAGTGACAATCACATTGATAGCATCATTTCTATCTCGCTAGTACATATAAGAATTTATTATTTTAAATGCCAGAGATCAACGCTAAACCCGCCCCCCCCCCCCCCAATGTCTTCTGTCGCTGTGATAACCTTAGCGTACACTAATATAACAGGCTTAACACTAGATGGCGCCACCCAGTCCCACATAATCTGCCGGAAGGAGGCGACCCCGGCCCGTATTCATGACGCAGTGTTAGCTTACACTCGGTGTGTTTACATACTGAGTTTTCGCCGCTAACCTAGAAATCCCCACCAAAACCAGTTTTGGCTCGCTAACACCGCATCATGAATATGGGCCCGTATGCATGAAGAATTATTTATCGGCTCCGGTGTTAAGGGCCGGGTTCGGGTTAGCTAACGCCTCTGTTGGGAAATGTGTCACGGGGTATTACGGTGCCAAGGCGTGGTGGCCTTAGCTAACCTAGCAGTTATTTATAGATTTGGGAAATCCCTCTGAGCCTGTTGCCGGCGGCGATTTGTTTTGTTTAGATTCGACAGTATGAATATCGCCGCCGATGTAGCAGTGGCGTTAATATCGGTTCGATTTTAGGGTTAATTTAATTAAATTTCACGTTTTGAGTATGTAACTCTGTTAAATATGATAGCATTGAATAGATTTGGCCCGAGTCGGTCCCTAACACTGGTGGTTTACTACATACACATATATATATTTAATGTTGCTGTTAGAGTTAAATCAAAAGGCTATCGCTATTTATGCCTGGCTTTAACTACACTAACTGACTCGCCTAGCTGTCTGTCTATCACTAAATAGTGCTTGAGTCTAAGGGCCGTATGCATGAATCGGGTTAGGCTTAGCCGGAGTTAAGGCACTAGCCGCGGTTAGCTACCTCAGGGTAGCGGGGGGTTGGAGAAATGTGTGAATCGGTATTCACCAATGTACTAGCCGGGGCGGATAGCTAACCGTGAGTTTATTTATAGATTTGGGAATTCCCTCGATTTGACAATATGAATAACGCCGCCAATGCAGCGGGAGCGTTAATAACGGTTCGATTTTAGGGTTAATTTGATTAAATTTCACTTATGGCGTATGTAATTCTGTTAAATATGACAGCATTTATAATAGATTTGGGCCTAATATATTTTCGGCGACGGCGGCGGAGATGTGTGTTTTGTTGATATGGGACAGTATGAATATCGACGTCGCGGCGGTGATTTGTTTACTTTACATTCGTCGATTCGACAATATGAATAACGACGCCAATGCGGCAGGAGCGTTAATAAATGTTCGATTTTATGGTTAATTTGATTAAATTTCACTTATTGAGTATGTAAATGTGTTAAATATGATCGCATTGAATAGATTGAGACCCACACACGCACACTAACCACCCCGGCTAGCAGTAAAATCTGATTTGAAAATGGTTTAGCCTAGCCTAGGCTAAATTTCGCGGTTAGCGCTAACATCGATTTGTGCATACCGATTTCTCACATTTAGCCGTGTCGTGCCAGCCTAGCCGCGGTTATGGCCCTAACACCGATTCGTGCATACGGCCCTAGGTGTTGTCAACAGAAGTGTGTGTGTTAGATGGAGTGCTAATTGATGGCTCCAGACATGTCTTGGACTTTTGGAGGTCATTTTAAAATTCCATTTCGGCACTAATTGATGAACACATAAATCACTGTGTCCACTAACGACCTTTAGTCTTCTGGCGTGTTTATTTTGTTTTGGTAGCGTGGTGTAATATTAAATTGTATTTGGGTCATTCTCTGAAACTGTGCATTAAATTATGGCCCAGAAACCAAAAGTAAAAACCTTCCAAATAATAGCAGAAAGCATTCCAAATAGCAGAATCCATACACATATGATGGTCTACATGTTGTGCTTATGTCAGAGTTAGAAAAAAAGCTATTTCACTTTTTGAACTTATACAAATTGAGCAGTATGTTCAAATCACTCGATGTAACATGGAAATTAAACACACATCCAGAAATAACAAATGCAAACAAGATTTGATTGATTACAGTTCAGCAAACAAGGTGGTATCTTACAAGAAGAAATTTGACAAATTTTTGGGTAGCTTACACTTCAAATATCTTGATATTTAGCCATTTAAAGTAGACAACTTACTTCAAACTAAAGTAAAGTAGATCGTATTGATCGACCTAATATATTATCTCAGAAAATGATAGAAACACAACGCCATCGGACTATGCAACTTTAAGATATAGCAGATATTCAATTAAGAAATACGAGTTAAAATCAGGTTTTTTGTTAGCGCTTTCCGTCCAAGCAACATCTATGGTCACGTGAGGGCAAAATCAGGTGACTGGCTCTATAATTTGTTTTGATGAATAAATAACCTTTGGAACAAAGCTTACCCCCTCGCAACTGGGACGTTGCTCCTAGATTCGGTTTTCCACTCCAAGTATCGGGGGTTATGATGCCCATATTTTCTCCAAATGAGAATAATTTTCTTTTTTTTATAATATTAAAGTTCCATAGTCCGATAAAAGCATCAACATCTCGAAAGCAAAACACTTATCTATAGAATTGAAACTACATATCTAACTTAGACATTCTTTAACTTGGTATGTATTTATTGCTGCATAAAAGGGTGTATGCAAAGTCAACTTAATAGAACTTGTTACTGCTGAAGCCTATGGATTCACACTCTTGACAAGCACCCCAAAGTAAATTTCGCATGTTTGCACATCAAATATATTCGAAGTTTGTCATTTAAAATTAAAGTTACTTCAAACAAATGACAAAAACTCAAAACCACCGGAGTGTGCAACTTTAACTAGGTCAATAATGGCTCCAGACAGTCTGCTAGCTTGTCAAAGCTGGGGTAGCGGCAGATTATGTTGGCACAATGACACAATTATATACTACTCGTAATGCTAAGTGCCAGGCAATGTAGCGATGTAGGATAAATTTGGTAAGCCTCGGCCAGCCAGCAGGTGCTAAGCTCCTATAGCCGTGCTATTCAGTTTAAATATTCTGGTACAAACTGTTGACTAGTTAGCACAGTGAGACCTGAAATAACAGCTTTAACACATTGCCAACTTCAGTCATACTCCAGTCAGTGGAATGTCTGCCTACTTACGTTTGTACAGTCCACTGGTTTTGGAGTGTATATATTCTTTTTACAGATGAATGTTTAGTTTGACTTCTTCTTTTCATTCGCCTTCAATTACACTTGGAGCCCAGTTCTCATGTTGAATTTGTCTCCAAGTGTCATATGGCTGTGTATGCGTGGTACCATGGTTTGTTAGGGTGCGCCTTGGGGCCTGCTACCTCCGACTTCAGCACTCGAGGTTTTCTGTTAGGGTTACCTTACCCTTAGCTCCTGATCAAAGGACCTACCTTGGGAGCACAAGGGGCTTGAGCTTATAACGCGGCTCTTGCTCGCATGATGTACCTGTCATGGGACACATGAGGTATTTCAATGAGGACACCAGTGCCAACCAGTTACCCACTCCTCGTCCTGTTAGGATCATCGCCAGTTGGTCCGGGGCTGTTTATTTGACTGCGCAAGCCCACCTTATTTCACAGCTAACCATATTTAAAGGCCATGTCGCTATCCGCCACCTGCGACCCGCTGGGTTGGGGATGATCGCCCCATAGCCCAGCCCAAACGTAACTTTTACTTTAAAAGGTTAACTTTGGAGATAACGTGAACAAATAAGTGAAAACATTAATGTTTGCATGTGTAGTAGTAGTCTGCACTGACCTCTCAGGCGGTCGTTGATAGGGTAATTACATCAGGGAGCCAAGGTAGTGTAATGGTTAGCACACTAGCCCCGGAATGGCAAGAAGTATGGGTTCGAATCCTGTTCTAGGTGCAATATTTCCCATTTTCATCACCCCCAATGACGTTAGTGTTGTGACAGGGTCCTGTTGAAGCTATGCGCTGTATGGTTGTTTAACCTATCCTGTGTATGTATAAGTGCATTAATGGCAAAAAGTGTGGACTCTAATCCTGTTCTAGGCTCAATATTTTCCATTTTCATCACCCCCATGACAGACGCATGCCAAAATGCTTCAACGGTGACCAGTTCTCTTAAAGGGACCAGCTATAGCTCGCTTGGACACTGTGCGTTCTCCGACAAATGCTCTCCAAGCACAACTTTGTTTAGTTTTTATGTTTAAATGAACCAAGTATGTGTGGGGAGAGTAGGGGACCAGGGCGATGCTAGTCTGAACTGCAAAGGCAGTTTGTTGTGTCCAAAATGGCCGCCCCCATAGGCGGTGGCCATTTGCAATGGAAAAGCTGCGCTGTGATTGGCTGAAATTGCGGTGCTCGCCGGCAACAGGATCAGAAGCATTTGCTGGCAGCTGTTGTTTTAAAAATGGCTGGGTGAGTGGAGATAAGGGAGAGTAAAACTGGGGTATTTTCAATCTTCTTTAGAGTAGTTCAATCAGGAAATATATTTGTGTAATGTAAAATATATGTTAGTACAATTACAATGCATAATTCAATGAGAAACAGAAAAAATGTAAAAAGTGTTCTGCTGTGGATGGGGTTTGAACCCACACCGCCAAACAACTTCAGATTACAAGTTCAACGCTCTAACCACTAGGCCACAGAGACCCAACATAATTAGTAGTCTCACTTCAGGGTATTTGTGTATAGGACATCACATATAAAAGGTTTGTACGTACGTACACATGTATTTACGCATGTATGTATGTATACAGACATACGTATGTATGTACATACATACGTATGTACATACATACGTATGTACATATGTACGTACCTACGTATGTACGTACATATGTATGTACATATGCACATATGTATGTATGTATGTATGTACATGTGTATGCATGCATGTATGTATGTACATATGTACGTACATATGTATGTACGTATGTATGTATGTACGTATGTACGTACATATGTATGTGCGTACATACGTACGTACGTTTTTTTTTGTGTTGTTTTACATCCTAGCAACATCTAAGGTCATATCAGGACAGGTACCGACTTGTGACAGTGCGCGCGCATGGCAACTCTATAGTGCTGCCCCACTGGAATACCATGCCACCAGTACCATGACCTGATATCCCACTCAGTCACATTATCATGACACTGAGCCAACCAGTCCTTGTCCTATCCTAATAATGCCGAGCGCCAGACTAGGAAGCAACAATTATCAATTTTAAAGTCATTGGTTTGACTCGACCAGGATTCGAGTTAGAGCATCCGTCTCCCGTGTTGTTAGATCGTGGGGTTGTGAGTTTGAATCCTGGTCGAGTCAAACCAATGACTTTAAAATTGATACTTGTTGCTTCCTAGTCTGGCGCTTGGCATTATTAGGATAGGACAAGGACTGGTTGGCTCAGTGTCAGGACAATGTGACTGAGTGGGATATCAGGTCATGGTGCTGGTGGCCTGGTATTCCAGTGGGGCATGATAAAGTTGCCATTAGTGCGCACTGTCACAAGTCGGTACCTGTCCTGATATGACCTTAGATGGTGCTAGCATGTAAAACAACAACAAACAAAACAAACACATACACACACACATGTTTTATATGTGATGTCCTCTACACAAATAGCCTGAACTGAGGGTAGTAATTATGTGTGGTCTCTGTGGCCTAGGGGTTAGAGTGTAGGACTTGTGATTAGAAGTTGTTTGGTTGTGTGGGTTCAAACCCCCTCCACTGCAGGACTTTTTTTATATTCAACAACAACAAAACTTTTTCATCTATATCTGTTTCTCATTGAATTATGCAATGTAATTGTACTAACATATATTTCACATTACACAAATATATTTCCTCAAGGTTAGGGTTCTGGATTTCTATTAATTTTGAATAAAACTAACGTTTCGCACTGCGCGTTCCAGCAAACTCAATGCCAATTACCCTCATCTAGGTCACTCTCCTGTACACCACCAAGTGGAAAGGTTCAGTACTAAGCATGCACCACCCCTGTGGCACACATCTGAACTATTTCCGAGTTCGTTTGTTTTCCACGCGGCGGATAGCTGGCCGCTTTAAATTGACTTAATATGCCTTGAACAATATATTATATATGTAGGATCAAATCTATGTAATTCTTTCGGTTTCGAAAATTTAATGTTTTCATCCAACTATGCAGCCTTAAGGTCTCTTACTGCCAGTTGGCAGTTGACAAGCGAATTTACTCGGGTTTAATCGCGCTGGTTCACGTAGGTCATTTCAGTATTTGGTGTATGGGTAGAGTGGGCTGCAGTACATATTCTACTTCTCGGCACCGGACGTGGTCGCCGAATCGGTAGAGCGCAGGCCTCCCGTGCGGAAGGTCGGGTGTTTAATTCCCGGTCGAGTCAAACCAATTGCTTATACAGTTGATACTTGTTGCTTCCTAACCAGGCGTTCGGCATTATTAGGAGAGTGCAAGGACTGGTTGGCTCGGTGTCAGGATAATGTGACTGAGTGTGATATCAGGTCATGGTACTGGCGGCATAATCTCCAGTGGGGCAGCTGTATAAAGTCGCCATGAGCGCGCACTATCACAAATCGGTGTCTGACCGTAGATGTTATCAACTGAGACAAGTTATGTTAGTTAGTTCACTGCAATCCCTTCCTACAATGACCTGTTTACGACACTATGCACTCGTACGCAACAAACAAATAAAAACAAATCAAAGGATCTCACGACGTATTCTCAGGGTGCGGGTGGGGAGGGTGGAGGGTAATTTATAATCATACAAAAGCATACACATTTACGCACATACACAGACAATGACTGAACTTGTAAACTTTGTAACCCCAAAGTTGTTTTTTCTCACTCACTCACTCACACTCACTCACTCACTCACTCACTCACTTGTAGCAATCTAAAAAAATATTGGATGACAACGTGAGTAAGGCATCCAGTTCCCATATGAAGGACGAGGGATCAACCATGGCCAAATCAAACCAAATACTTTCAAAATTGATATTTGCCACTACATTGTCCGGTGCTCGGCATTGTACATGTTATAATTAACATGCGTAATTCTCGGCGGAGACTGGACAAAATGATACCGCCACCTGGAGGAATATAATTTAGTTCCTGAGCAACCCGATAGGTGGCGCCAACGACCTGAACTCTGCCGGCGAGATGTGTATGTTACCTGCCTCACCCGAGTGCAAACCGTCCAGAACCATCGCAGCTGCCGTCCGCCTAACTTCGACCCGACTTTCTTGGCCCACCCACCCACACCAATAACATAAAAGACAATTGATAGGGCTGGGGGCTCGATTCCCGCGGTGCTGGTTCCTGTACATTGACATCAACTAAACTGTAACTGTGAAATTCTGAAGATTAATAAACCCACTATACCAACTTTGTCTCCGTTCTGTGAATTACTAGGACAGGGGAACCTCAGTGTTCGGATAATCTGACTGAGTGGAATAATATTGTGTCATGGTGCTGGTAACACAGTATTCCAATGGGAAGCACAATGTTGGTGCCTTGAGTGCACACTGTCACAAGCCGGTACCCATCCTGATATGACCTTACATGTTGTTGGTAGGACATAACACCTCAAATCAAACTCCGATAAATTTAAACTTTAATCAAATTTAGAGTTGCATTATCCCACAAAAGGATAACATTTTCCAAGCAATTTAGATTTGTTGCTACATTGAAGGGCATACATACTAAGTCAATTTAATGGAACCTTTTATGGTTGAACTTGAAGCCTATGGGGTCAGAGTTTGACAAGCAGGCCAACATTTGTTATGATTGTTTACACTTCAAATATCTCATTCTAAGTTAGTTCAAACTATTAAAGTACGGTAGATTAATAACAACTAACATAATGTAGTTATCTCAGAAAATGGGAGAAACCCAAAACCACCGAACTATGCAACATCAACTTTACTGATGTAGGTATGTCAGCTGCTGATAGAGGCACTTCGCTTATCTCATATATGGCTAAGTAATTGTATGTTACTGATGTAGGTATGTCAGCTACCAATAGAGGCGCTTCGCTTATCTCAATTATGGCTAAGTAATGGTATGTTACCGATGTAGGTATGTCAGCTACCGATAGAGGCACTTCGCTTATCTCGATTATGGCTAGGTAATGGTATGTTACCGATGTAGGTATGTCAGCTACCAATAGAGGCGCTTCGCTTATCTCGATTATGGCTAGGTAATGGTATGTTACCGATGTAGGTATGTCAGCTACCAATATAGGCGCTTCGCTTATCTCAATTATGGCTAAGTAATGGTATGTTACCGATGTAGGTATGTCAGCTACCAATAGAGGCGCTTCGCTTATCTCGATTATGGCTAGGTAATGGTATGTTAACAATGTAGGTATGTCAGTTACCAATAGAGGCGCTTCGCTTATCTCGTATATGGCTGAGTAATTGTATGTTACTGATGTAGGTATATCAGCTACCAATAGAGGCGCTTCGCTTATCTCGTACATGGCTAAGTGTTACTGTGTTTTCCACAGGCCCTGCTTTGATTAAACTACTGTCACGTTGGAGTATTTTCATAAATTTTATATCACTGGAAAGATCATAAACTAATCTCACCGAAAATATACATTAAATACCAAAATCAAAATGCATACCATGACATTGAAGCAAAGAAAGCTGTGGACAACATGGCAACGGTCACAGTTTAATTATAATGGTGAATCAGGACTAATTAAGGTCAATTAAGCTGACATTAAAAATGCCATTGCTTTCTTCCCTATTAAAGTATTTTCAAAATCACAACAGATTTGAGTTTGTCTCAGCCATGTCTGTTGAAAGAGCTTATTTTTACTGTTTGTTGTGTTTTGAAATTTTAGCTTAGATACCGAACTGATAGCAAAGCCTCGTTTTGTTTGTTCGGGCGAGTTGGGTCGGGCAGGGCAAAGTTGACAGGTGTCGTCGTGTCTTTCCGCACGGGTGATCAGCAGACTGAGATGGCAAAAACCTGTTTCCATCTGAACCACGTATGGTCCCCATAAGTGCATGTGCACTGTAGATCGCGGAGGTGTGCCTCCAGCGCTCCAATGACCGCGTTGCTGGGGTGCGTTCGGAAACCAGACCATTCCATTGGCCCAGCCGAACTGTATAGGTTAGATCAGTAGACACGTTAAAAGTTGAGTGATGGCTAATGTGATGACCCTAATTCAATGTATTCTTTGTGAGTTAAACATGCCGGTTTATAGTAAATAGCTACTGGTCCTAGCTAATGAATGTTAGGGTTATGCATTCATGTATAAGAACTATGCTGGATTAAATGACTAAATATGACATTCTGTCATTGATGCCCAGTAATACAATTGATGATATTTGCGTCCACGTCACTTGGTTAAACTAATCAAATAAACTGAACTGAAACGAGGTGAAATTGAACCCCTTGAGAAAAATAAAGTGCTTCATCAGTGAGCAGGAAGATTTTGCTAAACAAAACCACTGTACTGTAGTACGCTATCACCTGTTTTTAAAGGACAATTCTGGAGGAGAAAAGCAGTTCAGACATGGACAATTTGTTGGACATGGTAAGCATTCGCCAATCACAGGAGTCGCTGAAAATAGGGTTTACCCTCTTCAGCGAACCTTTGCCATGTGTAGACTCTTTTTCAATGTACAGACTGAATTTGTCCAATTTGATTATTTCTCCAATGAGAGGACACCTGCTATGTCAGGGCAATATTAGTTTGGATACAGAGTTGTCCTTTGACACCAAGTACTTTACTGTATTACCTATTATAGTTCACTGTAACATGATCTCTGATTTACAATTTACTATCCTAACAGCAGATGTCCAAATTTCAAGAGATACAAATCAATGTTCATGAGTATAATAATAATCCGCCCATTGGAATGTTTGCCAACGCCAAACTAGAAACACCTAGAGGCAAATGCCTAATGATGTTGGTGTATAACAGGTCGAGAGGACAATACACATATAAATGACATAACTTGTTGCTACCTAGCATGGCGCTCGGCATTACTAGGATAAGGCAAGGACTGGTTAGCTCAGTATCAGGATGATGTGACTGAGTGGGAAATCGGATCAGGGTACTTACAGCCTGGGCCGCGTTCAGGGTCCGTCTCGGAGGCGCCTCGGTGATGTCTCGGCGATGCTTTTTGGCTTATTTCTGTTCAGAGTGCGTCTCGGCGACACCTCTCTTTCCAGACTGGAGGTGAAAAGCGCCTCGAAAATGGCCGCCGCATGCAGTGGTTTCTTCCAATCAGAGCGCAGCATTTCGATTGCAAATGGACGCCGCCGCCTATGGGGGCGGCCATTTTCGAGGCGACCAACTGCTGTTGTCGTTCAGACTAGCCTGACGTCACAGGCGCCTCCGAGACGGACCCTGAACGCGGCCCTGGTCTCTCAGTTGGGGCAGAACTATGAAGTCGCCATGAGTGCATGCTGTCACAAGTTGGTACCTGTCCTGATATGACCTTATATGTTGCCCTGGCATAAAACTACAAACAACAACATGCCAGTAGCGAAGTGATTCGCTAAAGACACTGAAGCACTGCACTAACGGTTGACCATAACAGACCCAATTGAATAATGCTACCGAACAATACTTCCTTATGATACGGCAATACACTAAAACTACGCCCAATACCTCCTCAACACTTTACCTGTGCCCCCCTACAATTTGATTTCTTCGAGAAACGTGTACACCTCATTTAATAACCATGCCACCCCCTTCCTCACCATGACCCAATTCTTTGGTTGATTGGTTGGTTGTTTTACTTCCTGGCAACATCCACGATTATATCAGGACGGGAATACTTTGATAGTTCTGATTGATATGAAGCCATTGCTGAAGATGCTTTTATTCTGTAGTATTTATCAAAGATTATTATATGTGCAGGGCCCCCCTCCATCCCCCTAGCCTCTTATGATGGAGCCCCGGTGAACCTGTTTGGGCTGCGTGCCCCTGACGCTTGACACTGAAGAACTCAGAACTCATGTGGGCCCATGAAGCGCTCCACAAAAGCTTACTTTGACAACGCAGCTCGAGTAGCATTTAAAACCCTCAGTAGTTAGCTACACAACAACTGAAAGTGATAAAAAAGAAGCGGAGTCACAAGACTATTACTGTCTAGTGGCGAAAACAAGTCATTAGACTTAACCGTTATGGGCAGCATAAATACACCCATCAGAAACAAAAGACAAACAAAAATCTATTCTGCTTCCCAGGTCCTTGTAAAGAATTTGTCAGTTCTCGGTTGCCAGTTTTGGAAGAGATTGGCTACTATGGCTACTACTAGTATTTATATAGGCAATCTTAACATCGTTGTTACGCATGAATGTATTTCCGCTTTCTGTCCTTAAGATGTTATTAACGAATGTATCCCGCCTTTCAACAAGAAAAGGCATATACTGGATGTATAGTTACTAGGAATGCATTACTGATTGCTTGAGTAGTTTAGTGGTTCAAACTAGCGTACCATTAGGTCTAGTGTCCATGGTAGTCACCTAGTGGTTCATGGTACCCTAGTTGCGCGTCTAGTGTGAAGCTGAAGGCTATTTCAAAATGGTGACCGGATTCATTAGTATTATTAACTGCACTTTGCTAACCCCAAAAGCAGCCTACCTAACCTTGCTACCTCGCTATCGCATAATGTTAGGCGGCGTGCTATCGGGACGTCACATCGCTCAGCTGATGCCCGGCCGGGCCGTTTTGTCGGAGATTGGTTCGTGGATCCCCCGCCCCAACACACACACACAGACCACACGCACATGGGTGCGTACTTGTGTGTACTAATACTAATCACAACTCGGCGAGATTTGAAGCAGGAACGACTTCCCAAAGCAGCTCTTCCACCACCTTCCAAGTCCCCTCTTCATCTGATTCCTCCTGCGTTACCGATAACATGGCAAGTCAGAATGCAGTTGGTGCCCATTACAAGTCGGTACGTAATGTAGTACGCAATTATATAAATATATACCATACACGCACCAAGGAATGTCTATTTCACATAGATGAGAATCTTCCAGAATTCTGGATTTTTGATCTGGACGATTTTCCCCGGACATGGTCAACATTTGCGACCATTCCGGCTTCTCCCATCACTTTAGAAGTCCCAAGATTTCATCAAATATTTTCCTCTTTTTTTTTTGTCCGGACATTCTCATCTATGATTTAAACAGTTTAAATTTGGCTGAGGTTATGAAAACAAGGATATATACACAAGAAAAAGAACGATGTTCAAGTACTTATACGTAGATAAAATAGGTGATTAATTCTGTCAACTTCATAACAAATATACCTGTAAGTGTAGTAAATATTTGGTGAGATATGGTGGTGAACACCTTTCACAAGCTACGGATGTTTCTAGTCTTTTCCACTTAACATCCTACAGAGCAATGCAATCCTTGTTTATAATTCTTTGGAGAAGGGGTAGCCTATAAAGTACCATAACTATATCGTCATTGTAGACAAACTGATGTTGACCGGTTGTCCATGCCGCTTAGCAGCAAGAGCATTTGAATTCCGGTGTGTGTGTGTGTGTGTGTGTGTGAGACTGAGACTGAGAGAGTGAGAGTGAGAGAGTGAGAGTGAGACAGAGTGAGAGAGTTCATTAAGTTATACATTTGTGTCAGAGCGACGGTAGGTAGACTGTGACAGAAGTGATTAAATGTAACCTTTTTGTAATGACTGGTGTTAACTCTGTCAGCTGAGCTTACGTAAAACTCCACTGCATGGGGGAAATTTTTTAAGTTGCATAGTCCGATGCTTTTGAGTTTTTGCTATTTTCGGAGATAAATATATTATACTAATCGTTATAATCTAATTTACTTTAGTTTTAAGTAACTTTAATTTTAAATGGCTAAGTTTGGAGATATTTGATGTCACAACATGCCAAAATAATGTTGGCAAGCACGCCAAAACTCTGACACCATAGACTTCAGTAGTACCAGTTTCTATTAATTGACTTATTGTGCCATTCTATGCAGCAACAAATGCTTAATAAGTGCACCAGTATCTAAGTTGGATATGTTGATTGATTGATTGATTGATTGGTGGTTGCTTTACGCCGTGTCGGCAGCATAGGCCATATTCACGGCGAGAAATGTCTGGTTTTTGTTCAAACCATCACTTTTACATGTAAAAGCAGACAATCAATTATGTGCCAATAGACACTCATTAAATTAGAAAGCTCCCAATAATATATTTGTGGTCAAGGGAAACAAATTCCCATAGAAAAGAAAGGTTTTTTATTAATAATTGATAGAATCTATTTAGTAAACTATATGAGGTGGTACAGTCCAGCTGCCCTCAAAAAGGCTAAAATGTTTTCCTGTTTTACCTTAGTAAAAAGGTCATGCATACTGTCTGCAGAGTAGAACCATTGGCGCAGGGCCAAAAAATCAACGCAACTTGGTAAAATGTGGGGACTGACACCCAATACATTCACGGGGAGGTTCCCCCTTGAGCAGAAAAGCATGTGTAAGCCACAAGTGGCCAATACGGCAGCGGCTAAGGACCACTTGGTCCCGCCGACCTCCCGCATGAGTCTGTGGTGGCTTTCCCACAGATGGTTCAATTTCTTTCAGTTTATTAATGTTTTCATCCCACTCATGTTGCCATTTGGATTTTATGTGGGTGGCTATTAGTGGTTTCAGATCAGAGTGAGGGATCAGACACGGTTCAAGATCACAGTTCAGGGCCTTCTTCGCAGCCCGATCAGCTCGTTCGTTTCCTTGTATGCCAGCATGGCCAGGCACCCAGCACAGGTGGATGTCATACCCATCCGTTGTCAGTTGGTTCATTTTTATAAATGACCGTTGCTAGAATAGACATAGTTAGTGTGGTTGGATACCTGTAGAATCAAATCCAGATAAGTGTTCTGGTTTTGAAAATTTGATGTTTTCATTGGACTATGCAACTTTAAAAGTGGTAGAGTTTGCCAGCAGGTAGTCGGATGTGTAGGCCTACAACGGTATTAAATTACACCATGATCATACTTCCGGCTCTGGCTGTACCTGCAGGGCTGGCTTGCACTATTTTCACTGCACTAACGCTGGCACACAGCCCCCGTTAACTGAACCAACTGGCTCACATGTCAGGCTGGCTTGTATTGCGCATGCTGCGCGCATCGAGTATTCAACCTGTGTTGTATTGTGTATCCCGCGCGCATCGAGTATTCAACCTGTGTTAACTGAACCAACTCTGGCTCACACATCAGGCTGACATGTATTGTGTATACTGCGTCTATCGGGTATTCAACCTACGTTCAGTGAATTGACTGGCTCACCCATCAGGCTGACTTGTATTGTCTATACTGCGCGCATCTGGTATTCAACTTGCGTTAACTGAAGCGACTCTGGCTCGCACATCGTGCTGACTTGTATTGTCTATACTGCGCGCATCTGGTATTCAACCTGCGTTAACTGAAGCGACTTTGGCTCGCACATCAGGCTGACTTGTATTGTCCATACTGCACACATCTGTTAGTCAACCTGCGTTAAATGATCCGACTCTAGCTCGCGCATCAGCCTGACTTGTATTGTGTATACTACGCGCATCTGGTATTCAACCTGCGTTAACTTAACCGACAGGCTCGTGCATCAGGCTGACTTGTATTGTCTATACTGCACACATCTGTTATTCAACCTGCGTTAACTGATCCGACTCTGGTTGGCTTGTATTCTGTTTGCTGTAGACAATCTGCGTTAACTGAGTTGGCTCTAGCTCAAATGTGATGCCGATTACACTGTGTATACTGCACCTATTGGGCAGACAGGCTGTATTAAATTGGCTGCCAGTTCACACTAGCTTAGTATTTTTAATCTACCTAACAGTAACACCCTCAATCAGCTTGTAGAAATATGCCCTGTTGATACTGATGCATTAATCCAAGAGGTACTCTATAAACCCTCACCCAAACGGGAAATAATGGATATGGTTATCAAATTAAATCTGGGTAATAATCCTTGAATAGTAGGGACCAGAACCAATGCTTTAAATGGGTCCCTTATTTATTGTGTTTACATTAAAAATAATATATATTTCTCCCCGAGAGAATTTCAGGTGTGGGTTTATTTAATTGAAGGATAGCAATGGTTTGTCACAACTTTGTACCAGGCAATTTAGTAAATATATCTTCTGGTTTAAAATAGCTCAAATACAATGGCTTGTAAACATACTTGTGTACTTGCCTGTATATGAACAGGATGTGGACTAGTATGGTCAGTTCTGTATTTCAGAAAATGCTCTCCACTAAATTCTTGCTAAACTTTTAAAGTCACCATGAGTGCACACTCTCACAAGTCAGTGCCCTTCTTAATATAACCTTAGATGTTGCTAGGACCTAAAACTGCAACAAGCAAACCAAAACCTAACCGAACTATAGTATAGATCATGTGCAAAGTGTAATTGTCAAAGAACTGAATATGTGGTTTTTGCTTTGTCTTGTCGACTACTACAGAACTATGGACCGGTGGTGATCGGGGCCAGGGCAGACCTTATTTGTATTCTCATAACTCTTGGTTGGTATCATTTGTGTGGCTGTGTTAGTAAATTGTGAAATGCAAAGGGAAAAAAACACCAGAGCTTTGGTTTTATTCGAAAGCAGTCAACCGTGCAGTTTTCGCCATTTTATTTTGTTGGAGGGGTACAAATGGAAAAAACGCAACTGGAGATTTGGGAATTGGCTTTCTTTATTTCTCACGATGTGCATTTTTATGTGATAGTAATGTTTCCCCCCGGCTCAACATTTACACAGAAGATGGTTGCCGCTTCGTCGCTAACTACAGGCAAACCACGTATGTGGGATAGACAATGGGACAGCAATTGAAGTTGCATAGTCTGATAGTTTTGCGTTTCAGTCATTTTCTGAAACAAACGTATTAGGTTGATCGTTATAATCTACCATACATCAGCTTGAACTTGTTGAAGTAACTTTGATTTAAAATGGCCAACTTTTGAGATGTTTGAAGTGCAAATATGCTAAATTAATTTTAGATAGAATGCCAAAACTCTGACACCATAAGCTTCTGCAGTAAAATGTTCTCTTAACTTAAATTACCTCAGTCTTATCTTCTATGTGGCAACAAATGTTTTGTAATTGCATCAATGTCTCAATTATATATGTAAAATAAAATCTAGATAATTGTTTTAGTTTTGAAAATTTGATGTTTTCATCGGACTATACAGCGTTAATTAGGTGTCCGGCTGGTGTGATGTTCGTATAACCGGACGTGGGTTAGATACTATTTATAGAAATAGAATGCCTTTTTGATGACGTCATAGTTCAATGATGTATGATTTGCTCAGTCGAGATGGGCGAATGAGTTAAGCGCCCACTTCCCGTTTTGGTAGATCATGGGATTCAAACCTTGATCGAGTCAAACCAATAACTTAAAAATTGATACTTGTCGCTACCTAACCTAGCGTTCAGGATTACTAGGAGAGGGCAATGAGGAAGGCTAATTGTACACAAATGAAATTTGCCCTGCCCAATCAACTAATGTACAAAAGAAAGTTTAATTAAAAGAAATTACAGCACGGACGTAACCTTCCTCCATTAATGGAATCTAGTCCCAGCCACCACAAAGAAACATCGAAATAATGATCTTCATGACCAGACTGGTTAGCTCAGCGTCAGGATAATGTGACTGATAGGGATATCGGGCTGTGGTGCCGGCAGCCTGGTCTCCCAGTATGGCAGCACTATAAAGTCGCCATGAGTGCGCACTGTCACAAGTCGGTATCCATCCTGATATCACCTTAGGTGTAACCAGATGGGATGGCCAAATGAGTTAGAGCGTCCATCTCCTGTGTTGGTTGATCGTGGGTTCGAACCCTGGTCGAGTCAAACCAATGACTTGTTGCTTCCTAGCCTGGCGCTCGGCATTATTAGGATAGGGCAAGGACTGGTTGGTTCAGTGTCAGGATAATGTGACTGAGTGGGATATTAGCTCATGGTGCTGGGGGGCCTGGTCTTCTAGTGGGGCAGCACTATAAAGTCCCCATGAGTGCGTACTGTCACAAATCGGTACATGTCGTGATATGACCTTAGATGTTGCTATGACGTAAAACAACAAACAAACAAACCTTAGATGTTGCCAGGACATAAAACTCGAACAACCAACCAACCATCCATGAATTCTGTATTTCCAACTCTTGTGGGTGGTAGGCTAATGCCGTTTGTAAGAGACAGGTAGTCTACCGCTGAAGACACTACCTCGTTAAAGTAGTAACTGCGTAGGACATGGGCCAGTTAGCTCAGTGTCAGACTATTTTTAACTGGATCATATGATATGTACTGGTGTCTCCATCCACATAGTCAATCCTGATGGCCTCACAGAATTAGAAAACTGAGAGACTAATCGTGGCCTGTATGAATAAATTCTAATAAAACTAGTACACAACTGGATCCATCAACAGCACTTTGGTATAATTGGCATCCCTATTATAGTCACACTTACATTCATTTTATGCGTATTGTAGACCCCCCTTAAAAAAACACGTTTAGCTTTGGTGTAAACTATGTATATATATATGCAAGGTAGGAATCAGGAGGTATGCAGGTATTGCAGGTATAGCAATACCTCAGGAAGTTTGACGCCCCTACCCTGCAGAGTTGTAAACCACTGCGTTGTGGTACATGTTCTTGACAGAACCGAAGGCTAAGGGAGCAAACCCTAAACAGAAAACAATGTCACTGTGGCAGCATTAAGGGCGGTTGATGTATGGAACTCCGAACATCTCCCGACCAGCCACGGCAGGGACAAATAGTTTTGCGCCTGTCTTGACATGTTCTTGCCGGTGTGAAACCTCTATTTGCTCCCCGAGAGAGTGCCGCTGGTAACTTGCAAAAGCCAGCAGCACTTCAACACTTTTGCAGGCAGCTTTCATGAAATATGGGGGATGGCATGTATATACAGTCCAGACAGAACCCTGACCTATTCAATGTCGCACACTTCAGAGCGAAGACCAAGACTACTCGGATACTGGTGAGAGAGCTGCTATTTGCTGATGACTGTGCACTGGTTGCCCACTCTGCTGAAGAGATCCAGAAAATAGTGAACACTTTCTCCGATGCATCAAAGAAGTTCGGCCTGAAGATTAACATCAAAACGGAGGTGCTGTACCAACCCAACTCTACAAGAACCCGAGAGGAGGAGATCATGGTTGACGGAAACAAGCTGAACTCTGTTCCGGAATTCACCTACCTCGGAAGCACTATATCAGGTGATGGACACATTGATGCTGAAATACAGAGGAGGATGGCCAAGGCTAGCGCATCTTTTGGCCGACTACACCAGAGACTCTGGAACAACCACCATGTGGCCATTCTGGTCAAAGGCAAGATCTATCGTGATATCCACCCTACTATACGGAGCCGAGGCCTGGACAGTGTGCAAACGACAGGTGAAAAAGCTGCATGTGTTCATGATGCGACATATGCGTTCAATCATGAGGCTAACCTGGAAGGACAAAGTGACAAATAAGGAAATACTCGAACGGACGGGGCTGCCCTCTATGAAACATCTTCTGATCAAAAAGAATCTCCGGTGGACTAGACACCTCATGAGGATGTCATCAGACAGGCTACCAAAGCAGATCCTCTATTCTCAACTGTCTTCTGGTTACAGAAAGAGAGGGCGCCCTCGTCTCCGGTTCAAGGATACCATGAAGAGAAACCTGAAGCTGAGAGACATTAAGACCGACTCATGGACGCAACTCTCACAGCAGAGAGCTAAATGGAGAGTGGCAGTCAAGTAATGAAAGCAGTCTTTGTCACATTGCAACCAACAGCATGATGATGATGAGGAGGAGGAGGAGGAGGAGGAGGAGGAGGAGGAATCAGGAACATGACTAAGGTTTCTACCTGCCAGAGTGTCAAAACTACTAAGTCAGCCAATTGGAACTGAAATCTGCTGCTGCAGATCAGAAAAATAACGACATGCCCATTTGGGCATGTCACTGATAACTTCACCTGGCCAACCGAGTAAACTAGGTGCCCCGGGAAACTGGGCAGTCCTTATTGTCCTACCCTGTTTAATATTTAAATAAAAATAGACATGCAATGTAAAATAGTTGGAAGATCAGTGACCAGCACTAAGAAGAAAATTATTCAGATGAATAAATTATTTGCTGGTATGGGCATTCCAGGAATATGTTTGTTCCTTAAAATAGTATATGTCCAAACAAAGAGAGGAAACGTGTCCATAATCTACTTCAGAAAGATATCTAGTCCTCCAAAGATAACAGAGATTGGAAATGATGATCTGAAGTAAAAATTGTCACTTGAATTTCTGTTTGTATATAGGCTATCACCCTGTGAACAATCGAACTGATATGTTGATCTTGAGCTACACATACATAGATGTGTACTACTTTCCCCTAATGTTATACGCTATATAAAGTGTTCAATACTGTAATGAAATATAAAAATATAAGCGTCCATTTTGCTTATATGTCATAGGTACAATATGGTGCTCTATGGATCTTTTCATGGTAAATGGGGCCAAAGTGTGACATGAGGGTTAAAAATTAATATTGTGTATTTCACTCTCTTTTTTTCACCGAGTAGCCAAGTCTTGTCCATATGTATACTAGTAATGTGAAGGAAAAGATAGTTGAGGTTAACCTCTTGTCAGAATAATACAAACTAATGGAGTAACCAGTCCCAAGTGTGGATGTAACATATGATTGATTAATAACAACAATTGTTTTCAACAATTTATTGCATGAAACAATTAATTTGTATGCTATGACCCCCTAATTACACAACTGCACTATGAAGAAATATATACAGGGACGTTATATTCTTCCCAATTTTGAGTTGTGGATGTTACACAATAGAAGTGGACACACAAAAAACGTAGGGGACTTTTTTCATAAAGCTTTGTAGACAAATTATATTACTAGCCATGGTACTAGAAAATAGCCTTACACATGCAGAAATAGCAACTATTTTTTTTACTGAAGCTCTGGTTTTCCCAGGATAACATATTTCCTAATTTAACAAGCAGGTGACAAGCAGAGGACATGGCAGTTACATCCAGAACCAGTTTAATCACCATGGAATATTAGATATAATAAATATATATATGCATGCAAAATGAACATTTCTTTCAAGTACGGGTCTCCTTATATTATTTCATTGACTAACGGGTAATATTCTATGCAGAATAAAGGTCTAGTAGGATGTAGAAAAATCCACATTCTCTGTAACAAATCCATGCCGTTAAAACACCATATTTTTGGAATGAACATGTCTTTTTTCTTTACTATCTAATATTAGACCTTCATTTTTTCAGACCTATCCCTCCAAAGTTTAAGAATACCATTTCTATAAAGAAAATAACTCCTCTACTCTTTCCATAATTGTTTTTGACCATTACATACTGGAAAATACATTGGGCCCATTTACCATGAAACGACCCATATATTATTATATGGCACATAGTGTAGCTCTTAGGATAGAATGGGTATTATCCCGACAACGGGTAATAGCCGCCTTCATCCTAAAATAATACTTGCATAATAAATTATACAACACATAGGGTGTTTATTACAGCGCACATATTGCTTATAAGTCAAGGGCATAATATGGTGCTATATATGGCGCATAGTGGTAGTCTTACTCTTACACACAGTGCTACATGTAACTCAGTGCTATGTACTGTAAACATAGTATTGTAAATAAACCACAGACATTAGGGTCCTATCTCATACACAACACACTGTGTGTATATTGTTGTGTTGTACACTACTTATTTAATTGAAACATTATTTATTATATATACATTTTAAAATATTTATTAAAATTCAAAATGGCAATTTTGCACAGTCACCCCTATAGCTATACTGGTTCCCTGCTGTTCCTGTTTTGGGACCAGACGGGGTTGTCGAATGAGTTGAGCGTCCTCCTCCTGCTTTGGTAGGTCATAGGGTTTGAATCCTGGTCGAGTCAAACGAATGGCTTAAAAACTGATACTTGTTGCTACGTACCCTGGCGTTTGGCATTGGATACGGCAGGGAGCAATGGAATGAGGAATTGAAATTTGCCCTGCCTAATCAACTAATGTATAATAAAATAAAACAGATCTAAAAGGGGGCGGGGGGTGCAATCCTGTCATAACCAGCAGGTGTGTGTTGCTGTGCGGGCACAGTACACATTCTTACCCTGACATCACCTGATGGTGGGGGTCATCAAAGCTTGGACTGTGACATCCTTGCTTTATTCCCAACATATCGCATTTAATTGACTGTACTTTGTTTGAAGTAACTTTTATTTTTAATGGCTAACTTTTGAGATATTTGAAGTGCAACCATGCAAAATTAATTTTGGCATGCATGTTAAATCTCTGACACCATAGCAATTTCCATTAACAGGTTTTATTCGATTGCCTCAGTATTATTCCCTTCTGTGTGGCGACAAATGTTTACTAAGTGCATCAGTATCTAAGTTAGATATGTAAAATCAAATCTATATAATTTGCTTTGGTTTTGAAGATTTGATATTTTATCGGACTATGTGGCTTTAATCAACTTCGACCTGGCGTCCTGACGAACCTGATGACAATCTCAACCAGGGCCTAGCTTCCATATACACAAGTATGCATCTGCGTACCACCTGATATTACAAATATTTGTTTGTATTATTAAAATCTATGATGTTTTATTTCATCGTGTTTTATTTGTGCAAATTGATAGTGTTGTGGGGATGATGCAAACATTGCGCCTAGAGCAAGATTCAAACCCACATTCCGGCTATTATCTTAACCATTAGTCTGAAAAAGAATCCTGTAGTAAAATGGAATTACCAGGTTGTCATCTCGGACAGATTCTTGAAAGAGAATACGGAAACACTGAGATCAATTTCAGAGGAAACCATTCCTAAAACCCCAGCATTTCCCAAATGCCTGACATCTCCGTGGTTGGATGATGACTATAGAAGGGCTATTAATGGCCACTGACAAGCTCAGCGTAAGCTTCACAGAAGAGCTGCTGGAAAATCAACATGGCCTCCAGTTTGCCATTAATGCGTTTTGTACCTCACCAGTTTCCTTTGCGTTGAGACAAACAAACTATCACTTGTAATTGTATATATATAGAAGAATTAAACTGACCATGCATTATGTGGTTAAGCTGAAGATCAACTGGGGAGCGAGACCAAGTGCCACTCATGGATTACACAATCATGGCTTACACACTCTTTTCTGCTCAAGGGAAACCTGTCCCTGAATGTATTGAGTGCCCACTCACACTCAACCAAATTGTTAAAAAAAGATTAAATTGTTTTGATTTCATTCCCTTACTCCCAATAAATTTCCAATGCAATCAGCATGCACAATCTTTTTACAAATGTAATACAAGAAGAAATTGTAGCCTCATTGAGAGCAACAGGATTGTACCGGACCATATATACAAGTTTGGGACCGGAAGTGGCTCTGATTTGTGGGTATTCCGGTTTTACTGGAGACAGCCTAGTTATATACTTAAAATATCAAATAAATAGTGAAAGGGAAAGAAAGAAAGTGTATTTAACCACTTTAAAAAATAGCCAGTTTTTATGATAATATCGGATTTCTGGAAGCCGGATAAGAAATTATTCATTTTCTATATTTAGCTGTTTTAACTATTCTCTTATTGGATCATATAATGAATGCTTTATCACCTTAAGGCCCTGTCACATTACGGCGTATGGCGGGAGCGTATTGAAAACCTACATAGGTCCTGCGCGTGCCGGCCTATGATGACATTTGGTGACCTTTCGGGTGGTTTTGTGGAACCTACGAGGAGCGTAACGGGAGCGTGCTGTGACATTTTTTGACAGTATGGGCCATACGCCCTCATAGGTCGAGTTTTTTTGAGCATGCACAACAAAATTTGGACGGACGGATTTATGAAAGCGTATGGCGGCATATGCCTCATACGCTTCACATAAGCCGGCATCTGGCGGCGTATGAGTAGCGTATGCGTAGCGTATTCGGCGTATGCCGACGTATATGACGTAACGCGCCTACGCCGCCATACGCTCCCGCAAAAAACCCTAATGTGACAGCCCCTTTAATGCCTAGTAATGGGCCTTGTTTATCGACATCGGAAACACCTTTTTTTTGTGTGTGTGATGGCTTATTTACCCTGACCATAGCGAATAAGTTGCATTGTGGCTTGTTTTCATCACTGAACAGCAATGCTCTCAATTTGGAAGTTGCCTTGTCATCTTAAGCTGTTAGTGGCTAGCCTTAATTATGTTAAGTTTTGTTTTGGTGCCACGTTTGCAACATTTTGGTATATACCTACCCCATGGACCTTTTTTTTTTTTTTTTGTGATGGCTTATTTACCTTGTCCATAATGAATAACTCACCTTATTCCCTAATCATGTATGTATTGTTTTTTTGGTTTGTTTTACGTCCTAGCAACATCTAAGGTCATATCAGGTACCGACTTGTGACAGTGTGCACTCATGGTGACTTTATAGTATTGCCCCACTGGAAGACCAGACTGTCAGCACCATGACCTGATATCCTACTCAGTCACATTATCTTGACACTGAGCCAACCAGTCTTTGCCCTATCCTAATAATGCTGAGCACCTGGCTAGGAAGCAACAAGTATAAATTTTTACGTCATTGGTTTGACTCGACCAGGGCCCGAACCCACTATCCCATGGTCTACCAACACAGGAGATGGATGCTCTAACTCATTCGGCCATCCTGTCTTGTGTGTGTGTATGTATATGTATGTATATGTATGTATGTATGTATGTATGTATGTATGTATGTATGTATGTATGTATGTATGTATGTATGTATGTATGTATGTATGTATGCATGCATGTATGCATGCATGCATGTATGTATATATATATACACTTCCAACAAAAACCCATCACGTTAAATTATTGTATGCCAAGTATTATATACTACTACTACTACTACTACTACTACTATACATTCTAGTCAGACTGGGCTCAACAAATGTCTCGCTCGTTGCCATGGTTACAGCGTCCCGCGCTGCCTCCCCCCCGCCCCCCGCCATATTCCCCTGCGCACCCCGTTCAATATTTCGAGCCACCGATTTCGAGCGTGGTCCGTGCGCGCCATGACCCGGTTACGTCGAGCTGTGTGATTGGTCGAAATCGACGGCGGTGGCAGGCGGCGGCCTTCGTCAGTTGGCGTGGGCTCTGTCGAGCACCGGTGGTTCAGTGTGATTACGAAAACACTGAATGGCAACCCAGACCAAGGTTTCCTACCGCAATACCCAGCGCATATTGCAGCCAGACGTCATATAGTATACTATACATGATTGTATTCACCCGGAGAACCGCCAGAGGACATGTGAAGATTCACACGGCTCTAGAAAGAACTAGGGCGGGTATAGATCGAAGACAACAACAGAGACCGCAGCTGCGGCCTGACCGTAGCCTGGCACCCTGTTCGAGCTGTGCTGAATGTAGGTCAGCCCCTCGTGCGCCTTACTGACGGCCGCTGCGGTTACGCCTGGAGACATGTGACCAGATGCCGCTGACCTAGTTTACGGGAACAACAATAACAGGAAGGTCAGATGTGGACGCCCGCTGTGGAGACGCAGCCAACGCATGCCGAGCAACGTGTTAGGGGCTGATTCACACTGCGTGTAACGCTGGATCAACGCGTCAGTGGTTTTATGTGTAAACATGGCATTGTTGCCACGCTTGCAGTGTCCGACACGCCACGAGTTTGACGCTGAGATTTGAATGATTTAAAAGACGCCTAAAGGCTAAAAACCCACGAACTGCCTACACGTGCAGCCCTTTTTGAAAGACAGCACAGGCGGCAGTGTCTAACTAACTAACCCCTGCCAGCAGATCGTGTTAAACCCAACAAATTCATACATAAGCCTAAGGATGGGTGTTGCGTGACAGATCATGCCATATGATAGTGATAGTGACAAGTTCTAGTGGGACCTACGCCCCTAGCTGCTGTCTAACCATTCCGTTTTACTTTTATTTCAACGAATGTTGTGGTATGTACAGAAATGGGTCATTCTCTAAAACTGGGAACCAAAGTGTGACATGGAAACCAAAAGTGAAAACCTTCCAAATAATAGCAACAATCCTTCCAAATAATAGTCTAATCCAATGTCCTATGAAGGTTTAAATGAGTTTCACTTTTTGAATTAGATCTTATACAAATTGAGCAATACATTAATATCACTTGTGTAACATGAAAATCAAAGACACATCCAGAACCTCATTTTAACATATACAACATAGTCAAACAAGATTGTATTGATTACTGTTAAGCAGACAAGGTTATGACTTACAAGAAAAAAGTTGAAAGAAAGTTTGGCTACATGTATAGTGTCAATGTGTACATTTTCACTCTAGCGCAAAATCATACAATTATAATTTTGATATCTTATGTGGGATAAATTCAATACATGTAGAACTGCTAATAGACAGAGGGTAAAATAATTATTTGACTTGCTATCAATAAAACAAAGACTTAATTATCAGCATCGTAACGTGGAAACCAAATATGTGGTGCCCAGTTTTGGAGAATAACCCAAATATGAAAGCATTTAGGACTGTTAATAGATGATATAGTATTTGCACAAATAAACATATAATATGGACAGAGATATTCGATACGGGGAATTGTTAGGTTATCGTTTATTCCAACTCATATCAAATTGTATATACTTTTTGTTACTACATGGGAAAACAGAGATGGCTTTGGAGAGGTTGTTTCGATTCGATAAGATATTGATTGAACATGAATGTCAGCCTGGGAACAATTGTCAGTGACAATCTCCCTTAAAAACTATCATTTTTAATCGTGCATTCACTATCTTATCTAATTATTACTATTAAGTTTTAGTTACGTGGAGTAGGCCTATCAGCAGGTAATCAGTCTTAGCTTAGCCCTGTAGCACCAGTAGGTGTATGCATATTTTCCTTTTGATAGGATAAGAGGGAGATGTTTGGTTTCAATAATAGACTACATCACGGTTCCCAGTGCGCATGCGCTGAAAACGGCGTTGGGAGCAAAGCAACGGCATACGGCCATTTAGTTTGCCGATATGCCTAGGGCAAAACTGCCATTTTATTCAAAATAAATAGAAATACATAATAATTTGGCACAAACATAGACGGAAGGATGCAGTATAATAATATAATGAATATGTTTAAGACACAACTCTATAATTAAGCATTTTGAGCTAAGAAACATACAATTTCAGTCACTTTACAGGTTGATGTTTACATCACCATTGATTAGCCAGAAGTAATTCTTGTTCTAAATATTAAAATGTGTCAACAAAAAATATATAACCAATATCTGATTAACCCTACTCATTTTCTATTTCTACACATGTCATTAACCATGGGATATAAATAAAAATATGAATAAAATAAGTAAAACTGACTCTGGCTATGGCTCTAGCACTAGCCTGCGTGCCTAGATTTGTCTAAATCTAAATGCACATGGCATAAGATGTGCTGATTATATTGATGTAAATGCAATGCTGGATAAAAGATTAATATCTTAATTTATTATATATATTTTTTTAGTTGGTATTCTATGTTTCAAACAAGAGCGGAGATGAGCTGAAACTAGCACATTTCATAGCTGCACCCAGTGTATTAGCATGTGCTTTTTGCAGGTTTGTTTTGCTCTGATGCATCCCACAATGCACCGTGCCGCTGGAACAGTGATGTAGTCTATTGTTTGCTCGGCCGGAAGGTCACCCCCCCGGGGGAGGGAGCTGTTGTTGGTTTATGTCCTAGCAACATTTAAGGTCATATCAGGGTTGGTATCGACTTATGACTGCACACTCATGGCGACTTTAGTGCCGCCCCACTGGGAAATCAGGCCCCCCAGCACCATGACCCGATATCCAACTCTAAATACTATAAGACAGGAGCATGGTCGTGGATGGACAGGTAAGGCATATTGTGCATGCATAGGGCGTGTTGTGTGTGGCGGTACATAAGCGTGTGGGGAGGAGGGGATCAGTATCCCCCTAGGGATGAACCAATGATGTTCACCAACTAATATGTGAACCATTGCAATATTATTAATATTTTTTTTAGTAATTTTATTTAAATATCTAAATAGCTTTAGTCATTGAGAACGTTTACAAGTGAGCATGTGGATAATTAAATAAAGCATTTGTGATAAAACATGGGCCGCATGGTGATAATGGTTTTACTCTCTTTTATAACTACTTAAAGAACGGGTGACAGACAACATAACTAGCACGCCAGAATGTCGTCGCCTTACCAGCATGGCGATAAGCGGAAGCGGGTGGTGACCCTGCGTTCTCTGGAGACGAAGCTAAACGCCATCGCCGACGTTGAGGCCGCCCTAGCGGCGGGAACGGCAACTAAGGGCGAAGTGGCGCGTCGCTATGGGGTGCCTCCAAATACACTAAGCACGTGGATCAAGAACGCTGACCGCATAAGGGCTGCAGCCCTCACCACTGACTTCTCCCCAACTACGGCGCGCAAAAGGGTGCGCACGACACCTTATGCGGACATTGACAAGGCTCTTCATGCATGGTACCTGAGCGCCAAGGCAATGGGGGTGACGTTCACATCCAACCAGTTGCGGACCAGAGCAGAGCAGCTCGCCGGGGAGATGGGGTATGAGGGGTTCAAGTGTAGCAATGGCTTCATGTGCCGCTTCCAGCAGAGTTACGGACTCAACTTGATTGATGCAAATAATGCTGCAAAGGAAGCGGCTGCCACTGTGTCCGATACAACAGAGGAGACAGACATGGCTAATATAGACCCCATGTACTTCGACACCATTGGCGAATATGACTCCGATGAGGAAGAGATGCTGGGATTTAACCCGGGTGCAGTGTCCAGTGGGAGCGTTCCGGATGCTGAGCCAGACGATAATGGTGATGGGGCGATGAGAGCTTTCCGGGACGATGGTAGGCAGGCTATCATGGCTGGCACCACGTCGCAGGCTGATGATGATGATGCCCTGGAGTCATTGGAAGGCATTCCACCAGACTTGATTGGTGATGAGGATGATGAGAGTCTGGATGAAATGGACGACCCTTGTAGTATTATAGAAATGGTGAAAACAGAGCAGCCTGACTATCCTCCCCCGCCCACACTCACACCGATTCACTACTCGGACAACACTGGCAAAGCCGACAATGGCCTGCCCGACCGACTGACTCCTACCTTACAGCGCGTTAGTCCCGAAAGGGAAACCCCGCCACTGGGATATCACAGAGAGACGCGGCCGGGGCCGAAGTGCTCCAAGTTGAAGCGGTCCGAGTCGCAGAGCAGCAGCTCGACCAGTTCTAGCACTACCAGTTCACAGCGGCGAGTGGGCACGAGGTCAGCGGTGAAGGCGGAGTTACAGGCAAAGGTGAATAGTGGGCTTCGTCGTGTCAGACACTGTCTGGATGGAGAACCTCTCTAGGCCATGATATTAACTCTTTCCTTCTGGAATTATGTGTTTGTTTCTATTGCTTATATTCTTTATATTTTCAATTCATGAAACTGATGCTGAGTGTATTGAAGTTATTTTCAAAAGCCCACGAATGCACAGAAGATTGTTTAGTGATTTTAGACCATAAGAATAGAAACTCATTCATTTAACTAGTTGAGCCCCCACCATTCACTAGGCCATGAAAAACTTCCTAGAGAATAGTTATAAAAAAACGAAAAAAGTACCTATTGAAGACTGAAGGGTTTGAAGCATATTTGATTGAATGGAAAATTTGTGGGCCTAATATGTCATAGTTATGCGCCGATATGCAGCATTGATCAAATTCCTCTCAAATCTTAATATTTAAAATTCTTTTGAGCTGCAGACCAAGTGTATACAAATTTACACAACAACTTAGCACATTTAAAAAAAAGGGGTGGGGGGGTTCGGGCATATATATACCCAGTGGTGGATTAACCATTGGGCTGAGTAGCCCTGAAGCCCTGGGAATATTATATTTTTTAAAGAGGTTTAATTGAGTGTGCTAAAATTCAGCCTAATGGTTCAGCCTAGGATCCTGGGTGGTAATTAATACACCATTGCATATATATTGCTACAGTACATGCCGCATTATGTATAGAAGAATTAGCGCAATATGGTCTGTAGGAACATGCAAAGGCTTTTTTTGTGATTTGCCTCTCATTCAACTCAATTTTAAGTGGACTTAGATGAGACTTATGAAGTAAGGGGTGAGGGGTAGTGGCAACCAACGCAGAAATGTTTTATGTGGATCCCCCCCCCCCCCAATATAAAAGCTTTACATGAATGTCTTTGGTGCTAATATACCGACCGAATACGTCAGTTATATCCTCTAGTCCAGCATTTAATTTTTTTGTTATAACTGATCCACAACAAGAACGGGATTTTGTATTGCGACCCAGTATGATATTATCGCTCTCACTTGCTTATTTTTTGTGAATCGTTTGTCGCGACCCATTTGATTTATTTTGCGACCTGCTAATGGGTTGGGGCCCACCATTTGAAAACCCTTGCGCTAATGTGTCTGATGACGATGATATTTGAATGCATGAGGATGATATTTGGGAATTTGTTAAAAGAACCAGCCTGTTTGATATTTTATAATAGGTAAGCGACATTTTACCTGCTATTTGTTGTTGAGGATAGCTGATGATGCCAATTTAAGATCTTAAATCATCACTCACTGTTGGAAGTTATAATGCCCTAGCCCAATGTTGTGATTCAGCGGAAGAACCCCTGTGTAAGGAAATGTAGCAGGGGTCTAGCTTCCATATGCGCAAGCATGCCACTTCTCAGACGTCTTTACAAATCTGGGATTACAAATAAATTTTTTGATTAAAATATATGATCTAAATGCGTGTATGCTCTATGTACTGTCGTGGGGGTGATGAAAATGGGAAATATTGCACCTAGAGTGGGACTCGAACCCACATCTCTTTGCATTCTGGGCCAGTGTGCTAACCATTACACACTACCCATGCCTACCTGTCTATGTGGCTCCTTGCCTGAGAGGTCAGTGCAGACCACTACACTCGTCCCCCTGGAATTGTAAGTCTTTTAATGCTTGAGTGATTCTCCAGAATTGGAGACCCGATTGCATATGCAGGGTAGGTTCAAAATTATACAGCGCATAGCTTGTACAGGATCATGGTACGGCAACCAGTGTCGTGGGGGTGATGAAAATGGGAAATATTGCGCCTAGAGTGGGACTCGAACCCACATCCCTTTGCATTCCGGGCCAGTGTGCTAACCATTACACCACCTAGGCTCCCTGATATCAACACACTGCCCACACCTACCTGTCTATGTGGCTCCTTGCCTGAGAGGTCAGTGCAGACCACTACAGTACTATACAAAAGTCTACATAACACCTGAAAATCCCAAGCCACTGTGTGGGATATATTTTATAACACCTTTCATGAAAGATTTACCGGATTTGTGAAGATTTATTTATGATCGTTTGTGAAGAAGTAATCCGCCTATAAAAATAAGATAATAAAATCGACTTGTAATATGATAAAATCACCCTTTTATTTTGTTAAAGCTGATTTGTTTATTGTAATTCAGTGATACATTAAATTTGCATCAATTTCTCACCTTGAAGATGGCCTTTGTTGCAGACATTAATCATCGCTCGCGCTTGAATTATAACAAACCATCAACGAACTCAAAGGTTAACAACCCAACAACTGCCACATTTTCTTTCTCTCCCTTGCGCAGACCACCTATGACAAGTTGAAAATCGCCATCATTGGCCAGAGCCAGTTCGGGGCCGAGGTATACAAGCTGCTGAAGCAGGACCAGCACAAGATCGTCGGTGTCTTCACTATCCCCGACAAGGATGGGCGCGCAGACCCGCTCGGTAAGTCTCACCACACGGGTGGGATGGCATCGTGGTGAGGGCACCCGCACCACATGCGGGAGGTTGTGGGATTAATACCCGGCCGAGTCAAACTTATGACATAGAAAATTGATACACGAGACTTGTCTCAATTTTTTTTGTCAACGTAGCGGTTGACGCAAAAGAGCACAGAAACATTTACACCGAATTCACAAGACAAAGACATTTATTTCAAGTCAATATGTATTCTTTTGAGAGTATGGAAAATTATAAAAACACAACAGATCTCGGGTCATGGTGCTTTCAGCCTGATTTCCCAATGGGGCAACACTAGAAAGTCACCATAGTGTGCACTGTCACAGGTCGGTACACGTCCTGATATGACCTTAGATGTTGCCAGGACATAAAACCAACCAACCAACATTGAGACTAGATTAATGACGGTGAGGTGCTGAGAACAGGGGGTGGCGATAACTTGTTAGGTGGGGGTTGGGGTGGGGGCATAGCTAATCAGTTTACCTGTGAAGCGGTTCGCGCTGGTTTGGTCGGGTGCTACGTAACGTTATCAGTCCGGCTTTCTCGGGACTTACCGGGGGAAAAAATGACCTTTTGATGACCCGCTATAACAGGATACATGCCCATCTCCACGTTTTGCTTGCTTGCTTAATTTTTTTATATATTTTTTGGTAAAGTATTTATTCATCTGAATATGACATTTGTCAGCGCCGGAGCACTTGTCTTCCGGCCATCTTACTATTAGAATTGACAGTCTCAATAATCTAAGTTTAGTGATTTTAGAGCATATTGATTGATTGATTGATTGATTGATTGATATGAGTTTTATGTGCTAGCAACATCTGTAACAGCATATTTATTTTGGCATTATAGTACAGTACAACTGATATTGCTTGTCACTGAGACCATGGTACTCGAATCAGTCATATTATCTTAATACTGAGTCAGCCACTTCTTGCCCTTGCCTAGTGAATGCAAGTACCAAACGAGGCAACGTTAAGTGTGAATCTTTGGTAAGCGTCTGGTTTGGGTGGGGATGGGATCGAACTGATGACCTCCCACACAGGAAGTGTACAATTCCCACTAGAACCTCATAACCGATTTCAGTGCGGCAATTGTAGGTTCATTTCTATTAACTATTTTTGGAAAATCGCGATTACATTATGTCCTTAGGTTTTAGCAGTGTTAGAAGCAACGAGCAAAAACAGTACACAAAAATTCTTTTATTCCTTGTCATAAGTCAATTGCGCGGCAATTATAAATTCAGGTGAATTATATTTATTTGTTTATTTACTCCTTTCACACTTTTTGAGAATGGTAGCAAACAATGTGTGACGAAAGGTCTATTATGCATTGTGTGCTAATAACAAACTTACCCTGAACACACACACACACACAAAATCGGAATATGTGATATTCAGAACAAAACTAAATCCAGGTAAGCTCAAGCACAAGGAATAGAACTATGTATTGCTTATACTAGGTACTCCAAAGTCGGCGTATACGTTGTCCGCAGCGCGAAATTTGACCTATTTTAACCGTTTTAAAAAGGCTTGAATCTCCACTAATTCTGCTTGGTTTGAAATAAAAATTATATCAAATTAAAGCCTGTTATTTTGCCTTTTAGGGTGTCTGATTTTTAATCATCATTATGAAAGAAATCACAGTCAATGGACACTTGAGCAGCTCTGAGCATGCTCGCCGATTTTGTTTTCATCCAGTCTGAGCTACTCCCTTCCCTAAACTTGATGGCTTGGTGAGTACATTGACCTGAGCTAAAAATAACCACCAATAAAAGATAGAGAAGAATCTAGGCTTCATTAGCATATCAAGCATGAGTGTTTCTGAGTGGGAAATTTGATTGAACTGAAGGAGTGAAAACATTAAGACATTAATCTTCCTTGAAAATTGATCAGGATCGTTTTGAAAATTATATCATCAGAAAGCTTAAGTCTTCCTCTACCTAACCAGAACAATATTTGGTTGAGATTTATATCATGCGCATCAAGCTTGGTCTGAGAAGTGACTGCTGCAAGAATTTGGCTATTGTCAGCTCGCGATGCTTAAAAGTGAATGTTGTCTTTCTTTCTCTGATCAGTTAGAAAATGATGTCATCATGTAGAGCTTTTAATTCTGGTTATTTTGGTATAAAGAGTGCAGTGATCAGACAATTAGAATGGGAGTTATGCTATTTTTCTTAATTTTATTGTCAGCTCGCGATGCCTAAAATTGAATGTTGTCTTTCTTTCTCTGATCAGTTAGAAAATTATGTCATCATGTAGAGCTTTTGATTCTGGTTATTTTGGTATAAAGATTGCTGTGATAGGACAATAGACTACATCACGGTTCCAGCAGCGCGGTGCATTGTGGGATGTGTCAGAGCAAAACAACCCCCCCCCAAAAGCACATGGCACATGCTAATACACTGGGTGCAGCAATGAAATGTGCTCATCTCAGCTCTTCTTTGAAACATAGAATACTAACTAAAAATATATATATAATAAATTAACATATTAATCTTTTATCCAGCATTGCATTTACATCAATATAATCAGCACATCTTATGCCATGTGCATTTAGATTTAGAAAGATCTAGGCACTCAGACTAGTGTTAGAGCCACAGCCAGAGTACTCAATGCATTGTCAATGGCAGTGAGTAATCTCCATACAGAAAAAGTAAAATATTGCTAAGACCACACCACCTAGACACAAACCGCTTGGAACACATATAGAAAACAGGTTTAACAAAAAGATTATATTAAATTGATATGGTTAGGGTTTGGGATTTCTATTAGTTTTGAATAAAACTGACGTTTTTCAATGTGCGTATAGGTAAACTCAATGGCCGTACACCTTTGCTCTGCTCCCAAGGCCATTTTCGGCGCATGCGCAGTCGGAACCGTGATGTAGTCTATTAGAATGGGAGTTATGCTATTTTTCTATATTTTACTGAATTTATTATTGGTGGTTGCTGGAAATTAAGGAATTTAGCAAGTTTGACATGAAATTTCAGAAAGAATACTAACAGTGATGGTCTGTAAACAATTGAGCTTCTTATTTGTACTATAGAGAATGAAATTCTTTAATATTGGACAGATCGTATGCAAAATAGCTTCCAGGTGGGACCCTAAAATCCAAGATTTGGCTATTTTGGAAATATGCACAAATTGGGGCAAAAAAATCAATCTTTAAACACTCATAACTTTGCAGCTATTCAATCGATCTAAATGATTTTTATATCATTGCGATCCAATTTAAACCATCTGTACAGATATATAAGATGTAATACTGACCTGTTGAAAATAGAAATCACTTTGGAGTACCTACTTATACAGTTCTGAGAAAAGTACACTCATGCAAATACTTAGGAACCACACTCGATTCTACACTGAATGTAAACCAGCAGCTATAAAAGCTTAACCAAATTCTAGGTATGAGAATAACAATCTTTAGATTGATTGATTGGTGGTTGGTTGCTTTACGGTGATTAATGTTTGTTTTTTGTTCAAACCAGACAATCACTTATGAGGCAATAGACACTCATTAAATTAGAAAGCTCACAATCATATATTTGTGGTCAAGGGAAACAAATTCTCATAGAAAAAGAAAAGTTTTATTAATAATTGATAGAATCTATTCAGTAAACTATATGAAGTGGTACAGTCCAGCTGCCCTTAAAAAGGCTAAAATGTTTTCCTGTTTTACCTTAGTAAAAAAGGTCACGCATACTGTCTGCAGTGTAGAACTGTTGGCGCAGGGCATATTTAGAAGAAGAATATGTTGCATGCCTTTTAACAAAAAAACGGTGAGAAAATGATCTGACAGTTGAGTCTTGGCCTTACGAGATTTGTGCACAGGTTACGCTGGGCATTGTTAGGCAAACCTTGGTACATTATCTGCGTTTCATCCGACCCAATTTCATTTGCTTTCTCCCTTATCAGAAGAGGCGATAACATTAGATGGAACAGCCATTGTTGCCATTTTTATCCGTACTATCGTACGATTTAAGCCTAATGATGTACGGTTGTGCACGTGAGAGGGCACCAACTACTTTGCATACCATTTCAGATCTGTTTGTGACACATGCAGACTATTTTTGTGTGACATAGGCAGACTATTTCTTTGTGACAAAGTCAACCCTTTAAAATCAAGATCACTCCTAAAATAAAAAATATATAAAAAGTGAACTCTTTAACAGGGATGAAAGTTTCCGCGGATTTCCATGATCTTTGATATTCACCGTTTTCGAGGAAATTCGTCGTCGGTGTAATAACCGTGACTTGTTTTTGCCGGAACCGGATAGGTAGGGGCAGGGTTTCGGCCTGATTTTGGCAGGTTTTGTTTCATCCCTGCTTTAAAATCAAAATTACTCCAAACTAAAGTAAATTAGATTATAGCGATCAATCTAAAGTAGTAATAATAAATTTATTTATTAAAATATGGCAGTAACTCAGCGCCATCGGATGGTTGGGTGGTTGTTGTTTTATGTCCTAGCAATATCTAAGGTCATATCAGGACAGGTACCGACTTGTGACAGTGCACGCTCATGGCAACTTTATAGTGCTTCCCCACTGGGAGACCAGGCTGCTGGCACCATGACCTGATATCCCACAGTCACATTGTCCTGATACTGTTCTAGCCGGTCCTTGTCCTATCCTATTGATGCTGAGCGTCAGGCTAGGTAGCGACAAGTATCAATTTTATAAGTCATAGCATCATCAGATTGTGCAACTCGAGACCTTAGTCTCTTCACATGACCCTTACCCTTTCTGCTCTCCTTGCTACAGCTCAGGTGGCGGAGGCTGACGGTGTTACAGTGTACAAGTTTCCACGTTGGCGCACGAAAGGCCAGCCACTGCCGGATGTGCTCGAGGCGTACAAGGGTGTGGGTGCTGAGCTGAACGTGATGCCCTTCTGCTCGCAGTTCATACCCATGGAGGTCATCCAGCACCCTAAGCACGAGTCCATCATCTACCATCCGTCCATCCTGCCGCGGCACCGGGGTGCATCAGCCATCAACTGGTATGTCGGCAGGTCTTTGTGCCGTCTAACTAGGGACAGAAAATGAGATTTTAATATTTTGAAGCAATAGACGAGTTCGTAATTCCATCCGCATGGTGTATTGTGGGGATGTGTTGCAGGGATGTGTCAGCATGGTGTTGGTTATTGCAGGGATATTGTGTTTTCAATGCGGGGTTGGTTGTTGCAGGGACACAGTGGTTTCACCTCGGGGTTGTTTGTTGCAGGAACACTGTGTTTTCAGTGCAGGGTTACTTGTTGTGGGGACACTGTGTTTTCAATGTGGGGTTACTTGTTGCAGGTACACTGTTTTCAGTGCAGGGTTAGTTGTTGCAGGGACACTGTGTTTTCACCTCGGGGTTGTTTGTTGCAGGAACACTGTGTTTTCAGTGCAGGGTTACATGTTGTGGGGACACTGTGTTTTCAATGTGGGGTTACTTGTTGCAGGTACACTGTGTTTTCAGTGCGGGGTTAGTTGTTGCAGGGACACTGTTTTCACCTCGGGGTTGTTTGTTGCAAGGATACTGTGTTTTCAGTGCAGGGTTAGTTGTTGCAGGGACACTGTGTTTTAAGTGTGTGGTTCCTTGTTGCAGGGGCACTGTGTATTCAGTGTGTGGTTTCTTGTTGCAGGGACACTGTGTTTTCAGTGTGTGGTTCCTTGTTGCAGGGGCACTGTGTATTCAGTGTGTGGTTTCTTGTTGCAGGACACTGATGCAGGGGGACCCAAAGGCGGGCTTCACCATCTTCTGGGCTGATGACGGGCTTGACACCGGCCCCATTCTGCTGCAGCGCGAGTGTGATGTGCTGCCGAACGACACGGTGGACGCTGTGTACAACCGCTTCCTGTACCCAGAGGGCATCAAAGCAATGGTGAGCACGGAGACACACTAAATATATATCTGTATACATGCAGACTGCTGTGGGTGGGTCTCTGAAAGTGGGTGCCACATATTCTTCGTTCCAAGTTACATTGTAACAATGATTAATTCGCTACACTCGGAGGAAAGACATAGGAGCAAGAAGTAGTTTAAAGGTTATTTATTGAGAAAACTAACCATCGTGATTCAGTAGGCTACCAGTGTTCGAGGCGCTGACTGGAATGCACAACCAGAGAAGCGGAATGGAGAACTTGATCAGAGGAGTGAGTCATGGAGAAAGTTCAGGAGGTCAGCGCTCACCCTCCCCCCACCCCCCTGCTGGTAAGAGGGTGGGGAAAGCGAAGTGCAGAGCAGGAGCCATGAGGGCAGAGTGGCGAGAGTGTGGCTGCAGTGGCCGAAGAAAGCTAAGAATAGACCCTCCTCGTTTGCAAATTACCCATGTTAGCCTCGGGCCAACATGCTCAATTATATCTCTTCCAGTTTGAATGTTATAGGGAAGTTTGTTTATTTGTTTGTTGGGGTTTAATATCATGGCAACATGTAAGGTCATATCAGGTTGGGTACCGACTAGTGACAGTGCGCAATCATGGCGATTTTATAGTGCTCTCCCCACTGATCTAAATTAGTTCGAAATCGCCATTTGGCATAAGATAATCCGACACATCTGCACCCAATAAAATTTAGGTACTCGCCTGAATTCCTATCAAAATAACAGCCTTGAAATAGCCTAGAAATCCAATATTTTCACATGTGTACGGACCCTGAATTATGCATTTTTTTAAAGAAAATGCACACAGAAATCAACAAGCAATAAACCTCAACAAAAATACTCGGTCACGTGTTCAGGCAGAGGCTGTGCAGCTGATCGGGGACGGGAAGGCTCCTCGAATCGTGCAGACGACAGAGGGCGCCACCTACGACGCGATGATAAAGAAGGACAAGGTGTCCATCGACTGGTCACTGGGCGGACACGACGTCCACAACTGGATCAGGGGCAACGACAAGGTCCCCGGTGCATGGACGGTCATTGATGGTCAAGTAAGTCTTGCGTGGTTTATAAATCCTAACTGGACCAGGTGGTCCTCTTTGCTTTCAAGGAAGTGCCATTGTATGAACATATTTGCCTCAGCATAGTTTTTTTGTACAATAATTGATTAAGCAGGGGAAATTTCAGTCACAGACAATTGGTCTTCCTCATTCCACTGCTCCTTGCCTTTACCAAAGAGCCTATAATACTAAGATGGCTAACTCCCTATCTCTCCCATGGTAATGTAAATTTGGCAGTGCCACCTTGTGGTGGGTTTGATCAGCCCAGCTGCTGGTTGGTGTTTCACATGTAAACACATACAATTATATTATACATGAGATAGGTAAGTATGAATACGCATCAATATGAAATTGCTATGAACAAATACACATCATCATCAGCATGATCATCATCGCCATCATTACACATCTTTCACATTCATATATACATTTATACATATAATATAGCAACTGTTTAACCAAGAGAACAGCCAGCGAACCAAGTGGTGGGTTTGATCATTTCGATTACACAGTACAGGCTGAGTGAGCCGTCTTAGTATTATAGGGTCTTTGCCTTTACCTAGCAGTGCTGACTGCCAGGCACGGTAGTGACAAGTATAAATTGTTATGTCATTGGTTTGACTCGGCTCTGGTTTGAAATCGGGGATCCGAATCCCACGACCTACCAAAACAGGTTGTGGGTCGTCAACTCATTCGACCATTCTGGATTAAGGAACAGTAGGTATAATCTGTAAAGAAAAAACCCAAGAATAGTGGGTGTAATTATATCCAATGTATAATTAGCTAACAAAAGCCCACTTAAGATGCATCGTTATGGAATTGTATTGGTTGTAGTTTGATATATTGTTTTGTAACATGTCTGATCCAACTATGCTGTAAGTCAAGTGAGCTTGTGCTAAAAAAAAAAACATTGTTCGGTGAATATACCTTCTGAAAAGAAGAGAGAGAACGTGAGAGAGGCAGGCACGCCACTCACTTTCGCTTTCACTATTTGTGGATAAAGTTGTTGATTTCTGATGTACCTTGTTAACCTTGTGTTTACAGAAGGTGACCTTGTATGGGTCACGAGTGCTGACTGGCTCTATGCCAAAAGGAGCTGAGGTGATGATAGAAGGAATGGTGAAGCCGGCCATAGTGCACAGTGACGGCATGGCCTTCTTCGGCAGTGACGGAGTGGCCGTAAGTATCTCTCGCATTTAACCATTCAGGAAGTTGCCTGCAATTATTCATACAGTTAGACGCTGCCTTTTTCTGTGCCTGTTAACCAATACAGGGGTGAGCGGGACGTAGTGTCCACCTGTGAAGGTGTCGGTCATCGGATCGATCTGGCTCAATGGACCCATTTCCAGTTTGGGCTATTTTCTGTTCCAACCAGTGGTCCACAACTGGTTCATCAAAGGCTGTGTATGTGCTGTCCTGTCTGTGGGAAAGTGCATATAAAAGACCCCGTGCTGCTTATCGGAAAGAGTACCCCATGTGGCGGCAGAGGTTTCCTCCGAATAAATAAGTCAGAATGACCATATGTTTGAAGTCCAATAGCCGATGATAAAAATCAATGTGCTCTAGAGGTGTCGTTAAATAAAACAAGCTTTATTTTATTTGTTATTTGTTAACCAATACAGAGATGATCATGTGACCCTTGCCCTAATGTTCTACTTGTGCGGTGTTTAGGTGAGTGTGGCACAGCTGCAGTTCGAAGACGGCAAGATGATCAAGGCCTCCAAGTATGGCCAGGCCGAGGAGAACGTCGACGTGGTGTTCACTGCCGAAGAGCAGACCATGGTGGACTCCGTCAAGGTACGCCGTACTGTGTTTTAACCAATGAAATGTCTTTGCACCTCTAATCGTTTGATTGCATGGTCTGTACGGGACCTGCAAAGTCTTGAACTTCGTTTGCACCATTTCAAGGTCTTAAAAAGCTTTGAATTTAACCTAATGAAAATAGTGTTCAATTCATATCAAACACATCTGTACAGACCCTGTGATTGTTAATCCACGGGTCCGACAAACTGAGTGTGTAGTTAAGATATCTGTCAATTTAACACACAATTGAAAAACCGAGACTGCAAACAACTACAAAGACACACCACATATCAACTGACATTGCGTGGCGATACCTTTGTATATTCTGTCCTCCTCAACACATGCAGGTTATATATATAGGGGTGGGGAGTGGGGGATGGAGGCTCACGAGTAAAAAAAAAGCTCACACCTTTTCGCTGGTGAAAAATTTACAGCCTGAGGGTTTTAGAATCGCGGAAAATTAAACTGATAATTTAAGAAATGAAGCGCTAAAAAGTCTCAAATTTGTGGTTAAGGACCAAATGTCACGAAAAGTCAGGAAAATGTAGTTGCCTGACAGTTTGAAATTATATCTTTTAATTTTATTATCTTGGTTTGCAAATAAAAATCAGGTTTGTTGCCCTTTGTTGCTGAATTCTCCATAATTTACCAACTTTTGTATGGTCAGTAGATGATTCTAGCATCCTCACAGGGTTGCAGTATGCAAAATTTCACAAGGATGGCTATAAGATTTCTGTATTTGGCCCTTAAAAAGACCGAGCCATGCTTCCGAGAAGGTAATTCAGACAGGATGGCCGAATGAGTTAGCGCCCACGTCCCATGTGGCAGGTCGTAGGATTTTAACCCTTGCCAAGTTAAAGTATTGACATAAAATTGTTTATACTCGTTACTACCTAACATGGCTTGGAGCAATAGAATGAGGAAGTAAGTCCTGAAAATACGTTCAAAGTTCATTTAAAAAAAAAAAAAAAACCTTATAAAGAGTGGGAACCATGTAATAGTTGCCTCTTTTTTTGTGTTACCAGGGACCACTCATCCCTGTTTAATTAATCCAAACCAAATACTTTTCAATGATAGGACATCTGGGCCGGCATCCTCGGTAACCCTGACATTGACGACACAACAGACTTCTTCAAGTCGGGAGCTGGCTCCATGGAGGTGGTCAGGTGAGTAATTCCACGTGTGTTGTGTCGATAGACAACACAAAGTGAATCCCATTACAATCATGTAGTGAGATGGAGGTGGGAGTGGTTGGCGTGTGTAGGCATCAATGTGGAGAATTATCGCAGCGGGGTGGGGTACGGTGAGAGGGAAGTAACTGAGATATGTGTAGGAGTGGATGGTGTGTGGAGGCGTTAATGTGGATGATTGCCGCTGCAGGTGATGGGGTGGGGGTGCAGTGAGAGGAAGGTACCTGAGGTATATGTAGGAGTGGTTGGCGTGTGGAGGTGTTAATGTGGATGATTGCCGCTGCAGGTGATGGGGTGGGGGTGCAGTGAGATGAAGGTACCTGAGATATATGTAGGAGTGGTTGGCGTGTGGAGGCGTTAATGTGGATGATTGCCGCTGCAGGTGATGGGGTGGGGGTGCAGTGAGAGGAAGGTACCTGAGATATATGTAGGAGTGGTTGGCGTGTGTAGGCGTTAATGTGGATGATTGCCGCTGCAGGTGATGGGGTGGGGGTGCAGTGAGAGGAAGGTACCTGAGATATATGTAGGAGTGGTTGGCGTGTGGAGGCGTTAATGTGGATGATTGCCGCTGCAGGTGATGGGGTGGGGGTGCGGTGAGAGGAAGGTACCTGAGATATTGTAGGAGTGGTTGGCGTGTGTAGTCGTTAATGTGGATGATTGCCACTGCAGGTTATGGGGTGGGGGTGCAGTGAGAGGAAGGTACCTGAGATATTGTAGGAGTGGTTGGCATGTGTAATCGTCAATGTGGATGATTGCCGCTGCAGGTTATGGGGTGGGGTGCAGTGAGAGGAAGGTACCTGAGATATTGTAGGAGTGGTTGGCGTGTGTAGGCGTTAATGTGGATGATTGCCGCTGCAGGTGATGGGGTGGGGTGCAGTGAGAGGAAGGTACCTGAGATATTGTAGGAGTGGTTGGCGTGTGGAGGCGTTAATGTGGATGATTGCCGCTGCAGGTTGTGGGGGTGTGGTGAGAGGAAGGTACCTGAGGTATATGTAGGAGTGGTTGGCGTGTGTAATCGTCAATGTGGATGATTGGCGCTGCAGGTGATGGGGTGGGGGTGCGGTGAGAGGAAGGTACCTGAGATATATGTAGGAGTGGTTGGCGTGTGGAGACGTTAATGTGGATGATTGGCGCTGCAGGTGATGGGGTGGGGTGCAGTGAGAGGAAGGTACCTGAGATATATGTAGGAGTGGTTGGCGTGTGTAGGCGTTAATGTGGATGATTGCCGCTGCAGGTTGGTGGAAGAGGTAAAGGATCGGACGGGCGTGGTGCTCACCAATGAGGACGTGTACATGGCGACCACCCTGGGCGACTTCACCAAGACTGTCGTGCTCTTCTCACGTGGCGAGGGCGGGAAGAAGGAGTTCACGTATGAGGCCGTGAGTTAACGAGAGCAGAAAACATTTGACTGCTGTCCATTATTTGCTTTTATAATTCATATGGATGATTCTCAGTCAGTATTCTGATTTCTGGAACACCCCATTGTGTCATCCTGGCAAATCGAAGTTTAGTTATTGAGACACAGTTTAGATTTTTTTTAAGCCAACATTTAAAGAGATTCATGAGTCATTACAGCCAATTTTTCAGAAGACACTAGTTTAATTAAAGCACCGTTTTGTTTGTAGATTGAGATGGAGGTGAATGGCATGACAATCCGCTTCCCAAACCAAATCTTCATTAACAACGAATTCTGCGATGCTTCAGACGGCAACACTTTCAACAGCATCAACCCCGCCACGGAACAGGTCAGTAGGTTTTTGGCGTTGTGTGTACCATTATACAAAAGGGATGAAAGATCTCCGCCATTTCGCGGATTTCCGCGAGTTTTGATATTCACTGATTAGCGTTCAGAAAA
The DNA here is from genome assembly GCA_030323885.1 of Branchipolynoe longqiensis. Classification (NCBI taxonomy): domain Eukaryota; kingdom Metazoa; phylum Annelida; class Polychaeta; order Phyllodocida; family Polynoidae; genus Branchipolynoe; species Branchipolynoe longqiensis. The sequence goes on along the minus strand of CM059186.1, from coordinate 187,226,755 downwards.
TGGCACTATATCACAAATACAGTAAAACCTCCCTAAATCGACCGACCATGGGACCGACTTTAAATGGTCCATTTAGGGAGGTGGTCAGATTATGCAGTTTTTGTTATCGGTACAATAGTATTGTATGGGCGATCGTTTGGGACCCAAATAAAGCGATCGATATAGGGGAGTGTTCGATCAGTGGAGGTGGTCGGTTAGAGAGGTTTTACAATATATATTATATATGACAGCCATTGATTAGTCCGATATATCCCATTCTTATATAACTTTGGATGTTGCTAGAGCATAAAACCCAAGCAAGAAATAGTTAGGTATGGGCGATAACATAGTCACAACAAGGAGAGTTGAAACCTGACTTCCGACTTGTGACAGTGCACACTCATGGCGACTTTATAGTGCTACCCCACTAGGAGACCAGGAGACCATGATCTGATATCCCACTCCGTCACATTATCCTGACACGGAACCAACCAGTCCTTGTCCTATCCTAATAATACTGAGCGCCTGGCTAGGAAGTGACAAGTATACATTTTGTAAGTCATCGGTTTGACTCAACCGGGAATTGAACTCCCCACCTTCTGCACTGGAGGCCTGCGCTCTACCGATTCGGCCACCACGTCCGGTTGATGTCCTCTGCAATGAGTATGGGGGTGTTTTATGTATTTCAACATTTAACCGACATAAATACAAAAATCTAATATTAGCCGGATGTGGGTGGGCGGGGGTATCTTTATTATTATTATTATTATTATTAATTATTTATAACAAATTATATTAATTTTTTTATCAGACTGAACAAGTCGCTGTGCATTGGATAACACCTTAGATAATGTGTTGTGTCACTCAATAAATTCCCTAATCAACTTATGAACTAATTTGTCTAATCATATGCTCTATTTTGTTTCTCAGGTAATCTGCAAGGTGGCTAAGGGGTCCAAGGAGGATGTGGATCGAGCTGTCGCAGCTGCCAAGGTTAATGCTATAATATACACTTTATTTGCTAAACATTAAAACGTTAGTTCCGGAGGTGGGTGGGGGGTGGGGGAAACTATCTTCGAAAAATATAAGTAGAGCTTCCCAAACTATTGGGGCTAAATATCCATGAGGTAAAGTTTAAACTGAAAACCCAAAACTAATAACCACTAACACAACAAGATGAAGGCAGTCACAAAAGGTTTAGAACTTCCCACTTTCTCATGGTTACATATGTGTAGTTTTATATGCGTAGTTTCATGAGACTCGATCGTAGCTTAATAGTTCCGTTTTCTCCCACTAGGCGGCGTTCGAGGGCACGTGGGGACAGATGAACCCGCGCGACAGAGGCACCATGATGTACAAGTAGGTCGTTGGAATGTTGATTTGTCTAATGGGAGTTTGATGCTAACACCTATTATATATCGGTCCTGAACATTTAATTGATATATATAAACACATTTTGTTTGTGTAAACAAAATTTGTATGACCAGAATATAATGGGAGTTGCTTATGGAGAGGAAGTGTCATTTGTGATTGCGAATTATGTTAATCTTTTAAATATAAATATATAATATGCATAATTCAAAAAATATTTATACATATATATGAAATATATATATAATGTATTACGTATACATTAATGTAGGGAGGAGGGTTTTATAATTATTTATTATCGACCTATTTGGGCTTCACTGTATATGCTGTGCACTACTAGCGCTAGTGGCGCCACCAACTGGCGTCTATATAAGCGTCGTTACCAACGATCTACGTCACACATTCGCCAAATTTTAACCTTGATACGGAGGGCAAGGCCGGTTATCCTTGCCAGAGGAAGATATAAACGTGTCTTATAATACTTTATTCTTGCGGGTTAACGCCCTGCGCGTTTAAATTGGCAAATCACTCAAGTGGGCGTTTACCAACATATGGGCATTTAAGGGGTGGGCGTTTACGAAATATTGATCAAGTGGGGGGTGGCCGTTAACCCACATATGTGCATTAACCCGTGAGAAAACGGTATGTCTTATACAGTTTTATAGTGTTATTATATTAAACTGTGCCTTGCACCTCCCCGCAGACTGGCAGACCTGATGGACGAGCACCGCGAGGAGCTGGCGACACTTGAGTCACTTGACTCAGGTGCTGTCTACACACTGGCACTCAAGACGCACATTGGCATGTCGATTGACACATTCCGCTACATGGCCGGCTGGTGCGACAAGATCCACGGAACCACCATCCCCATCAACCAGGCGCGTCCCAACCGAAACCTCACCTACACCAAGCGCGAGCCCATCGGGTGAGTCTCTCTGACCGGCTCTCGAACACTTACACTGTGGACGCATGAGCAGTTCAATATCTGATACTGTATAGAATCAAAGTTAAAATATTTGTAAGATTCAGAAATTCTCTCATATGCTTAGCATTGTCAGAAAATCTTGGAAGAATACTGGAAGTGTGGTTTCATCCAGTACTCTCCTAGCACTGTCCTAGCTCCATTCCACTGATCAATCAGTCCAGACTATCCTTAGAGCGTAAAGTGTTCTGCTGTTGTTTTCGACTCTTATTATCGGCCACCTCGCCATCGATTACTGCTTTTCATCTGCGATATCACTTTCAGCTGTGCATTTCCTCCAATATCTGCCGTAGAATTTACCGGAAATAAGACTTCTGCCTTTAACAAATATATCTGATGTATAAGCATTATGCGAGTATAAAGGCATGGAAGGAAGATTTTATTATTGTACTATTAATACTATATTGCTATTTGATATCCATTTGATGCCCGCATGACCAGTGGCGCTGCTACCGCCACCGTTACTAACTATGGACGCTCAACACTGTCATTCGCGCCTGAGAAATTTATGCATTTATAATTAAAAGGCAACTCTCATCCATATACACATAACACGCAATCCATCATCTAGCAACCTTCCCTCCCTTTTTCGCATTGACCACCAACTATTCCTGTGACTTGCAGGTGAACATTCTCAAAGGTCTTTGATAAATTAAGAACCCAATTATGACTGATGTGGCTTTTCCCTACATTGCGCCTGTTGTTGACCCTGCAGTGTATGTGGCCTGGTGACCCCGTGGAACTACCCCCTCATGATGCTGGCCTGGAAGATGTCCGCCTGTTTAGCTGCAGGCAACACCGTTGTCCTAAAACCAGCGCAGGTACGTAGCAACAAGCACCTGATATGATTGCCCTATGAGTGTGTGTAGGGGCAGCGTTCGCCTACTCTGCTCACATGCTGCATCTTTGTAGATTATTTTTTTTAGGTTTGTTTTTAGATTCGTTGATTAATTTTGATGATGTCATAGGGGTGATAAAAATTGGAAATATTGCATCTAGAGCAGGATTCGAACCAATACCTCTTGCCATTCCGGGGCGAGTGTGCTAATCGTCACACTACCTAAGCTCCTTGATACAATCGCTCTATCCACATCTGTCGCTCCTTTCCTGAGTGGTCAGTGTAGACTACTTCAATAATAATCGCCCTATCCACATCTGTCGCTCAAAAGTGGTCAGTGTAGACTACTACAATAATAATCGCCCTATCCACATTTGTCGCTCCTTTCCTGAGTGGTCAGTGTAGACTACTACAATAATAATCGCCCTATCCACATCTGTCGCTCCTTTCCTGAGTGGTCAGTGTAGACTACTTCAATAATAATTGCCCTATCCACATCTGTCGCTCCTTTCCTGAGTGGTCAGTGTAGACTAGTACAATAATAATCGCCCTATCAACATCTGTCGCTCCTTTCCTGAGTGGTCAGTGTAGACTACTTCAATAATAATCGCCCTATCCACATCTGTCGCTCCTTTCCTGAGTGGTCAGTGTAGACTAATACAATAATAATCACCCTATCCACATCTGTCGCTCCTTTCCTGAGTGGTCAGTGTAGACTAATACAATAATAATCGCCCTATCTACATCTGTCGCTCCTTTCCTGAGTTGTCAGTGTAGACTAATACAATAATAATCGCCCTATCCACATCTGTCGCTCCTTTCCTGAGTGGTCAGTGTAGACTACTACAATAATAATCGCCCTATCTACATCTGTCGCTCCTTTCCTGAGTGGTCAGTGTAGACTAGTACAATAATAATCGCCCTATCCACATCTGTCGCTCCTTTCCTGAGTGGTCAGTGCAGACTACCTCAATAATAATAATAATAATAATAATAGTAGTAATAATAGTAATAATGGAAATTTAATAGAGTCCTCTTACTAGCAGAAGCCATTCTAATGCGCTGTACAACAAAACCAAAATATGACTTGTTTAAAAAAGCTGAAGCATTTGATTTACCAGAAAAAGCTACTGTAAGCAGGTTGACTCTTGAGGACACTTGAAATTATTCAAAAGATGTTGCCTTTCTCACCGTCTGATTAATCAGGGTAAATTTCAACTGCAACAATTGAGCTTCCTCATTCCATTCATTGTCCTTTTAATATCCTAGTAATGCCAAGTGCCAGGCTAGGTAGCGGCAAGTATACATTTTTAAGTCATTAGTTTGACTCAGCCATATTTTGACCTGCAGTCATATTTTGGTGAAACAGCTTGACAATGTACTGTAGAGACGGCATTTGGAGACGGCATTGGTTGAAGATTTTCACTTGCTGTTTGATTACAGAAGCGGTGTCTTTGTTCATAAAGTGTGCCACTTTGTTCCTCTTTAGTTTTTAAAAACTAACACATTAAACACTGTAGTCACATATCTGGCAGACATATCCACTCAAAACTCCATGATCATCTAGTCCGATATTATTAAATGCACTTCGGTTTCGACTCGGGTCATATAGTGATTGTGGCTTTTGTATGCTAGGCTCCATATTGTGGAATATGTTGACAAAGGAGGTAAGAAATATATTGTTTCTTGAAAATGTTTAATCTGTTCTGTACCTTACCTGTTGATGATTGCCTTTTCTTATGAATGTAATTTTTGAATTTGTATTGATATAAGTTTTGAATCGTTCACAATTTTGAACTAGGTTTGCTTTACATTGTACAACTTCGACTGGCTCCACCGGACGCGGTGGCCGAATCGGTAGAGCGAAGGCTTCCCATGCAGAACGTCGGGAGTTCAAATCCCAGCGGAGTCAAACAAATGACTTATAAAATTGATACTTGTCACTACCTAGCCTGGAGCTCGGCATTAATAGGATAGGACAAGGACTGGTTCACACAGTATCAGGATAATGTGACTGTGTGGGATATCAGGTCATGGTGCAGATGGCCTGGTCTCTCAGTGAGCCAGCACTATAAAGTCGCTAGGAGTGCACACTGTCACAAGTTTGTACCCATCCTGATAGGATTTTAGATGTTGCTAAGATGCAAAGCCAAAAAAACAAACAAACATGCACTGGCTCCAGCTATTGAATCTAAATTATTATATTTTCATTATCGTATAGTGTCACACCGTGATAGCATCCTCTGAGTGATTTAGGGACAGCATTGGTTGAGCATTGCTACTCGCTGTTTGGGTACGGAGGTAGAATAACATCAGCATCTTTGGGAAGGTGTCCTCTAGTTATGAGGTCACTTCTAGTGGAAGCTGACACATAATACTTTTTAAATTTCCCAATGGTGGGTTTTTATCTAGGATGAAAATATTTTTGGATGAGGATATTTTTTTTAACTGTTAAAAAAAAGCTAATCTGAAATAAAACACGACGCACACGATGAAAACATGTACAGTTGAACCCTGTTTCTCCAGTCAGGTTTGGATCTAAGCAATAAGTGGCAGTGTAGTTGTTAAGTCGTATATGGAAAGCAGGGTCCGTACGGCGCCTGGAAGGTCTTGAAAAGTCTTGAACTTCATTTGCCCCATTTCAAGGTGTTGAAAAGCCTTGAATTTAACCTATTTTGGGTAATTATTCTTGAAAAGTCTTGAATTCTGTTCCCACTGATCTAAATTAGTCTGAAATCGCCATTCGGAATGACGATTTTGGACTAAATCCAAATGAAAATAGTCTAGAATTCCTATCAAATATAGCCTTGAAATAGCCTTGAATTTCATATCTTCACATGTGTGCGGACCCTAGGAATGTTACAATTTTTATTGGACTAAAGTGGCCGTGATTACGAGCTGACTATTATATCCAGGTGGCTGTTTCTTGGGGCTACATTGTATCTTTGTCCAGTTTGTGACGTTACTAGGAGTGGTGACATGTTTTCAGGTGACACCCCTTACATCGCTCAAGTTTGGCGAGCTGGCTGTCAAGGCTGGGTTCCCACCTGGTGTCATCAACATCATCTCAGGATCAGGTAAGTCACGTGACCATAGCTACCCCATACCACTCACAATTATCTGTTAATTGCAATTATGTTATGTGACCATTACTATGTCATCTGAACTGTCATGGCTGTATTTCCGACTGGTATCGTCTCAGGGTCACATGACCATGGCTACCACCACTCCACCCACAATTATGTTATCTGATCGTTACTACTTATGTGACCATTACTATGTCATCTGAACTGTCATGGCTGTATTTCTGACTGGTATCGTCTCGGGGTCACATGACCATGGCTACCACCACTCCACCCACAATTATATTATCTGATCGTTACTAATTATGTGACCATTACTTTGAAGTAAAAACCAGAGATGAAAGACCTCCGCGGTTTCGCGGATTTCCAGGATTTCTTATATCCACCGATCAATGTTAAACAAAATTCCAAAAGATGGGATGTATATATGACAACAGTTTGGTGGTTCGAATACCGTTCTTATATGACCTTAGATGTAGTTAGAACATAAAACCTAAGCAAGAAATTGTTAGATATGGGCGATAATTCAGTCACAATAGGGCTTAGTTCAGACCTGACTTCCGGTATTTTTCCGCGATTTCCTGACAATGCTAAACCTATGGGAGAATATCAGCATTTCCACTTTTTTTCCCGGAGACCACTTTCATCCCTGAAAAACGTGCACATACACGATGTAGTTGGCGTGTTAAAGAGTGGAGGAGCTGGTGAACATATATCCAGGAAGTAGTGTTTTATGTATTTGAAAATATTTTGAAGGACAACCTACACGAGAAGCCAGTATATGGCAACAGCCTTACCAAGTTTGGCGATTAGGAACCATCTGCTGATGGGTTCAAAGTGACCTTGAACTGTTGGGCGTATCGTGAAGGTTAGAGTTGAGAGGCACACATCCTACCTCAAGCTGTGTAAGCACACCGGGTGACAGCTTCAGTCCCTTTTCAAGAACTTGGAATACTTATATTGTTAAGCGGGGTCTGCTCAGCACGAGAGTCCACCGTTCTCAATTATCTTCTTACTATCTCTCTTCACTGGTCATTAATGTTGTGTGGTGTGATTGTAACTGGGAAGGTATGACCCTCAGTCCTTTGACGAGGGACTCATAATTTTATGGGACCAGACGGGATGGCCGAATGAGTTAGAGCGTCCGTCTCCCGTGCTGGTAGATCGTGGGGTCGCTGGTCGAGTCAAACCAATGACTTAAAAATTGATACTTGTCGCTTCCTAGCCAGGCGCTCGGCATTATTAGGACAGGACAAGGACTGGTTTGCTCAGTGTCAGGATAATGTGACTGAGTGGGATACCAGGTCATGGTGCTGGCGGCCTGGTTTCCCAGTGGGACAGCACTATAAAGTCGCCATTGGTGCATGCTGTCACAAGTCGGTACCCGTCCTGATATGACTTTAGATGTTGCTAGGATGTAAAACAACAAACAAACAAACCTAATTCTATGGAATTGTTCATATACCATCTCTAGTTAGTCATTTGACCATTATTACGTTACATGATTGTCACGTTCTTATCGGACTGTTGTTCATTGGATAGTTCTTACTTTAATGTGAATATTAGTACTTACTGTAATATATGTAGCATTACTACTTTTCAATGGCCATTAATATGGCTTCGGTGAGCAATTTAAAATACCTAAAAGATTAAAACCCCTAAAAGATTCCATCCCGCCCGAATTTAAATAGTCAGATAGTAAATTTAGTAGTTGTTTATAGAGGGTTGATTTGAGTTGTGTTTTATTTAACCACAAATATGTAGTAATAGGTTTATACTTATGCAAATACATTGTTAGAACAAATCTGCAATTGAAATCTTTACCTATAATCGCATATACCCCTGTATGTATACATATATGTATGAATTTCACATGTGTATATCCATATGGCTACAAGACAAGTGGAAGTTGTACAATAGTGACTCCATGAATAGTCTTTTCCCAATTTGTTTCTATTTTAGGAGACATTTGTCGTGATGTTAATTTACTGCACTGTGTGTGTGGCACTAGCGGGACCCTACCCGCCAATTACCCCGACAGCTGGGGAGAGGGGGGGGGGGGGCACCACCAATGCACCAAGGAAGAATAGATATATACAGTATATGTTCCCCTTGCATTTATACTCGTATAATGCGTTATACATCACATGAACTTTAATAATGAAAGCAAATATTTGTTTTTGTTTTAAGGCACTGCACAGAGTCCTGACATTTTCAAAATCATATATATATATATTCAATATAGGTGTAATAGTTATTTTTGTTTCTTACCTTGATGATGAAGGAACAATTTCCTCCGAGATTTTAGGGACAGCATTGGTTGAGCATTGCCACTTGCTGTTTGGGTACGGAGGTAGAATAACGTCAGAACCTTTGGGGAGGTGTCCCTCTAGTTATGAGGTCACTTCTAGTGGAAACTGACACATACAAGATACTAGTCACTCATTCTGTCACAAAATAAGAAATAAAGTTATTTGTGTATATATAAAATGTGTACGCGACGCGTGTATTCAAGTTTCGGGCGGACATAGTAACCCTTCTCGTGTCGGCTGCCAGGCCGGCAGATTGCGGGTTCGATCCGCCAGGTGTCGCCACCATAGGGAGCGTTATAAGCGGTGCAGTTTATCTGAACCTGTGTGTGTGTGAGGGTCTCGGCACGGCGACTTTTTTCTGCTCTCTACCACCTCACCCGGGACTATGGTATGTCACCAACAAGAAGTTATTGTCATGAGTTTCCATTTACCTAACGCAGTAGCCCAATCGGTAACGCTCAGGCATCCCGTGCTGAAGGTCAGGAGTTTGAAACCCGATCGAGTCAAATCAATGACTTACAAATTTTATACTTGTCGCTTCCTAGCCTTATGCCTGGCATTATTAGGATAGGTCAGTGTCAGGATAATGTGACTTGAGTGGGATATTGGGTCATGGTCCCGGCAGCCTGGTCTCCCAGTGGGGCAGCACTATAAAGTTGCAATGCAATGAGTGTGCACTGTCACAAGTCGGTATCAGTTCTGGTATGACCATATCTGTTGTTAGCACGTACAACCCCAACAAACAAACAAACCTCACCGAGACTATGGCGTGTCACCAACAAGAAGTCACGGTCACAAATCTCTGAATTTACTTCTTTTTGACCTTACAACTTAGGTGCTGTCGTAGGCCAGCGTATCGCTGACCACCCTCATGTGCGGAAACTCGGCTTCACCGGGTCCACTGAGATAGGAAAAGTCATCATGGAGAGGTACGTAGACGGGGAAATCCAGCCATTGAATTAATCATTTATTGCACGATTCAATTTAAAAAAAAAAAGAGTAGTTACACAATTTAGAAAAAAAGTATTCTTTTTTACGAATATTTTGCATATTACAGGCATGTGATTTCAACGGTTTTAACCGGAACTCCGTTTTTTTCTGGCCGCCGAAACCGGAATTCCGTCTTTTTTTTTAAATTCCGTTTTTTTCCCCTGGCCGCCAAAACACCTCTGAAATACACTATTTGCATCACTCTCGCGACTCAGTGGGATACTGTGTGTGTGACTACCTGGGAATACGAGGTGCTGTAGACTTTTTGTTTTTAGTTGTAGTGCGGCGCTTTGAGGCACAACACCAAACAACACATGTACTCACAGCAACAAGCAACTCATTTATGTGTGCATATGTATCTATACACATATTCACAAGCACTCCATAGTGGTGCCTTACATACCCGTGTAGTAGTGTTACTAGTAGTATATAGGGAACAGGCTGAAAGATACACGGTCCCACGATAACCTAAGCAAAAATTCAGGTTTTACTCCTGCACCCAATCACATGCCTGATATTATAAAGTGAAGGGATTACTTTTTTCTCGTTACATAAAGTTCTAATGTGAATGCTTTTAATCTGTAGCGATAAGTAGCATTATTTTCAATGAGGCCAATTGTGACAGGACTTTTTATTTAGCTACGCAAGCATCCTACACTTCCTAGATCCCCCTTCCCCTACCTCTTCCCTCGCCTGTCCCACCTTTGCTCCTTTCCCTTTGGCCCCCTTCCCCTTTCTCTCTATCAATCAATCAATCAATAGTTCCGTCCTCTAGTCGAGGGTTGGATGCAATGGTTCTCTATCGTTCTCCCTTTTCTCCTTTCTCCACTTTCCCCTCCACTTCCTGTCTCTCCGTTCTCGGTGCTCTGTTCTCCGTACTCCGATCTGCCCTGCTCTGCCCTGCCCTGCCCTGCCCTGCCCTGCCCTGCCCTGCCCTGCCCTGCCCTGCCCTGCCCTGCCCTGCCCTGCCCTGCCCTGCCCTGCCCCGCCCTGCCCCGCCCCGCCCCGCCCCGCCCCGCCCCGCCCCGCCCCGCCCCGCCCCGCCCCGCCCCGCCCCGCCCCGCCCCGCCCCGCCCAGCCCCGCCCAGCCCCGCCCAGCCCCGCCCTTCCATTCTCCCCTCCCCTCCCATTCCCTTCTCCCCTCCCCTCCCATTCCCTTCTCCCCTCCCCTCCCATTCCCTTCTCCCCTCCCCTCCCATTCCCATTCCCTTCTCCCCTCCCCTCCCATTCCCTTCGCTCTCCCTGCACAGTTATACTGACTTCCCGGGTTCCTTCCTTCCTAGCTGTGCGAAGAGCAACCTGAAGAAAGTGTCGTTAGAGCTGGGTGGCAAGTCTCCCCTCATCATCTTCGACGACTGTGATCTGGACCGTGCTGTGCGCTACGTGAGTACATTTCATCGTGCAGATGCTACATTACCAGGCGTGCCACTGGTGCTGCCACCTGGTGTTAGTACGGACCAAGCCTGCCGTCGGTGCTGCCACAGTCGGTCAATTATGTGTCCGGAGATCTGTATGCTACGTTGCAGGAGTACATTGAAAGGCAGGGTGGGGCTCTTCTTGCAGAGATGCCACGTTCACTGACAAGAAATCGGTTGGGATGGATGAATCGTTAAGAGCGCTGGCAGGCTTCCTGTGTAGAAGGTAGTGGGGTTCAAACCTCGACCGAGTCAAACCAATGACGTACAAAATACATCTTGGTCACTACTAAGCTTGGCACTCTACAGTAATATGATAGGGCAAGGACTGGTTTGCTCAGTATCAGGATGTGATAGGATATCGGGTTCTCGTGCTGGCTGTCCAGTCTCCTAGCGGGGCAGCAATATAAAGTCACCATGAGTGTGCACTGTCAGAGGTCAGTTCCAGGAAATTGTCACATTCCATAGCAGTGATAGAAATACGCAGAATTTGTCACTTCTCCACAGAACAAGTTTGGTGTGAATTTCCCTTGTCCGTCTGAATTTTTACTTATCCACAGTACTTACCTTTAATATTTCAGTTAACCTCCATGGTTATGGGAATAAAACTCCATAAATAAATCAAAACAAATGTCACAAATAATGTAAATTACATTTGAAGCAAACACAATCGTGAAAGACATGTTTTTCAGCCCAAAATTGTCACTTGTCCAATGGAATAGCTCATATTCTGCTTGTCCGTGCCTACTCTCACTTGGCTTGGACAAGCCTACAAGATCTTATTTCGAACGCTGTGTAGGATTCCCGACTACATTGAAAACTAGGCTAGAGTGTTGATAATTAATCAATACGCCTGGCTTTCTTTGCACTGTATCCAATTTGAAATGGTGTTAAGTTTGAAGCATTTTTATAACTCAGAAATTAATTTTAAAAATGGTCTTCACTTTATTCAGGGTATGGGCAGCGTGTTCTTCAACAAGGGGGAGAACTGTATTGCGGCAGGCCGCCTCTTTTTAGAGGAGTCCATTCATGACAAGTACGTCGAGCGGATTGTCACTGAGGTGAAAAAGATGAAGATTGGAAACCCGCTCGACCGCTCAACCGACCATGGCCCACAGAACCACAAGTAATAACGCCTAACCAAATAACATATTTGTTTGCAGAATGTTAGATAGTTCACATTTAAATTTACATAATCTAATTATTTCGATTTTCTGACAGTTCTTATAAATAAATGTATTAGGTTGATTGTTATAACCTACTTTATTTTCGTTTAAAATAACTGATTTTAAATGGGTAATTTGGAGATATTTATTGAATTTCAGAGACGATATGGCCGAAAGAGTTGAGTGTCCACTTCCCGTTTTAGTAGGTCGTGAGTTTTGGACCCTCCAAGTTCGAATCCTGGTCGAGTCAAACCAATGACTTAAAAGTTGATACTTGTTCCTACCCAACCTGGCGCTCAGCATTACTAGGGTAGGGCAAGGAGCAGTGTAATGAGGAAGGCTAATTGTGTGCAATTGAAAATTGTCCTGCTTAATCAATTAATGTTCTACGAAAAAAGAAGAAAAAGATAAGCGGGAATCTGACTTCCGGTAAATTCTCCGAAAGTCTCTGGCAGTGTTAAGCCTCTGAGGGGCTGTGCACTTTTTTAACTGAAAGTCACAGAAATCGCTTTAAAAAAAATTAATTTTAAGCAGAGTTATCTCATCCATCATCTCATAGCGGATAGTACAATGTGTGCATTAACTGTGTGCGCCTTTGTTTCAGAGCGCATCTCGACTCGCTGCTCGAGTACTGTCGTCGCGGTGTGGAGGAAGGCGCTACGTTGGTGTATGGTGGGAAGCGAGTTGACATGTCTGGTCTCTATCTCTACCCAACCGTCTTCACTGATGTCAAAGACAACATGTTCATCGCGAAAGAGGAGTCATTTGGACCTATCATGGTCATCTCAAAGTTCAAGGCGGAGTAAGTCCACTGTAACTATCATTTCACAAATTTTTTGTTAACTGATTGTGACCTTTTGCTTTTGTGTCTGTAAAAGATGGTTAAATAACAATCTGCCAGAATAAAATTGAACATTTCTCGCTGTGAATATAGCCTTTGCTCCTGACATATGGTCTAAATCAATCAATCAACTAACCAGTAAATTAATCATGTCTCGCCGTGAATATGGCCATAGCCGCCGACATGGCTTAAAACCTCCAAGTGACTCACTCACTCATTAATCATGTTTTTAAAACTTTAAGTCCTGAACTGATTTAGAACCTCTTCTGTGCAGTGACATTGACGATGTGATAAGGCGGGCGAATGCGACTGAGTTTGCACTGGCGTCTGGCGTGTTCTCAAAGGACATCAGTCGCGCCCTGTATGTGGCCGACAAGATTGAGGCTGGGACGTGCTTCATCAACACCTACAATAAGACTGATGTGGCAGCACCTTTCGGGGGTTTCAAGCAATCTGGCTTCGGCAAGGATCTCGGTGAGTATGAACCTCGCACAATGTCTGGTTAGCGCAGCCGAGACAAACCAATGACTATGAAATTGATGCAATGGTGCTTGGCATTACTAGGATAGGGCAAGGGCTGGTTTACTCAGTATCAGGATAATACAGGGATGAAAGATCTCAGCGGTTTCACTGATTTCCGGAATTTCTTATATTCACCGATTAACGCTAAGCAAATTTGTTTAAAATGGGATGTAAATGGTAACAGTTGGGTGGTTCGAATTCCGTTTTTATATGACCTCAGATGTAGCTAGAACATAAAACCTAAGCAAGAAAGTTAGATATGGACGATAATACAGTCACAATAAGGCTAGTTGAAACTTGACTTCGGTATTTTTCCGCGATTCTCTGACAATGCTAAGTCTATGGGAGAAGATCCGCGTTATCGCGCAAATTCGCCGTCGGTGTAATAATTTCAGCTTGTTTTCTGCGTTTTTTGCTGGAGAACACTTTCATCCCTGATAATGTGACAGTGGGATATCGGGTCGTGTTGCCAGGAGTCCAGTCTGCTCACTATAATGTCATCACTGGTAGGCACTATGATAAGTCAGTGTGCGTCCTAATAGTACCTTAGATCTTGCTAGGACATCAGACCCCAACAAACAACCACAAATCCAACATGTCTACCACCTATCATGCATGCACCCACGCACCCACCATGCACCAACCAACACCCGCCAACCAACACCCACTGACAGAGGGAGGGAGGGAGGGAGGGAGGGAGGGAGGGAGGGAGGGGGGAGGGAGGGAGAGAGAGGGAGGGAGGGGGATGGAAGGGATCGGAGGGGAGGGCAGGGCAGGGCAGGGCAGGGCAGGGCAGGGATGGGAAGGGGAGGGAAAGGGGGATGGGAGGGGAGGGGATGGAAGGGGAGGGCAGGGCAGGGCAGGGGAGAGGAGAGGAGAGGAGAGAGGGAGCGGAGGGAGAGGATGAATGGGATGAAGTGGAGGAAGGGGAGGAAGGGAAGGGAAGCTGGGAGATGAGGGACGGGAGGGACCGAAAGGACGAGAAGGCGGTCGAGGAAAGTAGTGGAGAGGGGATGCGGTGACACCCACTGACAAAACAACCACCTACTGTACCGGCGCGGTGGCCGGATTTGTAGAACGCAGGCCTCCCGTGCGGAAGGTAGGGAGTTCAATTCCTGGTCGAGTTAAACCAATGACTTACAAAATTTATACTTCTCGCTTCCTAGCCAGGATATGGCAATGACTGGTTGGCTCGGTGTCAGGATAATGTGACTGAGTGGTATATCAGGTCATGGTGCTGGTGCTCTGGTCTCCCAGTAGAGCAACAGTATAAAGTCGCCATGAGTGCACACTGTCACAAGTTTGTACCCGTCCTGATATGATGTTGCTAGGACGTAGAACAACAACAAACAAAGAAATCCTTCTCACACACAGGAAAACGTCACATACATAAACCCATGCCCTACCTACACCACTTACGCATTACCATCCATCCCCTTCGACATAGATATTCACCCCGCTCAACGCACAGTAGAATTACCTCTCGTGCCATCTGGGGTTTCAAGCAATCTGGCTTCGGCAAGGATCTCGGTGAGTATGAACCTCGCACAATGTCTGGTTAGCGCAGCCGAGACAAACCAATGACTATGAAATTGATGCAATGGTGCTTGGCATTACTAGGATAGGGCAAGGGCTGGTTTACTCAGTATCAGGATAATACAGGGATGAAAGATCTCAGCGGTTTCACTGATTTCCGGAATTTCTTATATTCACCGATTAACGCTAAGCAAATTTGTTTAAAATGGGATGTAAATGGTAACAGTTGGGTGGTTCGAATTCCGTTTTTATATGACCTCAGATGTAGCTAGAACATAAAACCTAAGCAAGAAAGTTAGATATGGACGATAATACAGTCACAATAAGGCTAGTTGAAACTTGACTTCGGTATTTTTCCGCGATTCTCTGACAATGCTAAGTCTATGGGAGAAGATCCGCGTTATCGCGCAAATTCGCCGTCGGTGTAATAATTTCAGCTTGTTTTCTGCGTTTTTTGCTGGAGAACACTTTCATCCCTGATAATGTGACAGTGGGATATCGGGTCGTGTTGCCAGGAGTCCAGTCTGCTCACTATAATGTCATCACTGGTAGGCACTATGATAAGTCAGTGTGCGTCCTAATAGTACCTTAGATCTTGCTAGGACATCAGACCCCAACAAACAACCACAAATCCAACATGTCTACCACCTATCATGCATGCACCCACGCACCCACCATGCACCAACCAACACCCGCCAACCAACACCCACTGACAGAGGGAGGGAGGGAGGGAGGGAGGGAGGGAGGGAGGGGGGAGGGAGGGAGAGGAGAGGGAGAGGGAGGGGGATGGAAGGGATCGGAGGGGGAGGGCAGGGCAGGGCAGGGCAGGGCAGGGATGGGATGGGAAGGGGAGGGAAAGGGGGATGGGAGGGGAGGGGATGGAAGGGGAGGGCAGGGCAGGGCAGGGGAGAGGAGAGGAGAGGAGAGGAGAGAGGGAGCGGAGGGAG